>JAOXNO010000013.1:16690460-16700627 GCA_028565335.1 Limnodromus scolopaceus | reverse complement strand
TCCTACTCACCACACTGTTCCTGATACAGGCCAGGATGCTGTTGGCCTTTTTGGCCACCTGGGCACACTGCTGGCTCGTGTTCAGCCGACAGTCGACCAACACCCCCAGGTAATGTAAAGCAATAAACATTTACTGCAGTAAAACATCCTTACGGATGTCAAACATTAAAAGTTCATATGGGAATGTTAAATCCATTGCTTCTGCAACCACAATCCCAATGTAGTAAAGGCTCTATGACCCAAGGCAAACAGGACTTTGCAGGTGAACAGTGTGCCCATATGGGGAACAGAAGAGAAGATATTTTTGAACCAAGGTGTTATCAAGTATCTTCTACCCAGTGTACGACGGAAGAAAAGGAGTACTTGGAAACAAGCCTGGCCCTCGCAGAAGACTGAAGATTACTTATGTCAACTTCATGACTGCAGAGTTAGGGCTTAAGAACCCTGTTACACCCACTTGCAAATCCAGCACATGAGTACTGAAGTGACGAGTGCACTACACATTGTCACATTAGAAAAACTGAGTCCACAGGCATAAGTCACATTCTTAATTCTGTCATCCAAGCAAGCAATATATATCCTCAGCATAACAGTGAGTGCGATAGCTTCTGAAATAGTCTTGCTTACCTTGCCTTCCTTCATTGGCATTTCTTCCTTCACACTAGGTATAATTTTAAATGTAATTGCTCCTTGAGACTGAGCCTGGTGAACATTTGAAAAGAAAATGCACTGAGAATCAAGCCGTACATTTCAAAGAAGTCTTAAAAGGAAAGAAATTCAAATTAATTTTAAAATACTCAAATATAATGAAAATATCCTCTCCCAAGCATGATCCACAGTTTGACAACTTCACCCTACCAAACTGTGCATTGCAAAGTTTAAAATACCCACTTAAAACATTTTTATTTGCTTCACTGGTGGGAAGAGATGGACTGTTAAAAACTGGGACCTGCATGTTTCAGAGGTCCCACTTCTGCACTGAAAGCAGGAGCAAATGCTACAGCTAAAATGTGTGCATATTAGAACCAACTGCTGGACTGCTGGCACAGTTTGGAAACCCCTGGAAAAATCCAACTAACATTTCATTTTTCAAAAAAAAACACTGATAGAAAAATTCAAATAGGCTTGTGCCATATTTATCACATAAAACTACTGGGGGGATTTATTTTTTTGGCAACTTTAAGAAACTAGAAAAGAAAAACATTTTTGAATAGACTACGTGTACTAAATGGAAAAAAAGCCCTCCACTATAAATCTTAAAACAAGCTAGCCATCATCAACCACCTCATCCATTCATCTTTCCCTATATCCCACTTAAAGTGTGTCTGGCTGCATTTTACGTATTAACCACAATATATTCCCACTGCCTCAGTGACATTTTGCTATTGAAGGAAGTGCTAATCAGCTGGAGCCTCTGCTACTATTGCATGCAGCCGACAAGTTTCATAAAACTAGCAGAGTGCAACAGACAGCCAACGATTTAAGCAAAATGGAAACAGGCCTGTCCACTACCAAGCGAGACATACTTCTGCCGGCGTGTCTGCGATCCAAGAGCTCACTGTTTGACAAGCAGCAGCCAAGTTCTTATTTCACCAGCCGTAGGACTGGAATCAATATTTCTGTTACTTTTGAAACAAGCTCTAACTAGCTTTTGATGTTTATATTGTACCTCGAGGAGGTAAATGGGGAAATTGTTCACACCTTTTCTAGTGCTATTGTGTTTCTAGATGTGTTTTTAAATATTAATTTCTGCAGGAAAATATGCTTCTGTAGGGAACACAAAAGTGTAAAGCAAGTATGAATATCAGCAGGCTAACATTTGAAATGAATCATCTCAGTTATTGGACCAAATCTGTGAGACAGCCACTCAATTCAGCAGGACAGCAAGGTATTTATGTATATAGAAATGCCAACACAATGAACACAAATACCTGTCATGACACTCATTGGTTTCTTTGCTGAAAAAATATTAAACATTTCTGAAAGTCAAAATTACTTAATTTGCAATAGCTCTCCATAAGTGAGTAATTAGGCTGGCTTTAGAGATTGTGCAGCTCAGAGGAGTACAAACATAAAGAAATATATGGCTATATACAGCAAATCATTATAAAATATAATCTTAATATACCAGTTAGTTTATTCTATCAAGTATGTGTATTATGAATTAATTTTCACTTGGAGTCAACCCGTGAGCAATGAATACATTTAAAATAGTTTGAATTGAACAGATCATGCCTTAAAAACTGTAGGTTATGCGTTGAGGTCTGCAACATATTTTCAGCCATATTACCATCATTAACTCTTTACAAGTAATCTGTAATTGCATACATATGTAATGCGAGGAAAAATCATTCTTTAAGAGAAAGGAAATAGAGGTTTGTAAATGATGGCACTGGAAGAAAAAGCATTATTGCACAATATATACTTTTTTTCTAAAAAATACACCAGAAATCATAAATCTAATTACTTTTTCTTGACTCTCCTTTAATTAATTTTTAAATATTTCGTATTTACCAAAATGTGTATTATTTCTTCAGGTTTTTTATCATCTACAGGAATCCCATTGACTTCCCTCAGTTCATCGCCAACGTGAATAAGACCTACAGAAGGCAAAGAGGAGTTGTTAAAAGGTAGCTACGTATTTTACAAAAAATTCCATTAACATTCAGCTTTTTTCTCCATTGTTCATCCACTTGAAGCTCTTACAAGCAGGAATATATGGTGAACACAACAACAGTTAGTGTCTTCACAGATAAGTTTGAGATGGTTGGTGTACTCACCTCCCTTCCTTCCTCCTGAAAAGGAGTCCCATTTCTCTACGACTTTTCCAGACTTTTATGCAGATGTTTGAAAAATGTCCGTGCCAATTCTGTTTCTACTCATACTGCTTTCTCATTGCTACACAGCTGCAAGTACTGCAAAGATCGCTTAGCCTGTGAGTGCTAATTTGTGGCACAAATGCTTCCTAATTTAACAACATATATCTAGACATACTCCATTACCCCATCTAAGCGTGAAACACAGCTGCCCTAGATTCTCTTCAACATAAAGAACCCCTTTAGGGTATAACTCAGGACCTCTTGCTTCAGCTCTTGCGGACTTTGAACATCCCAAACTATACAACGGTAGTCAAGGATGTGCTGGTATTTTGAGAATTACCAGCTGAAACTCCACATGGATGTACTAACATAAAATAACGCAGCCACTCTGAGTTCCTCCATCAGCAGGTTGTAATCTTGGCATATCATATCACATAATTCCTAAGTGGATGTCTTCAACTGGAAATGAATCATCATACCTCTCAAAAAAAGATGATACATCTCAAAGATACCTAGTTGCAAGTGAACTGGGGAAAAAAATTCAGCATGAATACTTTCACCAGTATTGAAACATCACTTTGGAAAGCCCCAAATACTTGGAAAGACCAAACCCCAGATACTTTTGTTTGTGATAGTGATGTATTTCATACGTACAAAATGCTGCCATTTTATCTCATCTTTTTCGGAGTTACAGAACTGGAATGGGTAGTGGGAAACAGCAACACCTTACCACTTCTATCTGCAGCTCCTCCACGCATTATCCTGGCCACCACAATTGCACCAGTATGTTCATCCCTTTTAATAGTAGCTCCCTTTAAAAAAAAAAAAAATTATTTGGTTAATCTTGGGTTAAAATTTTAATTCACTAAAAAAAAAAAACCAAACAACACAAAACATTTGCTATGTAAAAGTGCAAAAACCTGCCATTGTATCAATGTGTGAGAATGCCAGAAATGATACTTGCTCATGAAAAGAATGTACCAAAGATGTTGCTCTATTACTATCCTATTAAAATATGACGGCTTTGCCATTCAGAATTGACTCACGCGGTTTGGACAAATGAAACAAGAACTTTACTTTTCGACTAAATGGTAACTGCAGCATACCTTACCTGAGTCTGCTGCTAAAACTGCACTGAACTGTTACTAAGAACTGACAAATTGCTTTTCCTGCATTAACACAGGCCACTTTACATACTGTGGGTACAAAAAGTTTATCTGTATTCATAGTAGTTGCACTTTAGGCTCAGAACTGCCTGCGTACCCACTAATCAGAATTTTGCTTTACAACTTTATCAACAAATAAATGTGAATTTGCGAAACGCCCCAGCATGTCAGGGCTCACCTGGGGTACCCGAGGGACAGAAATGCAGAGGAGGGGAACGTTTCCTGCGTTAGTCATGACTGTTTTCATACATTACACAAACACAGCAGAGAGGCGTTTAGGTAAAATGACATCATGTAGTTAAATTTCCAGCAAACAGCTGTCTGGATGAGAAAAAAGCCTTTGTAACCAGAACTGTGAGGGTGCACTGAGAAGAGGCACAAGGTGATGGGACAGCACCAGGGACAAGTGAGAAGGGAAGGGAAGCGGAGGCTCGGAGCCACTGCCTAAGCTGTGCTGTCAGTCCTTCCAGGCAGATGGGAAGGAGGGAGGGGGAAATGCTGGCTCTGCTCTGGAAGGCAGAATCCACAGAATAACAAGGGGGATTTTTAGCTAGATAAGTTGTACTGTATAATCACCCCCAAAAAGATTATTTGATCCAGTATTTTTAAAAAACAACACACAAAAAAGAAGCACCTCCTGGCCAAGAGCTTTTTATCTGCATACAATTACTTTGCCATGTCAACGTAGTTAGTTAACTGTGATAGCTCTAACTTTGTTAATCAACTGAAATGTTTAGGACTCTGGCAGGTGAGTCAATTTTCTGAAAATCTCCATATTTTTGACTGGGGAATGAAGAGTATTATTACAGCTCTGAGTACAAGGCAGTGGTTAGAGTTTCCTGGCATCAGGGAAGTGTTATGCTTGAAGCGAGGTACACAAGTACTTTATAAAGTTCCTTAAATAATTAAATTGCTTTTACAGTTAGATTTCTGTACTTGTTTAGACTAAATGTTTATCACGACTTCAATTTTTAAGTGTTTCATGGATATGAAATTGAAATATGTACAAATAAATAATGGGGGTGACATTTTACTACAGTTAGCAATTTCACTAACTGTAAATAAACTGGTTTCCCTTTCCCTCTTCCTCTAAGATGGAAATACAACACAAGATAAAAATGGAAGATTAATTTATATTTACTATATGCAAACTCCATTTATGGCAAATAGAGAAAAACTAAAACAGTCACCACATAATATTCTCTTCAGCTGAAACTTTAACAGTAGCCAGCACTCCACAGCAAAACTGACGTGCTGTGTTTGTGCATTTTACTTTACATCTTAAATTTATTAGTATGACACTCTATCCATAAGCAAAGTAATTCTACAATTTGCCAGCCTTACTCTCATGTGTTATTTATAATTATAATTATATCGGCAAGTAATTGTTTGTATTACAATTTCAAGTGAGTCTGAGTCAAAAAGATAAAGATTTAGCTGCAGTTAATCTCACTTTAAGAACTCCTCATTAGAATTCTGTGTAAAACGAATTCCATACTATCAGGAATATTAAACAAAGCATTAACTCCTCTAGTCTATATCACAATATTAAGTTTTGACCTTGCAGCAAGAGCTATTAATTTGAAGTTTATTATTAATACCTGGAAAGTTACATCTGTTTAAAAGAATAATGATGGATATATTCAGAAAAAAAGAAAAAAAAGCAGCATTAGGATGCTAGAGCCAAATATAAATACAGGACATTTCCACTATACTGTCCATATAAAACAGAGGCTCTCCTAATTAATCAGGGGAAAAGCCCTGAAAGGAAAGGCTTTATGGCTTTTACCTAGAGGTCAACACCATTAAATGCCACTGAATGCAAAAGGCGAGTGAGACTGACAGCCTTCCACTGCCATCGCCCAGCTACTGCAGGCCCTAATGCTGATGTCCGAGAACAGGTACTTCACCTTGTTTTCAGACAGACTCTAGAAAAAAACTTGTGTGATCAAAGATGACAGTATTGACCCAGCCGGCATCTGGAAGCAACCATAAAGCTCTTTTCCAAGTGGAATGGTTACTTCATGCTTTATGCGGTTATCACTACCAATGTGCGGGCACAAAATGAAGTCTCAGCACAGATCAGTTGATTTGAAAGATGCCCCTTTAAAGATAACATGTAATTTGGAATTACCTGGAATTATCAGCAGAAAACCAAGTTTGAATTTACAAGGAAATTATTTAACCCAAGTTAGCTCACTGTCAGTAACTCCCTTATGACAAATTCAACGTGAATGGGCAGACCCGTATTTGAATCTACGTGGTTTTGCTGTACCTATCGTACACAAAGAAAAAAGGGGGGTCCTTAAATTCCCCTTCACTCTCAATTTAGGATACTTAAAAAGAAATCAAACACAAGTGTATTTCTTTTTGAAAACCCGAAGAGCTGATTTTCTGAAAAAGCAGCTTCTCTTGTGTTGCTGCCAGCCCTGCTTAAACTATGAGGTATACATAATCTGGCAAGAATTTCTCCTTATGAGATGTTCAGCTCCAGTACTTTCAGTTACATGTGCAGTGCAGCTCCTCATTTAGAGCTTTAAAAATGGAAGAAGGTTAGACTGGACCTTGAGAGCTGGAAAATATTTTCAGTGTTGCTAGCCAAAAGTGTAAGTTACCCTAAATGAGACATATACAGATGTAATAGCATAGCTCAGTTTAAAATACTTTTAAAGGGAAAAATAAGGAGTTTGGGAGCCATATGGTGATCAGACTGAGAAAATGTTTAAAGGTACACCATGCAAAAGCACTAAAAATAATACAAGCTCCTTCAGCAAGGCTCTTTCACTGTTTTTTGGGTTGGTTTGTGGTTTGGTTTTTTTTTTTCTGTTTTAATGTAGTAACACTGATCACGGAGCATCACCCAGGGTTTCACAGATGTGAGTTGTGTTAATTTATCCATTTGTCTGCTGATTCCAAAATATAACATTATAAGCCTTTATTTTTAAAGAAAGAAACACCAGTGTATAAAATAAATTATTAATAAGAGTTTGAAACATCAGTAATATTTTTGCATACCTTTCTGTTAAACAAAAGCACATGCAGATGTTGAATGCAAGTAAGTACTTCAATAAACCTTACTTTAATACATTCTGTATTGAAAATGCAGAGATGAATATAAGTATCTGTCTACACACGTGCAGACTATGCACTTTAATGCTGTCCCTACACCCAAATTAATCCCACCTATAAGATAGTTGGATTGATTCACTAATAAGAACCGAGCCATGGGGACTCAGGGCGAGAGGCAAAGACGAGCTGTGGAATTTGCATGAGCAGAACACATAAATGACTCTTAAATCACAATTCATTTCACCCAAGGTCAGCTATGGAAATCAGGTATCTAGTTCAGGCTAGGTGTCTAGGTTCCTCCTACAGTTAATGAAAAGAAATAGGCAGCTCTGGAGAATGAATCATCCCTTCATTAAGACAGGCATCTTAAATAGATGGCACAGTTTATTCTCTGGAACTGCCTATTTTTCTCTTGACTAGAGATGCAGCATAGAGATTAGTTTTCAATTGGCTAAATTGACGTGAAATGAATCTGTGTGATGAAGAAGCAACCATCTTAATGTGAAGAAGCATCCTATCCTACGCCAACTGCATGACAGCTCTAACAAACCTGGAATATCATTTGAGAACTAGAGGCAGTGAGAGGCCAGAAGCCAAACTCCTGGTAGCCTGGATCTACATCTCAGATATCAGGAACGCTAACCAAGAAAGTGGCAGTGGCTGAAAAAGCCCAAGAGAGGTGGGCACAAGCAAAATTCCCTAAGCTATTTGATAAAAAGCCTAATTATAGCCAGGCTAATTCTGGAATATCTCTGAAAATAGATGCCTCTACTTCCCTCTACGTAAGGTTTAGAGATGTTATAAATTACTTTGTTCAGATAAAACCTCCTAACACTAAATTTCATCTCACTTGAGTGAGACACTGCTAGAATGGCATTCACTCAGGGTAAAAACAAACCAAAAAAAACGTGGAAAGATTAACAAAAAGTTTAAATAATCTCTTCCAAAAAACTGGAGGAAAGTTCAGTACTGACTTCTGAACTGATGAAATCTGGCAAGCAGAATGCCCTCCCACAAACCATGTGTTTCCCTCTCTTTTAAGATGATTACTCCTGGGAATTCAGGCTTCATTAATATGTGATTAACACCGGCTCAGAACACTGGTGAGGTGCTTAACTCAGAGAAAGGCACGAACAAGTATAAGGGGAGACGTGGTGCAGTTTTATATAAAAAAGGTCACTAGATATATTCCAAAGAAGCCAGGAGAATGTCTAATTTACTTCACAGAGAGTACCGCTGAAAGTCATCCAAAGGAGATATCCAATTCAAGAACGTCCAGGGTGTCCAGCTGATGTAAAGCTTACGGCTTTGCAGAAAAACAGTCTCTACTGTTTGTGTACAAAGAAAGAATAAGAATGTATCTGGGGTGAAAGAAAAGTTCAAAGAGCTCAGTAACTTCAAGTCAAGAAACCAGACAATGTCTATTCCATAAAAATATTGTATGGTACCTCCAAATCTCGAGTTCAGTAGCAAGAACCTTGATATAACTGTACAAGTGGAAGTCAGACTTTACGACTGGAGAACAGCAAATAGATAAACAGAATAAGTAGAGACTCTTTGATCTGTACCCAGCTAACAACATCCAAGACTCTAGAACAAACTCTGAAGGAAAAGCAATTAAAATAACATGGAAATAAATAGAAAATGGAATTTTAAATAGTTTAGTAAACGTAGATAATGGCATATCCTTTCTTTAGTAAAACAAATTCAGGAAGCATAGATGCACTACATCTAATATACCTAGCATAAACCTGTCTTTATTTATTCTACTGTGCCATATTCTGGTAAGACCTTATCTGAATTACTGTCCATGTTTCTTATCACCTCTAGCTAAGAAAAAAAAATAAAAATCTGGGGAAGGCAAAGACACACACAATTGTTTTATGTACTATGGTGTTGGTGTCATAAGAATAATTGACTATAAATCTGCCACAAACAAATTAATCTTTGACATTAACATTAATAATGTTAAAATGGATTGAAGGTGGGTTATGGAAAAGGAGGACACTATTCTTCAAAGTCTTCCTGGATAACAAGTAACATGCAAAACAGAACTCACCATAAGCTATTCTCCAACAAAAACAAAACATCAAGAAAGGCTGGGGATTTGGAGAGGCCACAAACAGTCCCTTCCCCTACAGTTAACATACAATCTTTGATGTGTTGGTTGAAGGGAAGCTTTTGAAAGTTGTTTAGGCCAATCTCCTGCTCAGAGCGGGTCTAACTGACAATGCCAGATCAGGTCAGCCACTGCCTTAAGGAATAGGTTGGAGATTCCACATCTCTGGCCGGTCTGCTCCAGTGCTGTACTTCCCATTGAATGAAATACTTTTCTAAATTCTCAGTCTAAATCTGGCTGCAACTTGTAGCCATTACCCTGTGTTTTAGCATCTTTCACTGCTGAGAAGACTTTGACTCTACTGTCCTTGTGAGCTCCCCACTCTCAAGCAGCTGTAGGCTGCAATTAGCTCTCAGCCCTTTGCCTCTTCCTAGTAACAGGCCTATCAGAGATTCCATTACAAGGCTATTTTCACCTTGGTAATTACGCTAAACAGTCTTGACAAACTGAAGACTGAGTTCTCGCTTTTTTTTCTGTTTTTTTTTTTTTTATATTTTTCATGGCTGTGTTCTGTCTAGTAAAATAAAGTTCTAATAAAAAGCCTGATTTGTTACCTTATTAGCACAACAGTTGTACTAAGTTGGCTGCACCTTTTAAGAAATTGTACTGGTTTTGGCTTGGGTAGAATTTTCTTCATAATAGGTGCTATGTTCTGGATTTGTGATGAAAGCAGTGTTGATAATACAGGATGTTTTCATTATTGCTGAGCAGTGCTTGCATAACATTAAGGTGTTTTCTGCTCCTCATACTGTCCTGCCAGGGAGCAGGCTGGGGGCGCATGAGAAGTTGGGAGGGAACGCAGCCAGGACAACTGATCCCAACTGACCAGAGAGATATCCCATACCATATCATGTCATGCTCAGCAATAAAAGCTGGGAGAAGAAGGAGAAAAGAGGGTACGTTTGGAGTGGTGTTCCACAAGTGGTGTTCCCCAGGTGTCAGTACTGGGTCCAGTCCTCTTCAATATATTCATCAATGACCTGGATGAAGGGAT
>JAOXNO010000013.1:16645186-16690360 GCA_028565335.1 Limnodromus scolopaceus | reverse complement strand
TGACAGGACAAGAGGAAATGGGCACAAACTTGAGTATAAGAAGTTCCACCTAAACATGAGGAGGAACTTCTTTACTGCGATAGTGGTAGAGCACTGGAACAGGCTGCCCAGAGAGGTGGTGGAATCTCCTTCTCTGGAGACATTCAAAACCGGCTTGGACAAGTTCCTGTGCAACGTGCTCTAGGTAGACCCGCTCCAGCAGAGATGATCTCCAGAGGTCCCTTCCAACTCCATATGATTCTATGAGTGATGGTGTGTTGTCCTCCCAAATCAACAGGATGAAGCATGATGGAGCCCTGCTGTCCTGGGGATGGCTAAACATCTGCCCACCAACGGGAAGCAGAGAATGAATTTCTCTTTGTGCTTTGCTTGCCTTTAGCTTTTGCTTTACCTATTAAACCTTTATTTATCTTTATTTCAGCTCGTGGGTTTTCTTGCTTTTATCCTTCTGATTCTCTCCCACATCCCACTGGGGAAAGTAAGCAAGCGGCTGCGTGGGGCTGACCTGTCTACCAAGGTTAAACTACAACAGACATACAGGTATCTGGAAGAGCTTAGTATCCCACTGGGGTGAATGGGCAAGAGTGGAATCTGAGGAATAGCCCAAGGATAACCTTTGGCTTAGGCAACTCTATTTGTCCCTTTAAAAGAGCTTAAATCTCAAAAGCAGGTATACAGTGTATATATCTCAACAGGGTTTAGAAAATACTTCAGGTGTTCTGTTTTTTTTGTTGGTTTTTTTTTTCAAAGTTGCTATTTATCCAGTTCACTTTGAGATACTATTAACTTATAGTATTTAACTGACAAAAGTCTTAGTAGCAAACCATGTTTAAAACATGAAACTACATAAATTAAGATTTTTCTGACAAATTCAAGAAAAAACAACAATAAAGGTGCTTTTCGTTAACACTAAAAATAAGCTACTCAATTAGAACTCATCTTATACTATATTCAAATTTTTTCACACCTTTCAGGTTTAATATTCTTTCTGATACTAAATCCTAAAGCAAGTTTGTTTTCTTCCTCAAATAATTTCTTTGATAAAAACCAGGAAAGCTTAAAGCTGCGATTTAAATATTTGGGGTAAAAAATGTTTAATACGTTAAAACAAAGTAAAAACTTTCCATATGGTCAAACTTTTAATTATGCCCACGGGCACCTACAGGCAGTCAATACCAAAACTTAGTTCGTGTTTATTGGTGCCAGAAAGCCATCAAGAATAAGAGTGATAGCAAGATATCTACTGTGGGACAAGTTATCCCTGTATATCTAACAGAGGCATAGCTCTCCCTCTGTCATCTCAAGTACAGAATCATGGCTTTCTCAAAGTAACTTTGCAGATATTTCTTCAGGATTGCTATCCATTAAAACAAATACAGTTCAACATAAAACAAAGCTCTTACTGGTTTGCAGGAGAAAAAGAGTATAGTTAAATTTTATACAAGATGACTCCCACTCTACAGCAAATAAAAATAACCAAATCAGTAAAGCATTTTAATATTCTTGTAATACAACCTAGGTTTAGTCCTTTCATTTTTTCCAGATATCCCCATGAAGATATTAACTTTCTAGTATTCATAATCCAAAGTACAACAACAGACATCTTAAATTTGCCCAGATTTCAATTCAAGTATTTTAAAATATGTTTTTATGCTTTCTTTTCAGTGTAACAAAAGGTCACTTTTTTTCTACATGAATGCTAACAGGCACAGTTCAAAACAAAGGTCAAGATTTCTTTGGGGATTCATTCTGCCTCTCTCATTTTAAAACAAGTTCATGATTGGAATTCAAGATAAAAGGTAAATATATTATTGATCTAAATGCTTAGACTGGCCCACATACATATTGCTCAAACACCACAAATGAACACATTATTCATTTCATGTACTTTACCAGTAATGGCTGCGAATGGAAGTCATAAGTGTATTATTAAATGTTATGAATAAACATGTGTAATGTCTGTCCATCCGCATTTCAAGTTAACGTCACCCATTCGTATTCAGAATCTGAACACTCCCCACACTGTGCACAAACATAAAAACCCAAAGAGAGGGCTGCTTACCAATGGTTCCCTGTTTTTGACAAGCCTGATTATTTTAACAGAATCTTCTTCCTCATCAATATCATCAGGCATGGGGGGCAAGACAGGATCGTAGTTCTTCTGAGCAACAGTATCATGTACAGACAGCAAAGCCTGGAAACATTAACAGTCAGTATATTATTTGGCATCTGAAAAGTTTATGAAAGACAAAGCAGAGGATATTATTCATAGCCTAACTCTATTAGCATGATGCATGCAGATTGAATATAATTCTTGTGTATGATTTTAACACGTTAAACTGATTAAAGAACTCCATGAAGTGTATGTTTTCATATACACAATGTATACATCTAGTAAATCGTGGGTACAGAACAATGTCTTCAAACACATGAAAATACTGAATGCTCTGCATATTAGCTTGAAATTACAAGAATTACGATCAAGAGAAAACCCAAGTCTCCCAAAGTAAGAACATCATTCTACTTGTCCTATATAAAAAGTTTCTTCAATCCAGTGAGCAGTCCTATGAAACAAATAAGCAAAATAAGCATCTTTCAGTATTTCTGTTGAAGCATGAGATGTGTGGCATTAAGCTGTTGCCCAACCACTCCCTTCCGAGGGGTTTCTAGAAGCTTATCTGGTTACTGGAACCCTTTCATACTAGCTCCCTTCCATAGGATCTCCAAATAATCTTAGGAATTTTTAATTTATTGGGGAATTCATGATTGAGATTGAGGAAAATATAGCTGAAATGACTTGGCTCAGGCAGGTGCTTACCAACCACCTGTTGCATGTCTCGCCTCCGTTCTTTCTCTGTTGCTTCTGCAGTTCATGTATAGCTTAAACAATAGATTTTTCAAAGAAAAACCTAATAAAGCCTGACAAAAGGTTCAGTTTTAAAAATAAAATAATTTATGAACTTGCAGAAATTAAAAAAAAAACCTTGGAAGTCAAAGATAGTTAGAAAACTCATTCTCCTAAGGCTCTAAAAAATCTCAGCTATAACCTAAAATTCACAACTTTTTCTAGATACAGAACTCCTAAAGTTCTTTTCTATTTTGAAAAGTCTTCATTATTTGTAATACCTTTTAAACTTCTGAAAAATGGTTTAGTAAAACTTTTCGTATTGTAGTGAAAACTATGCATTGTAGCAGGAATAACAGCAACAGTTATTTTATTAAAGAGTAATTTGCAAATTGATAAGCTATCCAACAATAAAAGTAAAGCATTCTGGAAAATGTTGAGATGTTTAGGGTAAAGCAGAACACATCCATGTAGTTGACATGAATGATATCAGACGGTATCATATCAGTGACTGTAATAATGAATCTATCATAACAATTACAATAATGGTTAAGAAGAAACTCCTTAATGAAGAACAGAAAAGGGCTACATTTTTCTGATGCCAGTTTACTTGCTACTTAATAAAAGGCAGATAATGTTAGACTGAGTACAGAAATGACCAGAAACTCTACGTTCTTGAGGATAATGTAAGTGTTTTTAAAAAGCATTAGACTTCCATTATGCTATTCCAGTTGGTTTTCTTCCTGAACAGAGGAGACTGTAGAACAGAAAACAATTTCCAGGCAACGCTACAAGCTATCATGTCAAAGCAGAAGGTAATGAGCACATGGTAATCTTGAAATTCTGAAGTTTAAATTTGAAGTCTTCAACAATATAAACCCAGAGGAAGATGACGCCTGCTACATGGGGTCTTACTAATTTCTATGCATATTGTACAAATTAATAAAAACATTTCAACACAATCTAACTAATTATTTCTGGGTTTCTTCCCAAGACACGGTTATAAATTTTTACTATTTACCATCAGAAATTACCAGCTCCCCTCCCACCAAAGATTAGCTTTACTTTAGATCTAAGCTAAAAACCTCAGGCTAACAATTATGGTTCCTCCTGGAAAGGTGTATTATGAAGCATTACATATGCAAAAGCCATGCAATCACATGCAGCTCTCTAAAGACGCACGTGAAATATCAAAGATATACTAAAACAAAAGTAGTGCTCACTTTTACTTCAGGCTACTCACAGTAGACTTCTAAGTCTTAGACTTAAGGCTTCTAAAACTAGTCTTCTGCAATTACATTTTTTCCACATAAAGCTAGGGCACATTCATGGACTGGTTCAACTTAATGAGGTTCTATATTGCAGTTTAAAAACAATCAGGCAGATAGAGAAAACAGATGAAAATAATCTAAAGCACCACTTGCAGAGTAAAGGGTAGCAACTTAAAACACGTTCAAAAGAATCTACTCTTGACAATGAAACTTGCAAAACAGATTCTGTCCACTACTACAGTGAGTTATGCTCCTGCCAGTATTAATTAGATACTTCCCTGCTCCGACTGCCAGAGCAGGCTCCTGGACACTGTGCACAAAAGAACGATGCAGCCCGAGTATTACAAACCAGTGCCAATCAATGTCTGGTATTCACGATGCTTTTCTTCACTCACAACAACTGGAACTTATCAACCCCTTCCCTCCCCCTCCCAAAAAACATGCTCAACCACAATATACTACAGTTTTCAGTAGAAGATCTTTTACCCAAACTCTGGTATTATTTTATCTTGGTGCAAAGATGCATACTTTAGGCAAGAGTACAAATGCCAGAAATGATGTCTCTTTTCTCAGTCAAGTTTCCAGAAGAGCTTCTGTCATCACAACTTGTGCATGCTGTACACTGACCATATTAAGATTTCTTTCCTGCTTGTCTTCCATCATTGCTGCTTCTAACACACTACTCTCTGTCCACTGTAGCTGCTCTTAAAATAGTCAGCAGCAGAGACATTGGGCAATAATTAATCGGCAAGCAAAACTCATAAAGCTATTTTGATTTTACTTAATGTATTCAACTAGAGGTGATGAGAGCCTGTGTCCTTAAGAGAACTTCCATATGTCCTGAACACACGAAAAAATGACCATATTTACAGAGTAAAGAGACATCTCTTCAGCAGCTTCTTTGTACTCTACATTTGCTATAGTGTATGCTTAGTCCAAAAAACTATCTCTCAGACTAGACTCTTATAAAAAAGGTTGGGATTTTTTTAAAAAACACACAAATTACAAGTGCCAAGAAATAAAACTTGGATCCTATCACAAAGAAGACTTGCACAGAGTAACTGGGCAGCAAATGCACAAGGCAATATAAAGGTAGTAATGTTCTCTTTTTGTACGTAAGAAGCGATCTATTATTCACCACAGTTTTATACTCCATGATACCAATTTTCCCCTCTCACAAGAAACTGCAAGAAGTGCAGATGACATTTCAATATTTTTTTATGTTTTGTTTTTGTTTTCAAATACACAACTCTTTGGAACTATGCACGTATGATCCAAGATTAGAGTCGTGTATATTTAAGCACTTCTGGAGAAAAAGATTTTATTTCAGCTCTAAGTTCTATGCTTATGATTCACTAATGCAAACACGGTCCATATTTAGAACTTGAAAGAAGGTATGATTCAAACTCCTGCACTACCTAAATATAAATATTGATGTTCAGCTAAATTCTTAGACATGATCTAGCTGGAAATGAATACTTTCATCAGACCCCTGAAATGCCTAATAACTAGTGGTGTATTTTTTGCATTAAAGCTATCACTGATCATTTCACAGTTTATAAATTGAAATTTTACACTATCAACTTACACAAAGAAAATCTGACATTGGAAACATTCGAAGTTCTTTTTCTTAAACAGTTTTGAAACTTTAAATGTTTATTTAAATTGAGAATGTTATTAATGAAAACACTTCTATATTTTGAAAAATGTGTATCATTTAACTACACTGACTACATTTTTGCTCCTATAAAACAATGACAAATTTTATATTATTTTTTTGCTTCTGTTTATATTTTGAGATCTGTAAAAGTAAAAATACTTAAGTAGCTCCTGACTCACGAACACAGCTCCTTATGTTCTTGAATTCTCATTATTGATTAAAAAAGAATCTCAAATTAAGCTTTACTTTTCAGAAATATTTTGTATTTACTAGTCTTGAAAAACTTTTTAGAAAACAGTAAGTTAAATACAGAAACAAGACAGAACGGACAAAGAAACAAAAGCAGACTTTTTCTATACGGTACTTGAAAAGAGTAGAATATGAAATAATTAATAGGCAAGATTATCAACATAAGGTTTGTAGGGACTCAAACCAACCTTTGAGAGCCAGCAGCCACAGCACGCTGTGACCCTGCCAACCCAGCTGCTGGTTCTCTTGCCGACGGAGTCAATGACTGCCCTGGCAGCAGAGTCAGCAAAATGGAACAAAATGGCCCATGACTTTGGTGTCCCAGTCCACAGCTTGGATCATTAGCACCAGTCACCTTCTCTGGCAGTTCAAGTTGAACTCCAGCAGGTGAGACACAGACATTTTCCCACCTCTTTGCTTTGCTATGGCAACAGTAACTGCCACTGAGGCTGGCACAGAGAAGTTACACCAGAGAAGAAAAGTAATTCCATCAGCAGCCACAGCAATGTGCCCCTGAGCTCGCCTGGCAGACCGCATCCTCCAGGAGCTCTAGCCATATTGTGTTCTCCTTTGTGATAAGGTTACAGAAGAAATACAAAAAGACAAGATGAAAATGTTGGTGGAGAAAATTATTCAAGACTGGAAAGGCTGATTTATGAGTAACTTGCATGAAGTTAAAAATCAAGCGTCTGAAGTCATCCAGGAACAGATACCAAAGAAGAAAAGCTGAAAGAGCTGGGAGGAGACTGAACCCACCGAGACGAAAGACCGTCAAGAGCATCAGAATGGAAGGAGAAGCATAGGAGTCATAACAGCCAAACATGTGCAAGAATTTAGAAAGCAGGAGAATAAAACCAGCAGAAAGCTGAAGCACAATGGTGATGGCATACAAGACTCTAGGCACAGAAAAGATTTGACTTGGGAACAGTTTAGAGAAGAAAGGTATAAAAATACCGTGTTTCAAAATCAAGCTATACGTTTAAGAGCAACCGGTAAGCAGCATAAACTTAAAAGGGGAAATGGGGGAAAAATTTAGATTGCAGGGAGGGAGAACAACCTTTCTTCTTCTACAGGAGAACTAGTCTTTAAACCTACTATCTTGAGTAAATAAGCTAGATTTTAGATTGATGTACTGATGAATTCCATCCCACTATTTCCACTCTCCAGCAAATGGGTGGTGAAACAGCCATCAGAAAAGGGCAGCACGTGGCAGCCTCTTAACCACCAACACTGCCTGCTGCGGGAGCACGTGCAGCCCCAGCCCTGATGCAAGGGGAGGGCCAGGAGAGCAGCTGAGAACAGGCATCTCAAGTGACAGATAGGAACAACCACATTAGCTGCATTATCCAGCTCGGCTAAAGCATGAAGCGTGACTCTAGAAGCAGAAGCAAGCAATAAAACTACAGGCAGGAGAAACTCGGTAGTGCTGCTGAGGCGACCAGAGCATGGCTGGGATAACAGTGAACTGAATCTTTTTTTTTGGCAGTAGAACCAGTGAGAGAGCGCAGAAGCTACAGCAACCACTTATCAGGCTGAAAAGTAATATTATTGGTTCTGATGGTGCAATAATCTAATCCCTTTTCTACAGAAATCTGAGATTTTCTGTTCTAAACAAAATTCCCAAGTTAAATACATAGAGTACATAATGTTAAAGAAATCAGTTAACCTCCAAAAAAATGAACATATTTTACTTTTGCTACTGAAAAGCATTTACATTATTCAATCAACATAAGCAAAAAACCTTTGATAGTGATGGTAATAAAAATAAACTAAGGTTCTTTAAATTAAACATAATTTTCTGTTTGTAATCATGTAACCAATGGGTGTACTACTTCATGGGGGGAAAAAAAAAATAATCAGGGTTAATTTACTTCTTTCCATCCTTCAAATATTATATTTTTCCTATATATTCTCTACAAAATTGCCAGAAATGATATATTGTGTGAGAAGACAGCAGTTGCATATGTACAAAAGAGAAAAAATATTCCATGCTTGCAACTGTCCCATCTGTACTTAAACCAGAGTTGTCTTCTAGTTCAAGCTTGTCCAGCTGGCAATTAAATCCCTTTCTCTTCCAATTTGACTTTGATGCAGTCGGGTCACAGTAGTGATTCAAAATATTAAAAACACACACTGTGCATGTATGGTTTTGTGTTCTTAATATCTACCATGCATTAATGTTCTTAGCATAGCAACTTCTCAGTTGGATCAATATTCAGTATATACTACTTTTTCCTCTTTACTATGGTGGGTTTTATTCATATACGAACCTCCTTTCACAGAAGGGTAATTTCCTTGGCTGAAAACGCAGTCTCTTGATTTCAGATTCACCGATCCGAACTGATGGGTCTACCTGCAGCTGGCAGCCAGACGGCTATAGCCAAGAGAAAAGTGAACTTTCTGCATCTTCAGACTCCCGCTTCCTCTGGCTCATTGTTTGCAGCCCCTGGAGACGCTTCCGAAGTCGAACCGTTCTCAGTGTTCACAAAAACACACAGCTCATCTGTGTCATCTGGTAAAGGTGTTAATATTCTTCCAGATGCAAGCCCTATGTTTTTCCTCAGTTGTGGATAGTGGTAGAATAAGCTCCGATTTTAAATCAGTACTGAAGAATCTGAACAAAGTTTCTTTTTATCATAAACGTGATTCATGTAGCTAAAGTGTTCTTGAAGCTTTAAGCCCTATTTCAATAACCTCCAAGAACACAAGTATATGGTTTTCGGAGTCGAAAATGCCAAGACAGCGCAACTCTTCCAATGTCTTGGCAATTCTCAACCAATTACTTTTCCGAAGAAGTGGCAGCATCCTGACAATATTAAGTGCCTACAGTAGTAGAATACATCTTTTTTTTAGTTGAAAACCAGCTGAAGACACACACGCTCCCAAAAGAAATCAAGTGAAAATATAAATTAAAGTAGAAGCTGAGGTTGCACTTGCTTTTTCTGAAAAAGTGTCTTTTAGAAATGATCCAACTTTTATTTGACAACAGCATGACGTCTACAAAGTCTTAAAAGAAAAATATCTACTGATCCAGAAAATAATAATTTATATTTGTTTATGATAAGGAGGTCTTAAGTTCAGCTACAAAGTACTCACAGTACATGGACACCTAACTAAAAATATTCAACCAGTTTAGCTTTTAAGGTAATTACTTTTGCGTGTTTTGGACTTTTCCTATATTGAACATTAGAAGTAGTTTTTCTACATACCAACTGCACTAAATTCAGGTCTCATTCTGGAGAACTGAAAAGCTGCAGTGAGCGTTATCTTCACCATTACATATAAGTGAATCTTCTACAAGTAGTTAATAAAGTTGTAACTAAAGAATTATAAAATATTAAAATATATGTGGTGCAGTAGAATAAATCCTGCCTCTTAAATAATCACATTCTTTTTAAAAGGCCAGCAAAACAGCAGGTATAAGAAAAAAGCTTACAATTTTCCAAAATATTTGTGATAAAGATGCTTATAGATTTACAAGTTACATAATCATGAGAATCAGATATAATCAGTCTGGCTACTGACTAGAAACCCAGAAACAGGCAGAAACAGGAAAAAAATAACAATTATGAGAGCACACCGGACCACTATTCAACAGATTCATCAATGAACTAGAAAAGAGAAGACTGTTGAATAAGCATATGGAGAGTTCAAATAGAGTATGGTCTGGCAAATGCAAAGGAAAAGCACTGCTGAAGGAAAAAGCAGCACAAAAAGATGACAACTAAAAAATTGATTATTTGCTTTGTATTGTGTAGTTTCTCCATTTTCACTAGCTGAATAGAATTGCTACTTGAATGGGATATGATCGTACCCTTAGTGATGTTTTCCTCCTCTTAAATTACCAGCTTTAGTAATACTGCCAACTTTTATGCGCTGTATGTGAATGTTATAGCTACCCATATGCAATTCAACATTCTTACACGGGTTAGGGTTGGTTCCTTCATGTGGGAAAGTCTGTATATATAACCAAATAGTTTCTTTGATTTACTTTTCAAACCTTTTATTTTCTGCTGCCAACCTGCCTGGCTTCACTTTGGTTTATTATATCTACCACTTTGTTTATTATACGTTGGCTGCTAGTGAGCATTCTCATATCGATTCGCCTAAGACTGACAGACAAGCTGTCTGTTGGACATCAGCTGAGCTATCACTTGAGACAGACCTGAGAGCACTTCCAGGGTAACCTGATGGTTGTTACTGAAATATATTCATGCAGTATTCATTCACCTTCTTTATATCATTTTATGTCTATGGTTATGATATGTTGTATATTGTTATATGTGTGCTCTTCAAGAGAGTGCCACAACTGCTTTCTGAATTTCTCTGCCTGTCAGATGTGAAAAATCAAGGCTTTTCTTGTTGTTTTAAAAAAGACTATTTTGCTATTACATTTTTGTTTTGCTTATTCTATTCCATTTACACGAACATTCCAAAAAGACAGACAGCAACATATTCTCCCAGTGCTCCCCACCCAAAAAAAGTCGTTTGAATTATGGGTGCAAGTGGAAATGGAAAAAGGAAGTTAAGGTCTGAAGCTGAAAAGAGTTAAGAATAAAACCTACTTTTCCTCTAACAAGGTTGCCAAAATGCATGATGGAGGGCTTCCCAAAGTGGCAAGTAGTTCAAAGGCAGGAAATACTGGGCAGAAGGATCTCACTTGCTCGCTAACAAAAAGTCTCCCCAGCACTGTCTCCTCTCCCCCAGCTTCATGGCTGGTATGCTCAGAACATCCACACGTTATCCATCAACTAATGATATCAAACCATCAGTGCTGTGGTCCTTGCTTATTGCTGTGACAATTTGCATATATTACTTTGGTGGAAAATAACTATTTCTGTCTCACTGATGATACTTCAGCATATACCATCCAAAACCAAGCAGGCTCTTGCCGATTTACAAATTAATAGCACCTGCTTGTACAAAAGAGGATTAGGTAAGTAACTTTTCAGTTGACATATGAAGTACAATGTACTCCAGCCCACCATATCAATGAAGTTAAACTAGTTTGTACAGCAAAATATCTGAATACGAGAGCATAACTCCTACTAGCAAACCTCAAAGACCATTGATGAGTAAGTAGTTATAACTCATGAGAAATTACACTACTTGAACAGAAATTGTGATCTGTGTTACCATGTATGAGCATGAATATTTCATAAAGAGGAAGAAAATAGTCTCACAGGACATGAGCAAAAATCAAAAACATGGGTGCATTCGGGAAGACAGGACTCTAAAAGGGACAGGGACAAAAGGTCCTCCAAGAGCTTGAGATACAGTAACAGCCCAAATGTAATTCAGATGTTAACTGACCAGAAATTTGTATTGGGTTTTCCAGATGCAAAACCTGAACAGTTGTAGGCAAATCCCAACAATTTCCAGTGGAAAATGCTGACTTTGCAGAAACCGCATATTTCAATGAAAAAGCCCTGATGGAAAATCCTCAGCAAGTCTAATTACAATGGAAATGTTGGAAAGCGGACAAAGTTTAGATTAAGATTTTTTTAATTACATGTTACAAGAAATGCTTCATGAACTTTTCAAAGCAAAACCAGATTTTGCTTTGTATTATTATAGCCCAATATTTTGAGTACTTTGTAAGTTAAAGTTCTTGCGGAAAAATGCCAGCTGTTTCCTGCGCAGTAAATTATATTGTCAATTTTTGCCAGCGACTGTAAGGCAGCTTTACGAGGCTCTGCTGATAAAGGCTTAAAATGTTTGTTTTTTTAACAGAACAAGTAGCGCTTTGATCAGAACACTCTATTAGGCCACTGTGCAAATCTAGTAAGCCTCAGATGGCATGGATGATGGTATCAGCGGTTGTTTATCAAATAAAGGCTAGAATTTACAAACTTCCCAGTAAATACAAGAAAACCAGAACAGCACGGGACAACAGAAACGGTATGCTTCCAGCTAAAAGCAGCACTGTTTCTTTTTTAAAAGAAACCTAAACAAATATAGGAAACTTTTATATGAAGAACAAAGTGCCCTGGCTTCATTATCCGCAGTTTTAAGTTTTGTTTAACTCCTAGTTCTATTCTGAAGGAACGCCAAGGAGGTACTTATTAGATGAAAATGTTTACAAATGCAAATCGTTTATGCTTTGTGAAGCTGAAAGTCAAGTATATTTCAAATGAATTGCAAATAAAGCAACAACTGTAAATCCTATTTACAATTTTCTGGTGAATGCATCTTTTCCATTTGAAAGCAACTTAAAAAAACAACCTGAAAACAACTTAAAGAATCTGTATTTTCTCTGAACAGCACATTGAAGTTGTCCATGGATAAGTTAATCTGAAAACATTCCCAGTCATACAAGAGCGGTTTTCCCTTCACTCTGCAAGTTATCTTAAAATTACTTCCAAAATTCTATTCATTCTACAGTAATGAAAGAGAAGCCAAGAAAAATACTTCAAGTATGTCCACCGCTTGTCCCCTCTACGGCTACAGGTACAGCGCCCAAAGGAACCCAAAAACTATACATTCTCGTGCACCGTGATGCACTGAGGTCACTCACAGCCCTGTCTTCTGCCCTTCTTCAGGTACCTGGTCTAGGTTTCAGACTAGCTGCTGGCAAACTTTTCAGCATGCATAAACAGAAGATAAGCTCTGCTGAAACAGGCAGAACCGTCACTGGCATTCTTAGGAGGTTAAAAAACCTTGGTTTCCTCTGGGTAATAAGAAGTATAAACATCCTTCAGAATAGTTTTAACACAGTGGCATAAGCTTTTAAAATAATTATTGTTCTGCCCATTACACTGATGACCACAAAGAACATATTTTACATGACTTTAAAACACACTAAGCTTACCCTAACTCCAAATGGTAAATTGCTCATTTCCATAAGTAATGATCAAGAATGTAACTCCTGTTATAAACATGAAGTTAAAGCTAATCAGATATGAATAATATATCCCGAGCCTGTCTCAAACTTAGTATAATTGGGCTAATATCGTTCAATGGACAATTGGAAAAGATGATGCATTCTTTTTATAGTCCTTTCTGTTTAAAGCCATGCCAACAAAGTGCCTAAAATGTTAATTCCTACAGTTAATTGTTTTAGTTTTTCAAATTCCAAATAACTTTAAAAATAAACAAAGATTATGCTCTTGTGCTATGGCACTGTCCCCAAAAGAACTCTGCTTTTTCCAGCTTGTTAGAAAAGAAACTGAGAGCTATTATTCAATAAAGCTTTTAATTAAAAGTGGAAGAGAATTTGGAAGCTTTAAAGTCTATAATTCTTAGTTTCACCATGTGTCATATTTACCACATCTCCTTTCTCACAGCATCCATCACTGGGGTTCTGCCCTGTGACTGACAGTAACTCTAGTGTCCACCTCCATTCCCTCTACTGACAGGTAAGACAATTTTGCTAACTTCATTGTGACATGTGCATTAAAAATCCAGAATTAAATTCCATTTTGGATATATTTTGTGTTAACATCTTGAATCTTAGTCTTCCAGTTATATATTCTAATTTATACAATTGCATAAGAATTAAAAATAAAGTACTTTGTCTCAGATAATGCAAGCCTAGTCCTTTCAGACAATAGCAATACTTCCAGATTCATAAAAAAGCCAAATTCCTCTATAAAATCATCTCTCTCAACTGCACTGGTGCCTACATGATACATCATAATTTTTAAAATTTTGGTCATTATTTTCACAATTCTGTACAATCTCCCTCTTCACATACGTTCTGTTTGCCGTCACATAAATTCACTAAATTTCTCCAGATTATAAACTATCAAAGCTGAGAACACTTATTACTTTTTGCTATTATTAATTTTTTTTTTGACAAAAGCACACACAGGAGTATCTTCTCTGAAATCAGAAACACCATCTCCCCATGTATGTCCACACTATGTATTCTGGTCTTCGTGTTATAGAAAACGTAAAACAAATTAAGTCTCCTGTAAGAGAGACATTTAGTGTTATGTCAAACATTAACTAACTTTAATTTTGTCATTAGACAAGGAAGGTAAGGGACATTTCTTCCTTTCTTTTACGTAATATGTTGTTTTCCATGTGCATAAGTTCCTTGTGTTTCACTCAACCGCGTATAAAATCATGTAACTTCAATGTAAATGTAAATCCATCAACAACATTGGAATGTAAACCTCAAATCTTGAAAACACAAACCATCTTATAAATGCTTTCTTCATAAAATAAGCAAAGTAAGCTTGAAATTGGGTTAAAAATGATCTAAATCATGGTTACACCTCAGAAATTGTAAGTTTTAAAAAGTCACTCCAGGAACTGAGGAAAAAGCCAGGAGTGGGTGCAGTACCCATTCCCACACCAGCCAGGAATTACCACCTTCAAATGCAGCCCATTAGACCGAATAATACAGAATAAAACCTTCCAGACAGCACCGCAGCCCTCCCTCCTTTTCTCATTCATGTGAGGTTGTAACAGACGGACCACACTACCTAACACTAGAATGGAAATGGTAGTAGCACTACACAGGTTACCTAATATGCAACTAATTTAAAGCACTGGCTTCTGCGTTGACCAAACAGAAAGGTTTTAAAAAAAAAAAAAAGTCTAAACGTGTCAGAAGGCAGCCAGCAGGCAGGGTGTGTGCTCAGCAAGTTTTGTACAGGTGCAGCAAGCTCCTGTCTGCCTTGTGAGACCTGAGCAGGAGGGGAAGAGCTGGAGATGTGGAGATGCTGCCAGGGCACAGGCTGCCCACAGCCTCTCCCACCGCAACCCACGAACACGCGGGGAGTGCTGCTGCTACAATACCCAGGGAACGAACGCAGGCAGCGGTGAAACACCCGAAATTTCACCTTCAGTAATCTAAAATATGTCCACAGAGAGCTAGGGCAGGCACATCCAAGCCTGATCTGCTGGTGTTTCAAATCGCCCAAGCATGTCCTCCCTTCGGTCCAAACCCCATTCAGACCGGAGCCACGCAGCACTGCCCGCAGGCTGGCCTGGCATGACCATGCATTTATGTAGCTTTATATCTTCAACGTATATGTTTCATTACAACTTAATAAAACTAACCAAACAAACTCCCCACACCCCTCACAGCTTTAAGAAACACAAGCACAGCAATGTAAGTTTCAGTACATCTAGTTCTGGTTATTTACCATCATTCTAACTTTGGCATGTTAAACTCTTAAGCTGTTTTTTAACAACCAGCTCAGCAGACCTTATAAACTTGCATACATACATCCTTGAAGCATAAGCATTTATTAACAGTTACCTTCCTCAACTGATTGCAAACATTTGATCACACACTTGCAGTTAGGACAGAAAAGAGCTGAAGATATACATTTACTTAATTCTTTCTGAGTGACAGATAACAAGATGCATTTCAAAGACCTAATTTCTGGTCTGCTTAAAAATTAAATGCTGTATTCAACTGGATTCAGGTTGTAAGGTATGGAAATACTGTTCTACTTGCTGTTAACTTTAACAAGGTATAGCAGGATTACAGAATGTAAACTATAAGTCTTTACTCAACATTGGAAATTAAAAACAATAGATGGGGCTGGCCTGCATCCATGGGACGCAATTATATTTTAAATCTAGAATGTAAATGCAGTATCTCACACACAGATAAACAAATCCACTTGATGTCCCAGAGCTATGTGCTCTGTTCTACTTTCGGAGCTCTGTTTTAATCAGACAAGGTAAACCACAACCATTATTAGTCTATTTAATTTTGGTAAGGGACGCCACATTTAGAGCAGGGAAAAAAACTTCACTTGGTGTATCTGGATATTGCATCCAGTTTTTAAAGACCAGAAATGTCCAATTTATTTTTTTTTTCCAAAAGAAAATGCACCTGACAAAACCTTGGAATGATTTTTGAGATTTTGAAAATCTCAGGTCTGATAAATATAACTGCCTCAGTGAAATTATTTTCTTCTTTGAATCATTTCCCTATAAATGGGAACCATGAATACCACAAACTTGTCCAAGCTTTACTCATCAGATGCAAACATTCAGGAATATATTCAATATAACAATTTTGTAAACCAAAACAAAAATATAAAAATATTCACCTAATCAGACATTTGCTGGAAATGTCTCCCAGCATTTTTTGGCATCTTAACCAAACCCGTGAAGTTATAAACATCTTCCTAGACCTCTCTCTTTACACCACTGAACTTGTGGAAGCAGTGATGTGGTGCAGTAAACTAATCCTAACCATCCTTCATCGTACCGTGAATATCAGAGCAGAGCTGCAGGAAAGTGGAAGCTCTGCTGGCTCCAGCTAACACTGCAGCTATAAACCAGGTCAGGAGAGGAAAGTTTCCCCTGCAGAATAACATGGAGCCAGCTTAAGTCAATTCCACATTAAACCATATACAAGTTTTTTAGATAAAGCCTTCACAACATCATTGGAAAAGACATATGTTATCCCAAGTAATTTCAGACGTGTGGGAAAGAGTTGTTCTAGGCATCGTTTTGCCCCAGAAATCTAGAAGGAAAGGAACACAGAGACCCTCTCCAGCCATCAACCTAATAGTGAAGGGCTAGAAAATCTTATGCAATGGATGGCATAAGCTCAGATACAGCTGAGCAGACTTGTGGGTGTCTCTGGGTAGGAACTGGAAATACTGAGTCCCACATTGTCATCTGGTCAACATGATGGAGGAGGGAGCGATGATATTTACCATCTCTCCCAGGCATGTTTGCCATGAAGAGGTGGATGGAAAAGATAACAGATCGGCAAAAATATCAGGCATACTGTCAGTTCTTTCCCATAGCTCTCACAAACACCTGCGGGCTATGCCGGGCAGGGAAATGTGTGTGCCTTCTCCAGGATTAGACAGCCTGGCCACCCAAAGGGCTCCGTACCCTGCTGCTGCCCATCCCCTCCAGCCAAGAAAGACATTTGCTGAGTTACTGCAATTGTTCAATCACATTAACCACGCTGAAGTTAAAACACTTCTTTTCCTGAAATCCCACTTAGATTATCACATTGCATTTAATTGCTTCCAAGGAACAGACAGCCAGAGTGAGTGAGTGAGTGAGGGGGAACAAGATGGTAGGGGGGGGAAGAGAAAGAGAAAGCCAAAAAGGAAGCAGGAGAGATGCAGCTGCGGCAAACGAGCTGTCTTCAGACTCAATCCCCTAAAGCTTCAGAAGTATGAAACACACGTGGACAGTGGCTAAGGAAATACCTACAGTGAAGCTTAGAATCTCTGCAATTTGAGGCACCAACATTTCCTCTTGTAATACACCATTGGCATTGCTCACCCTTTCAGCAAAAAGCAGCTTGTCACTTTGCAAACTACAGAAAAACCAACTGTGCAAAAATGTTTAAAAAGGAGGTATAACTGAACTTTAAATTTCTATAGCATTTTGAATATATTGTAGTGTCTCAGATTTTGAGATCAGTGTTTTACAGGGAATATAAAGAAGCAACTGTCTTAAAAGGCTCCTTTCCACTCCACAGTTTTTCCTCTAAACTTATCAACTGCTGCATTTAATTAGCATTGCAATGCACAACTACAGCACTAAGTTCTTTGTTCTCTTTAGAGTGGCAAAGTAATCCGACGGTGTGCATTGCATTAATACAGACAAACAGAGGAGATTCTAACTGGTTATAAGGAAACAGTTTTTACTAGGAGGGTAATTAGTAACTGGAGTGGGCTGCACAGAAAAGGTTGTGGAATATCTGCTCCCAGCCACCTTCAAGACCTGATGGCAGAAAGCCCTGAGCCACCTGTTCTGAACTCAGTGTTGACCTTGCTTTGAGCAGCATGTTGATCTAGACAGCCTCCTTCCAACCAGAGCAATTCAATGGTTCTACAGCCTACTGTCAGATAAAAGGTGCCAAGTTTGACAAAAGCACCACAGAGAACCCTAGGAGTTTACAATATTAGCTTTTTTAAAAAAATAATATCCATCAGGAATTTTGTTCCAAGTACCAAGTTGTGTTACTTATGGACAGTGCAATTAAATCAATGGTATGACTAAAAACCCTTTAGAAAACCCAAATTTTTAATACATTTATGAAGTACATTCAATAAAAGTTAGCAAAAGATCAAAAAAAAATCAAGAATCTACTTTTTGGAATATCTATTGTAAATAAACAATGGCTTTTCACTGAATTCCTTTTATAAATATCAGTAACAGCATAATAATTTACAGGCAATATTAAATGTGTCTCTTCATAACAGGTATTTCTGACTAACACTGAACCCCTTCTTAAAAGCACAGATATCCATTAAAGCAGAAAACCCCCACGCAGCCCGAGGGAGCAGATGCAGACACCTAGGCAGAAAGCACTTTGCAGGTGCAACACATCCTCACCTTGAGATTGGGTTTTGAGAGAAGTTTCAACAGTTCTCTGATCTCGCTGCTCAGTGGCTTGCTCTGCAGCTCCTCAGCCAGCTGGGTGGGAGATGGAATTGACACAGAGACCATTAGCAAAGCGTTGTTTTACCCAGTGCATCAGTGACAACCCAGAATCTATCTTGTTCAAGGTTATTACTTTCCAGCGTGTTCAAACAGAAGCCAGCATGAAGAAAAACACCATCAATCACCGCGCTTCTTTTTCTGGCCCTCGGTGGACCAGATTTAAGCCAGGCCTTTTGGCTCAGTTTAACACAAGTAATCATTTCTGGCAAGGGTGCAGCCAGATCACATTCTGATTTATAGCGATGGGGGCAAATCCCAGCACTTCATTTAAGTGAATGGTCCTTTGCGTGCAGACAAAGGACTGCTTGTAAAAATGACTGGATCAAACTTTGACACTGTCTATAAAAAACAGTTTTGAATGAGGTGGTGAAATCCACACTGCTTCCAAAAACCCACAGTAGCTGTGCTGTTTAGAACTGGGATAAGAAAGCAAAGTGCCCCTACAGCGCAAGCAATCTGAACCTTTTATTATGTTTACACATACACTGGAAAGAGCTTGTTAAATGTGGAGCGGGTTAATCATAATATAGTTTATAACAGGTCATCAGCAATTCAAGACCCTAAAATGCACAAGCTATGTCCTAACAACAAGATCAGTAATTTATGTTTGGTTATACTACAAAATTGTGGTTTGGTGAACAATAGAGCAGCAGTCTAACATTTAATCCCACGGCTATTTGGCTCATGTCTTGAGTTTTTCTTATCACGACATTCTCAACTAATTTGGACTCAAGAGGCATATTTTACTGCAGGATTTCAGACTTGAACTGTTTTTCCAGAAGAAGAAAAAGCTAAAACATATTTCACAACACTGAACTTTGGTTTAAAATTCTGAAGCTACATGGCTCATAATCCAAAACGTGATTTCAGATAATCACTTATTTTCTTTGCATTAAATCAGTACCATAAAAATGTCTCAAAGAAAGATTGGTTATTTGCAGCAAGTAATTCTATTCGTCTAGCCAAATTTTAAATTTGTACTTTCATTTTGTATAAATTGTCAAGATAAATGAAGTGTATTTTGCATAATTATATATAATAGACAATTGTAGGAGCAATTACAGACATCAGACATGGTTTGAATACTTTTTTTTTAACCTTCAAATTAATACAGGGGAAATGGGACTGAAACAAAAATTCATCACCTACAGTCCCACAGCCTTTTAACTATAATTCATAGATAAAAACGTCCAGATACATCAGTGCTAATCTTAACAATATTTGTGTCTTAATACCAAAAGATTAGTAAACAATCTCTGTAGAAAAGGTCAGAATGAAATATTTTAGGCACATAAAGCCAAGTATTGAGGTAATCTGACTGCAATCTAGTCTGCATGTTCTATGGAAAAGCTCTACCAAGCTGAAAATGAACCATGAGAGGAATGACAGGAGGTATATGACACAGGTTCCCCATGGTTCATTCTTTAGCTTGTACTACTCATCGCTAGAGAAGAAACTCTATTCATTTGTGTCTCATTGATGAGAACTAGTAATCACTCAGTAAGAATGACTGCTTCAGCATTTCTCTCAGATGAATTGTGCACAAGCATCTATTAACTTCAGCAGAATTGGCGTTTGCTTTGGGGATGTGAATATAAATGCAGGTAACATAAGGCACGGTGAGAAAGAGAAAGAATATCTTGTAATTGTTTTAACAGGCTTTTTAGTCTCATAATTTAGGAAATATTTGTTCAGAGATTAAATAATTAAAAATTTGTTTTCACTAGTATAATTTACAAGCTTTTTGCAAACATTTCCATAAAAGTCTTAAAGGACCATGTAACACCCCATGTTTCATGAGGAGGAGGAAGATAAAGATCAACAGAAGGGGAAGACAAAGCCATCTTTCCAGATTAGCAAACAGGTATCACCAGAGCTGCTGCTTGTGCTTCTAGCAGTTTTGGACTGGATTTTTAGTTGTTGTTGTTGAAGAGCCAAGATTTGTGACAGCTGCCAGCAGCAGGCACACTGAAACCGTGCTGATCACCTCCTATGCCAAAGACTGCAGGAAAAGCTGGCTGAGAACCTCTTTGTGATTCTCTGTTGAGGGAACCATAACGTTTCACCAAGTTCTTTATGAAGAGCTGCCGATACAGAGAGGGGAAAACAAAGCAAGGGAGAAGGGCAGATGTGGAACGAGACTGGTGAGATGAGGAGCATCAGGGCCTTGAGGTGTAAGGCTTCTGGAGAAAGTTTTGAAACATCTTTTGCCAGAACTGTCTTTCTAATAACCTAGAGGGCTTACCTGCCATAAACCTATGATGCCAGCAATGATTAGAACATCTGCATGAAATCAAGAGACCTGCATCAGACACTGTTGCTCACTGGGGGTGAGGAGAGAGATCTTATGGCAGCTAGGAGTATGAAAATGTTTAAAAAAGAAGCCTCACCACAATTGTTGCCTCTGAAATTGCTTTATAAAATAACACAAGAAGAAAAACACACTTCTTAAACAGGTTTTAGTTACATTAACAGCACCTCAAATTTGCATTTTAAACCAAAGAGGAATTATGCACTTGTTAACAAGAATATCTCCTTCTTTGTTTAACTATAGAACAGTTACTATCACTAGGAAAATAAAACATTAATTTAAAGCCCACTGAAATAAAAGTGTATTTTATATCACCAACATGCTCTTAAATCCCTGAAGCTGACAACTAGTTAGACAAATGTGCCAAAAATTGAATAGCTCTTTAATCCTGGAACTTCATGGGGTTTGGAGTGACAAAACCCACTGCATGTAAATTAACTTCCTCAAAGTTTGCTGATAGCTACTGAAGCACAGAGAATCCCGCAGTGTGCTAGCCTGACTCCAGCTGCCAAAGGACATCCTCATTCTATGCAATGCTGCCCATAAAACCAGCTGTTCAGCTGCACATATGCAGAAGCGAAGAGCCAGCAAGAGGTTGTTTAAATAGAAATTGTGCTTAAAAAGAAGGCAGATGTCTAGAGACACTCATCCTAACGTACATACATTTAAAAAATACTACCATATATATGCCTAATAAGACAATCATAGGGTTAAAACCCCAACCTCTCTCAACTGAGGAGTGACAGAGTACTTTAATTTGGGGATTTCCAAAAGTATACGTTTTAAATGGAGCAGAACAAAGAATGAGATTGCTCAGCATTTCTGAAAATATCAAGAGCTAAGTTTTGCATCCAAAAATAAGAAATGATTTTTATTAAGAATTTTAGCCCAGAGATCCGTAACAATAATGTTAACAAGGATTATTAATGTCACCAAGAACTTAATGAAGAGAATTTCGATCAGCTTTCTAATTTTCAAAATTACTATCAACGTTATTCAGAGCTACTTGAAGGTTAAAAAAATATGACTAGTATATGCCTGATGTCAAAGCTAATGCATTATTGTATTTTGTATGTTACACAATATAGCTCTCCTCCTACTGAAGCATGATGAATTACATTATATACTTTTTTCAACAGACTTTCAATGTTTAATTTAGTTTTTTGTTAAAATGTTACCATTCTCAATTCACAACACCTAACCACTCATAAAAATTAAAAATCAAAAGCCAATAATATAAAAGGATAGTTAAGATTTTAAAACATCTATAAAATACATGAAGTTTCAAACATGTCGTATTGGAAACGGATCCTAATACATGCTGCCTTTTCCAAAACACAACCTGAGATCATCAATTGCAACAAAGATTTCTGGATTTCACCTAAACCACAGTTTATTAAACATTTCTCTATCCTGGCCTACCTCAGGTTCAGTCATAGTTTATACAGGTGTGTGCACAATTCATCTGAATCCTAGAATTAACCAAATAGCAAGAAATGGCAGGTTGGATTTTTTTCTTTAAAATAAAAATTATAGTAACAGGAAATTAACTACTCCATCAATGCCGACCACTTTTACAATTTATTTTTTGGTTATGAAGGTAATTTGGAGAGCTCCAATATCAATAAATCACTACTGTACTTTTTCTTAAATAGTTTTTGATTTTTTTTTTAACAAGCCTCCTTCCTAGGCATTTCATATGCTCCATTTCTGTAGTATTATCTGTCATTTTTCATGTTCTGTCAGCAGTGCTGCTATCTCATTTGTCTTTATTTTTCCAAAGCATTCCTCTTGTCTCTGACCTTCTCAAAACACTAATAGTTGACAGCTTTTCCCCTCCCAGTAGAGTTCCAACCTGTGATTTCTATTACGTAGTTACTAAAGCAGAACAAGAGGCTATCTAGATGCAATGTTTTTATAACAGGCAAGTGAATAAAAAAATCAAAGTAATATCAGCAACAAGCCCGGTGATGACAGCACCTTTGGAAACATTTGCAGCTTCTTATGATTTCAGCTCAGAGGATTACATTCATATGTTTGCACTATGAGGAGTTCTGCTTGCAGACAGTTTTTTGGGAGACTTGGTACCAGTGATCTCAGCAGGGGACACTTACATCATCTGCCAAGGCTGCTGCACCATGGAGTATGGGCACCGGGTTCTGTTTTTCATAATAATGCAGTTTTTCATGAATCTGGAAGACAATAGCACAAAATGATGAGTATATTTAGCAGCACAAGAAATGGTAGAAAATGACCCCATTGAGCTAACTGATCTGTTGAGTGTCTGTAACTAAAGAAACATCCTTATAGTAATCTACAGGCAGCAATCATGTAAATGTAATTCATCATCATCCTCTGTTGAAGTGCTAAGAATATGAAATCAGATGGAAAAAATGCTCAGTATGTAGACCAACCCACAGAAAAACTAAACATTTGTGATTTTTCTCTCCTGGCTTTCTGTGTCCATATTTCTAACATATTGCTTTAAGTATCAATTACATTTTATATTGCTGCTGAAAACACAAAGCATAAAGTGTTTATCCCCAAGATGGATATAAAAAACCCTGTAAATTATGATTTATGAAGTGAAATAATAGCCTGCCACCCACATCTTGACAGACAGCTTCGTGGAGCGGCTGCCGTCATTAAAATAATTCAGAAACAAGGGCAAAGTAGTGCTAGTATGAATTCTAACACATCTGAAAGAAAAAGGCAGTCCTTCAGCAAGTTAAAATCATTTAGGAGCATTTAAAGTTTTTAATGGGGAGTAACCAACATTAAAAATGCAGTGTGCTTTGGTTCTTTCAAAAGGGGAAAGGATACACCATCATTTAAATACCCAGCCTCTTCCCTCCTCCACAAGTCATGCATTTCAAAATTTAGATTTTTCCAGTGTGAAAGCTTAAAAGAGCCAACCTATTTTAAAGCTTCTAATGAGTTTTTAAAAAGTTATTTCAGAATAGCATAAAATAATACATTAAACATTCAATTTTATTTACATTGTTTTCCTGAAGACACACAGATGTACAAATACTAATTAAAATTTTAAAAAAAGAAGACAAGAGTTGTCTGCACTGATGCAACACATACCCCATTCTTAGATTTCTACTTTAGTCCTGCTGCTCTGAAGGAGGCACGGACTCCAGATGGTTGGGGGAGTTGCAGAAGGAGCTAAATCTGGGACTTTTGTGCTTGGCAAGGAGGAGAACACGGGGTCTGGCAGAGGGTGCAGGGCTCAGGACTTGGCTGGGGAGCCCCTCACATCCTTGGGGTACGGGAACCCCAAAGATACACTACACCTCCACAGTGTGCTGCTGTGGAAAGAACAGGACAGACACGAGGCAGCAAGGGCAGCTGTAAAGAGCATCCAAACCAATGTTCTTTGCACACTGAAAACGTTTGGAGTTGAATGGATGGTTTCTGTTATGCACTGTTTCCTCCACCCTTCCCCCTTCGTCCACATCGCTTTTCTCTACTCACTTTTGGGGTAAAAGTGAGCAGCAGTACTCACTCCTATCACTCTCCAGGACTCCCTTAGCTTTCTCCCTAGCCCCTTCTCTTGACTTTAACATCAACTAAACACACCCATAACAAGACAATGCCATGTCAATGAAACTTGGCTTTGCCATTTTTCTTGTCTTCTGCTGTGCTTCATAACAGTTCCCAAGTCCGCATCTCTTTTTACTCATTTAGACTACAGGTTCTTTGAAGGCCATATAACACACTGTTAATGTCATGTGGCATAGCAAGATCTGTCTTAGTCAATTCCTTCATAATTTCTGTAATCTTAATAAGACTATTTCTGTAGGCGCTTTGTTAAAGGATACCCTAGTTCTGAAACATCAGGGTGAAGCATCAGAACACCACAGTTGCTCAATTGCTAAGTTGTACAATTATTTTTTCTGAACGGCAAGTATTTGTACCTCATCTGGAAAGTAAATGCAAAGCACTATTATCTCCAGAACATGAGCCTGAATTTTACATAGCTTATATAGACATTGTTTACTCTGCAAAGTAAAACTAATCCATATTGGATGTCACCAAAATTACAAGTGACTGGAAAACTTCATATTTCTAGCTCACAAAGCACAGAAACTAAACAAAACAAGGAGCTGCAGCTCCCGGAGTTTAGCAGAAATTTGTGATTTACTTAGACTGTGAACTTGAATAACTAAAAGGCATAATAAATCAAAAAGTCTCAAATCCATCATTTTTTTTTGATTGCTTCAGCCAACATCTTGATTTTATCCAGGCCAAGCTTCCGTCAGCTCTGAGGTTAAAAGCAGTTGCATATGCTACCTTCTAGTGTCTCAACCTAAATAGCAGTGCCACTGCTGATGAAGCTGTTTCTACCCTGGACAACCTGCAGGTGTCTTTACCAGCGAAATTTAAAAAACAAAACAAAAAAAAAAAACCCAACCAAAAGCAAACGAAAAAAACACTGAGACACTCTCACACAATTCGTCTAGATACTAGGTTTTGCCACATCAGGTTGGAAGTTTTATTAATTTACTGTACTGGCACAATGAGTGACTCCAGGGATAAACATTATATGTTCTACAGTAACAGACACGGGAACCTCAGCACACTTCCATTTGAGATGCAATACAGATGTTGTTGGTTGGGTTGTGGGTTTTTTTTACAAAAACCATCTGATTTAATAGGTAGTATTTTGACTCATTTGCTAAATGGATCTGTTCTTTTTTAATCAGATCTTTATATGGCAATATCTGCCTTCCATCTCTTTGTAATTTAAAGTAGTTACCTAAGAAAATTAAAAAAGCACTGGTCTGTGCACAAAGCTGCAACCAATGCAAAACACAAGGACCACATTTCATATCATACGTATCATAAAAATGTTACTTCCTACTGCTCTCCTATGGTTACTGCCTACCTCTAGCTTCTGGATAACTAATTTATTCATAAAGTATGCAGTACATATATAATATATGCAGTACATACATAATACCTTCCTGAATGCAGTAAGACAGGAGATTTGGTGCAATTCAACTGACAAAGCAAAAATTTCAGTGAGGCAAAAATACATTTTCAGGCAACTTCTTCTCTCCGTGTGTCTAAAAATGTGTTCCAAGATGGTTTGGTCTGTAATTTTCCCCACAGATCACAGTAAGGCTGACCTGCCTCTAGTTCTCCAAATTGTATTTTTGGCCTTTTTTTAAGATAGGTACAGCACTTGCCTTTTTCTAGTCACTGGGGACTAGGTGACCTCTGTTGCCTTTCAAGGATGACAGAGCACACTTGCAAACTCACCTGGTGGCCTTGAATTTCTCAGACTTCGGTGTGATTAATGACTGCATTTGTGACTACCAACTTTAGAAAAACTACTGTGCACACAGCCAAATGTTTCGGCCACTTCGCCACATGCTGTCTTTCAGCTAATTAATTTCCCAAATCTGAAATTTGTCAATCGTGCTAATATATGCACAACTAGCATTTTATTTCCAAAATTCAACTCTTACACAAGTAGAATTTCAAATTTAAATATCTAGATTAAGTGACCACATTGATGAAAATGAAGGCAGTGTAAACTACAGAAACCCAGAATTGAAAAGCAAAACAAGACAAGGTGCTGCAAGTAATTTACCCCTTTGTAAATCTCACTCAATTAAATTAAACTGTAACAGAAATTAAAAACATCCTGAAGCACTTCAAAAGAAGTATGAGAGTGGATTCAAAATAGTAGAAGAGAGAGCATTTATCTATTCAAGATAAAACACTTCATATTTGCAACCACTTCTTAGAGCTTCATTCTAAAAAATTCTATTTAATATAAAAAGGTATTCTGTGGCTATACCTGATGTCCACAAACTACTGCCTTCTCTCCAATAGAAGTCTATGGAACATATGGATAGATTAGGACTGTATCGTGCTTAAAAAATAGAAAATATAGTACATCTGTTTAAAGTTCTTCTGACGTTTATGTGTAAAGCTTGAACGCTGAAAATCTCTTCACAGATGAGATCGAGTCTGTTAAATGAGGAGTTATGTATTGTAAATAAAATATATTAAGCTGTTCTGCCAAACCGATGACTAAGTTGATGGGGTTTTGTATTTTAATCTTTCTTTTTTTTTTTTATGACTACCTATCCTTTTCACTGTCGGGCACTTTGGGTATACTTACGAGATTCTATTAAAACTGACAATCTACTGAAGATATGTCCCAAGAGGAAAAATAAAAATTTGTAAGTTTATATAATTTTGGGCAAATTTGTAGGCAAGGGAAATTGTTTCTGGATTTCCACAGAGTGATTGAATTAAGCTTTCTACGACAAGGTAGAGCAGAACTACATTTTCTGCAGTGCCTCCAGCCTGGACTATTTCAAAACCCACAGGGTGCTTTCTAAATCATAAAAACAAAACTTAAGCCAAGAACCCTACAAAATAAGCTTAATTTCTCCTTCTACATTTCTTAATTTCCAGGTAGAGTTCTGATATCATATGGCTGAAAACAACACAGGGGAGGGGGATAAGCGTGTACACAGAATAATATAATCAGTTTCCAATACCCCAGCTCTTTCTGGGAGGGAATGCCCGTATTACAAGAATAATGTTATTATAAGCAAGATTTTTCTGAAAGGTTCTACAGAAGAATACTACACAGCTACAAACTTCAGAAAGCATAGCTTGTATCGGTACTACAGTCCAAGATTTTTTAGCAATCTTTTAGAAAGTTCTCCACATATAAAGTTTCTGGAAAAATTAAAATGTAGGTCCAAAATGGACTATTTTCATCATAAGATGATGCCATCCAAGAAATGCAGCACATCAGACACGTTATCTCCTTTTTCTGAACTTGAAGAAATATAGTCTTTCACTGCTGGAGGTACCTATGGCTTCACGCATAAAACAGAGTGTTTCTAAAGGAGATACTGAAAGTGTCAACAAATTGAAAGCAGAGTTCCCCATAATTGCTTTGAAAAAACAGCCTCCCATCAATGCCAATAATCTATAGTAAACATGCAGAAAACTGCTAGACTGAACGAATTGTCAAATGTTCTGTACATCAAAGCAAAATAAATTTCCAAAACAGAGACAGAAGCCTACTTATGAGAAATAATTTTGATATCTAAACAGAACATTAAGACTTCTGTCTTTCAGTTTTTACAACCTTCTCCATTCCTATCCCTGCTTCTCTATATCGTGACATTGGTTTTGCCTTTCTGTCCTCTGTTCCCCTCCTCTTTGCCATCTCCAAATTATTTTTTCAACTTCCTTGCTTCCGCTGTCTTTTTTCTACTTTCTAAATAGAGATCAATACATTTAAGTCACCAGGAACTACCTTGTGGCCCATATGCTTATATTCTTATGAATACTCTACTCTGTGGGTACATACTCATCATGACTCCACATCTCTCAACTGAACAAGCACAAATGTAAATTTTATGTATAGAATAGGTTAAAAGAATCTTTACCTTCTTACAGATTAAGAGAATGGAAAAAGAAAGCAAAAAAGAAACTGATTGTTTAATATCTTTCTTTTCTACTTGCAGAACCCCACTGTATCAGATGAAAGGAACCAGAAAAAATAAGCTATTTTTTTGCTTTATTTTCATCATTTAGTGGGTGTCTGTAAACCTATTTACATAGCATAGGAATATGGAGCAAATGCAAAACTACTCATTTGTTCCCAAACCTTCCTATGGTACTTATCATCGCAGCTTGGCACACTAATGAACTTAAATGTATGAATAACTCTGCAGTAATATGGCATGATGAACACATGAGGTGTAAGAAAACCGAACAGCAAATCAAATGCCAACTCACTTCAAATACCCAATGCAACATCTCGAAAACTGACTCTCTTAGAACACGTACAGCCTTTAAATCACATTCCAGTCAGGCCAATTGACTTGAATTGCAGTTAGAGGCATAGAATATTGCTAAGAATTCAGCATTATGTATTTTAGAAAAGACAAACAAAATAAAGATGCATAAATCATAGCTAACTACTCAAAGTTTGCAAAGAAAATTTCATTCCCCATAGTAACATTAAATTGCCTCAAATATGAATTAAGTGATCGCACAGTGCAGAAAGGCTTTTGAGAGAATGTTACAAGTATCAAAGCAAGCCTCCTGAAGACATAAAAATAGATACTCAGATTCTGGCCCTATTTTCCGTAGCAAGAAGTTTCATCACAACAGATGAGCAACTCTCTTCCAAGCCCTTGTTCCAAAGAGCAGAAACATTAAGTTCACAAGAATTCAAAAGCAGGCTACTGGCATAGCAATATTTCTGCCTGAAGAATAAAGAGTCAGCAGTCAGAAGCAGACCTGCGACCAAAGCAGCGTTGGCAAGACAGCAGTGCTTTAGCTATTGCAGAGCAGCGCCTGTGCAGCATCAAGGCCTTCTCTGCCCCCTGCAGCGAGCAGGCTGGGGGTGGCCAAGGGGCTGGCAGGCGACACAGCTGGGACAGCTGACCCCAACTGACCAAAGAGATATTCCATACCACATAACATCACGTTTTTCCAAAGCAGCCGTTGCTTGGGGACCGGATGGGCATCACTCAGCTGGTGGTGAGGGGTTGCTTTTGCATCACTTGTGACCTATATTCAGAACAGAACTCCTCCAGAAATTTCTAATTGCATAGCAGTTTCAGAAATAATTTTTCTGAACTCTACGCACAATTACGGTAATTTTCTAAGTTACAAAATGTGGTAATAGTCTCACATTAGATCATATTTAAGGGCATTTTTCTTGTCAGGTTATGTTTTGTAAAAAATTATGCAGTGGTGTGTTATCTGCAGATTTACAAAGTCATTGGAGCAGTATTATTTTAAATCAGGTGCTATCAATGCAAATCAGCAGTGTTGCCTGGAGAGGCCACAGCTTCAACTTACGCTCTCAACAAGCACTTGCTGCTTGAACCTTGATTCAGCAAGACCTTGGTTATGGAGTGCTTATATGTGTGCCAGAGCTGTTACAGCAGAAGTTCCCAGTTAACAGTGATGGCAAATATCATGTGATTATTATGAATTAGATTGCTAAAGCCAATAAAAGAAGCACAGCATGCTAAGAATGAAAGAAAGCAAGCTCGTGGGGTAATAAGGCAGCTTTTCTCAACTGGCAAAATCAAATGATGTATTGACTTTGTTAAGGACAAAAAAGAGCCTTGCTAAAAAAATCAGGTCATGTAAGTTATTAGTCATTCCACGTCAAATAACCAGTTTTTATTTTCTAGCCAGAAATTGCAAGGCAGAAAAAATGTCTGCGCACATTGCATTAATATGCACAGGAAAATCCTATTCTCCGTGGATTTTTTTGATCTGTGGTTTCAGAGTTTCCTCCTCAATCATTTAACACTGTGCCTCGTTACCTCATCTGTTTGTCCTTCACCCTTGATCGACTTGATGAGCAGGGGGCATCTGAGGAAGACGATCAAGACAGAGAAAACGCATTGCTTCAGGAAGAACACCCGCACTCAGGGGTTTATTTGAGGCAGTCGCACGGGTGAAGCGGTTCTGAGACTAGTCTGACAAGGTCATGGGGGCACTGCCAGATTTGATTTTGTCTTACAGAGATCTAATCTAAGTCTCAGGCCTGTGAGGACCCATCTCTTGATTTTCATCATAAAATGAAAAACCACCTCTTCCACTCTTTCTATATTGAGAAAGCCATGACAGACATTAAGTGAGCAACCGATGAGCCTGATGCTGCTGCTCTTGCTTCTCTGTGCCGTATACACTGTCTTGGTGTACTTAAATTCTACCTCCCTATCACATGTCTTTTTTATTGGAAAAAGGACTGCATTATCTGTTAAGTACCTAACTGTTGACACTTTTAACAACACATCTTTCACGAACAGTATGGTATGCCTTACAATATTTCTCATTTCAGAATTCCCTGTCTTCATGCCAATGTCACAAAGCACGTGAAAGAAAATTAGTAAATGTCTCCATTATGCTCATATACCATGCCTTCTCCCTAGCTCAAAAGCAAAGAGAGCCATTACATTTTAAAAATTAAATTCATTGGCAACGTTTCAGAGCAACAGCGATAGCACCAGAGAATCAGTTTTCCTGATCTGGAGAGCACATTGTCAGCAAGCAGTTGCTCTCCTGTCAGTAACATTTAAATGCAGAGAAAATACACCTGACAGGGAGGACTGGTGAGGTTTTTATTATCTGCTTTGAGAAGAGACAAGAACAGATAAGAAAGGAAAGGTGTGAGTGCAGTTAAGTGTGGGGTTAGTGGTACAGAATTTCAGCAAGTAATATTTAGTCCAGACATAGTCATTTTAAAGCAAAGGTTCTAGGGTACAAGCCTACTGTGATGTGGTGAGCAACCAATTTCCTGCTTTACCACCACCTTCCTGAATGACAGTCCACCCATTCTCTATTTGGAAAAATTGAAAAGTAGCATTTCCTTGCTTAACACATGATTAAAAGCAAGACCAGGTAAGTACCTTGAAGATAGTGTGCCACATATTTAAAGTCATTTGGGTGCTGTGGAACCTTTTGGGGCAGCTGATGAAGACCAGACATTTTCATCAGGAAGAAAGGAACAGACATATCCTGAAGGTTTTAATGTGGAAATGTGACAAACACAACCTCTCTATATGCACATACAGAAACTGAACAGAACAATTTGAGAAACTGACAAAGGCCATATACACAATAGGAACAGCGATTCCAACCCCTTCTGCTCACAGCCAAGGAACCAGAGATAAGGTCTGCAGATTTCTAATGATACCTCCAGGTAAGGCTTGCTCATGAAATTGTATTCTGCCAACAGTTCTTGGTGGCAGCTCCTCAGAGGCGTGAGCAGAGCAAGTACTGTGCACAGAGTGGACAGGGCACCTCAACACAGCAGGAGCCAGGAATTCCCACAACACACGGAATCAAACCACTGCTCATTCAGCTGACAGTGGGGTCCAGCGCCTGCGAGGGAGCACCTTCTAACCTGGCTCCCAGCCCGTTTGAGATCCTACAGCCAGAGGAGCAGCAGCCTCGCACTGGACTTGCAACGTGCTGTAAAGTGATTTCCTGCCTCCCATCTGATCCTGGAGAACAAATTGTTCACTTTGTCTTTGTGATGGTCTCTTCAACACGAAAACTTATGTACATCTTCAGTCATTTTTAAGCTAAACCCAAACTCTTTCAACCTTCCCCTGTGGATCATTTTTGCAGCCCTCTCATCATTCTAACTGCTCTCTTCTGGAATTTTTACAGTCTACTTAATTAGTGTTCTTGCCTGCAATCTGCCTATGATCAATACATTTTTTCCTTAACTGCAGACAATCCACAGCATGCCATCTTGTTTTCATACAGTTGATAATTATTATTCAAGTAGGAGCCCAAAACTACTAGAAGTTTAAAGACTAAAATAGCAATTACTTGAAATGTTAATTTCCTTATTCATTCCCATCTGCAGAGTACTCAAACATACTTATTTGTGATTTTAACTTCTTTATAGCTTACCTTGTGAGATGCTTCCCTTTTTCTTCCTTCATTTTTAAAAAAAATTTTTTAAAAAAAAGTTGTATTTTAATACCTCAGAACTTTATTTTATTTAGTCTATATCACAAAAAAAAAAGGAGAAAGGGACTCAAGAATAAGAATATTTTGGTCTGAATGAATATGAAGGCATATGGTAATAAGACTAATGTATTAGCTATTTTATTTTTGCAATGTTAAGCAAAAGAGACTAAATACTGGCTACAAAGCCAGTTGCTCCTTGCAGAGTTTCTTAAAATGTTTATTTTTCTGTAAGAAGCACTTTTCACTTTGAATTCATTGTTCCTTATACAATAAAATAAAGCTGCTATTATATGAGATTTCACAGGCTTCATTCAAATGCACATTTTTTTTGGTCAGTAATAAAAAAAGGTTTTGATGACCTTGCTTATAGAAAGAGGGTCCCTAGGTAGACAGAGGAAGTCCAGACCAAAGCCAAACAAGTTGCATTTGCTCCAGAATAAATTTCCCTGCCCCTTCAGAGCCAAACAGCCTACATGGCTACTGTATACAGTATTTTCAACATTGTTTTTTTGTACTTTTAACCCCATTTCCAAAGGAAGGAGCGTCAGAACAATTCCAAATTTGAATGAAGCCACTCTCTTGTGTGAGCTAAGGACATGATGTCCTTGAACAGAAAGAACAGAACAACATCAAACTGTTTCTCCTTTGAAACAAGCAGTCTTCAAACTGGAGTCCATGGATGACACCATTTTTTATCCAAAGATTTCAGAGCACATTAACAATGGAACTAAGCATCAGTTTCCTTATCACTGAAAGGAAGACATGGACTAATCACAAAGTGTACTTAACTTTCAAACCAGTACTACTAAAATGACTTCTAATCAGAAAAAAACTATTGTAACCTTAAATTTTTTGGTCAACTAAAGGTAGTGAGATACCTATAATCAATTGCAATATTTTCCTGATATAGTTGTCATATAAACATCATGTCTAAGTAACTTTTTTAAATACACTTTTACTTAAAGAATACTTCATGTAAGCAAGAAAGGAATTGCACTGCAGCCCTTCAGTTTTGAGAAACAGATGGAAATAATTCTTACTGCAACGATCAAACAGCTGATGTTTTTACAATCAAGACATGCATACAAAACTTGAGGAAAAACTTATTTCATTAAACACATTAATGAAATTAGGTTGATCAGACAAAAAATATAAATGTGTCTACAGTATTTCAATCCCACATTCCAACTTGCATTTTCTTTCTTTCTTTAAGGAAATCTTCAATTTTTTCTCCCTTAAAAACTCTGTTGATACTTCCTTTTTAGGAAGTAAGACTCTGCCTGTAAGTAATGCAACAAAAACTTGTAAAATGTATTCGTAACAGATTTGAATTTTTTTAATGTGTAACAGTTATTCCAAAGAATTGATCCAAAACATCAAAATTTAAAAACTTCTTCAAGTCTTGCTATCAGTCAGATTTCAAGAAATGTGAAAGTCCCTTTAGCTTTATGACAAAACTCTTAAATAGCACAAGTATAATGTTACTGTTCTATATAGCAAAAGTGTTTCTCCATTTGGGGTTCGGTACTTTAAATTTAAAGATCTCAGTGAACTGGAGAGGAGGATTTTTCCTTAGAAAAGTCAGCTTTCTGTACTACAGAAAAACAATCATTCTTGCTCCTGAATATCAGATTTGAATATTTCAAAGGAAAATATTTATCTAAAAGAAATAAAAATATTTATACTACTAAACATGAACCAGAAAATGAAAAAACCAGACTGGATGCACCTAGAATGTAAAGAACTAAGATCGTGTCAACAGCTGACTGATTGGGTTTCGAAAGCTAACGTTGTCTGAAGTCCTTCTAAGCACAAAATATACCAGCACCATCATCTTATTGCTGAGACACATCTAGGAAAGCTGCAATCCTGAAGATTTCATGACTTGCAATTAAGTTTGATTATCTAATTCAGCAATTAAAAAAGCCCACAACCCCAATATTCCATTATTTCCCACCGTTTTATGCTGGCTGGTATGTTGATTAGCAAAGAAAGAGCCATAAAGTGAATTCAAATACAGAATTACAATACATTCTGTGCCAATACTAATACCCATTCACGTTAAAATATTCCCAGAGCCCAAATTAGAGGACTGAAGAGGTAACTTGCTAAGAATACAGAGATAGCACTTTAAAAAAAAAATTAAATCAAAAGAACACTTTTCCAAATGAAGAAGCTATCAGGACATATTTTAAATGAACAATTGTACAGTCCTGCTTTGCCACATAAATACATCTGAAGAAGCAGCTTTAAAGTGAGACGGAACTGAAAGATGAGAGATGTCTTTGGAAACGGGCTGAGCACGGAAAGAAGCGCTGAACAGCGAGAGCAGGTAGTCTCCAGCTCACTGCTAACAGGCTTCCTTGAAGGCTAAACTCAAGATTCCATTTCGATGCTAGAAACAAAACAAATATGTGCCTAGACTTAATACTTCTCTCAATTAATGCCTTGTCCTTTCCTTCAGAAAACACAAAAACGTATATAAAAATTAAAAGGTTCTCATTTGCCCACAAGTATGTTTTACTTGTAAACAATTTGCTCTGTAAGCTTCATTTCTCTTGATACTACTGTTTCTAAACACTCATCACAAATTTGAATTGAGGTTTTTACTTTTACATCATTACACACAACCTAGTTTCCAGACATTTTTCCAAAAGCAAGTGATTTCCACTGTTCTGTTAAAAATATAAATCCAAAGGAAAGACCTTTCTTAACCCTGCCCACCAAGTAAACAGATTCTAACATGAACGAAGGCTGAACAGCTCTTCTGGTTTGTCAGATTATTTTTTTTCCACCAAGCTCCATTCTCTACATAACTAAGATTTTACAGAAATACAGATTAAACATTTAAAGAAAACAGCTAAAAAACTAGGATTCACTGCATACACACTGAGAAACCGTGGCATAGACTTTTTCACTTTCACTATTCAGGCAGAGCTGGCTAAATTTAAATCATGAAGAGTTTGGTTTATTCCTGCTCAGTACAGTAAACACCATTCTTACAATCTCTACTAGATGCAAGTTAGTCCAAGATCCAATCCAATTCAGGTTCCCCAAGTTCCTAATAATAGTTGAGGGATTGTTTCTACACAGCTCAACAATGCAGAATTAATCCATTCAACCCCTAAACTTTAATCACAGACAGGGGCATCTATCCTTTGAGTTAAAATTAAATATATATGTACACACAGACATACATTTATCAATTAGCACCATCTAGTGGGGTCAGTACAATTTATGCGATATGAGAAATATGTAGCTTACTGTTCAGGTTTTTCTACATCCTGTGTAACATGTCATGATACAGCACAGGTCAAGTAATTAATAAAATTCAGATGTAAAACAAACCCCAAACAATCCCCCAAACATTCTCATTTTAATTCATAACATTATGTTATTCCACTATAAATTACATTTTAAGAAATATAGTGACACTCAAAGCTGCATGTACATACATATGAAAATTTATTGATAGGAAGAAAAAAAACTACCTTTTAGGCATTCATACACATGCAAAACACAATTACAATTTAATTACTACTTTCTGTTTTAACTCTTCCGTTCCCCTGTCACACACCTCAAGAAAAATCCACTACTCCAAAACAAGCTACTCTGAAGCAATGAAAAAAACCATTTCATTTACGTTCTCCATCATCAGAGCAGAATTTTACTGTAAACACAACTTTTGATAAAAACAGACCAAAGTGTCACAAACACTGGATCTCAACCCAAAATGCTAAAAAATGACAGATTAAATACTTCTGAAGTTTTCTAAGTAATTAATTTAAGGGAGGTTACCTACACTAAACACACATCCTAAGAGCTAACCATGCTCATTCATCCCATTTCTCAAATATGAGATCCAGAAATTGATTTTAGTCAGTTTTACATTAAAAATTGTGGGGCCTTTAGTCATGCAAATTAACAAGACTGAAGAATTTCAAATGCAAAAGCAAACAGTACCAGACTCTCCATACAATAACCATGTACAAGAGAGGTTTACAAAGAAAAAGCAGCAGCACATGAAGGTGCTTAAATGTAACACGCAAAATCTCCCCCTCCACCTGTTTACAGCCCAGCTTAAAAAACAAAGCAAAACAAAACAGAAAATAATTAATCACTAAAATTAAGTAAGTGCTTAAGAGCATTAGGACAAATTTTAAGTGTGAAATTAAGCATTTGCTTAAATGCTCTTTAAAGAAGCCATGGTCATGAAAGCAAAAAAAGGCTGACGAGGACATGCTTTGCATTTGGGTCTTCCCTTGTTTCTAAAAAAGGTGACTGACACTTAGCACAACTTTCCAAACAGATCACAAAAAAACACAAGTGGAACTTGGACAACAAGGGACAAACACATCTCTGGTGATATCCCAGAACATGAAAATATAACGTTGTGAAACCTTAAATAATACATAGCAAAATTAAAAAACATTTTAAGGTGGTCAGTAAAGGGTGATCTTCTGTTCTTCCCTATTACATTTGGCATGAGTTGAATGTCAAGGGTTTTTTTGTTTCTGGGAATAAAATTAGGTGAAAATTAAAAAAAAAAAATAGAAAAATATGGAGAAAATATGTAGATATGGGGTGAAAATAAAGATCAATAAAAGCCAGCAGCAGAAACTTGCAGTGAGTACTTCAGAGATTGCAACGAGTAAGAACAGAAGATGCTGAGGCCTGCACAGCGCACCCAGGGGCCAGGCTACAATTTAAACTAAATGAAATAAAGTCGAATAAAATTCAGATGCTGTCTTCGTCTTTTTTTAGTTTTTAAATTAAAATTCTAACTATAAATTTTGGGTTTTGGTATGAATTAATTTATTTAGGAGAGAGATGTGTTAGGAGCAAAATATCCCAAATACGTACAACCAGATAACTACAGCAGTGTTAATTGATACTACTAATTCTCAACCTTCCCTACAGAGGATAGAGAAACATCAATGCTGAAGGGGAACGTGTGTTGTAGGATAAAAAGGAGTATGAAAAATAATGACAAAATATTGGGGGAAAAAATGCAATAATTTAGGAGAGATTTAATGCCATTTCCCCCTACCTTTTCAGTCCACTGCACTTCAGGCTTTTGCACTAAATCATCCAAACATGGAAACCCATTTTACAGGAAGCTTCAAATCAAAGCAAAGATATTAATTTCATTTTATATTGGAAGGAGTAACACAAATGTATTTGTACAGGTGTACAAAATTACAGCCATGCCATACTTTGGAAATCTGGTAGAAAGCAGCAGAAATTGCATAATGACAGAGGAGACAACCATAACAAAGATAAGGGAGCTGTATGGACACTACTTTGATTATAAAAAAGAATACAGAGATAAGAAGAGAAATCTTATTCTTTGAGAAATAAGGATCTATGAAAATACAGACCAGCGACACAGAACTATCAACTGCTCGGATGCCAAGAGATTTCCTGAGAGTTTCCAACCAGGAACAGTCCTCTAATCCCAGCCCCCTTTTTTCCAGTGGGATGCAAACAAAGCATTAGCCAGCACGACCTAGCCTGATTTACATAAAAATGTTAATATACAACACTAGAAATAAGCAAAAAATTAAATAATATCAGGAAGAAGTATCATTAACTAGGTAATTACATTTTTATGCCTTAGATGAGTTTTAACATTAACAAAAAAAAGGCAACACATTTCCTTTTGTCATGCAAAAATGTCAATTTACACTCGATAGAACAAGAAATTGCAAATATTGATCCAATTTAACTCAGTTGAGCTCCCCCAGCTCAAAAGAAATACAGTGAAGTACTCTCTAACCACATCCATCTTCACATGATCAGCCTTGCTATATGAGAGGTCACTCTTACCTACATTGTGAAAGGGTTGGAAAAATCAGTGGAAAATATTAAATAAGTAAAAACCAGCACAACATTGCCACAGAGAAGCCATGATAGAATGGTTATGAAAGAATAAAATGCACGTTACACAAGGAGAATTAAAGGTCTCTCATAAATTAATTTAGCAGTTGAAAAATAAATAGAAAATAATCCAGTTCTAATCAGTTGAAAGACCAGTATACCTGTTCAGAAAACACAGAGAGAGAGCAGAAGCAGGACTAAAGATGTGATCAAGCCCTAGGTCTTACTCAGTGGTTACCTGATATGCAACAAGAGGAAAATATTGCTTCTCCTTTGGGAGAAGACAATAATAAATCTTGGTCAGATTATTAGTTAGAATTAGTTATATATTGGATGTTTCAAGACAAAAAAGCACAGGCACACAACTTCAGATATTTTGTTTCTTGGCATGTTCTATGACATGATTTGTAGCTAGTCTTTAATGACATACCAAACTTCAACATGACCAGCTTAGTATTTAGGATGCCAATTAACAAGATTACAATCATGGGTTACTTTTTTTCCTAGAATGATCGAAACTTGGAAATTCAAAATTGTACCCTGATTTATGGTTTGATCCTGATTAAAGCCGTGTATGTCTGTAGTGTTATTACTGGATTATTTAATCACTAAATCTCAACAAAAAATTGTTCTTTTCCATGAAACCCAATCTGTTAAGCATATTAAAATTCAAGATACTTTATGAAGATGATATCCATACTAAATGTGAAGCAGTACTGAAGCTATCCCATACATACATACTTTAGTTGGGCTTAGAGCCCATGCTGGTATTTGAGGAATCTGTAAATGTGGTCCTGCCTGAAAATCCAGAGCGTGGCGAACTTCAGTCCTGATCAGCTGGAGGAGAAATGGGTCTGCTTTTTTGTTTATAATAGTGCTGGTGGTGCATACATGGGTAAAGGCACCGCTCGGCCTGCAGTAGCCTTTCTGGCCAGCTGGGCTAGTGGCATAGGTGCTCAGCCTCTCTACTGGTTGGACCTGCAAATGGGCAGAGCAGCGGCTGCATCCATCTCTCAGTGTACAGGACTAGGCTGCTGTAGCCAAGACAGAGGAGTCCTCAGGTCCTGGGGTCAGCTACACTCAGCAACTCCCACACCACCTTCAAACTCCAGCACTGATGGATTATAAAAGATTGACTACCTCATCTAGTTTGCATGTAATGAAATGCCCTAACTTTGCAAATACATGAAGACTAGATGAGAGTGATAAAGTTTTCCCTCAGAATTTATGTGGCCACATAACACGGCATACAAATATTTCATCTTTATACACGTACTGTCTTAATTTCCCTAAGAGACAAGGAATTAATCCAATCCTTATTTAGTAGATGAGAAATGGAAGAAGTCTGCGGACAAGCATGGGAGGACACACCGAGGGAAAAACTGCGTCTCTTAGAAAGAAAAATGAATGCGAGGGGAAGACAGCTGCAAAATACATGACCATGATGTACGCATGTGCAACTCTAAATGGCCTGCTGTTGCACCAGTGTATTTTGAAAACAAATCCAAGACAGCACTAACTTTACACAATTCAGTGTTTTGAAAACTGTCACTACAGCAACAGGAAAGATTTTTTCACAACAGGTACCTTAGAGTGGTTCAGCTGGAGCAAGAAAGCATGAAACCCTTCTCTCTGTATCATGGAAACGGAGTAAGTCACCCAACTGAAGATCCTACATCAAAATAAATCTGTGCACTCAGGTTTCGCTATCGCATTGAAGGCACAGTCAAGTTATAGCAATTCCCCGTTGTAAATTACTCATCCTTGATTTGCACAGACAAGTAAGCCTTATGTGTTGCATGTTTTTAATTCTCACTTCTTCAGCACATTATTGGTTACTCTGCAGTGACTGTGCACCACGTGGGCAGCACCAGCGTGTTTAGTGTTTACATGCTGCAGCTCTCAACTCGGTGTGACTTGTGTTTGAACTTCCACTGACATCATCACACCTGCAAAGTGAGCTCTGGATTCTACAACGACACACAGAAACCCTTATTAGAGAAACAACCTGAAGTTAAGCCAACACTGCTATACAAACAATGCTATCTGTAAGCCTAAAGGAATAGTACACATGTAGCATACTATGCTGCTCGCTTCCTCCCATGTTTTAAAAAGGAAAAAAAGTTGTAATAGAGATGACCGAAACATTTTTTTAAAAAAAAAGTGCCTAAAGTAGCACAGAAGAAAGAGAAGTAACAGGGAACAGAAAAAGGAACAATGAGTAAAACCTGTGTGTGTATGCCTGTATTCCATACAAAGGAGAAGAGAGGATGTGTGTAATATTACACATATCACTGAACACTACAAATTAACTTCACGAGGATTAGCAAGAGAATGGATACAACCAAGATTTCCAAAAAAGACAGAAATTTAATGTAAACAGTAACAAAACCTGCTGGTAGGAAACACAGGCAGGCTGTGTTTTTTGTGTTTTGACTACATCTTATTTTTAAGATTTTTACTGTATCTTTTTGTATTACTTTCCATGCTTCAGAAAGATTTTATAATTATCACATCTCACCCTTCTTAACTTTTACAATGTTTCTGCATTGCAGAGGCTTGTTTGGCTACTTATGACTTTCTGTTCTTAAAAGGAATAGTCCAAGACAGTAACAAAAAAGAAGTTGTTTTAAACACTCCCTCACATGCTCTGCCACAGAATTTCTGGTCCGAGGGAAAAGAACACCATAGAAAAACAGTTTAAAATGACATTATCTTTGGATGTCTTGGATTTATCAGACTACTATTACTGAGCAGCTTACGAGACCTTTCATTGGCCTCAGTATCATAGACAAAAAAAAATGTATCACTGTGGTTAAATAAATACTGTAAAAGCTTCGTAAGATAAGAAAAATCTGGATTGAGCACAGACTTGGGTTCTAAAACTTCTCTTCAAATTGCTGCACAGTTTTGTCACCAGGCTGGTACATTGCCCCCTCAGTAACAATGAAATTACAAACTATTTGTCTTAGAAGGATTGATTTACTTCTTTTATGTCCAGTACATCTTGGCTGGAAACTCTTTGGAGGTTTCCCAGGCAGAAACTTTAAATCAATTACCACTGATCCAAAAAAATGCCTCTGTCTGGATTTTAACCTAAACCAATTTTTTTTCACATTCCAAAGCACTGATTTATTCACAAGTTTCAAGTAAGAGTCATAGAACAACACTTCACACCTCTGATTTAATAAGCTTATCTATTTTATTTTTCATTTCAAAAGTTTGTTGGTACATCATACCTGTAGGGACTTCTGATATCAACCCAACTTCTACAGCTTTTATGAGAGTAAACTGTCAACAAGACAATTTAATTGATACTTTAGAAACTGATCTTTGAATTGTTTTCTTCTTATTATTTTTAACGCAGTGGGCTGAAAGGAGGAGTTGATAATAGGAACTGGGCTGCCCTATAAAAAAATCTAGATGAAAAGTCACTACATGCTTATTACTAAACACATTAGCAACTCTGATGTAGAAACTGCCAGGTGCTAGAGACACCAAATGTCCAAACTTCTGACGAAGAAGTCAGCTCCAGATAGCCAGTTAAACCTCTACCAAGAAGTACCCACTAAAAACATATGAAAGAACTACACAAAAGTATTTACCACAGGAGAATCCATTCAATAGACTTCAGGACAAAATGATTATTTATGTCCACTAGCTGTCTGTCTCCTAGTAAACTATCTACTAGCTGCAAGTATAACAAATGCTTTTATTTGAACCATCACACAGGATCCATGTTCCACCACAACTGCATTAACCTGTGCATTTGGCACCGCCTTAATGTGCATTTACTTACAAACAAGCTTGCACTCTCCAAAGCTACGCCTGACCGCTTTTTCAGTAAGTCAGAGGTGGATTTTTTTCATTTTAAAGGCACAAATAAACACAGGTATGTATGTGTGAACATATATGGCAAAACAACTTCGCCTTTACTCAGAGAAGGAACAGTAAACCTGTTACACGTTACAAAACATGGAAAGTTGGGGGCTTTAGCTATGATTTCAAACAAGAGTCCACTTTTATTTTGCTTATTCTTGCACAGTTATTACCTGATGTGCTGCATTTTGATACATCAAGAGCACAAACAAGTCAAAGGGTTCAACACACAAACACTGACCAGAAACCCCCCAATCTCAACAAGAGAAGCAATCGTTTGCTCAATGCCCGGCTGCTAGTTACCTTTTCCCTAATGTTTCCAAGGAAACAGTATCAGCCTGAATAAAGTAAAGATCCTGTAGTATTTTCTATAAAACTTCAATTACCTTATTTTGATTAATCTGATCACTGTTCCCATGGAAATTAAGTTTAAAGGCAGCTGACTGCCTCCAGCTAAGAACGATCTCTTTACGTGCAGATTTCAGTCGCTGGCTACTGAGCAAGTCTCAAAAAAATCACTTGGCTTCAAAAGTAACACTTTAAATTTATGTGGCATTTCATAAGGAATAACACCTTGCACTACACTTTTTTTGAATGCAATAATTTTGATAGAAGCAAAACGACTCATTGCTTCAGTGGTAATTACTCCAAATATAAATGCAAACTATTGTCAGTCATCAAGAGACTTTTTTACAGAGTATTATTTCTTCAGTAATTTTCATCCTTAGGTAAGCAGAAAGCATGTGGCTATTTTATATTTCAGTATATGAATTAGACCACTACTTACAAATATTCTGGATGAGAAGAGTACTGAAATTCTAGCACTCCTCCATACTCCATATGTGTTCTGTACATACAACCCAAGCAGGAAGCTTCAATAATTAACTGCAGATCAAGACTCCTCTTCAGACAATGAGAAAAAGAAAGAGAAAAGCCTTAAATTTTCTCCACGCAGCTTTCATATTTCTCTGCAGAGTTGGTATCCTAGTAGTGTCTATATTGCTACATAGTTCTCTAGGGCTGAAAACGTTGCATATTGTGTGTTTTGCCAAAAGGATTTGAGGCAAGACTGCACCACGTGCCTCTTTCAACAAGGATATCCTTATGAAAATTAAGATTTCCTAGATTTATGATGATCTGGACTTAAAGAATGACAACCACCACCTGTTATCTAGCACCTCAATATTAATGAATTCAACTACAGTAAATTCCTTCTCCCCTTGCCAGAAATAGTAAAAGCTTTCAAACCAGCACAAGAGACCACATCTGTGCATTGTTTGGACAGTCTGCATGGCAGGAGTGATCACTTTACTCTTGCCATCAGTAGGTTTTGCATGCCTTCTCTCACTGAAAGACGTAAACTATAACGTAAGAAGCAACCTTGCCCAATTCTCCTCTAGAGCATGAAGAACAATTATTTTTCATTGGCCATGAATTGTTACCAGCTGCCAACCACCACACTCACACCTCCTCCTCCAGATGGCCAGGTGGTAAATGCTTACTCACACCGCCTTTTCCTTCATTTTTTTCTCATCTCCAAAGCAAACAGCACTTCAGATCTCCACATGAATTTACAGAACTGCAAGCTATTCCATTTACCAGGAAGGCATAGCTTTTTAAAAATAAATATGGTTGAGAACCCAGCAGTAAAGAACCTTAAGGACCTCAAGTATCAAAGCAATTTCTCAGTGAATGAGCTATCAGTTTCAGTAACTCCACCCACTGCAAGGTGGTCTCCAACTCTACAATGCTTTTTCCTGAAACCACAACTCACTTTGATTTGAGGTTAGGTGCCACCTATGGGCCACCAATGCCCAATCCCACTTACTGACCCACTCCTACTCTTTGAGTGCATTTTCCAGGCTTGTTGCTCTTGGGTAACACAGCTCCTCTGAGCTCCTTCTGAGGGAGCTGGTTCTCACCATTCTTTTAACAGGTGTAAACATAAAAGCCACCAAAATCCCCTTAAAAACATACCCTGCCCTCTCTATCTTCTATATAACAGTTGACAGAAAAAAAAAAGTTCTCGTGACCTGCAGAAACAGACAGTTCCAACAATAAATTATGAAGACTGTATAAACAGTAGTTCTAGAGAAAGCATACACGAAGAACAAATTAAGTAACTTCTTTAAGTTTGGCAACAAACACGTCAATAGTAGCTTCAAACTTGAAACATGGAAGCAGTCAACATTAACACCATTGGGCTGGCATGAAGAAAGTCAACTCCATTTCACCACAATCTCCACCCTTTATTCCACATAACGCGTGCCATGCTCAGGTCTTACCCTGTCTCATACATTCTCCTCAGCCACCACCACTGCCCTGGCTCAGGACAGAGCAGAGCTAACTTGCTGTTCAGAGAGAGAAGCTCTTGCTTATACTTATAGCTGTGGCAACCAGGGTCAGCTGACTGGGCTGCTTACCTCATAGGGGGTCACACCTGTGGGGAGGCGGGGACAGGTCAGGTGACCCAAACTGACCAATGGGGTGTTCCATCCACTCTGCCCGCCCAGTATAAAAGCTGAGTGATCAAAGGGTTAGCTCTCCTTCAACGACCAATGTTTGAGGTAGACCCTGGCTGCTCGTCTGCCTTTGATCGCAATCGATGCATTCCAGAATCCAGTTCCCATCTGTTGCTGAGTCAGGTCCGGAACTTTCCCAGTCTAGAACTTTCCCTGCCGATGACATCTCCCTGGGACCTTGATATAGGTTTGTATATATTTATGTACGTTGTACCGATTTCATCATTTCCTTTGAATTTTTTTATTACTATTTCATTAAAGAAGTTTAGTTTTTTTCTAAACTCATAATTCCCTTTATCTCTCTCCTTCCTCTCCTTGGGGCGGGAGGTGGGGGAGAGCATCTGTTGGCTTGTCATTGGCCAACCCAGCCCAAACCACAACGACCACTCTCCCTCTCCTTTGACATAGACACAGATATTATTCCCTCAGTCTATAGGTCATCACCATTAAACATTCAGAATAATTAGTTGTCACACATGACTCATCAGAACAACTCGTATAATCTGAACTCTATCTCCTCTAGGTTCTTTTGGGAAGAAGATCCACATGTGTAGATGCTTTAGCAGGTGTCCAGGCAGGAGCATTCACCATTTGGATGCATGACCGGGAGGTGAATGCTCATGATCTGTGCAGCACATATATGGATGTTGGTTACACATGTCTGATCCATC
>JAOXNO010000013.1:16584819-16645086 GCA_028565335.1 Limnodromus scolopaceus | reverse complement strand
GATGCATGACCGGGAGGTGAATGCTCATGATCTGTGCAGCACATATATGGATGTTGGTTACACATGTCTGATCCATCATGGGGTTGGGGAAGCTACACCGTACGACCCCTCCACGAGTGCAAGAACAATCTGCATAGCTCTTCCCAGGTGAAAGGTTGGACAGTTACCAGTTACCCTCTAACATAAACCAGCCCATGAAACTTTACTGAGGTTCTTTGATTCTGCACTGTAGCTGCAAAGTCATTCATCCTGCAGATTAACAGCCTTTTTCATGGTGTTTGTGCGTCAAGCTCTGGGTAAAAACTAACAGCGTAGATATGAACTAGGCTTGCGTCAGTCCAGACTGCAGATTCAGCACATCACCTGAAGACTGTTGATTTTATCACTGTAAGCATGTGTCAAATCAATCCCTTTTGCTTTGCCCTAGTCAGCTTGCTTTTTGTAAATTCTATCTTTATTTTTCTCATTACCAACGAAGAAACCAGAGTAAGCTGAAAGCATCTACATTTACATATTGAAAGACCTGAGCCTTCACACTGAAGATTTCCAATACTTCTATACCACAACGATTGTAAAATTTGGGCTATGTAATCATTTGCTTCAACTTTCATGCCAAAGAAATTACATCAGGATATGCTCAACTATTTTATTTTTGGAAATAAGACTACTTAGAAAAAGCTGCTAGCCACTGACATGGAGAAAAATTAGCAAATGCAAAATAATTTCTCAGAACTTCAAACAAAATTATACTCAGGTGAAACTAATAGAAAATTAGCACAAATTAACATTTCTCAGGGTCAACTACCAAAGTATGATGCAGTTATATCCTTACTTCTGCAGCAGTTATTTTCTTTTCCAGTGCCACATACTACTTTTTGGATGTACAAACTCTTGTCTATCAAGAGAACTGCAACACCACTTGCTGTGGCTGCTTCTTAATGCAAAGTACAGTACTGGCTAAAGGACTGTGCGTGCTCTGAGCTCGCCAAAATCAGCCAGTAAACTGCAATTGGTTAAGAAATACTTTAGTCGCAGCCCAACAGATAAGCCCAGTCAATTCTTGAGGATTACATCCACAGCCAGAAATGTCTAAGGTGACAGTGCAAGCAGAAGCTTCATCCTGGAGCTAAACAGACAAACAGTAAAAGTCTCCAGCACGCTAACAGCAAGAAAACACACATGGAAATTCTTGCAGCTCCTCTAAAAATAAGCTAAAAGAGTAGTTAGAACAGATCTTTATTTATCCCTCCTGTTCCTCTAAAAAAAATTCAAGCAGAGCACATGTGTACTATTTCAGGTTTCAGCTACATTAGTGCCTATAATTACCCTGAAGGATCATCTCTTCATGTTTCTTTCCTATAAATCTCTACAGAATACGGGGATCTCTACTATATAAAAAGTAATGAGATGGCTGAAGATTTTTTGGTAGAACTTAAGAGAGTCATGTAATAAGACAAGGAAGTAACAAATTGAAGGAAGCAGAGACAAATTTTAAACATTCAACTCTCCAGAGCCAGTTTCCTCTTCCAAACTGTCAACAACAGTTGCGGGTTCCCTCTTCTCTATACTTCACAAACTAAAATCTAATCAACAGATTCCTTTATTGAGAAAAGGGACAGCAAGAACAGTTGCATCAGTTTTTGATGGTTTTACTTACTACAATAGGAATGTACTGTAGGGAACAATCCAGTATTTGCAGGGAAATGGACTGGATGATCTAATACAACTTTTCCATTTCTGACTTCTTAGAACAGCTCAGGCTGATCCAAGTTCACAAAGAGATTTCTGTCCAATAATACTGAATGAAGAGAACTCTAAGACAAGGTTTGGGGCTTTTTTTTTTTTTTTTTTTCTTTCTTTTCAATATTAAGAGAGCCAGAATAGCAAACCATATGCCATAGTATCCAACCATACAGAAAAAACTATGATAATTAAAATAATTAAATACCCATAAAACTTAGAATATCTGTAGAAAAAGTAAGAAGTTCATTTTATACTTAAACCTTTCAAGCAATTTGGAGCATTTTATCCATTTTATAACTTAGAAAAAAAGCTCTTTTCTAATATTTGAAATTATTAAACAGTAAGGTAAGAAGATCAGCTTAGAAATTTTTATTAAGCAGTGTATCTATCTTAAGTGGAGAAATATTAGTGCCTAATTAGTACTATACCTATGCTCATTTTCTTCCAAAAGCGACACATACCAGGATCACAACATCCTTGGCTCTAAGCTAGTGCTTTTTTCTTTATTTTCTTTTTTTTTTTCTTTTTTTATTACAAAATATCTGTCATCATTCTCTGCCTGAGGAATTAAAAACATTTGTCTTTGCAAGTACAGTTGACTTTAAAAAGTTATTGCTAGGAAAAACAGTCTTTCAAATAAGACACCAAAACCCAGAAAGAAAGATTTGGCACTTTAGAAGCCTTGTAACAGGGAAAAACTATGGCAGATGGAGTCCATTCTTCTGCTTTCACAGCTCTTTTCCAAAAAGGCTATGGACTGCCTTCTCTGAAACCTGATAGGATAATGAATAATCCTTCTAAAAATGTGTTAAAGGTCAAACAAACACCATGAGTTTCAAATACAGTTAAGACCATCTTGGGGCAGGGAGATAAATTAGATAAACTTCATGATCTTCATGCCCAACTTTCTGGAACTGAACATCACAGAAATTAAAGGTGATGTTCAGTAGCCTGGCATATGCACTGGGTCAGACCAGGTGCTCTTAATACTCTAAATTCTTATTATTAAAAAACTTTACCCTTTGAATTAAATTAGAATGGAATATTAAAGAACTGCAACTAGGGAATACGAAAGATACAGTTTCAAGAATTATGTCTTTTTTAAGGTAGCGTGAGACTTAACAGGACATTGAAAGAACTGTTCCCAGGGTCAGAGTTACATTTAATACTTGGACCTGAACCCAACACGATAAATAATGGAGATATAGTTGGAATACCTCAATGTCTTCTTCTTGTAATTGCTGTAATTGTTGTAATTGTAATCAGTGACCATTCACTGATCCCCAAAACTTTCTATCTGCCTCAAGAAAGCTTTCTCATTACTTCTTTTTTGTTAAAATCAGAAACACCAATCCACCCTGCAATAACAAACAACATGGTAACTAGGGCACGCAACTAGGAGAGCCAACTTTTCCAAACTGAGAGTACACTCAAGGTGAGTAAATTAGTTGCTGTTTTCCTACCGTTGTCTTTTGAGGGAAGGGGCAAAAGGGAACAAATGAACAAGTCTGAAAAGGTTTAGGTTTTGCCTCAATAGAAACTTAGAGCAAACATTAAAATGTCAATGTTTTGCAGATCAATACTTATTTTTAAGCCAGACTTCTTTAACTCCCAATCCAGAAAGAAAACTGATTTAGCTACTGACCTAACATTTTGCTTAGATACACACCACTGTCAGCCTATATTAGAGGCAAAAACAGTGGTTCCCCTTTCAGTGATCTTCTCAGCCACCTGAACAGACAGCTGCAGCAAAGCAGTATGGAGTCTGGAAATCACCGCACTTCAGAAACTTTGATGAAATTCTTTAGGCAAGAGAGTATTGCCAAGAACTGTTCCTCTGTTTATTCCTTTTGTGTATCAACCACCAGTTAGTACTTCTGTTTATTTTATATGTAATTTTTCACCCAATTTGAAAATAATTCTGGCCAGGTATCAACATTTTTACATCCTTTTCTGGAATAAGATAGCTAAAAGAAACGGAAAAAGGTGACTCTACTGACTTGTTTGAGACCTCAGAATTTCTTTGCAGCTTGAATTAGCTCTGTACTGGAGATTGAAGACATACTTACCATTTTGTAGGATGGAACATTTCTAACCAGCTGATTGGTCCCATTTTTCTGCTATAAGCAATTTTACCATTAGCAGGGTAGCTCTGCGTACTCCCATGGCATGCTTTGATTTCTTGTTGCTGATCATTTTCATAGCAGGACACTTTACTCAAGTATTCTTCCAAACTTATTTTAGGTTGTACTTTAGTCCAACATATTTATGTGCAAAACACAATTTTAAATGGAGGCAAGCCAATAAAAGAAACAGCTTACTAGAATTTCAGTTGACTTTGTTAAAGGAAATTATTTTAAATTAATGTGGCTACTGAACTGTTGCCATACTTGACCTCAGAAAATATATTCCTTCTAATTTTTGCTGTGAACATTTATTTATTTAAGCTAAACTCCAGGTCTTGAATGTTGACCATAAAGAAGTCTCAGATTTCCTGCTACTATTTCGTACTCTTTTTTTCTAAACAAGGGCAAACAACATATGTTTGCTGCATTAGCATTACACTGCCAAAACATCACTCTTAAATGAAATCATCTATGTATTTTTGGTAGAATCTTATTTAACAACTTCCACCCCTGACAGAAACAGAGTTAAAACAAGGCTGTTTTGTTTTCACTGAGCAACAGTTTGATCACTGGTTTACTAGATGGCGCTCAAAACATTTTTCCATATGCTCTTCTCAAAGAGAATCTGACTTAAATGTGGTTTACCTTCACCAGTGAATGAAGGCTTTTTTCACCAAACATATCCCAGAGGAAGGTCAGGTCTTCCTGGCTGTCCACATGTGGCTGCAGCTGGGCTGGCAATGCAGCCAGCAGCTCGTACAGACCTATAAAATGAAAATAAAACACAAAGTGTAATCTGGGGGTGATCTCATTAATTTCACTTAACAGTTCTGTGTAATTGGCTGCCTGGAGCATGTCATTTTAACTGAATAGGGAGTCTGGAGTATCCAGAATAACATTAACTTGTAGAACCAAAAGGAACATTTTAAAAAAATTACTAAGAAGCAAGTATTAGCAATGTACTTTTTACCTTGTCACAGTTGTCAGGCTCCTACATCCATATATATTTACACAAGGTTATGCAGAAAATTCATAAAGGTTTTGAAAAAAGGACAAAACCAGAAAAAAACATACATTCCTTTGCTTAATCGTTATTCCATTTCCCTTGATGTTAGCCAAAGAGTGAAATGAGTCATGAATAGGAAAAACTTCCTTAAAAGAACAGAAACTGGATAGGGTGGTCCATTAAAAAAAGGTTCGTGGTTTCTCTAAATATTTCTTGCTAATATATTGCTTAATATTTTTTTTATCCTGTGTTCAGTAGGAATCCACAGCAAGACAAAAGGAACTTCTCTGTTTTGCAGGATTAAACCTTAAAAATCAAAACCAACAGAGCTTTCCCAGACACACATGCACAAGAAATACTTCAGTAACAGTTTTAATTTGCAGGTATTTGAGATTCTCCGTAGGGTTAAAGCAATTGCTGTTCCCAGTTATTTGTGGCACACCTCACCAGCGGTCTCCGAAGGGCAGACAGTAGCGCAGTGTTCCACAGTAGCATACAGCATAAAATATCCATCATGCACACAGGCCACCAAACTGCTGTCCAAGAAATGTAGCAACAGTGTTTGCAGCAGCCCTCTTTAGGGAGGTAACCTGGCGTGAGTCGATATCAATTCATAGCACATGTTTAATTTTCCAGTGGGATTACTTGGGGTAAAAAGGACAAAATGCCTTTTTTCTCCTGTCTGCTGTCTACAAAAACACCAATACTCTCTTGGGATCCAAGATACACGGTCCTGCTATTATTTTTAGTCTGAGTAAGTGCTGCTGTTCATCACAAGGACAGATTAACAAGATATTCTACTGGTAAAGAACATTGTTGTTATGTTATAGGTTACCTATCACTACTCTGCCTGTTATCTCCCTAAAACTTATGATTTAGAATACTTATTAGTAAACATAATTTCAAAACCTTTCCAGGCACTACATAACCCTTTCAAAATTACATATAGCACCTTCAGGATCTGATTACTTAACATTTTTGTCTTTTTACTGCCTTTCAGTAAAATATTCTGGGAAAAAAAGGTTCCTTCCAGATACATTCTTTTTGTGGTCCAGGCATTTTTGGTGGTTGACATTCATTTCTCTTAGAACCTTGCTTGTATTTAAACCTGCTCTTATTTATGCTTCAGAAATAATGCAAAAAGAGAATACAACTCAAACCACTACAATCTCGCACGGATGGAAAAAGACCACTGAGCCTGGCCAAGCAAGGTACAGCCAGTGATTGACCCGACACCCAGGGAACAGTGCTTTGAATGGGACTCTTGGCTCTGACTTTCCCGACTATTAGGACTTCAGCACTTAGAAAAAATGGTTATTTTTGTCACGCAATTTATGCTTCAAAACATTTTCATTTAGAAAATTGAAAAAATTTATTTACACTCAGGCTTATATTTCTGCTCATAGCCATTTTTGGTACTGCAAATACATTTACCTCAGAATAACTTGCAGGTTGTTAGAAAATGAAACAGAGGGCTCAGTGTAAGCTTACACTGGGGCATAACTGCTCAGGAACAATTCACGCGTGCCATTCAGGAGAAAGAAAATACTAACTTCAGCCACTCCCTTCAAATAAGAAATGTATAACAGAGTAAGCTTTCTTTTCCTTGATCCATCGGATCTGCTCAAATTTCACATATAATCAACTATAAAACTATTCTATCCTTGTTACTTGCTCCTGGAAGCTTTGATAATTAAATCCCCAGTGAAAATAAAATGGAAGTTCATGTTTCCTGATGGATTACCTATTACAGTAGTGACACTGGGTGAGACTGAATCTGCCTATAATGAGACTTGGGTTTTACGTACAGAACTCCCCGAGGAAAAACCCTGCCTACCAGCCCTCCAAGACTGACTAACCCTGCAGGTGCTTACACTCATTACGGGTTCCACATCCAGCTCAAAAGTGTCTGTGGGCTTTACTTATTCATATAGCCCTGATTCGCCCCTTCGAGGGAAACAGGCACCCACGTCCCCAGTGCACTGCTGGTAGCTTCGACAGCAACGCACCCCATCTGTGCAGCTCTCCTGAGGAAAGTGGAGAAAATTAAACAGGTTCTGACTGGTTTTGTGCAATCTCAGGGTTATGTTTGTGATGCTGCCCTGCTCTGGCCCTACAAGCCAGTGTGTAGAGCTTTCAGCCAGAAAGAAATCAGAATCCCGCCCTTCTCTGAGCAGCAGAACCTGAGGACCACGCCATACAGCATGCTGGAGACCACCATGCTCCTGCTCTTCAGGCTCCTCTTGAAGCTCAGCACTATGTAGGCAGGAATTGAAAAAAAAAAACCAACCACAAACTCAATCATGGAGCCAAATGAAAATCAGGCAGAAAGAGGACGGAGGGTATGTAGTTGGGGAGAGCAGAAGACAAAGATCTCAGCTGTGGCCTCCTTCCAAACAGAAGGTAAGGGCCGCGGAAGGTGCTTTCACCTGTAAAGCTTTACTTTAGAGACACAGTCTCATTTTCTCTTGTTCCTCCTTTTTAGGTGCCCAATACCATAGAGTCAAAGACTTCAGATGGACATTCAGATTTTTATATATGAAGAAAAACAGTGTGTGGATCTTCCACATACACACCCTTCCAACTGAAATGTCGCACTTTATTTGTGTCTCAGTTACACAAAGTGTGGTGTTCTTATTCATTGCAGTGTGAAGAAACAGTGAAAGCTGTGGCTGGCACATGACTTTACTAGCAAATGGGATTTAAAAGAAAGTGCTTTTGTGATAGGGACAGGGACAAAATAATTTGTCCAGTTGCTGTTAACTAGTAATGAAGTTGAAACCACAACATTGGCAACTACGTATTGGCCTAGTTTAAATTATCAGATCTGATAACTTGTCACATCCATCTTTCCAACATCCAACTTTCTTTGGGCGGTACCTCAAATCTCTGCAGTCCCGTAGGGTGTCACTATACAGAGATGCTGCCACGCAGCAAGAGAAGTAATCCCAATTGAACAGCAGAGACTGCTTCAGCCCAGCCTGAAACCTCCCGCAAAACTAACTAGCATCTCAGGTGGTTCTGTCAGCCAGAGCCAAGGGCCACTGAAATGAATGCAAGTTTCTCACCAGTTTCAGTACTGCCACACTGCTGAAACCAGGTATTTGTTTTTAATCTTTTCAGTAGCAATTCTCAAGGTTGAATTGATGCTACACTGAACACTTTCAATCACTTCTAAAAACAAAAATTAAATTTTAAAAAGGTCATAGCTGTACCTCCTATATTCAGATGAACTGTTTTGTAAATTAAAAATGCATGGTCATCACATAAGCCACAGAATAAGATATATCTCAGCACCTCAGAACTGAATATTACTATTGTAAGCACATGACTGCTAAGCCTCAGTTGTGCTCTTGGTCGTTCCACCTCCTTGAGTCATATCACAAAATCACAGGATGGTAGGGGTTGGAAGGGACCTCTGGAGATCACGTAGTCCAACCCCCTGTCAAAGCAGGTCCACCTAGAGCAGGTTGGACAGGAATGCATCCAGGCGGGGTCTGAATATCTCCACAGAAGGAGACTCCACAGCCCCTCTGGGCAGCCTGTTCCAGGGCTCTGGCACCCACAAAGAAGTTCTTCCTCATGTTGAAATGGAATTTCCTGTGTTCCAGTTTGTCCCCAATGCCCCTTGCCCTGTTGGCGGGCACCACTGAAAAGAGTCTGTTCCCATCCTCTTGATGTCCACCCTTTAGATATTTATAAGCATTGATGAGATCCCCTTTCAGTCTCAGACATGCATGGACCTCCTATTAAAAGAAGTATTTTGCACACGTTTTTGGAAAGATGCCCGCAATTTAAATCAACAACAACCAAAAAAGTGCTTTTAAAAAGTATCTAGAAGTTGTGTTTAAAAAAAAAAAATAATGAAAAGTCAAAGCCAAAACCAAAATCAAAATCCTGGGTTTTTTAATGCCTGATGCTGACAACACTGTAAAGAGCCTTGCAAAAATAATTTTTCTTTTTTTATGCACTATTGCTATTCTACTCGGGTTCTTGTAATTTTTTTTTCAGTCTAGTTTGCCTAAGTTTAACCAGCTTTCGTATTTAAAAGGAGCCATACACCCACTGGTATTTTCTAGTATCAAAATACTTCAGGTGTCAAAATCCAGTAAAGTAAACATGACTTACACAAGAAAAACTCATTTACTTTGATTTTAAAAAGCAGATCATTTACTCAAAGATCCCAGACGGCCTGAGCATACATAAAAAATTAACAATTAGCTTAAACATGGAGATGTAAGACTATTTCACAATTATAAGAGTGGAAGTAAGTCCCGTCAGTCCTAGAAGTGCAACAACAGATCACAGTGTAATCAACCCTGGACTTTCCCAAACCACTGAAACAGAGGAGGAAAAAGAGCCCTTGTGAGATTAAACAAGGCAGCAGTAATAGGAGTCAACTCCAGGTAAATGGAGTTAGTTTTAGATATTACTATGCTGCTATATATGAAGAATATTCACATAATATAAATTAGGCACAGTATCTAATACTGTTTGTGAATTAAGTAAAAGCCTGTAGCATGGAAATACCAGTAAAAGGAGACAGGCATTGCAAATAATACTATAAAACACTTGTAAGAGTGGAATGGGGAGAGGGGTGTTTGAAAATGCTTATATAGTCAATTAATTCTGACTACCAATTCAAGAATAAAAACATTTAAAAATAATAAATTAATACTGGACATAAAATACACTTTTAATGAAATTTAGTTCAGCCAAGAAAAGTGACACAGGGAATTAAAAACCACTCACTAGATAACTTTCCCTACAGAAATAGTCCATATAAACTATATTCATGTAGATAATCTAAATACACATACATAATCTAAAACTAAAATTTACATCAGCTTGTCATGGATAGAGAAACCACTCTGAAGATTTTGGACGAGCTGCAAGAGCAAGTAAGATAAAATGGCTGCAGAATAAGGCTTGTTACATTCTGCCAGCTTCGACTAAGGAAACAATTTCAAGGGAAAATCCAGCTATGTTTGAAAACTCAGCACTATCCCTGCTTAAAAAGGTAATGGATAAATTTCCATTTTTTTTCTTTTAACACACTTCAGCAGTTCCTGTCTTCAGAGTATCTTCAGCTTTTCCTAAGCTTAATTAATACAATTTAGCTTTATTCAATCTGAAAAGCAGCGTATATAATAATGGCAATTCCAATTTTAAAATGTGTATGCTAAATTCGCACATGTAATAATATTTAAGACTAAGCAGCAATGGAAAGCTTTTAAATCAGAAACAACGGGACATTAAGGATTTTTCCAGTTCTAGAAAATTGCTTCCTTCATAGTGTTATATTCTATAGAAGACTGCTTGTTCCTAGGAGGAGAATAAATGGCTAAGCAATCGATGAAAGTGTTCCCGTACTGAACCACTCACACTGCAGATTCCAGATGCTCTACATTCTTGACATCAGAATGGAAAAATTTACTGTTAGTCTAGAGAAATTTAATATCACCATTCTTGTCATATCCTTCATAGCTTCATTATTAGGACAAGTCTGTGGAAGCTATAAACTAGTGCTAAATGATAAAAAAATATGGTCTCTGCGTTCCATCACTCTTGCATATTACAAGAAAACACCAACTTTGTTTTGGTTAGCGTAAGAAAAGAAATGGAGACAAATGGATGTGCATTCACTTTCATATGTTAATTAATTTCCTGAATTAGCATTCTGAACAATGATGCCAGACTTTGAATCAAAAATTTTTACAGTAACTGAGGGATAATAAACACTAAAGAACATATATCTAAGCCCAGAACAACACTGTAAAATTTTATTGTATTAATAAAATGGGACACACCAACCTTTAAATTTTCCACTTTGTCAAAGGTAAAATAATCAGCACCATTTGCTGCCATTTATAACAAGCTGACATTTTTTCACATTTGAACTGCACTTTACAGTTCTATAAAGGCTCAGACAACACTTGCCTTACACAAAAGCAAACAGCATTGCAGTAGAAACACTCGTTCTGACATCCTTGCTGCTGCATAATAAAACCAGTCACTAACACTAAATAGTGAAAATTATTTCATTCTGAAGTTTGAGATCAGTATTTATGCACACAAAAACATATGCAGTACACATATGCATTAGGATAGACACACTGCACCGTGCTATCAGACTCCAGTTGTAAAAAGACCACTATGTGCACAATTTTATGTGCTACAAATAGTTCTTTTTTATGTTCTCTTAAGTAATTCCACTGAATATATGGGCTTCCTGACACTGCAAAAAGTTAAAGACTAACAATTTTTCTTTGCAGAACCAGAGTGATTAACTCATTCCAGCATGTACCTTTTTTAATTTTGCAGTTTAGCATTTAAAAAAAAAAAGGATTAAACTGATTTTCAAAGGTACAGGATACCGAGTAACTAGATAATCATGACATGCAAATAATCAGCATCTTTGGAAAAAAAAAAAAAAATCTGTTTTGATTTATTTGCTAATTCCCGAAAGAAGTAAAACGCTGAAATCCTTACTGATGATACAGCAACTGAAATGTCAACGTTCTATGTTTTTTCCTAATGAAAACAAGAATTTTGCTGTAAGTGTACTCAAAGAACAAGATTACGTACTCACTAAGGGCAATACAGTCTTTAGTTGTACCTAATTTTTATTCCTCCGAGCTACAGTAATTTGTTAACCCACCTTAAAAAAACGTTATGACAGAAAATGTAGAAAGCGAGCAATCATTTAAGCCCACCACTTTTAATAATATTATTTCCTTCAAAATGGAAAAGTCTTCAGCTTTGAAACTTGGCTCCCGGAGCTAAAGAATCCGCAGTTGTTTGAAACAGTTATTGGTCTTTTAGGATTTGTCTCAACATGTGTATTTCAGATTTAGCATACTACGTACCGTTACATTCTGATGCAAGTTAAATAGTTGATCCCTATTTGCATTCATCCAGAGCAAGACTGTTGGTGCAGAGTTCTTGCTCATATGGCTCATCAAAGCTGCTTCAAAATCAAAACCCCTCGCAATGTACTTACTAGACACTGTGTCAACCAGGATACTTTGAAAGTTCATAAAATGTACTTTCATGAGTATTCAAAAGCTCTCCTATCATTCACAAGAATAACACATACATATAACTGATTTAAAGTGACCTATCAAACACAAATCCATAAGCAGCTTGTGGAAAGCTCATACAAACATCTGACGTTCATATTTTTTAAAAGAACTCCTGGCTCCACCAACAAAGCCTGCATACTACGACACCTTGAATAACCTTGACTAATTGACTGGTCCTTTGCATAGACATCAGCTTGGTGAGTCTATTTCTATCTAGATCTTCATCAACACAGGAGGCAATAGCAATTACCTGGCAGGCAGGCAGGAAAGAACTCATTCCAGCACTGGGATGTCACTGGGCACACGCGCCATGTTTAACTTGTTAGTCACAGTTTGCAAGGTTAAGAGACTTGGCACTGGGGAAGGGTGGCAAGGAATACTAAATATGGCATTTTACATCTGCAAAAGGAGGACACAATATTTCATTAAGAGACTGAATAAAGACTTCTAACAACAGAAGCCAAGACTATTTTTAACTCAGTTGTGCCTAAAACTACTGGAAACACCACTTGATTACCATGTATCTCAACCTGTCTTACTGTGTCTTGAGAGTAGAAGCAAAAGTCCTACTATCCCAGGCAGTACTGATGCCCAAAAACATGCCTGTATATTCTTTCAGTGTTGTGTCTCACTGTATGACTGAGCTTAAAGTTTAACACTCAAAACAAGCTATGCCATTACACCAGTAATACAGGCACATTCACTTGATATACAAGCCTATAGAGTTATACAGGAATATAGAAAAGTTTCAAGAGTCAAGTACATTGTCACCTTACCTCGAAAGTGAGTTTAGAAAATTAGACTATTCGAAATTATTATATTTCATAGTTTACCCCTAAGATTAATATCCTGCATCAAGGTGGTTTGGGTTGGTTGGTTGTGGTTTTTTTTAAAACCAATGTGTTATTTTGAAAACAAAATCCTATTTGAACCCCTGTCTTCCACAACAGGCAACTTAGAGCTGGCCAGGGAAGCTTCTCACTGCGTCTTAGTAGTGCTAAATTTCCTTCAGATTAACAGTTTTAGTTTTATTAAATCAGCCAATACTTGACCTGATGTTGGGCTGAGAAGCCACAAAACCTTTCATCTCACAATAAACGCACACAATATGTATACTTTGCTGGCTAACCTGGCTGCTGGCAGTACAGCTTGCGCCGTACAGCAGAGCACTCTGCTCTCGGCAAAGGACATCTGGCATCACTAGGAACTGTCAACCATTTCTGTAACTACAGCTTTTGATTCAACAAACGTAGCTATACATTTAAGCCTCTAGTTAGAAACAACATAGGCTGCCACACTTTCAAATTTACCACAAAACTACATGTTGCTCACAAAAAAAAAAAAAAGAGTAAAAATTGTTACAGCTGCCAGACCATTTGAATTTAAATTTGTGTCCAAGAACTGTAACAGTTTTAAAGAGTTTACCATCAGTAAATATAATTGCACACATTTTCTGATTCCACACTGCTGAATCAGTCTAGCATAATATAAAATATTAACCCAAAACAGAATAGTTTAGAGAAATTTCATTCTACTTTGAACAAGTTTTCCAACAGCCACCATAAATATGTTGATACCAAAACAAATACCCTTTCCAACACCAGCATGTTGTATTTTTTAAAATTAAACCTGATGGCAATTAAAGCTAGCCATACGTCTCATACTTTCCCAAATCTTCCATATTAACGCTAGCCTACAAGCCATTTAATGCCTCTGGCAGATGGAGATGGGGAGAATTCAAGAACGCACGGTAAAATATTGGCTCCATTTATTCATTCAGTATAATTTTTGCCTCGGCTAGTGTATCAGTTTTCATGAAAATCTGGCCATATCTGTGCATTTCAGCGTGGTGAGAAATTTAAGCAGCCTTGAAATCATGATGCAGCCAAAGGCATTTGTGGTGGGACGCTATGGCTCAGTGATAAGCGACGTTCCGAAGGAGGTGAGCGGAGGCTTCCCCTCTGCTCCGTCTCCACTGCGGCAGGTCGGCGGGGAAGCGGAGACAGCTCGGAGCAGTGTTCCATCGCCTGGAGAGCCTTTGCCCTGGCAGCCTCCCACTGAGGAGCTACTCCCAGAAATCTTTCCTTCATCGCTCTCCTAAAGTCCCGTTCTCTACATCTCATAACAATGAGCCCAGATCTTTAGTGACCATTTTGTGTTATTACATTTTTTAAACAGTCTGTAAAAATAGAATTCCCTGATTTCTTTCTCCCTCCTCCTTCTGAAAACTGATTTAGAAGGTTAAAATCTTTAGCCACTTCAGCTTAATTTCTCCTGCCTCTACAAATGTTTCTGATGTCCCCTTCGCAGCTCAGCCCAACTACTCAGCTTTTTCTTACTGTTATTGTTTTTTTTTTCCTCTCCTCCTTTTTATCCTGCTCATTATCAAGCATTCTTAGAAAAAATAATGATAAAACTGGCAAGTAGATTAAAATGTGATAGTAGTAAGTAAAGGGAAGACATCTATATGAAAACAGTAAAAGCAAGGATAGCATCTTTCTGTGCTCAGATGATTGCAAAATTGTCTTTGAACTTTGCATTGATTGCAGTGGTCTCTCTTCAGTGGGAGATAATCTGTACGGACTGTGGAGCTAGGATATCAACATAATTTTCCACCAAAATATTTCTACCAGTGTTCAGTATATCCACATCAATAGCATGCAGCTTCAGAGATCAAGGTCAGTTTTAAAGAACCACAGAATACACTACTAAAAATGTCATCTGGAAAAATACCCAACATTTAGAACAAATTCCATAGCTTTGTTTTGTAGGATTACAAAACAGAGAAGAAAACACTAAAACCAGGACTATTTTAAAGGCCACACGAACTTACAGTTTGGTTAGTAACAAATGTGTTGTGGTAGTTCTTTTTTTAAATTTAAAGAACTAACATGTATTCAGTGTTACAGGCTCATAATACTGAAAAAACTCCACTATCTGGCACAGCATTAGCTCCTATACGTACTCAAGAAGAAACTAATATAAGCCCTACACATTTTTTCTTTTTATAATTTACAATATTCAAATTAATGAACTGTTTCTGCCTTTCATTATATTTAAGCAATCTCACACAGTTTTACTTGGTGGCCAAACTTGGCTCATAAATGTGATTTTCCCACTGACAATACATGAATCAAAAACACGAAGTCTGCTTTGCACATCTGTGTGCTAGTTCTTAAGGACAAACAGAAAAGCATTTTTAAACTCGTCAGCTGAGCAAGGTTGATACAGGGTTGAGAGGAAAGAAATCTGTAACAATTTTACGATGTTTTTCACACTAAAACAACACTTAAAGCATAATGATGTCATCTTGGCTCCCCCAAAGTCAGCAACGAAGCTGTCATCAACTATTGTGAAGCCAGACTGCAAACTTAAATCTTCCTAAATATATCAGATAAGCGAGTGCCAGATCTCGCAGAGTGGCTTTACCTGCAAAAGTGCAAGTCTTCTTGCTCTTGCAATTTGATGGGCTTCCACATGGAGTTCAAGCAGACTTTTGCAAGACAGAAAATATTTTAAGCTTCAGATGCAGCCTCAGGCAGGAGCTCAACCTTCCGTTCAAGATGGTTGCTTTAAGATAACTTTGACCTGACACTGACCAGACTCTAAAACTTAAGGGAGGAGTAGGATTATGCGTGTTATAAGCAAATACTAATAACAATCATCATTATTATTGTTAGTATTATTATATAAAAATAGGGTTTCTGTATGGCTAATGGAGAGCGGAAAAGAAAGAAGCATGTGTACACATAAGCCCTTCTGCTCTGTCTTAACTTTAAGAAACCAGATCAGACTGGTAAGGTACAAGATTAATTTCAAAGTCACTTGACGAATCTAAATTAATTAAAACAAATGTTTTAAACAAAAGATTGCAAATATTGATATTGTTGCCATGACTTATCATAGTTCAAAGTCTGGTAAATGCCTCTCAAAACAGATTTAAGAAGCATGGTCTGTGTTCAGAAGAACATACAGGTTAAAACATGGGATAAGTATAGGAAGAAAGCAGCTGCAAGGATATGGTGACATCCCTAATAAAGTCTGTTGACAAGGTAAAAGCTATGTAAAATTAACACAAGTAGGTCAATATTTAGTCTGATCAAATGTGGTACATCCTGCTTTTGACAGCTGTTTGATGCCTAAGACTATATATTAAAAAAAAAATCATCAGTGCTTCCATACTAGTGTCTGAGTTTCCAATAGTCCGTGACTTGGCCACTTTCTGATATTCACAGACGAGACATTTCTATTTACTAGTCCTCAATGATTTTTAAATCCAGGTTTGCTTTTACTTCACCAGGATATAACAGCAATAAAAGTTGGGGTTTTGTTTGAATGTGTTAATAAAACAGACAGACTAACGAAGTTGCTTCCCAACCCTCAAGGTGCATTTTTGTTAGGTCCCCGCTAAGTGACTTGCTACCTCTGCAGCGTCCCCAATTGTCCTCTCCTGGACTACAGCAGTTTCAACTCATTGCACCAGTTTATGCAGGCAGGGCAAGAAAACTAGTCTACCCACCAAGGAACAACAGAGGTAAGAAAATAAAAAAATTTTTTGGGTTTCCCTTTTAAATCTAAGTGAGACAGTAGTAACAGCGGAAAAACAGGGGACTGATTAGAAACCACCTGTATTATAACCAGGATGGAAAGCACAGCTTGACACCTACCATCCCCATCGGGAAATACAATAAAGAAACTGGAAAAAAATAATTCTCTTTTCCCCCAAATGCAAATTTTTATTTAAAGAAACAATTTACAACTTGCAGCAGAAAACATATTGGATTTAACAAGCAGTATTATTTAACAGCACGATATTAATCATGCATATCACATTTTAATACCGATTTCCTGGAAGAACGGAGATAGTTGAGCTTTATCACACACAATAATTATTAAAGGTGTATTTGGAGCACCCTATGCATTGAACAGCACAGTAAAACATGTTTCTAGAGATGTTTTAACACACACAAGTTTAAAATTGCATTTTTTCCCCACTTTTTGGAGCCCTTTTCTTCCTTTATTCAGCGAGTATGTCCATGACTATTATTTTTGGACATATTACCATTCTTTAAACAATAAAACAAGCAAAATTGTCAGCATCAGGCACCAGTCATCTCACATCCCCCTGCTGTTCATCTCAACATGTTGTTGAGACTTCTGAAACATCAGAAAGCATTTGGCCAAGTAATAATAATAAAAAAATTAAGCCAGCTTTTGGAAGGACACAAAAGGTTGCGTGATAAAGAAAGGAAAGATCCAGAGTAGAAAGTCAGCCCAGAGTAGACCTTGACAAATCTTCCAAAATTCAGCTTTAGCATACTGAACAGCTTCAACTGCACTTATTTCCACGGGAGAAGGAGAAGAAAGGAAAGGTATATAGAGGTAGGGTTTGGCGAGCTGATAGTAAAATCCCTTAAACACAGGAATAGGGAGACAAAAAAAAGCAAACAAAACCAAACACAACCCTCCCTCCCCATGGTAATGAGTAAGTAAATAAGTAAACACACACTTCCAACTCTAAAGATTGTTCTTTTAGCGTAAGAGAAATTTTGCATGGACCAAAGGTGTGGGAAAAAAAAAAAAAAAAAAATCACTGCACTGTACAGTCTATTTAGTATAAGATTCAAATGCAGCTTCTTATATACATATTTCTTGGATTCCTGACTTGAAATCTCTGTCTTTGTTTTCAAAATCCTGCTGTAACTCCTTGCGCATAAACCTGTGTGATCTAGAATAACAAGCACTGGGGTGGAAAGCAGGGATCTTCATATTGTAACCTCAGCCGGATCACCTATTTACCAAACGTTCTTGAGCAAAAAATACTAACTTTAGCTGTCCCTAAAACAGGGACAAAAATATTGCCAGACGAAGAGAATGTATGGATAACAGCAAGATGAGATTTAAACTTTGCATATAGCCTAAAATTGTTACGAAGAAGGTGAAAACTATGGAAAGCTACATATCTGCACTCCCACTGCCTGCAGTCAGTGATAGGAACTGGACTCTGACGTGGAAGGCAAGGGAAGGAAGAGAACTTTAGACAGTATTTTTCTTCTCCTAATTTGTTAAAGAAGTGTCAAAACTAAATAGTCTGTGCTCAGAAATAACTCCACTGATAACTGTAACTCACAGAGGGGATAGTCTAGACTGCTGCAAATATTAAGGCATGTATGATATCATCTTTTTTTTTTTCCCCCTCCTCCTTTTTCAAGTTAACATTGTAAGAACCATGCTCAGAGGCTAATCTAAACTCTTCAGATCCGTATATAATATCTGCTTGGAGTTGTTCTTTTTCGGGGCTTGAGGATGGAAGGGAAGAAGATGGTGGTGGGACTTTTTAAAATTAATTTATTTTACCTGACATGATTCATATATCTAGATTAACTTCAGGGAGAAAAGGTTATGCTTAAAGTGTTAAATTAAGCATCTGTTGAGACCATAATTAATTATCTTATTTGATGATTTCTTGAAATAGAGACCGTAGACTTAACAAATACGATCTGGAGGAAACATGCATTCCTCCTTGGCTTGCGTACCTGTGTCACTTCCAGATCCAGCTGATAACGCTGGCATGATTTAGTCTGCAGAGTGTCACGCAGGACCGTCAGACTAGCGCTCTGCAGCCAGAAGGCAGAAGTAAATCTCTGTTTAACTGCTTGCAGCCAAGTTGTCTACGAAGATTTATGCTATCTCCCAGTTTCTCCTAGAAAGAACAGAAACAGAATTTTGCAATTAAGAACACTGTTAAACTGTAAATTACTGCAGCTAACCAAATCCAATCATTAGCACAAAATAACCTTTTGATTTAAGACTCTTAAAACAAAGTGTTTTGCATTTATTTATGGCTGTTAAGATTATTTTTTTTTTCCCAGGTGAAACAAGTTTTGTTTTCTTCAGTCTAGCCTATAATCCCATTCTGCTGTAAAAATAATTTAACATGTTTCTCTCATGTAAATTATACTCTTTATTTCCAAAATACTCAACATGTTGGAGTTAAAGTCTAGGGTTATTTTTTAAAAACAATGAATAATTTAAGTCACTCAAATTTTGCTACTACTTATGTCAGAAAAAAAAATTTGCTTATTCTCATGGTAATTTATTTAATGTTTCTATTTAACCCCCTTTTAATTGTTTTCAGTTCATTTAAGATCTGACATGCAATTTTTATTTGTAATCTGAAAATATAATCTAAATTTTAACTGTAATTGTAAAAAACAGGACTAGGGCAAACACTTCTGTAAGGTAAATAGCAGTTTGATTGATGGAGTTGATGAAGCCATTATCATGCAGACCACGTAAAGAATTTTTCTGTAATTCATTACTAAAAAGTCAGTATTTTTTAAGACATATTTTTTAATTATTGCACAGGCCTACTGAGTAATATAGAGTAAATATAACAAATTTTACAATATAAGGGAATGTTTTTAAATTCAAGTATGTCAAATATGACACTGGAACACAAACTTATGAAAAAAAATTCATAGTTAAGGCTGGAAATGTTTACCAATAGCAGGGCAGGGGTCTGATGTGTTTGCAGGCAGAAAGAAGGGAGAGGGAGAAGTAAAAGCTAACAGAAAACGTTTTTTCTCCAGATTTCAGTGAACAAAAAGGATCCTTGAAGAAAGCAAGCAGCATAGTTCTGCTTTAGCATAAAAAAAATAAACAAATAGAAGAGCGTTTTGCTGCTGCTGTTGCTGGTTTGGTTTTTGTTGGGTTTTGGTCTTTTTTTAAACACATTCATATTAATCAGAATGACTTTTGAAGTCATCTTGGCTCTGAAAGTGCATATCTTGGACACATTTGTACTTGGCAACAGTCTTGTGGAAGAGTAATATACAGGTGCTGTAAACACTGTATGCTGTTCAGAATTTTGTTTTTCACCAAAAAAAAAAAATTCTTCACATTGCTAAAAGTATTGCAACATATTAAGGGCCATCCACAAGATTTTGTTTAGTAAGTTTTAAATCAATTATTTGATATATGCTGGTTGTTAACTCATCCCTAGGCATAAGCCTATAATTTAAATAGTCTGGCAACTTTGTAAAGTTCTTTTTTTTTCTCCCCTAAGTGTTTACCCGAAGAAAGATTTCGCATGTCAGCTTTCAAACTGCAGTGAACCTGTTGGGTTTTTTTAAGGCAGGAAATACAGCAGAATTTACAACCCTGGATAACTTCTTCTATGATGAAAAGTACCGAATAAAACTTGAAGACCTATCTATTAAGATTGTTTTATTAGGGTTTTGGGGTGTTCTTAGTTATAAATGTTTGTGGTGAAGAAAAGAAGTGAGCTTTCACTAAAAAAGCATCAGCTTCCAAAAAAATATTTTGACATTCATCAAGTCAGCACAAAGTCCATTAACTTAAAATTTAAAACAGAGATAAGGAAGTTAAGTATTTCAAAGTGAAAGCTCATCTTGTGATGACAAAGTTGTAAAACATCTATATACAAAGCTAGCCAGGGTGCAGTTTAAAAGAAAGAAAAAAAAAAGAGACATCATAGCCAAGGACACGCTGTACCAATTAAGAAGGAACATATTCACTTTGCATTAATTCTGCTTGTTGTCTTTTTAACACATATAAGCACCATAAAGGAGAAGTCATGTTCGAAGCTCACTTACAGACCCTAGCGTGAGCACACAACTACAGCCGTACAAAGGATGGAGGCATTTTCAGTTTTCATACGTGTAAGAAACTGGTTAAAACGATTTACTATTAATGGGACATCTTCGATTTACATGCAGCTTAAAGTACTTTTGTCTATTAAAAAACCCAACCCAAACATGCAAGGCATTCTCATTAAAGATGCATTATTATTAAATAGAAATTCAGGTTCCTTAAAAAGTTCACTGGAAAACGAGGAACGTCTTGTTGATCTACATACATGTCATGTATTTAAACTCGATCGATTTCTTTATATTTCTTTATTTCACAGTAAATCATTCAATTTTGAAAAAATTCAAGCTCATTATTATTTAAGAAACTTATACACGGCATAAAGTTATTCCCCCTAGATCCTAAATATATATTAATGAAAAATAAATGACCTGATGAAATCCTTACCAGTAAAATGCTTAATATTTTGCTGGAATGGAACAGGGAATTATTTTTTTTTCTAACTTGCAAATTAAGCTACATTTTTGCAGTGATGATGTTATTTTCTTTGGCTTGCCCTATTTAAAATGCTTTGGAAGTTTTTGCCGGAGCCCAGCCATAGGCATTGCTGACTGCTGTATGGAATCGATTTGCTGCAACACAGAAATACCAGCTGTTACAGTATGTCCTGAGAGGGATTACCGAATATTCTTAAATTGAAGTTCAATCCATCTTTCCATAAAAATTAGAAGCCAACGCCAGGAACGTAACAGCAGTATCAAGTGCACCTGAGGCATTTACAATACCCAGCAGGACCGTTACAACCAGCCTCTAAAAAGGGCTTATTTTTGAAATTTCATTATTCCAGCCGTACCTTGCTTCTATATATCACACCGTATCGGGTTCTGCTGGCACCCGCCGCGTGGAAACACCGAGAGCAGCGCAGGCCCCTCACACGCCGGGCGCTTTCCACCGGGCCCGCGGCCGTGCGCGGCGCCTGACACCTAGCGGCGGCGGCGTGGGGCGCCGGGCCGGGCCCGACTGCCTCAGCGGGACCCGCCCGGGCTTCGCGGCGCCCGGACCGGCTTCCCCAGGCCGCGCCGCGAGGCAGGGGGCCTTGCCTCCCCCCCCACCCGGGATCCGCCGCGCTTCAGGGCGCTCGGCCCGGCCCGGCCGCGCCTCACGGGCCTGTCCAGCTGTGGAGCCAAGCGCCTTGAACAGTACCAACGTCAACTATTTCTGCTTTTGACCACCACAATGTAAAATTAAATAACTAATTAAAAGTTAACAACAAGTAATTTTAATTATTTCTACCTTCATCTACTTGTATAATGAATGACATTTCTATTTCTAGGGCTTTCCACTCGAAGTGATACTAATGAACCCCAAAACTAGATGCCTGTAAGGGAACAGCACGGTTTCCCTGCCTTCCGAGGGCTCCCCCGCATCCACCACACCAGACACAGTTCTAGTTTGTTTGGCTGCCAAGCTCATTAAGGTGACAGAACGTACCGGGGTGCCAAGCCCCCTCCCTGGTTATAAATAGCCAGAAGCCTCTAGGGAACGACTTCCAAAACTGCAAAATCCTAGAATTACAGCACCCCAAGGGAACCGTTTTTCTGCATATGCCACAAATAAGAGGGGCCCCTTACCAAGGGATGAGGGGATAAATCTTGTTCCCGATCACCCAGGCCAATACAGGAGGACTAGTCATGACAGAAAGAGGCAGTCAGATAAAACAGGAAGGTTGGAGGCAAAGAGTGCCAAGATGAACAGTTTTCCACATAATTTTAGCTTTAGTAGCTTCTTTCTAGCATCCTCTATTGCTTTTGAATGGAAGTGACTCCATTAGTCACACACACATTTCATTTTAGTCAAGTTCATTTTTCTACAAAGGATGAGGTCATAAAACCGGTTCAAATCCCGCACTTGGGGACAGCGTGCATTAAGATGTGGTTCTACCTTTGACTCCCCATCCAAACCTCAATAAACTGCATAATATTTATTTGTGAAAGGTTATTTTACAAGTTACTTAACATTTTTGGCACTTTAATGAATATAAATTTGTTTTCTTCACATTTAAAAAGCAGGCTGAAGACTTTTGACTGATTTAAAACAGGTAAAAACATAAGAACTATGAACCTAGCAATGTTACAAACAGGGGGGGAGAGGAGGGGCAGGACATAAAACCAGGTTGTTTGATACAAGAAACACTCAACCTGTTTTTCTAAGGGATGCTACAGTTATGAAGACTGTAACTTTGATTTCCAGAACTAAGCCAGCATGCCTGCAAATGGTATTTGAACTACCAGATAGAGATTTCATGTGGAGACAGGAAATTTGACAGCCATTCAGTCTTTTATTCATCATGGGGTCTCAAGTAATTGAATGGCTGGGGACATGTATACAAGTCTCCAAAACCTAGTCAGCACAGGAAATTGACAGAGGAGGTTTTCTAGACTGGGAGAAGTAAATCTGTTTCGGTACACAAAATCTGAATTTAAATGGTGGTCTACTCTCTTGGAAGTTGTAATATGAGATCTACTGAATCCTTAATCTTTTCTGAGGAAGTTTCCACCTCCTCGATCACAGGGTCTCCGACAGATGACTGGAACCTGTGGTGGCTTCTGATGGGCTTCCAAAGCTGGTCAACCACCCTTGTAGGTGGCACATGCACGATGTCAGCAGCAACCCTCAGAAAAATCTTGAACTGGAATTACTGCATAAATGCCACGGTGCACAAATATGATGGGACTTAAGGCACTGCAGAAGCAAGATGCTGCCTCTGACTCACTCAATGTGAGTATAACGGAAACAGAAAGAATGGCAAAAAAACTGTGGGTATAGAATCCAATAAACAATAGGAATGGCAACTACCAAATGTTATTGACTCATACACCAACATAGAGAAAAGAACAACCAAATTGAAAAGAACAACAGCTGCCTTCACTAACTTTCTCCTGATCTTGCCATCACATCAGTCTTCAGCCGACAGAAGAATTTAAAGCTTCTGCATAATATTTTTCAGTATAGTGTTATAGCCGTGTTCTCCATTTTGTTTAGTTTGCGTAACTGTTTAGCTTACCCCAGGGGATGTTAGAAACAACCTTGCTTTGTAAAAAGGCTTTGAGAATAATATGTGAGAATTTAAACACTCTTAAGCATCCATTGAGAAAGTAAAACTGCTTGACTTCTAATTCATACATTTGTGGGGCATCTTTAACAAATACTCAGTTTGGAAAAATCATTCCTCTGAACTCAGAATGTATTGTAGTGTGTGCCTTGTACTTCTATGGCTCAAATTTAACTGCGAAGCCCAAATGCACCAGAAAAAAGATTTCTCCAGTTTCCATTTACTGGAAAATTTTTACAGATGGAAAGAAAAGATGACCTAAATGATAAAACCTAAAATCAGTATTAAAATGTAAGAACACTGAAGAAGTCATGTGCTGAAAAAACATTAAGACATTAGAAATGAATCCCCGTTAGTCTGTGGTGGTTACTTCTGAGAGGGCTCAGGTCTGACTATAACAAACAGTTTGATCACCACCAGGACAAAGCAAGGCTGATTTCCAGTGACCTTACTGACTTTGGCTACATGGTTGGGCCTTTATAATTTTATTCTCTTGCTCTTAAAGAATGAGCTCCCACTAGAACCTTCCCTCTCTGAGTCATTAACAGATGACACACAACTCTGATCACTACTTGACCACCCATTTCCAAACACAGACCAGAAATCAATACATCGAGACCTTTTCTCTTCTGTCATATTGGACTGAATTTGTTCAGAGGTTCAGAAGACCAGCAGGAGAGGGAAAGGAGAATGCAGCACAGGATTTGCTTCCTTTAGAACTTCAGCAATAAATACATTCCTCCTCCTGAAGAGCTTAATCCTGTGTCAATTGGGAAAATCTCACTTAGACACTCCAATAAGAAGACTGAAACTGATGTCCTAAATCTCATGCAGATTGTTCTTCCCCTTTGCCCAAACAGGGACGATAATATAAAACCTGTTTATCTAGATACCACCTTTATCTGAACCTTCTCTAAATACAACTGTGAAGTACCTTCTTTCAATAATGAGTCAATCCAATGTAAAATAAAAATAAAAATAAAATATAGACTGTATTAAAATATAAATTATGAGTATTAATGCATATATTAATTATAATTTATTGTAGATTAAGTTTTAGATAAGTCTTTGCTGCCTTAAAACAAATGAAATACAGCCAATAAGCAGCATTAGATAAAATTGGAACAGTGGCAAGACTATTTGCAACCTGCACCTTCCCTGTCTTTAATGCAAAATACCCAACACGAGCTCTGTCCAGATTCAGATTTTAAATGTCAGTGTTGGAATTGAGCACATTCCTTTAAATCTATGAAAACATTCCTTTAAATACATACACTAAAGCTACCAGTTTAATTTAAAACAGCATCACTGTAGTAGATGTCAGATACCCTTAGACAGATCCAATTTTCTGCAAATAAAATGTACCAACTGACAGAATAATATTAGTTTAATAAACTAGTTTAATAAAGCTATTCATTAAAATGTGACCTAAACTATGTTTCAGATCAAAGGTTGCTCTTTTGGTTTGAGTTACTGGTTTGGGTACGCTTTTAACACTTTTCCCCTGGCTGCAAACCATTCCTTTTCTTGGAAAATACCTGTCAGCAGGTACCACAGCCTCTCCATTAATTACTTGCACAAACAGTTTTGTTCTGGCATGGTTTCTTGACAGTCTGTTTGAAAAGTGTAACTAAAGTACATGATAAACCTGACCAGCCCCCCAGAATACTGAAAAAAAAAAAAGTGACTTAACAGATTTCTGTAAATGAGAACCATAGAAGAATTTAGGTTGGAAAAGACCCTTAAGATCATCAAGTCCAACTGTCAAAGTTCAGCAAAACCTGCTGCACTGAGTTGCCTGATAACCTCAACGCTCCCTAACAATTATACAAGTTGTGCGACAAATGCCTCTGCAACTCCTATTTTAGAAATATAGCCCATATTTTTACAGTATTATAATTCAGTTTGATCCCACACCTACAAAAGCTGATGGAAAAATCTCCAACTGATAGAAATCAAAACAGGATTAAGGCCATGCTTAATAGAATAGTAAACATTTCATTGATTTATTTTTCAAACTCAAAATTTTATACACCTCTAGAGCCGAATAAGGCACAGTTGTTTTACAATGCTTCCATAGTTTATCGCAGAAGACAGAAGTTTTGATCATCACTTTTCTTTCAGATTAACTAATCTTCTGAACATTTCTCCTTTGTTTAGAGTAACTTTCCATAATCCACTTCTGTCAAAATGTGATGATTTATTTTTTGGATGCATGAGGTGGGTAAAGGGAAAAGATGAATGAATGAATATGAAACAACATGTATTCTTTTTTCTGAAAGCAAAAGCAGAATAAACCCCACTTTCCACGTTTCATTTGGATATGTTTTTATCCAAAAACCCTCACTACAGTAATTTGCTTTCTTTAACGTGAAGTTTTAAAATGTAATATAAGCTATCTAAAAAGTATATGCCTTTAGCTCAATTATGGAAAAAGTTTTGATTTATGTGGTAATTTGTTAGTTGCATCTTGAGTGCAAGTAACAAACAACTTCCTTACATGTACACATGCACAGTGAAAACAAAGCACAGCACACAGAGAGCTAGTCAGAGGAAGTACGTGTGTTTGATTTCCAGAAGTTTACAGGCTTTGCAAGCCAAACTGCTGTTGGATGCTCAGTTTGTAGAAGAAAACAAAGGTGAAGCTGAATAGCTGTTCCAGAGCCTCTGCACTGCTGGCACATCAAGCACACCAGATGCTCCTCGCATTCTTCTGTTCCTCCATCTAATCTCCCTGTGGCTGTTCTTCATCCTTGAATTCACCGATTCCATCTAACTCCCAAATACCACTGTATAGTTCTCCTGCTTCACACCCTTCTCTCCTCCTCTTCCTCCTTGGCAAGCTCTGGGAGCACCATTGCATTGAGCCCACTGTGTGATTTGTCACTCAGGACACCCTTCCTTCCAGTTTTATTTTTATTATCTTAATTTTCTCCATGTCCCTCTTTCTAGAAGTGAAGCTCCCCTGTCTCAGACCTTGCTGTCCCAATTCCACCTTGGAGTTTCTTGCTTCACATTGTACCCTATATCCATTGTACTCTTTCCCTGAGTGACACTGCTACGTACTCCCTATTCTTGTCATGAATTCGTGATCCTCCAGTGACAAAACTTGTAAAGAGAGGGGTAAAAGCAAATATCCCCACCTCCTGACACTTTGTTTTTTACTTCCCTTACAGTGTCCATTTCCACTCCCATCCTACCACTGCTGCAGCCCTAATGGCCCTCTATGTTTTTCACACCATTGCTTTCCAAGCCTAGGTTCACTACCCAAATCTATTCTTGACGAGCGAAGTCCTTGCTTTACTACTCTCCCAACATCTCCTTTAAGGCTCTTCCGTTTCTTCTAGAACATGGATTAGCCAAGTTCACACAGGCAAGAAACCTTAAGTTTGTAACACATACAAGCAGTCGCAGACGGGGACAGATCAGATGGGGAGATTTTTCTGCCTGCAGCTCTGTACTGTCTCCAGGCTGGAACCACCCTCAGAGCAGGACTTACCCATGTTCCGAGTTATATATATAATCAAAACTCAGTAACATCTGGAACACTCCCTAAAAATTTTGGAACCAATCATATATATAGTTTCCAAAGTTATACATTATAATTCAAAGAGATACGGTCAGAGTTCATCTTTACTGCTATACTTTAAGCTTGATTTACTCTATGAATACAGTCACTCTGCACATTTTAGTTATTACAAATTTAATTAGTAGAAAAGAGACCAATTAGAATTAATTTTAAGTTCTGTCTTTCTAACCTATATAGTCTGTTACATTCCTGCTGCAATCAGATTCAAGTTATATTTTCAAGTTTAAAAGCCCCTTAATTCAAATCTGAGATACTGATGGATGAAGAAGAGTCAGATTCAAGGCAAGGGGTAAGCTGTATGTCAAGTTCAAACTGCAGTGAAGACCAGCTCTCAGATTTCATTTCATTTGGCCAAAAAAATAATGTTCAGTCTTTATGAAGAAAATATTTTAAAGTGATAAAGGGTCAATAAACAGAAATTGTAACAGAACTTAACTTGGCAGCATTACCTACACGAAGAATTTTTTCTGTTTTTCTTGTTCAACTCACAGCTTAATACCTTACTTTATGTCTTAATGTATACCAGGAAAACACAGGATATGCAAAGAGTCCAAGTTAATGTTGCTGTTGGAAACTTAATGTTTGCATTTCCTGGATTTTGCAATTCTAACTAGGTGAACAATACTGCATTGATTCTATTTTGGCATTTGCTACAAGTACCAAAGTATTTTTTCTTATTTTGTCTGAAACCCTATAAATCAGAGCTAAGCAGTTTTGATAGAGAACCCTTGACATTTTCTGTTATTCATAGTGGCCTCTCCAACTTACATATCTTGCAGTTTATTAAGTAATGGCAAAGGCGATGCTATACAAATTAGTATACCTGCTCCAGCAAGTGTAGCTAAATAAAAGCGTAGAAATACTTTTAAAAAAACTGATGCTTTGAAAAATATTGTGGATACAGAAGTTTTGATGAAGCAATGGAAAAATATTTTACAGTAAAAATACTTCCTTGAGATGGTGTCACTGAATATTCCCTAATAGCACTGGAGAATTTAAAACAGGAATGCGCACTGTTCCTGTACACGTCATATACTTCCTTATGCTCCTATGAGAGGGTGTAACCAGGGGCAGTTCAATCTTCCCTCTGAATTCAAAAGCTAAAATACCTAGAAAGTCAAAAAATAGAGGGATGGCAGGTAACCACATACCTTGCACAATAATTATAGTCACTGCCAAGTAACTCATCTCTTTGAGTATGTATTGATGTGTGTTCTTTCCATCAGTATCCTTGAGATAAGGAACCAAACAGTGGCTAGGGCTCATCTGGCACTCTTGGCTCCTGTTTTGACAGATGATTTAAAGGCACAACACTGACAGAGGTCAGTTGAATACTTATATTTTATCATCCTGCATTCTCAGAATTAAGAAATTCACTAGGGGTTTTTTTGTTTTGTTTTTAAATAGCTAGGGTAAGAGATCTGTCCCCAGTGCCACCTTTTCCAGTCGGATTCCTTGGCAATGATGTTGCATGAAAGACTCGGGTACTGCCCTACCAAACTTAAACATCTACATAACTCTAACATTTCTCTGAGGATTTGCAACATTGAAGAAGCTATGAAAAGAAAATGACTGAATAAACGATGAACAGGAGGGGAGGGGATAGAAGGGGTCACAGCATATCTTATCAACTTTAAAGCCCTGTCAGCAGTCTTAAATGGCTCCACTTCTCCTTTCTAAACATATGATGATTTATAGGGCTTTGTACCCAGTGACCACCAAGGACTCACATTACTGTTAACAGATGTGAACAGCTCAGGTGGCACTTAAATGAAAATATTATATTGGAATTGCAACTTAAACCTACATTAACTACTGCTGTCATGACCACACCAGCAAAACCACACTGGCAGAAGAGAAAATCTGCTGTCTATGATGGTACAAAGCAAGGCTACAGAAACATATATACTGCACTCAGAGCAGAATCCTAATGGGCATTTGAGGGCTGAGCCAAGTTTTACCATGACTGCAAAAATAACAGGAACACATTTCTGCATATAAGTATTCAAAATAAGGTATTTTTTAATGTAAGGAATTGAGAACGTTCCCATAAACTTTCAATTTAAAGTGCCCTAAAAGCCAGAAGAGGGAGCTCCTGCACTTTTCAAATAAATCAACGTGGATTTCATCTTGTCTTTGGTAACAAGAAAGCAGCTCTTCATCTCACGCCACACATAGGTCTGCATCTGGTTGCTTAAAGAGCACATATACAGGAAGAATCTAATATGAAACATTAAGATATATAGTGCTCTAATTATACATGACTTCTATAGATTAAAAAAATCCATTGGTTAAAATTAACTTTATTTCATATTACGTAAACATAAAGCTGAAATAATTGTCTGCAAACTGTTTAGTAAGTAAAATTACATGATCTATAAACAATGACACAATAGATAGGCAAGCCTACTGAATTTCCTAACAGTGAAGGGGTGTTCTTGTAATCTTTCTTTAAGTTGAGCAAGTTGAACGCGTATCTTGTCTAGAATTACAAGAAATGAGGAACTGGATTTTGATAATTTTCAGAAAGTTAGGAAACTGGAGAAGTGCCAATTAAAACAAACATTTGCAATTTATTGCTGCAGAATATTGCTGCAGTTGTTTTATTGCTGCAGTTGTTTTCTGTCAATCTTTTTATGAAGGTGGCATTTTTTAAAACATCTAAATCCATAATAGTTATTAATTAAAGCGGTTATTTTTGTGGTTTTCTAATGAAGATAAATGACAAATATTTCACAGAATTTGTTGCCTAGTTATAAGTTATAACTTATATGCCTAGTTATGCCTAGTTATAAAGGCAGTATTTACCCAAAATTAGAGTAAACCACAAAAAAGTCTAAGGGGACAAAACACAAGTTTTCATAACATGCTTCATGGGAACACATTCCTCATACCAGATTCATCACTGTGATACCAGTTACATTTTCTAGGTTGAGGGAAAACTAATGGAATAAAATGGATTGGATATTGAAAAGATCTCGCTACAGTGAACTTTTAAGTCATTTCTCTTCAAAGTACACATGCATAGTGAATTGCCTGGTTTGCAATTGAACTAATACACCTTAATCCAGGAGATAACTTGTGTTTCTCTTTCAGTGAAAATGTCCAAGGCTGAGCCAGTCCTTACTTGTATTTGTAGCAGCCTAGTAAAGAATGTCCAAGAAATTTGTTTTGGTTGAAAGAAGTTAATCTGTGAAAACTTCTCAATAGAAAGCACATGCCAGTTTGAAGACGAAAGATGTCTAAGATCTAAGATGCAATTTGTGCATCTCAGCCTTCCAGGTTCCTAGGCGAGTGCTTTGGACCTTGATATAAGGTTTCATTTTCCCATGGTAAAAGCGACAACATTCTGAATTTCTTCCCAAAGCAAATGAAGCATATTTCTTCCGCTCCTTAACAATGACTGTATTAGCATTTCACACACAAGTCTCCACTTAATCAGAAAAATAAAACTTAGCATCATCATATTCCAGCAACCAATTAGCCATCTGGTCTATGTAACTTCTAATTTTATGATCTTAATATTCTTGAACTGATGCTCTGTGCTTAAAAACAGAATTGATATACAGCAGAATTCTACCCATTAATGACAAAGTCAGTCTAACTGCAATAGTCTGTTCTACAAAATCTGGAAATTTGGCCTCATGACAGCAAAAAAGAGATACTCAGAATCTCCCATTGCATCTGCTATGACCTTCAACTACGATGGTGAAGGAGAAAAAGAAAAGCCATAAAGATAAAAAGCAGGGCAAAAGCAGCAGTAATATTTGCTGCCAAATTTCACATCACTGTCAGCTCTTACAGTACAGCAGTATAATTATGTAGTCTAAATTTCATACAGTTTCATAACTACTATTCTCTCACTCATCAGTAGGCTTCAGATTTGTGGAAAATAACTGTATTTTTCATGGTATATTATTTGCCAAAATATCACTGTCACAGCTCATGAGGTATGGCAGTAAGATTAAAGCATACTAAGAGGGTTTTGATATGTAACTTAATTTTCACAAATATTGTGATTGTTACTCATAACATTATAAACTCGTTTAAACAAACATTAGGGCCTAGAAGTTAATTCCCTAAAAGTTATTAGGTAGATATTTCAGCATTGTGTAGCCCACCAGTTTGAAACAAAACAAAATACCAGCTTTCAACTGAAACTAATATAGCCATCATCAGCAAGGGAGTGGCAAGGAAATGGAACTACAAAAGCACATAAGCACTCTGGAGGAGTTTTTCAGCATGTTCTAAATTCTTGCACATCACACTTTTCCAAGCAGAGAGTGTAAACAGAAACAAACAGATAAATGATAATAATCAAATTCAAAAAACAAACCCCCAAGGGTTAATCACACATAAAATGTACAGGTAAGTACATGTAAATAACCAAACGGTGCATTTTGAAGATCAGCAGAGTGTCCTTCTGTGTTGAAGATATATCATACACATTGACACAAAAGAGGAGGAACAAAACTTGCTAATCTTCTCCCTCCTCTTCTGGCCACCTGCAGAACCTCTTCAGGCCCTCATGAACTACAAGCTTACTGAAAAAAGTCAGCACTAGCAGTTCTAGCTTAGAAAGCAATGCGAAAAACACGACGTTGACAGGGGATTTTCAAAAAACCTCTTTTATACTTAGATGCTTGAACAATATAGAATAACCACACTGGGAACGGCCCAGCCTCTAACAGCCGCCCCCCCCCCCAGTCACAGGCAACAGTAACAACAGGGTTTACAGGAGTCACTAACCTGTGGTAACACTATTGCTTTTAGTACAAAAGCCCTAAAATGTACAGCATGTCAAAGGTCAGTTATTAGTAATGTCACAGGTGCTTGTGCAATAGTTACCAATGTGAAAATATACAAGTATTTGAAAAATATACCACTGCTGCATGAGGGGGAACTTAGAGAGAAAAGGGGGGTAAAAAAGCCTATAGAAATAACAAAGCCTCTAGTTGTTAATTTAACTCTGAATAAAAGAATAAAACACACCAATTAGGCACTCAATACCTCCTTCATAACCATTAAAAGCACCGAAACATGCTGTTCAGCACTGGGTGGAGAAGGAGATGGGTTGAGTTTGAGCCAGCCACCGATTCCCCTTTGCTTTTTGAGACCCAAGGAGTTTGACAACCCGACAGCATCAGCTGGGCAGCTTGTTCCTGAAGCCAAACGACCAGCAGCGACCACAACCAGCCCAACCACCATCTCTCATGTCTGACAATACCGTGCCAGAAAGCAGCCACCCTGCCATATCTTGAAAGTGGCTACACAGGACTGTGAAGGCCAGGGAGGGCCTCTTCACTGAATCAAGATAAACAAGATCTGTCTGTGATAAGCAACTATGCACATTTAATTGGTTTTGTCTGATCTTTCAATACCAAATAAACCCACCCTTGCCTGTGGGTTTAAGGCAATTTGCTAAAATGAAGTCTCTGTGTGTGCAAGAGGGAACAGTATGAAGCTAACTGGGGGGGGGAGGAAGTCCTGAAAACACAGTGCAAACAAGTACGATCAGTGAATTCACTATCAAATTTACTTCCAAACTTTGCTAAAGACACTGCAATATCCAATAGTTAACCATAAAATCTAGCTTGGAAGCAGAAGGTTGCTCTATAAAAATCTAGCAATTACATCTTGAAACAACTCATGTTCTCTGTTAGCATTGGAGTTACACCACACCCAAGCCCATATTTTACAGTCATAAGTAATCATTCTCCCTCCCTTCCCACTCGCCGAAATATACCCCATCTCACCCACTGTGTGGGACAAATCACGCTCACTGAGCATTTGCTTTGTCTTCACTGTCTGATGTATTTGCCTCATTCGCTGCAAACCCTCCAAACACTGCTCTGAAGACAGGATGATCTTTTCCTTCTTCTGCATTTCCACAGCACTTGCTCAATATGCCACAAGATATTGAAACATTATAAAAGTTAATTCTCACAAATTTCCAGATTCTTACATAAATTGTCGTCCAATATGGTTATTACAAAACAATTTGATTTAAATACGTTCTCTGCGCTATATTGTTGTTTTACAGTTCTCACAAGTTTTCAAAATATTCATGCAAAAGAGCATCACTGTACTTAATCCCCAAGTTCAAAGAGAAGGCACAAATGGGTTTAGGTCAGGAATCTGACTAATGATTAATCTGTACTGCCTTGTTTGAGATGCTCTAATACTTAAGGGCATTTTAATGAAGACATATGTGCAACAGCACTAACGACTAACTTAAACCCCTGCCGAATGGACAGAGAGAACTTTTGCAAGCCATCTTCCAAAGATTTACACTGGGAACTCAAACTCAGGTATGTCTATTTAGCAGCATCTCTTGAAAAGTTCTAAATTACCTAGAAACACTAATTAAAGTGTGATTAACCTCACCGGAACAACTCGGTTGCAGAGGCAGGAACACGGAGTAATTCCCTGTTCCAGTTACCCACTGCCTTAACGACACCTGACCTTCCCTTTCCCACAAGCTTTTGCAATAGCCATAAGCCTTACAACTTCGACAATAACCGAGATGGAGGCATCTGTTCAAAGAGCACATTGTGTCACGTAGGACCATCAAAACATTTATACAAAAAAAGAACTAAATGAAGCTATAAGCACAAACCTTAAAATTGCCCAATTTTAGCACGGCTGACAACAATTTTAGTGATATTCTTTCAAATTTGGTTGTGAAGAAATACAGTTCCCTGCAGCCCTCATACAAAAAATACATACTTTATCATGACAAATCATCAACAGCTACATGGTTCATTAGCTGAATGAACTGGAGCTTTCTGAAACATTGCACAAATGTTTGCCACTGGAGCTTACGGTAACTGGCAGCAGTCATTTGCCACCACCTACAGAGACCAGCAACAAGAGGGCACTACACTTGAACCGCAGGAAAACTGGCATTACTGGCTCTGCTGTGTATCTTTAAAGACCTTCTAAGCCCACTGATATTTAGCAGGCCATGGATGAAAAACTAGCTTAGCAGAAATAGTGAAATACTGTCTAATTTGAAACATAAAATGACAAAATTCCCCATGCGCACTGCTAAACAATACACAGAATACACAAATACTCGAAAACTTGTTTAGTGTAAATCTTGGTTTCTACAGCTCTCCTTGCACTAGAAGGGATAAACTTTCCAAACTGAAGAAAATTCTGCCGCCGCCCCCCTGCCCCCCTCCCGTAGTTCCAGGAGAAAACACACAAATCAGTCTAACACCAGAGAGAGGGGAAGACCTATATCCAGGTTTATCCTGGATATATATCCTGGTTTATCCAGCCGTAAACGTGCTATCTTATTTGTCAGCACACAGTGTTCTCCCCACACTGAAGAAACTGCATGTCTTCCATAGAAGACCAGATCATAAAAAAACAAGTCATAGACAAGCAGCAAAAAGAAAGTCACATGTAAAGTTATGAAAGGACCAAAAACACCAACGTGAAACTTGCTGTCATTAATCTGCAGTAAGGTGCTGGGAGGCTGCCAAGTTAGTTAATCCAAATACACAAACAAGTTAACGATGACCTGAGGGAGCAACACGGGATTTACACATCGAAGAAAACATCATGTAAGAAACATTAAGAAACTGCACGTATTTCAGAGCTCTATGCTATTATTTCAAAAGCTCTTTTATTCACCAGATGGCACCGTGTAACGAACACAGAGAAGGGTAGCCTCCCCGAGGAATCCTACTGCGGTTCCCATTCCCATCACAGGATGGGAATTCACAACAGAAACTTCAAAGAAGTAAAACTAAGTACCACCCTGGTTCTAAGTGCTTTTGGAATACCCCACTGGGCACCTTCTAAGGACCAAAATGGCTTATTGTGTTCAGCAAGTTCAAAGGATCTAAACAAGAGATACTTCACTTTTATTTTTTAAATTATCAGAGTGCAACGGAGAGACAAAATCATGACCTGCTCTGAGTTTCTATTCAACCTAGAATTTCCATATTTTAATACCAGACGCAGATACCCAAATTCTCTAAGGAGGAAGTAAAGACACTTGTTAACTCCTGGCTTTAAAGGTGCATATGAAAACAGTTTGATTCCCAGTCAATTGCTGATGTTGAGTAAAAAAAAAATTTTTAAAAAATTGTCAGCCTCTCTAGGAAGACTGAAATTATTCACCTTCTGAAAATGTTTTCAAACTTAATGGGGGTAGGAGGGGGAGGGGAAATGAAGGCATTACTTCTAGTTTCATAAGTAAAGAGATCAGTTTACAACCTAAAGACGGGATCAGACTACTTATGTAGATATGGGACAGAAGTCTACAAATCCACTGACAATTACTAGAATAATTGTGTCATGTATTGCTTTTTTCCTAAGCACACTGTTTAAAATAATTCTCTAAAACCATGGTAAAAAAATGACATATATCTTGCCACTTTGCTCCAGAAAAAAATTAAATATAATATAATGTTTTCCAATTATCAGAAAATATCCAACATGAACAGAATCACTATATTCCTTTTCGCTGCTACCTTAAGCCACATTCATATGCTCCACTGCATCTTTATTTCATGTTGAAAGTACAGTAGAACAGTAGCAGAACTGAATCCAGTACTGATGGTTGATTTACTACGATTAAAGTGTCTCCCCACTAAGGCAACTCTTCTGCAGAATGAGGAAGCTCAGAATCCAACTGCAAAAGATTCCTACATCACATTGAGGACAGGTTACTCAATAAGAACAACCAGATTTTCTGTCAACACAGTGTTTTTATTGTAGGACAATCTCAAGTACCCCCAAAACCAAATATACATTTTAAATGCTGAACAATCACCCTTATAAAATAGATACAAATATTAATTATTTAAAAGGAATCTACTCTTTCTTCTTCCTTTTTGCTGCTATGCGAGGCATTAAAATACTCCATTGGCTCCATTTGTCTTTAAGACATAGGCATATTCCAGTATTTTGGGGGCTATAATTTTGCCTAGTACCCCAGAAGCAGCTATCCCAATCTTCTGTATTTCACGTAATTCAGGTAATGACATAGTAAGCTTTGCTTTAACAGTCAATAGAAGCACCACAAAATGTTCTACCAAGATCTTAAGAAGATACACCTCACCCAATGATCCCACCAGATGCCTCCGCACTTCCTAAATGTTTTCATCTACATAGCTGTATTTGGTTGTTTACAGAGGGTCAGCCATCATTCAGGCCAAGTTCATTTGTCGCAAACACGTGGTGGTATACTTGGTCTGTAGAAATGAAAATTTCTTATAACAAAAATTATTATTTTACTGAGTGTAAGACACCCACACTGTCTGTTTAGGCAGCATCCATTAGTCACCATCAAGTCTGAACTGCGACTAATGAAACAACAATTACTAGTCTTTCCTAAGAACTCGTCCTGTCCCGATTCCCAGCACAGGGTGTGTATAGTAGGAAAGCTGAGCAAAACCTTATCACCAGCCAGCAAGCTTTACAGCCACCTCTTCAGTCTCACAGGACAAATTGGAACCCAGGGATAACAGACTCATTCATTCCATGTCAACTGTGGAAATGCTTCATTTCAATCATTCCTATAATACTTTGATGTGATACTTTATAGAAAAGGAGGTTAAGAGAAGTAAAACATTTGGGAAAGTACCCAAGTTCTAGTTCAGTATAAAATTATAGATACTTAGAACTTCCTGTCAGTCACTTATTTTAGGCTTCTCTCAACCCAGAATGTATCTGTAATGCCACCACTACTCTGTCCCTGTTTGGCTCCACCTGAGAATAACACGCACACAGCCTGAAAGTTTCCTTCCTTAACATGAAAGGAAGCCATTGATAAGCCAGAACCAATGACCCGATCCCACTAACCCTCACTTTTCCACCACTAGCAAAGGCCTGACACCACCTTCATGCTCTTCAGCCAATTTCTCATAGCAGATAAAAGCAATAACTAAGAAAAACCCCAAGCCCTTCAATACTTAGAGTAAAGGTCCATGTAGTACAGGATCCTATATTCAGGAGAGTCATGACAGAATATCTAACACACACTAAAGATAGCACAAATAAAAACTATTTCCTCGCCCAGCAACCAGCAGCACAACATCTGTTTGAGTCAGGCTGACTCTGGACTATCACCAGCAATACCGACAGATTTCTAAAGTTCCTTGTTAGGCCTGTTTTTTTGTTTTGACCCTTCACAATATCTTGTGAAAATAAGTTCTATAGCTTATGCCAGTGTAAAGCACTTTTTTGCGTTCTGAGACCAAAGTCTCAGAAATAGTGAATAATAATTTCATACTAATTTGCTCCCACTATTTATAATTATCTGTTATGTCTTCCGTCAAGAACCTCTTTTCCAAACAAAAATTAGTTTATTTACCTTTTTTTTTTCTTTTAATGGGGAAGTCATGTCAAATTTCCGATGCTCCCTGTTAACTCACTTTGCATTACACTGACTAAATATCCCAGGAGATTCAGAATTACATCAGTCCCAGAAAAGAAGGAAATGTTCAAGCATTCACAAAATTTTAGGGGGAAATAATTTTCCCCAGGATTTTAGAAACAAGCTGTGGATTTTTCCATTTCCTTTCTGTCTGTATAGAAGCTCAGGAGCTTCCCAGCACTTCAGCAAGTATGTAGGAGTCAGGACCCAACCCTGCCCATACACAATAACTGGGTCACTAAATTCAACACCCATCACATCGTATGACTTGCACTGGGTGATGGAACAGGGACACATGCTCTACTTCTGATTACAAGATGTTATCTCTCTTGTCTTTCTTGATTAGGGAGAAAGAAAGAACCCACAGCCTCACCACCCCACTGCAGAGTTATCCTCCTGTTCTCTTCATTTTTTTAAGCCAAGCTCTTTCTTGTCACCCAAACCTCGAAAGTGGGCCTTTTCTTCATAGTGTAATTAAAAAATATGCTTTCATAGTAATATATGTTAAAAGAAAACAATGTTTTTAAAGTCTAATACGTAGGCATATATAATTTGTCTATGCTTATCCCAGAAAAAAAGTGAAACAAAACCATTTACAGCAGTAAGAGAGATGGCATAATGGTGCCAAGTGCAGTAGCTCCAAACTACATATGAAAGTAATCCCAATCAGAAAAAACATAATGTGGATAACATCATACAAGTTGTCAGAATCAGTCATCAGCTATGAAATAAACATGTCATAAAATAATATTTTTATATTGTGTTTAAGCATGGATGTTTAGGTCTGTTTTCCTTGGCACGTCTGTTGAATACGGCAAAGAAAATGCGAGATCCCCACCTGCAGCTTGTGAACGCTCTAGAAAACAACAGCTTTTTGTAATAAATGATCTTGGTTGTCGTCTTTCCAGAGTACTTCTTATTCATGGCGTAACAAGGAAATTGTTATTTTGAAACAAATTAAGTTTCAACACACATAATATCTAACTAACTTAAAACCCTACAGCTAGCATTTGATAGCTTCTATAAGATGTTTCTGCCAGAGAAGATTTTTCCTTTTTAGGAAAGATGTTAATAAGTTCACACATTAAACCACAACTCTCCATCACATAATAAAGTCCTTCAAATTCAACACTTCCTTAAGCCAGTCATTACAAGTTACACACTACAATCACTTCTTAATTGATCTAGAAATAAATACAATATTGATGAAAGTGCTACGAAATGCATTTAAGACAGCAAATACCTAATGGAAAACAGAGAAAAACAAGACAGAAAGGATTCAGAATGCTCATTAACATGAAAAATGCCTTCTGAGATTACTCAATAAGAAGCTGAATACAACCATTCACTGGAATTAGCAAATTAAGTTTGCCTTCTTTTCTCTGAATTCTATTAATATACAGACATCATGACGCACAAGAAGTCTGTACATGCACTTGTATCCATTTTGTTTTGAACTGGAATGTCTCGTCTTTGCAAATGTATTTAGAGGCACAGGAATGTGACTGCTCCTGCCTTTCTCTAATGCATCTTCTTTCATCTGTCCTACACACTTACCTATGTTAGATTTGTGAACAATTCCTATATAAATTAGTAGAAGTTCATGCACACTAAAAGAAGAACCAGCTAATTGTTTCTATGACTGTTAGAAAACAAAATACAGAATTCCTGGGTTTGGTTCTTGTTTATTTCTTGGACCTTAAGTTTCTAGTATGATCATACCTTCATGGATTTTCTCCCCTACCTGATCAACTTCATTATTTGAAAAGTGCAATTTAATTTAAATTTGGGAGCTGTATTGCTAAAACAATTACATTTTATGTATGAAAACATTCAGCCTGTGATTTCAGATCCCTTCACTATGAAAGCTTTGGGTTGGACACATTGTAAAAACATTGTGCATTTGGTCAACGGTTTCAATGGAGCTCCTTCAGAATTTTACTTGTGATTAAGATCTAGTTCCAGGCTAACAAACTACATGCTGCCCATCTTTGAAAAGCTAGAAGAGTTTTAACTGGAACTACTAAATTAAGGTATGTGCCCTAAAAGTTACAGGGCAGCATTACTTGCCATCCAGGATTCCTGTGTGCTCCAAGAGCTTAGAAAGCAGCCATCGGGCTATGTGACATGATTTTGGGACTACCATACAAAACAGAGGCTTTGGAAAGACGTAGAGATCTTCCCTCAGCACTCTACTGCAGAACACAATACTGCTATTAAGCTGAAATCAAGCTTGCCTTCTGGTTTAAGAACAGTAGCTGCCTTGCCTTCATCAAGGTATTTTCACATGTAGAAAGGGGGAAAAAAAATAAGGACTATCAGAAGAAATGCATTCACTTTACTTACATCTCAGAAACACACCCCACAGGGCAGCACGAGAGAAAGCTTCAAGACATTCATATGAAGCTATAAAGGCAGTCATTAAGGACTGATTGAAGGTGGACCCCTATATATTAACATATTGCTGGCGAGTGAATGACAGGCAGGATAGGAGTAGACAATGAAAGGACTTTGAAGGGAGGTCTGGTACCCTATATATAACTAAATAAGAAAGAGGACTTCTGCAGAAAAAAAGAAAGAAAAAGAAAAACAAGAACAACATGGTACAAGCAACAGTCTTGTAAAATCTTTGCAGCAGAATTGCGTTGCAGCAAGATGCATGACTAGATGCTACGTACTACAAGAAAAGAGTCAAATGCTGCAGTAATTGACAAAAGAGATTATGTGATCCAAGATATTTTCAATGTTTAAATCCATCAGAAACAACGTATCTTACAGCTATTATTACAGGATTTGAAATGACTAAGACTTAAATGGAGCCTTGACATGATGTTGATATTGGAAAATATTTTCCTGTTTATGAGCTCCAGCAACAGACAGAATAATGGCATCATTCACAGAAAATCAAGAAAGGACATAAGAGGAATTTCAGAAATGGTGATGAAATTATGGCATGAATTGTATTATTCAAGAAAGAAAGTAATGTGCTTTTTAAAGTTAGAAGTCACATATTTCCAATAATTTACTTGAAAACTTATAGTAAAAGTATTAATACTATTAAAACACTTTCCAGTGTAACTTAACAGTAACACCATGTTTTTAAAGTTAACAATATATATTCAAACATTGTGAGCAATGAAAATTTTATGTCATGTTTTTGTAATTGATACAATCACAATTTTAGCTAGTGACTGTATGTCAGAAAAATTAATCTTAAGCAAGATGGCAATGTAGAAAAATAGAGTCTTGAACAAATTATTTCACAATCTGCATCCAAATACATATAAAAAAGTGAAAGTGCTAGTGTTGATCCAGGAAAGCAATGCAGAAATAATTCAGCCTAAATTAAATTTATTTTTGTCCACAAATAAGTAATAATTAAAATTACTACTAATACTCTTTTTTAGCTTTTCAGTGAACTCAACAACATGGTTAATGAAAACCAAGGTTTTTTACTTTGCTCAGATCAAACTAGAATTCATCACCTTCTTGTTTTTTCTGTACCCCAACAGATCAACTAACACAATACTTTCATCTGCTATTGTCTCTAGTGAGTGAGCAACTGAGAAAATAGGAAAAAGCCCATCCATTAAAATAATCTTAAAATAGTATCTGTCTGGAATGATCCATTAAAAAAAAAAAAAATCCTAGCGCTGTGTTACTTTCAAGTAATGATTTATTGGGAAGGATGCCTCTGTAGCTTCTAAGTTAGGACTGACATTTGAACAAGACTCAACCAGGCACAAGTAAATCAAACTGAAGGAAGCCTAGTTTTCAATGAAGACAAGAAGAGTTCTTCTATCATATAAATTCGGGAGAGATAGGTTTCTTCTACTCCATTGATTCCAACGAAAGCAATGCATGTTCACAAGAACTTCTAAAACAATGTTCTTCAACTAAAATTAGTAGTTCTCCTATTCCTTTTCTGATAATAACCATAATGAAAACCACTTGGAACTAAGAGATGAAGGTATTGAACTGTCATATTAAGGAACACAATTGGCTCTCCCCCATGATCTCAGTTCTCCCTAGACAACTTCCTCCACAATTAATCTATTGGAGAACCTATCATGTTAATCACATTTCTCAGTGCAAGGTAGACACCAAACAACTTCTTTACAATCCCTTTGGATTTCTTGGTACTTGACAACCAGCTACTCCTCCTTTCCCATCCAAGGACCTGCACACTGTACATTTTGAGCAGTAATACAGAGGATTCCTTTCCTCAGTCATCTCTGGCCCACATCCTAATAAGGCTACTATAATCTCCTTCACCCCACGCTTCCTTTCTTTTCATTAGAAATAGAACAGTGCTTAGATAATCATGGTCGTTTACCTACCACACTTTAGAGAAATTCAGTTATAGAGTCCAAAACAGATATTTTTTCTTCCCCCAGATATTCTTCAATCTTATAGGAAACACATTCTTTCAAAACAACATTCTGAAAAGACAGCTACAGCGTTAGAAAAACAATTACGCATCTATAACATTATCCTACATTGCCCATAGCAGTAACATTCACAGAACAGATGTTCACTGCTTTTAGTGGGTTCAATGCCATTCAAATGCAGTACTGAAGCAGCAAACCCGGTAATATTCACTGGTTGAAGCATCAAGAAATCTTTGTTTTACCTTTCTACTGCATAGTACTAGAAGAAATTATTGTTGGCTACATAATGTAAGCCTTAGCCTAATGTTCATACTTACAGCTGCTACTCATCAGCTGTCAAACTGAAGAGGAATACCAATAAGCCACACAACTCTCTTAAAGCTGATTTAAACGCAAATGAGAATCAGCCAACATGCAGGAGAATTACAAGCTTCTGGAAAAAACACTTATCTCCCAGCAAAAAAGTGATGTTCCAGCATGTTTTGGGTTGTTACTTAAAAGCATTTGAACTGAAAAAACAGCTTAGGAAAGAAGATTTTAGTAAAAAGGCATGTGCCAACACTATAATATTGCTTTCTGATTTCTAAATGAAACTGAAGTAGAACACCTCCACTTGAAATATTTAATTAGGCAGGAAATCTAAATCTCATATCCAATTTTCTTTCACCAAAACCTCTTTATCCTCAACATTACAGTAACCTCATTTATTCTTAACATTAACAGGTGCTGTTTGAATTCAGTGCCAAAGAGAGGATAGGACATAAGCATAATATTACATTTGGAAACATGAGTGAAATTTGGCAGAAGCTAATGTGTTGAGGTATCTAAGACACTGCACATGTGCTCCTTGCAGTTAACTGTGCCAACTATGAAAACTAAACCATTCTAAGGTAAGATGTCTTGCAGATCAGATGTATGGTCTGCACTTACTTCATATTCCACACAATACAGGGCACAAGAACAAGTCCCACAACGGCCCTCCAAGCACACATATGTTCCTTCTGCTTTACAGCCCACCCCAAAAGGGTGCAACCATACCAGTTTTCAAGATATTTCTCATTATTACTACTTTATAGCACCCAGGAATTGTCTATCTCAGTAAGTCATTCACACGTGAAGGCAACCATTGTCTCACGCTGAGAAACCCAGAAGATTTAGAAGATTTAGCAGGCTGTAGCCAAAAAGCAACAGTTAATACCATTATTTTCATTGTTTCATTAAGTAAGGCTTTTCACAATTTTTTTCACTTTCAAGGTAACTAGCTCATTAAGAGTCAAAGTTGGCTACATTTCATTCTTTTACAACTTTGCTCAGGTAGAACTTTTGAGGGTTATTGCACAGGGAGCAAGCAATATGGAAATACACACAGCAAGTTTACCTTTTAATGCTTTGGAAGTTTACGTTTCCCAACTAGGTTATCCCCTCCTAAAATCTCCCATTTTCTGTAATCTTGCCTTTTATTACCTGAAGAGAGAAGGAATCTTTTGCACAAGTGTTATGCTCTCACTTAGGAATAAAAAAGAAAAAAAGTTCTTTGTAAGTAGAGTCATAGTTGGATCTCCCAGTATAGCCTGCATATACAGAAAATATAATTTATTTATTTTGAATTGAAATAGCTATAAATTCCCTTTTGTTTTCCTGTATCAGGATTCAAAATCACAATGTCTGTCTTAGGAAAAAAAAAAAAAGCAAGTAGTTTTTTGGTGGTGTGTTTTTTTTTTTTTCTTAAATAGCCCTGAATTGATACAACTCTAAAACTTCATCCCCAGAAGCAACGAGATCAATGACAGCCATTATTATTCCATTTCCTTATTACAGTATCTCAGGCTGTTAAAATATTTCCTGGTCAAACATTAAATAGAAAACAGTACTCAAACAACTGCTAAGAATATTAAATTAGAATAAAACCAGATTATTTAGAGGTAGATTCTCCTGCTCTCCAGTAGTAGAATTTCCTTTCCTGGAAAGGAAAGAGCAGAATTGAATCTGTGTTCCAGGAGAATACCTAAGTCATCAGCCTGCAGGGTACTTTGCACAGGACTGCCCTATCCTTCCTGATGAAGTTGACCATAATGCAGCCAGAAATGCGAGTTGATGGATGCAAGACAGTAGGGAAGACGTCTGAATCTGAGGTGTGGTGGTTAGGTCACTTACCTAAGCATGGATGACTGGGTTATGGTACTATTGTAAGAAGAGAAAAACGTGGGCTTGAGCTCCCTTGGGTTGAGAAGGACCTAGAATTACGTACTCCTACTTCCTGGACAAATGAGCTAATTAACTGCCAGTCTACTACATATAAGATAGGTATCAATAGCACCTTCCTCAGAGAAAACTGCAGAAATTGATATGGAATTTATTTTTGGATTACTATAAGGGTTATATGAATGTCTAAGGTATACCCTAGTTTCCTACCAACCAGTTTCACTGTACCAGCACTCCACATTACGGATTTCAAATTCTAGCCAGGAAATCAGAATCTCATCAGCATATGGCCCCTAGGTGTCTGCCTCCGTACTTTCTTAGCCAGGAGCCTAATCTTTAGAAGCTGCAGTGTTGAACATTAGAAGCCTTAAGATTTTTTTTTTTTTAATCTAGAATATAAAACCTTTCACTGCATTTTAAAGTCTTACAGGCTTGTTTTATGTTTTCCAACACAACTGTCTTTAGGATTTTAAATGGGAAGAAAGTAGGTCCGGTCTTCCTGCTGAAGTTTTTTCAAAGTGGGGTTTTTTTTGTAGTTAAATTCTCCAAAATGTACCTGCCTGTTACATCTTTCATTGATATCTTAAGAAAATAAAACTTTGAAGAGTACTTGGATTTATCAAAACCTTTATAAGTAGCAAGTATCTATAAATATTAGTCAGGAAAATATTTAAACACAACTCCAGTTTTTGATTCCTTTGTAATAGGTCTGGCTTATCTTTGATCACAGATTTTTGCAGTAACTCATTAAAAATGCAAAAAGAATTTGTCTGTGCACAGATCAGCCACAGAATAATGATTTGAACATTTAACAGCCTGAGGAAAAAAACAAAAAACACAAAGTAGAACCCACGCACTTGAAGCACTCAAACATCTGCCTGCCTTTCAACACCACTTTCATAGGACTGCCTGCATTCCTAAATTAAGGGTATACCTCAAGTCCCTACTGTTTGATCAACCTTGCCGCTCAAAGACAGTGTTCAGAGAGTTTAAAATGCAAAATTTTCTATCTTCGTGTTTCTGTTGGTGCACTGCAATAACAAGGAAGCTACTATTCACTTCTTTTATCAGCAAGAGTACAAAGAATATGACACACCCTTCCCAGGGAACTGGAAAAACCTGCTAAGTGAAAGCTGCAAAGTCTCCGAGTACCCACACCTCCATTTTGCTCTACATTTCAACAACAGAACTCAAGGGAGACTGCAGGGACTTAGCCTTAACCTAGCAAAAGTAAAGCTGAGCAGAGAAGCAAGGGTTGTATATGAACACACTGGAAAAAATATAAAATAATAAGAAAAAGAACTATCTAAAATAAAAGGACAACCTTGGTACAAGAACCGGTTATGACCAACGGCTGATGAATAAATTTAGGTTGAACATTACAAGCAGCTTCCTCATGTTTAGGGCAATTTAGCATTGGAACAGGCTTCTAATTAAAGTAGCAAGGGGAAAAAGCCCAGCTGCTTTTCAGGCAGTGCTCCATATGTCTACGACTGTATGACATAAAGCCTATGAGAGCATGAAAATAAACTTGATGAATAGGGAGGTCCTTTCCTGTCCCACGTTCCTAAGAGAACAATAACTGTCAAGCAAATAACATCATTCTGATACAAGTCTAAGATACAACCATCAGTCAGGCAATACCCAAGAATAATTGTACCACAGAAAGCAAAAACAGATATTAATACCATAGCAGGACAAACTTTGCCCAGAATAAACTTCACGGAGTATCCTTTCGTAAAAGGTCTTAGAGCCATAACCTCACTTCTCATAATCTCATGCTAAAAACTTGCTCCCTCTGCAAACAAGAGCTGCAGAAGACACACCTCTCATGCAGTACTTGCTCCCAAAATCTGAAAGAACTCAGCTTATTTGGTCTCCACGCAACTGGCCAGTCCTACCATCTGCCCCCCTACCATTCTGCACACAGGCAGCAGATCACCTTACCGAAACATATTACATCTAACGTGCTCAACAGGCTCTTTATTTGCTACAGTCCTTACTACGTTCAGCCCAGACAGGATGATTCAAAACTGGCTGCCAACTGCTTTGCTACTGAAAGGTTCCAATGGCCACTTTTGCTCCCATATCATTAACCATAAGAACTGCAGCAACCACAATGGGTTAGGACAATTGGTTAGACACAACCAGTCTGCAGAAATAACATATTCTATTAGACTAAGCTTTATAGTTTGAAAGAGGAGACAGTCTTTCAGGCATACCAGCCTTTCAATTTGCTTGACATGTAAACATAAAGAAGTATACAAATTGGTCTAATAAAGACTATTACCTGCCCCTCCAAGTCTTTCAGGCTAGGAAAGGCTGTACACTAACAGGTACAGGCCTGGATAGGGGGTCTTTTTATATCTTTGTTTTATTATTGCAACATACCTGAAATTGAAGACAAACCGCAAAATATTTTTGGCTGATAGATTCCACCTGCTTATTTGCAGAGTCCCTGATCACATCATGCGTCCTACAGTTGCCTTCTAAAGGCCCATATTGAAACGTAACAACTGAGTGAATTATAGAAGATGGGAAAGTACGAGCACTCATCAGGAGTTGAGCATCAAAGGCAAACCAAACATGACCATTCACTACTTCTCATAACACACAAGCTCAGGACACCCAAGGAAATTACCTGGCAACATAAAAGAGCAAAGCATAGGTAATATTTTTTTTCTGTACAACACCTGGTTAAGTTGTAATAGCCAAAACCTAATTACTCAAACAAGTACTTAAAACACATTTTGAGAACAGGTTCTTTGGCTGCTGTCAAACAAATGGTGAAGACACAGCCTGTAGGAGACAAAAGTTTTGATATCAGTCTTTGTCAGCAAAACACCAAAACAAAGGCTGCTTTACAGCTCTTTGTTATTCTCTTTTCCTGTACATTCTCTCTTGGTCACTTCTGAGGAAAGCATAAGGCCTCTTAAATTCTCATCAACAGACCTACAGTATATATTTTTTCATTAATTAGCACACAATTTTACTGTAAATTTAGAATTCAAAGGCATTTCCTTTTTTCAGATGATCTCCCCTCTCCTTATCCCTTGCAAAACCACTGTGGTTAAACATATAGAAAAGTTTTGCAGAGCAAGAATAAAACTTCTGTCCGAGCAATAAAGTTTATGTAAATTAACCTCAAAGTGTATTTTCTTAGCTGTATTCTCTTAGCAAAGTACAAAGCATGGCAGCTGCAAGAAAGCACTACAATCCATTTTCAGTTAGTTTATATCACACCACAACATTTTCCTACCATTTTAGTTCATCTGCTTATACTAGAACACCAATGCTTTTTTAAACTTGTCATCAAAATAGCCTACACTTTAATTCACTATGAGAGCCTGCAGATCTGATTTATAGTATATTCCAGACATATGACTGTATAATTCAGACAAGCTTAAAAAAAGTATGCTGTAAGAAGACACTACCAAGGACTTCCCGCTAGCCCTGCTGAGCATAAGAGGACATATTTTACTTGACCTACCCCACTAATCTCAGCTAGTTGGACCTTAGTAACAGATGCAAAGCTCAAATGACCACTTCCAAATCCTCGTTGCAGCTCCACCTCCAGCCTTTGATCATTTTTCGTCTGGAAATGCAAATGGATTTCTGCTCCTTGGCCTATGTAACAGTCTCCTCGTAATCCACTAGCCGATCTCTCTAGTACCAGGACGTGGGATTACTCACCTCAACTTCAGCTGTATTTCTCCCCATCACGTACAGAAAGGGATATATTGGATACTAATAAGACAACTGAAATTTATCTTAACTGTTTATAGGCTGTTTTGATTATTTTGCTATCGGATTAGATATCAAATTACAAAACTACAATATGATATACGTGCATTATGACATTTTAATGTTGACAATCAGCAGTCTGACATAAAAGTAGGTAAATCGTAGGATGAAATCTACTTGAACCAGTTTTCATTCCTCCAAATATTACAAAATTGTAAACACACAAATTCATTGAAGTGCAATTCAATTTTGCACAAACTTATCTTAAACTGGAATAAAGTTAGAAAGACTATTTTGTATCACAGAAGGTCTTACCTTAAGATAAGCATTAAAAACAGGCAAACTGAACTCTTCAGAAACACTGTAAACACTGCAAAGCATACAAAAGGAAAAGCTGTCTGTACGAAACTGTCTTAGAGCACTCAGAAAACAGGCAGACGTTAAGAATTGCACCTATCTCAAAATGCACACACTTTCTGTCTTCTGCTTCTTCCAAGCTGCACCCACAGACAATTTACAGAATTCCCTATGAGATATTCTGATTACTCTCCTACTCTCACCCCTGGGCTGGTTTCCAGGCAGCCTGAATGATTTTGCTATGCCACTGCAATGACAGCAAAGGAATCCCATGTCCCAAGTAGCACAGGGGGTTTTTAGTCTATTATTTTGAAACAATTTTTTGAAATATTATCTTGGAAGTAGGACTGGGGTAATTCCTGCACATAAATTCTGGAGCTCAAATGCAGTTGTTTATGCCAAATCTCAGGGTGGTACAGTGACATAAACTTGCATTTTTTATTAACAAGTTGTTGATTTTTATTTTTTTTCCTTTCTTCTTTTATATTTAATTCCAAGTTCACAGAACTACATTCTGGCAGCTGGTACAATCACATGCCAAGTCATAAGCCAAAGACTCCCATGACAAAATCAAATCAGCAACCCTCTGATGGGACACAAGCAATAGAAAAAGAAATCTGCCTGTTCTTGACTGCCAGAACACAGCCTGGTTGAGTTACGTTGAGACAAGGTCTCAGCATCAAGTCAAGAACTATCATAAGGAGAAGTCACAGACAGCCTGACCATACTATTCTCTCTTCAGTATTGTTTAACAAAGAAAAAACAGAAGAAACACTGTGTCTCACGACAATGCAACTTACTGACCTAGACAGTGGTACCGTGACATTAACTCATTAACCCTAGGGCTGAAGCTGATTTCTTACTTGGAGACCAGAATAGCTCATCCCCTAACTCCTTAGAAAAGAAGCTTTTATTTAAAGTTTTTACCATACCTCTTTTAATTACAAAATTCCTGTAGGATGCAGTAGATTAGATAAGCTTTTCCTTTAGCTTTAGTTTTTCTGGGCACACAGTAGTACTACTCTATTCCCTTCCAACAGGAGTTCAGGAAGAACGTGCTGATACTGCTAAAAGAAAGGTGAGCACCTGACATTTTTCTTTCTTCACCTCATCGTTCTTTTTGCTTTTTTTCCTTAGCCTAAGAAATACTTCACTGTCAAAGGAAATGCGGAATAATCATTAGTGAGAGAGGTTCCCCGCAACAGATATCTAAAATTCAAGACCAAATGTTTCTCAACGTAACAGCTGTAGAGGCATGCTCGCACACACAAATTCAGCCTCCTTGCAGTGAGGGTTGCCTGTACTCAAGTACAAATGCTATAAAATATTTTTTTATATATATATAGCAGTGTGCATACAAGAGAAAGAGTTTGTGTGTGAAAACATCCAGCCTTCAGAAAGAAAAAAAAATATCTAATTACCAATAAGAGGAATTTGTACCTTCCCATGTATTTGTAGCTTCCAGTTTCTAACTGTGTAAGCAGCTTTGCAACAATGCAAACACCGGAGTTTGGGTTAACTTTCCTATTAAAATCTACATCCAGCAAAGAAAACATAACAGTAAAAAAAACCATCACAACATTTGGCACAAAGTAACCAGACATGAGGGTTTCACTCAGGCTGTGGCATGTCCTCACTCCTCCATGGGGGAAGAAAGGCTATCAAGTGTGCCTGTCACGCACGCCCATATCAAAACTCATCTCTCTAGTCAAGCACTCACATGAGGAGATAGTATCTCAGCATACTACTCAAGAATGAGTTTTGGAGAAGAAAAGGTCATGTCATTACTTACTAATTCAGAGTGGTGTATTATTACATACACGGTCTCTAAAAGCTGTTCCGAGAACTACAGAGAAATTGGTTTCATTCTGAAGGCAGCAAAAGTGATATAGAGGAAGAGGCCACAATTTCCATTATGCAGCAGAAAACAGAAGGGCAGCAAGAGCAGCCAGTCATTAACATTTGTTAAGACAGAATCAAAACCAAACCCTGTCCGAAAAAAGAAGAGGGTAAAGGTATGCTTTTAATTCATGTATAATGGGCACAGGTCATAAAGCCAGCACTAACTGGAGAACAGAAAAGGAAAGTTTAGCCCTTTGCTTACTGTCCTCTCAAATGCACACCTAAAGAGAATGGAAATCAGCATTTGAATTTGACCAGCCAGTGAACGAGAAGCAGCCCACTGTAAGGAAAGGGACATCTGGTCTCTGCAGTGAGGATACTGTCTTTGAGACTGGGAGCCAGGAGCAAGAGAGCGTCCTGGAGTCCTCCAGACAGTCCACAGCAGCTTGAGCCATGCCCTGTGCAGGCAGCGGAAGGAGGACACGCTCTGTTCTCATTCCAAACACGAGGAACCATGAGCTGAAAACTAGCAGCTAAACAAATACTTAGCCGTAAGTACCACAATACAAGATAAAATTTGCTTTTGGACAACTGGGGATAACTTTGTTATTTAGATCTTCACTATGTGGGCAAATATAGGAAACCTCAGTTAACACACGTAGCTGCTCTGACATACTAGGAACCGTTAATACAAACCGAACAGCCACAGAAAGTCCAATTACTGAAACGAATACTTTCCTGTTCCTATAGCTTGTTAGTCTTTGGCTATATAAATGTGTATGCCGTGTTTTCTTTTCAGCAATCTGGAGATACAAGAAGGTGTTTCTTCGTCCTGAGGTAACAGCAGCATCTCAGCTGACCAGCTTATGAAAAGGTACAATGTGCCTGCTGGTACCACATGTCACTTGTGATGGCAGCAGGTTTACTTTAATAAGCTGCAGTGTTTTGATAAGTAATGCATGTGTCTATTGAACTGATACATACATTTTAAATATTAATGCTTTATCCAAGCTAGATGAAAGCATTAGAGAAGACAGAATAAGCGATTTAATAAGGTGGGACATTTAATTCCCTGATGCAAGCTAGAAGCATGTACAACGATGAGTTCAGTACTTGGATAAAGCAACCAGAATGCCTCCTGCTTTCTTTCAAATTTAATTGCTATCACCCATATGAAGCCAAAACCACTAGCTGGAACTCATTAAATAATGTGATAAAGCTGGAAGTCTGAGGAGTAAAATGTAAATTCAACCTTAATGAAATGGCATTTACTCAACTGTCATCATTGATTACACTTCTTCCACCTACACAACAAAGTCACAGAATTAAACACTGTGTTACAGCTGCTGTCTGCCTCTATTCATAAAGCAGTAAAAAGAGTATTTAACTAAAACCTATCTTCCTACAAGATGTTTTAATTCTGAACAATAAAATTAAAAAAAATAAATCTAATACTGCCTTCAGTTTGCTGAGCCAGAAGTGAACCACTGGTAAAGAGTTACTGGGTTGAGACTACCTGTCTTCATATCACAGATGTTGGTTATTATGTTTCTCTGTACTTTTTTTCAGGCAGTTAAGGGGATAATAACCAACCAGTAGTGATTTGGGTCACACTCCACTACTTCTTCTCCAAATATGAAAAGAAAAGTAGGCTTTTGCAACCTTTATGAGGTTTCCTTGGTATTCTATAACTTATTTAATATAACTAGTGAATCAGCCAGGTCCTACTGTGAGAAAAGGTTACGGAGTTTGCAAACCTTTCCTAACAAGTATTACCTGAGTCTCCTGTGCTGTGTGGAATGCGAGGATCTGTTTCTTTCCAAAATTCAAATATCCGTCATATTAGTATCTGTGCATTATTTTTTAAGCCACATATCCAGGAAAAAAATGTTTTACAACCCTGCTGCAATATCCGTCTGTACCTAAAATACCGAAACTCTTCCACAGCTATGTTAGCTACAGATTCTTCCTGTTAGCCAAATTTCTGAACTGGTTTCTAACACCCTTCTGTTGCCCACTCCAACCCTTTTTCCTTTTGAAATTAAGGTATTCAACGATTTTCATTTATCACTGTGAATAAGTTCAGTAAAAAGTCCCAATGAATCTTAATTATCTTTATTAAATAATAAATGCATATTTATCAAAGTAGGAGTTAAAATATTTAATACTGAATACAGTACATAGGGTTAGAAAACAGTTTTCATAGCTTCTATGAAACAAACGCTGGTTACAGCTGGCGCAATAAAGTCTTCAACTTTTTCCCCAACTGTCAAACTGTTCCTTTGACTCCCATTTCCTCCAGCAACTGCTTTGCGAATCCTTCCCTTCACAGCACTCACTGCAGAACTTTCCAGATCTAATAGCCTAGGAAGACATTTTCCTCCACTGTTGCAGTTCTGAGATCTGCTATTTCCAGTCATAATTTCTCCTTCAGTCCGGGTGCTAGCATGCCCGCCACCCACTAGAAGCAGTTATCTTCAAGCAGAAATGAACAGAGGGGAAACTGACAGTTTTCAACCATCCACATTTGCTAGCTGTAGCCATGGTTCTAAGGAAAGGACAACAACCGTCTTCTCTACACTCCTTCCAAAAATGTGTTTTCTGGATGACCGAGTCCTATCTTGCCTCAACACTTGTCTGCTGCCCATTACTTTTCCTCTCCGTTTTAACCATCAAGATTTCTTGAAGTTGGATTACTCTTTCCTCAGAAGCACCCAGGGTGTCTCGCCCGACCTGTTCCAGGTCCCAGACACATGACTCTCACAGCAGTCAGATGAGGGACCAAAGGCACCACTCAGCACTTACCTCAAAGCATGCCATTCACAGTTTTATCCCCTGAGGTTTGTTTGCCATTTTGATACCCTTGCTCAGACTGGTCGTGGCAGCTGGAAGGTGGTCCAAGGCAGTGTTGTATCGCATTTCAAACACGCGACAAGCTTTCGAAGCAGGGAGCCATGCACTGCAGCTCAGTCGGGGCAGTTTCAGACTTGCTGGGCTAGAAGTACTTGCAGTGCCTTCTTAATACCAAGACAGATCTTGTAGCACATCTGATTTTGATGCTATTAAAGTAACAGATTTGGATCTTTGGAGAAGTAACCAATCTTTCAATAAGAAGCCTACAACAGCTCTGTGGTACAGACTGGATGTTGTTTTCCCCATAGGAAATTAAATGCTAGAACTTAAGTTGGTGGGACCAAAGTTACAGGTTACCTATATAGGTACCGCAGGTAACATACACTTACTGAATCAGTTAACCTTGGAGCTTAGGCAGCAAAAGGCTCCTTTCAGGGTCTCTAGGATCTACAGATGGCAAGGGAGCAGCAGCAAAGCCAGGACAGGGTGTGCCCTGGGCAGGCAGCTAACAAAGGGCTGCTGTTTGTCCTGGTGGGAGCAGCAGTAACTTGCCTTGGGCTGGTGGAAGGGAGAACAGTAGGGGAGGAGCAAGGATTTATTAGATACGGCCTACAGAGTGGAGATTTCATACTCTTGTTAGACTTCTATTCACCTTAACAAGTAAGCAAGCTGCTCATTAGAAGTTGGGTTTGGTCACTTCTCCAGCACTGCTAGTCTCAACATCACGCAGCTTCAGTGTTCCCCCTTCCACATACACACACATTTCAATCACAGTGCAATCCTAACACAAAAGTTGACTGTGTTCACAGCTTCACAAATGACCCAGATTACAATGAGATAATTAACTGCTCATGAACAGCTATTCACTGAAAATCTCTATCACAGTAACTGGTAAGCCACTGAAAACCTTCATTACTGTATTTGTCAAACCCCTGAGAAGAAATTTAAGACTGTTTCTTTAGATCAGTTATTTTTGCAACTCTTCTGGACTGTGATAAAAAAAAAGCAAGGCCTTCTATCAGCTGAACTTGCAAGGTGTTTTCTAAAAACACAAAAGAAGCCGCTCTCCATCTGCCCGTGGAAGCTTCTAGTATGATCACATGTAATGTGTGAAATAAATATATTCCACTTGCTTTTGTTTATAATTAGCAATGTCATGTCCATTTCTTTAGATAGTATTCATGGCATATTGTCTGTGAAACAGCAGCTCTGCATTTCACATCTGAAGCTACATTGTTCTTTTTGGAACAGCTTAATTTGCTAAAGTCCAGCAAAGAATACATTATGAACATATTAAAGATTTCCTATGCTCTTTATTTAAACAGATGTGCATGTTCCCAAGTTCCACGACCAATTAGTAGCTCTGAAGCAGTTTTACTCTATTCTTAAACTTGTTATAAAATTTATAGCACAATGTATTTTGTAGTCAGTCATCATTAACTGTTGGCTCTATTAGCAATTCACTTTCTTATTTTTTTAAAATTTATACCATCATATATAATGAAATAACATAAGAAAAATTAGTCAAAGAAGAGAGGCTGTCTTTACAAGACAATAAAGCAACACACAATTAAAAATACTTAGACCACAAACTGGTACAACAGTTTTTCACAGCTTTATTAATATTAAGCATGATATAAAATTACTCTTGTAGTTAGTGTCATACTAATCCACACATTGTTCAGGACCATAGAAAACAAGTGACAGCCTAGTCCAGTATCAGAAAATGGTGGGCAAAAGAGTAATCATGAGGTAAGCCTACCTGGATGACCGTCTTTACTTCAGCAGTGACTTAAGATATGCATTTTCCAGACTGTTGAGATGAGAATCTATGAAGCCTAAAGGAAAAAGGAAAGGCTAATAGTAACATGACATTGGTTCTATTCAGTGTTGGAAATATTACGTATTTTCATGTTTGGGTTCTAAATGTTAGCAGCATAAGTTTAAAGTAGTTAACTTCCCAACAAATGTTGCTCTATGAAGCTCTGCAGGAAAGTCAGAAGAGGCCTACTTAGGCTGGAGGTAGGGAGGTTTTCAACATGCAGATTTCTTCTGCCTCTGTGCCTGTCCTAGACAAATCAATCTTAAAGCAGTAATTAAGCAAAATAATGATTTCAAAACGGGTACCGCTAAGCTGTATCTAACATATAAATACCCATAAGACTTCACAGATCTATAGTCACATTTTTTTAGGGTGAACAATATGCAAGTTTTGGTACAAAAATTCAGGTGCAAGCTCTCTCCCATCGCACTTAATGAGTCTATATTGAAAACCCTATAACTGCTTGTGTCTTTGTGCTTGAGGTAAAGATGCTAATTTCTTTGCTTCATGATAGCTAATCACTCTGCTTTGGAAAGTCAGCAATAACCTCAAAACTATTACTAGCTGTGCACACTGACATTCAGCAAGTGTCTTTTTCAACACTCCACCTGGCATTTATGCACTGCCTACTCCTCATACAAACTGAAAATACCTGATGTCTCCTCTTGGCAATGAGCTGCAGGAGATGAGATGGAGCAGCAGACCATGGAATACACATTGGGAACTACCAACCTGTTACACATATGGCAAGAATCTAACAGCCAAAACAGGGTAGAAAACATCAGGACAAGTCTATTCTTTCCATGTCCATGTGTCACCTCTGCATCTCCTCTGCATGCTGCAAACTACAATGTTCACATCTCCAATTTCATAGTACAGTTTGTAGTTACAGTTTATGGATTGGTTCAGTGATCGTCTTTAAATACTGATGTCACTGAGGATGTAAACAATGCGTTCATTTCAGGAGCTTTTGGTTGAAGTCTTATTACATCCCTAACTACACTGGACATGGTTTGAGCACTAAGAAAGCTTGAATTTTCATTCTTTAAACTACCAAACAACTGCCAAGGTTGAATTTATTATTTTTTTTATATAAAATTTGTTTTTTTAAAAATATGACTATTTTTAAAACAGTACTTTCCAGGCTGGACTTTAACTTGACCTGTTATTTCACATAACATAAGAATGACAATTGTGGGCTCACATGAGCCTTCACAGCTGAATGGAAAAGCCTCAAAAAAACCCCAGGATGTTGGCCACAGTAACAAGATGTGATCCCAACAGATTAAGTATACTGAAACCCTTTTACATTAGTAGCTCATTTTTTCTCCAGAGCTAACAACTGGGACATAAGGGTGATTCTACCCATGGTTCATAATGTAGTTTGATAAACCCTTTTAACAACAAAACCTGGAGTCCTGGAAACTAGTCTGCTTAATGTTGTTGCTTAAGAACACATGGAATTTGTTAGCCTTCCAAAGTGGGGGGAAAATTTAAGTTGTGCTCTTTGGCAGCCAAGCATAATGAACATAGATATTCAAGAACACCAAAGAAAAGTTTTGTGCATCTTCAGACATGCACAATTTTTGCTTTCTGCTGGCTTTCCCCTAAATGCAAGACTGATAGCTAAAATAAAGAGCACGTCAGTGTACCTGTATCATTTATTGCTGTCTTGGGAAACTCACTTGTCGAAGAACTTTACTGAATACCTCATGGTAATGCTCAAAATGGCTCTGTAAAATATGCAGCGCTGTTCTCAGATCTGCCATACAGCCAATACGGCATGGGACAGAGTTAGTGGTCTGAACTGTCAGGGGATGTTAAGGATACTGCACTGTAAAAGTTATTTGAAGTGTATTAAATAATGCTTGTTCCCCGTCTCTCTACTTCTCTTATACAGAGCAAGGCACTGTATTAGGTAAGTATGATACCACTTGTGATGTAAACACCATGATCCCCTGAAAGCAGGTATAAATGAAGTCTGTTACATTTTTATATTTCTAAGACTAAAATTAGGAAGGGACAAGTTAATATACTGTATCTTTCCCTTAACGAACATGAAACAGTAGCACTCAGGATGAAAACTTTTCAGGAGATAGGGTCAGGAAGACTACAAACACTACAGGCTGGGATTAAACTGCACTAGCTACTACTACATGGGAAGCTTTCGTGACTCCTACACATAATTCACATCATTCTAGATGGTGACATTTACTTAATTCACCACATCTTTCCAATAGATATTCTAGAAGACAACTGACAGACACCTTGCTAGCAGCAAGACTGGATTTTTTTTTTCCTGCTTTTACTTATTATCATAGCAAGTTCTACAGTAAACCTTAACACAGAGGAACCAGTTTAGAGGGAAGATGGTACTGAACTACTTTTTATAGATCCCTTCTGCTCCCTTCCATATGCTAGAGATGAAAGGCTCATGGGTGCCCAGGTGCTTGCCACATAAAAAGCAGAGATTCAGCACAGGAAAGCAGAACTAAGGCTGCAGTTTCAGTGAAAGGCAACATTGCAACATCTTAAGAACAGATGGGAGTTGCAGCAGATTCCAACAACAACGTCTTCGTGAGAAGCACAGTACTCCCACAGGGCACTCAGGAAAGGACTGGAAGTTGCCACTTAGAAAACATACTTGTGACTGTTTCCTATCAGGAGTTGGGATGTCCTATAAACATTTAAAAAAATACAAATAAGCGTCCAAACTAATAGTGCATTCATTAGCCTGCTTTCTCTGCACTGGTGTTACTTCTATACCATATTCTCAAAGAACTTACAGCTCTGACACCTGCCTAATTTCAAATTTAAGTTCCAAATTGCATGCCACAGAAAATATTTTATTACAAACACAAAAATGCCATACTAGCTCAGGTTCAAGGTCCATCTAACACAGTCTCCTGTCTCTAATAAGGACTGCTAGTGGATGCCTAAAGAAAAGAACAAGAACAGAGTAAACATAAGCAACACTTCCTTGATGTACTCTGCCAGCTGACAGCACTCTGCAGCTCTGGGACTTCCTCTGTCTCCTTTCAAATGTACACATGTAAATGTAAATATAAACACATTCACATTAAAGTCCAAAGCTATTCCAAGTCTGAAATCATTTAAACCAGGTTTTCACCATTTAAGTTACTGGTTTACTCCTTGTCATTCTGATGAATAAACAGGCACAGCTGAAACTAATGGGTCTCATTCATTCATTTACTCCCTAGCTCTATGAGATTAAATGCCAAAGCCTAAATTAACTGTTGCTTTAAGACAGCTTTTAGAAGCTACACACCATCACCCATTCTCAATTCAAGAAAACTTACTCAATCCAAAACAGTGATACCTAGTAAAATCCTAATGTTAATTCTAAGTGAGATTAGAGATTTGATCATCCACATGAATTAGAGGTGAAGTGAAAGGAAGAACTCCGAACCTCATCCAAAAAATCTAACTGTAAAAAAAACCCCAAGTGATGAATTCAAGTACTGAGGATGACCATGAGGTCTAAAGATACTGGTCACTATTGTCTCAACTATTCAGTTTTCTTCACAAGGAAGAACTCCAAAAATCATTGAGCTATTGCCTCTGAAGTTTTTCTACAGTTTATTTAGAGGGAAGGAAAGGCAAAGACTGGTGAGCTGTTTAAGAAAGCAAATGCATTCAAAGAAAAAGCTCTGGAAATGCAGAAAGGTGGGGGTTTTTATACAGATTAAATAAAACGAAGCTAGGAATTTAGAGGTGAAAGCATAAAAGCAGCATGCAAAGGCATCTACTGCTTTTCTGAGCTCTTACATCAAATATCATCATTCACATACAACATGCCAAATTAATAACGCTATGTATCGCTCAATACAGATTAAACGTAGGCATTAACAAAATCAGTAAGGTGCTGTTTTCACAGGTGAATGAAGTTTTTCCTCAGCTAATTCATAAAAATACCTCACGCTACCTAGCGATAACCTACAAATTAAAGTTTAATAGGTCTCCCGAGCCCAGCCGCGTAGTCTGATGCCACTTAATGGTTCAGTCACATCCACTACTCGCTGCAGACGAGCTCTCTCCTCACCTTCCCCCCCCGACAGCCCGGCGGGTTTTAAAAGCCAAGCACCAGCCGGGATTAAACCCCCCTCTCCCCCCGCCCTCTCGCCCACCGCGGGGATTTCTCGGCGGGCAGCTCTCCGCTCCGGGCCTGCCTCCCGCGCTCGCCCACCCGGACCCCCCTCACGCTACACGGGAGCCGCCTCAGCCGGCAGGGATCCCCCGCCCGGGCAGGGGGCACAGCCCCAGGGGCCTCCCCCGCCGCCCGAGCCCCTCGAACGTGCCCGGGGCGGGGGGGCTGGGGGGCTCAGCCGGGCGGCGGATAGCCGGGGAAGAGGGGGGGGAGCGGGGGCCATCTTGGAACCGGCGCCCTGGGCAGGGGGTGCGGACCCCCCCCCTCGGCACCTGCCGCATCGCCTCACACACACCGGCCGATCCCCCCGCAGTCCCGCCGGCACAGCTCAACCCCTCCGAGCCCCGGACCCGGACCCGGCACCGGCACCCGGGGAAACGCGGGACTCCACCCTCCCGCCACCTCGCAGACCCTCGCCCCGAGGAGGGGCCGAAGCTCCTACCTGCAGCCGAACCTCCCCGTAGCAGCGGACGCACCCAAATCTCCCTCTACCCGCCGAGCTGCGCTCCCCGGCTCCCCATCGCCGCCGCCGCGCCGGGCCCCTCCCACTGGGGCGGGGCTCGCGCGGAGCCCAACGGCCGCTCGCCAGCCCCGACCCCCCCACACAGCCCGTACACACAGACACACGCCAAGGCAAGGCTCGCTCTCCATTGGCTAGGGGAGGGAGGACTGCGCGAAGCCGAGCGCCCATTGGCCGAGGGGGAAGGCGGCGGCCCGCCCCGCGGCGGTCGCGTGACGGCCGGTGGCGGGGGGCGCGGCGGGAGCGGACGGCCGGTCCCTGGCTGTGGCGCTGCCGGGGCTTCGGTGCGGTCGCCTGGCCCTGCCTTCCCCCTTCGGGGTGGGGGGATTTCGGCAGAGCTGTAGAAACCGGGGCGGGGGGGGAATCGTGGGGAGCCCGTCAGGGGAGCGGAGGGGAAGGAGAGGGGCCGGCTCCCGCTGTGGTAACTGGCCGCGCAGCGTGAGGGGGGTGTCCCGCCGCGTGGGGCTCTCCCTGCTGAGGCACCTCCTGGTGCGGCCTGTGGCCGGGGGACAGCAGGAGCCTCCACAGGTGGGGTGACCAGTGTTTGGGTCTGGCCTCCTGCCTTAGGGAGCGCCGAAGGCACACGGCACACGCAGAAGGTGATTCAGGACAAAGGGTAACGGTTTTAAATTGGAAGAGGGGAGATTTAGATTAGACACCAGAAAGAAATTCTTTACTGTGAGGGTGGTGAGGCACTG
>JAOXNO010000013.1:16562027-16575293 GCA_028565335.1 Limnodromus scolopaceus | reverse complement strand
AGAGGTCCCTTCCAACTCTGACAATTCCATGATTCTGTGAACTGCTGCTGGTCTTCATTTCTCTCTGCAGCGACATGTCACTATTTGGGATGAGCCAGTCTACTGCCTTTTAAGATCAATCAGGTACCATCAGCATTTAAGAATCTCTTATACATGGCGTTTTGTAGACCATGAACAAATATGTTCAGTAAGGCTGGTGTCAGCACAGAGCATTGTGGTAATCACTCTTCTGGAGCTCCAGGGGTGGGTTTGTGGTCCACAGCCTCATGAAAACATTTTACTACAGGTTAACACCTCAATTGCCATTGACACTGCTTGGGGAATGATGACTGAAGGCTTCACCAGTAGATGAGTATGTCAGATACTCAGGCAGTGCTGCTGGGCAGTGCTGTTGAAGTGGCACCTTTGCCTTCAGTAGCTTTGTGCCATATCATGGAAATCCAGCCCTGCAGCATCAAACAGGTGTGGAGATGGACAGACAGCACTAACGTTTCTCTTCCAGTTTCTGTAGCAATTACAGCATTACATTGTCAAACCTGAATATTAAAATAGATTGAAATTATCTCCCTAATTTCATTTTATGATTCTTAAGATCTCCTTTTTGCTGGTAGCAACTAGTGCTATACATCATTTTGTATGTTCAAAGCACGGTCCCTGCATATCTCAGCTACAGCTATCCGAGTGTGTCTGCAAACCAAACTCTAGGTTATCAAGTCAGCACCCAAAATAAGGGATATGAAGTTAAAATCTAACGTAATAAGGACCCCTCTGCAGGAACTCTATAGCAGAAGCAGACCAGGCTCTGGTCCCCCGGGGAAAGCTTTCTGCTATCTTAATTGTAAAGCAATCCTCTTTCTTTATGCAGTCGCCTGTGCCAGTCACTCTTCATTTTCCAGTTTCAGCAACAATGGGAACAAGGGTCTGGCAGACAGCAGATGCTTTTGGTTCAGAAATGGATTCATACCCACAGCAGGGTGAAAAACAAGTATGCGATGTTGTAAGTAAAAACTATGCTAAAAGTTAAAATTACGAAATTAGCTCTGTCAAGTTTTAATGGTCGACTGTGCAACATTAATACTGTTTGAATGTATTTTTTCTGAATACAGGTATATTTATATGCTCTACCTGTTTGTCAGCTCACGTTCTTTCTCGTCCCGGGGGATGTTGAGAAAAAAAATACAGGAGATAGGAAAAACAGGAAAGTTAATTTGGACGAGTCTGTGCAGGCAGCTGGAACTGCCAGCATTACCACTTCATTTCTATTTACAATAGGAAAGCCCAACAGAAAGGGTTAAAGGACATTTTTGCAAAGAAACTCCTGGAAGCAGCTATGTTAGGAGAAGTGTAAGACTACACGTATGCTGTTTTGTAAGAAAGGTTATAGTCCTTCTATATAAGGCTTCCACACCAATAAAACATTATTTGGTTTTATAAAAAAAGGATTGAAAGGTAGACTTAAAGTAAGTCTATCTTCAACTTGATAATTCACATGTAATTCTGTAAACGCTAGATCTGATCTTGCAGCAAATAATGGTGGTTTCTACCATTGAACAGATCAGAGACAGAGAGCTGGATCCATCTGGTTCCAGGTTGTTTATGCTGTACATGTGACAGCACTTTGCAGGCGGTCGGCGTGCACCTGCACACATCTCTGTGCAGATGGCCTTTAATATATTCTACTGAAGGTACTATCTTGGGGAGCTCCTGCTTTTTGCACTGATTGGGTTGGAGCTCAGAACCGCTGCCCTCTCTGGGGCACTTACCAGATGCAGCATCACAACTGAAGAGTTATGAAGTAGACAAATAAAATGCAAAAACACTGGGGAAAATGCTTGTGGACCGAGTATGCTGCTTACTAAACCTGTTTGTCTTTCTAGGCGACAGCAAAGGCTGATGAAAGGACCTCTTCTATAAAAACAAAACCAGCTTGTGTGTGCTATGTAATGTTTTTCCTTTCAGAATCAGGTTGGCAGTGTCTGTTTAATGTGCAGCACTGCAAACTTAAAAGAAATCTCATTATCAGCCTTCCTACCCTTAAGCACTTCATCAAGTATTCCATGATTGCTGGCTTGCAGATGCTTCAGTTAAGGTGCTGGGTGGTGGGGTTTTGTTTGTGTCCCCTTAGGCCCTTTTCTTGTTTTTGTATGTGGCTATAAATATCTTACCCCTGGGAAAAGACATGAAAGTAATCATATAGACATTAATTAGATGCCATATGATTATTTTTTTTCAAATTCTGGAGTCACACAGTATAACTTTTAATTACCCGTTTTTGTTTTGGGAATAGTAGTTTCTTCTTCAGACATATATCAACATGATCAGAAATATGTATAATTTCTTCTCCAAAATTCTTGATTTCCCCTGGCCAACTTTTAATAAACAAGGAAACATTTATGCCTGAATCAAAGAGTTATGCACCCTTGAGTAAAAGTTCCAGTTCCTCTGTTGTGGGTCTCAGCACTGTACATCTATCATGTATTGTTCACAGAGATCCTCATGATAGAGATCAAAAATTAGAGTATAGTTCATTTCAGTTCATTTTTAAACTTCTAAATTAAAGACAGAAAACTTAATTCCAATGTAATTATATCCAACTGACCAGGAAAGTAACTCTTTTTTATGCCTTCTCTTACCCCAAAATAGTTGGTGCAACAAAACCATATCACTTAATTCAAACTACATTCAGACAATTTTACATAATTTTGTTGTGTATTCAGGATTTTTGCAAAATCCAAGCATGTGAGTTTAGACTGACAATCGGTTTGGTGTTTTGGGTAGGGGGCTTTCATCAAAGTAGAAACTAGTAATGTTCCATTGGTGTCACAAACAGCTACAAGTTGCTGAGACGTGGGGTTTTGAGTTAGGATGCGCTGGTTGCATTACTTCAGATTTCAAAACTACCTCTGGCAGTTCCATTCCCATCGCCGTGCAGGAAATTATCGCAGAGGGCAGGAGTGTGTGTAATGACTGCACCCCACAGCTGTGGAGCCTCCACTGTGCTGAAGCCTTTGAAATAGCTGAGTGGAGAAGGAGGATTTTGCAGAGACTTCTGAAGGAATCCTAATGACTTTTAGCCTTTGATGTGATTGGGTTAACCCAGTTCAGTTTCTCACTACAGGCAAAATATTATAAGGTTTCCTAGAGTCTAGTTTCTTTCCTTTTTGTTTAGATTCTAAAGAATCAAGGCTTAGATGTCTGTGTCTTCCCAATAATTCTTGGATTTGTTAGGAAGCTTCAGTTGGAGCTGATATAGGTCTCAAAGATAAGTTTGAATTTACTCAAAGGTAAGTTCAAATTTGTGAAAGCAAGTGGCTGATACAGGAAAGAAATCAAAAATGCTACAAGAGCTCAGCTATTATTAGATGTCAGGAAGTCTGTTCAGGGGAGCAGCAGGTCAGACCCAAACCATCAGAAAAACTTCCATCAGAATTTTGCATGAATGGAAAATGGGGGAATCACAGTACAGATCCTCAGTGTAGAGGGAGTTGTATTATGGCTGCTTCTTTGTCCAATATGAAAGCAGAGATGGATCGTTAAATACGACGCGTGTGCTTTCCTTTCCTTTCTGTCCTGTGTTGTCCCAAGATGTCCCAAGATCCACCTGTGAAATTTCATTCCTGCCTCCCAACTTACCTGATGGGAGTTTATGGAATCTGATTTGAATTTAATGAATTTGCCACCCAAACCAGCAATTCAACTACCCTATGCCTGCTCTCCTAAATACATACTGTGAAAAAGCTGTCCTGTGGTCATGTGTTATTTGCCATTTTAATTTGATTGCAGATGTTCCTGTGCTCCCCGAAGGCTGGCTGTGTCTCTTTCACACTTCCTCTCATTTCCTTTTCCAGCCTGTATTCTTATCAGGGAAAAATTTGTCTGAATTTGTCGTTCACCCACCTACGACCATAAATCGGCATTCACACTAATTTAATTCTTACCTTACATTAAAATTTCTCTGTTTCTTACTAATATTCTGAACCTGCTTGCTTTTCTAAGCTTTCCATCTTTATAAAAATATAACTCTGGATTGTGACAAGTGGCTTTTGGGGCCCTTAGATGGGGTTTGGATGTCATAAAACCTGAAAGAAGAATATTTGTAGCAATATTTTGCTATTAGAAATTGCTACTACTAGAAATTCCAGACTGCCAAAGATTATGGATTAATCTGAAGAACGAGCTGCACCCTGGCAGGGTAGGGTTGGTGAGCACCACGCAAATTACTCAGTTTTAAGCTGCTTTAGTGATCAGAGAATAAACGCTGGGCTCAGAGAGAGAACTGGTAGTCACTCCGTGCGCAGGATATTTACACTGTTTCTTCTCAGCTTCTAGTTTTGCAAATTATGCAAATGCAGATCTGGAATGCTGGAAAGATATTGACTAATACATGATGATAGTGAAAGTGCTGGCTACCCTGGTCACAGATGTCTCTCTTTGGGAAAGACCAACATTTAGAGCCAGATAAAGGCACCTCAGGGAGTGTTTGAATTTTCAAGGCATTGAGCAACAATATCTCCCACCTGTGAAGAATGAGCAAGAACATCAGTAGTGGCTGCTTTCAGCAACAAAGTCCTATTTTTATGGAACATAAGAGCCAATCAGCCATTTCCAATTCTCCTAATTTTTAAAATAAGGCTGTATCTTGACATTCCAACCTTTCCATGGCTTAAAATAAGCTTGAATTATGCTTTCTGCGCACTCAAAACTGCGTAATTCTGAATGGGCTGTCAGTGAACACCTACACTTTCCCCACCAGCAAACAACAGCAAACTGCTGCTGTCTTATCTTGTGGCCCACGTGTTGGTCACTGGCTGTGGGTACAGCATCCACAAACTCTCTGATCTTTTTCTCCCAGCCTGGATCTCCCAGAGAAGCTGTGGAGTCTTCTTCTCTGGAGATATTCAGACCCCACTTGGATGTGTTCCTGTCCAACCTGATCTAGGTAGACCTGCTTTGGCAGGGGGTTGGACTAGATGATCTCTAGCCGTCCCTTCCAGCCCCTACCATTCTGTGATTCTTTTGCTCCATCCTTGTCTCGCACCAGCTCTGCTATGTCGCCGTCTTTGCCTCCTCAGCTCAGTCTTCCTTGTCCCATGGTGGCTGTCCAGACAGTGCTCTCATTTCTTCTCTTCTCTTGCCTCTCCCTCTCCAGCCTCTCCAGTCCCTGCCTTGGGTGACCATTTTTTCTGGGTTGCCCCAGACCAGCAGCAGGGTCCAAAGGAGCAGAGGAGAAACTAGCTGAAGAAAACCACCTTGGTCAGCCCCAGACTGGCACAGAATGACTGAAGGCAGGATCTTTGAAACACCAAGCTGTGAAGCTCTATCAAGACCAAACTGATCTTGCTCAGGCTTGTAACTCAGCCAGCCTGAGGTGGATTTCCAGAGTGGCTAAAGCACTCTTCCTGCCAAATTTCAAGCTTTTCCTGCAAAGTATGAGGCGTTTGGGACTGCCTAAAGAAGAGGTTGCCACTTTTATTTTATTTTTTTAATGTGAGGGAAACAGCACATTTTTTCTTATACTTGTCGAAGAGCAAAACCATTTTGGCTGAAATTTTTATACACACTCAGTCTGAGGCAATTCTTGATACACACACACACGCATCACACGTATCCAGCCTTAGGCAGACACCTGCCACGGAAAATGTGAGTCCTGGTGGAGTAAGGCCGACAATGGCATCAGCAACGGAAAATGTGGTCTAATAGTGGGAATTTCAGACAGCATTTAACAGGTGAGTTTTCCCAACACCACCCTAAATTATCCCTCCAGTGAAAAGTTTTTAAAAGATTCAACAAACTTGTTTGTCCTTAGCAGTAATTTTCCTCTTAAAAACCTTTGGCATGCACTTGTTCATATAAAATAATGATTTGCGGAAACAGAGGAAGTTAAAATCCCACCCATCCTTTTCTCTCCTGGTTTATTTATTTTCCATGTGAGATTAATGAGTTTCCTGCAACAGGGCTAGATCCGCTCACACATTGTGCAGATAAGTTAATATTTATTTCCTTTTCCAAAGTCAAGCAGACACCTTCGTGTTCCCTGTTTTTTAAAAGCAGAGACCAGCGTACAGTACGTCAAATGATACTAAAACCAGCCATCCTAAATTATAAAAAGCTGGTTTTACATTTCCTACTGCTGTTAAGCAGACTGGTAAATCAGGCTGAGCTGTACTGCTGGATGCTGACATGGAAGCTTAATTTAACTGGCTTAATTTATTTTACCAGCAGCTACTTTGGAAAGAACATATCTGCTTCTTTAAAGGACTTTCTTCAGTTTAGCGCCTGTCTCATGTCAGGCTCAACCGCTGTGCGCAGTGAAGCTCAGGGAGGCCAGTTTCCTACGGATTTCTCTCCCACCTCCCGCTTTCCCTCCCAGTTCCTTCCCGCATCCCGGTGCCGTGGGTCCTTCCTGTGGCATCCCCAGGTGCTGGGGGTCCCCTCCGGCGGAGCGGAGGTGCTCGCCGCTCCTGCCCTGATGCAGCTGCGGTGGCCGGAGCCCCCTCTCCAGCGGGTGGGGTGGTCATTGCTCTGCCCGGGGGGGAGACCGGGCACCCGTCTCTCCCCCGTACAACGACCAGGTTTCACGTTTGGACTTGCTCTGCCCCGTGCCAGAGAGCGGACAAATGGTGGGCGGCAGGAGGAAGGCTGGGGAGGAGATGTGACAGGCAGACCGTGTGAACACACACGCTACATTTCCTTAGGGAAACTGGGTTAAAAAGGAGCTCCTTATGGCCAGGGCATTATGTAAAAGAATTACATATGGGAAATGCCGTGTGTGACTTGCTTCAAGGGCCAATGGATACTGTTATTTAACCTCTCCTTCTTCCAGGGTCAGCCTCAGTGCATCACCGACAGCTCCTTCCTCTCTCTCTCTGGTCAAGTCCCCCCTAAATAACCCAGAGGTGAGAAATCCTTTCTTTCTTCCTGTGTGATTTTAAATTTTCTGTTTTAAAAGGTAAACTGGACAAACAATATGACAAAGTTACCGCTGTCTGTAGGCCCCTGAGTTTCTAACTCCCTGCTGCTGGAGGTGTGAATGGGGGCAGTGCAGCGGCAGTTGGTGGAGCTGTGCCAGTGTAAACGAGGGGAACTATTCCAACCATGTGTGCAAACTCCACCAGAGATTTACTCACCTTCTGAAAGCAAAGAGCTGAAAGTTCATTCCTGTTTCACTTATCTGCCAAGGCTGAAGTTCAGTAATTCATACTTTTACTATAATAAATAATGAAACAGCTATAACAGAGCAGGGAAGGCTTTGATTAGGCATTTCATAGCAAGTACAAGAAAAACATTGAATCTCATGCTCAGGAACCGGCAGCTACAAGAAGCAGGAATGTCTTGGTTCAAACATATCAGTACTTTAAAAAAGAAAAAAAAAAAAAAAGAAAAAGAAACCTGAAGGGTTTCTTTCCTATGACTTTACAGGCAGTACAATAAACCTGGCACTTCAATAAGGGAGCTGTCATAGATACAGCTTTCATTGTCTGTGCTCCCACTGCCACAGATAAAGAATAAATGAGCCTCCGACTCACAGCGCCAGAGCAACATGGCCCTTATCTGACACCCCGGTCTCAGCTAGGATGAATTTTTCAAGACACATGCTAACTGCAATTGAGAATTTCAGAGCAAATGACGGGCAGGCAGTGTTATTACTGCAGTACCTGTATACCTCATACTTCAGAAGCCTGCGTTTGAAAAGCAGACCCGCTATTCTGAGCAGTATGGGTAGTGAATGTTGCATTACACAGCCTCACGGAGAGCACCCTGAGCACCCTGCGCGTCCAAAGGGTTGCCTGGATCTCAGGCTTTCCACTCCGTTAGAGGCAGTGGGCATTTTGGAGCTAGCACTTTGCACCTCTCTGAAAAAGGGCCTCCTTCCTCAGAAACAACAGGCAGGAGGAAATCAGAACGGGAGGACAACTCATTCCCACTTGCTATTTTTAAAAGAAAAGAAAACATGGATGGTTGCAGAAGTTTGGAGAGAGGATTGTAAAGTCTTTCACAAGTGCTCCCAGGAAGCATAAGGTGTGACAGGGCTCATAGTTTTATGAAGTCAGGCAGGGACTTCAGATGAAAACCCATCGTGCCCTCCTTTTCTCTTTTCCATACTCATCAGCAGCACATGATTGAGAACTAATGGAGCGGCTCCAGAATGCTGCTGCTGCTGCGTGGGAGAGACTTTCTCATTGAGAAAGTATGTTTTTTACAAGAATGACACCATCCAAATTCTGGAGATGCAACAGTGACCCATGAAGGAAGTTGTAAGTATTTTCCCCATAACAAGCCATTTAGCCATTTTGATTTTTCACCCTTAATTGTAGTCTTTTTGGAGATAAGTTCTCGGGCATTTTATTTTTAAGATTTGAAAGTTGCAAATAAAGACCAATGTGACCTAGAAAGTCTATTTCCCAGTTTTACATCTGACCTCAGCCTTGGCTTTTAGTAACTTTAATATTTTGATGAGTTCTTGAAACTGGATTTTGATGGGCTGCGAGGATTTGACACGCTCCAGCACTGCAGCTGCAGAGCCCACAAGGAACAGGAGCAGGACACAGTCAGTGAAAAATGAATGCTTAGATCAGGGAGTTGTGAACTCTGGTCACCAAACACCTTATATATTTTTATGGGAGTAGTTCCCATATCTCTTTTGCTTTGAGGTTACACTCCCAGCTAAGTGCCTGACTTGTGGGCTACAGACTCTGGCTCCATTATGTTTCCTCTCCTTGGGCTTGCACTGACCTCGTTTCAAAAAGAGAGAGGGACTTTGTGCCTTTCCCACATGATTTTGTAGCCTACTAGCTTGCGCTCATTGGAACCATCCATTTAATTTTTTTCAGCTGAGAAGGGAATTCAAGTGGTCTCTCACTTCCAGAGCAAGGGCCCTAACCTCTAGGCTGTCATGCAAACAGTGGAAGGTACTCCCTGGTGCGTTTTGAAATGGAAGCAGCCATGGTTGCTGCTATCTTAGATGGGAAGAAGACATGAGCTGCTCAGTTCAGCAAGGTGCCTGCATCCCTGGACAAGTGCGGTAATAGAAGTTTGGATACAAATGATGCTCAGCTGCCCATAAACGGGGCTTTTTGTGATTGATCTCTTGGGATGAGGCAACGCAATTCTCCCAGGCTTTGCTTCAGGCATGTAGAGCTTTTTCTTGGATCTTTCCCACTGAGGTTGTCCTGCCTTCCAGACAGTGACCGTGATAGTCCTCTCTGCAACCACAAACACAACTGAGTAGTTCTGGTCTCAACCGTAACAAGGCCTTTCTCTGCAACTTTCCTCTGTCGTCCTCTACTGTATGCCAAAGCTCCAGGCTGGATGCCTGGTCTGGCGTAACCACCTGATGATAGTGGTGCAGGAAGCAGATCTTTCCACATTTCCCACCACCAGACTTAGAGGCAGATGTAAACATTCATTCCCCCTGGAACAATCTCTAGGATGAAGGACACAGAGAGGCCTTTTGTCCCTGAAAGGACAAATCTGAAATAACTTACAGGAATTGCAAAGGAACCCCTCTGCATGGGATTGCTGGCATCAAAAGCTTCCCTGGAAACTATGCAAGTGGAAAGAACATTGTCATTGCACAGAAGTGACCATGCAAAGAGCAAAAAAAAAACCCTCTTCCTTTCAATTGTTGCTTCTTCAAAGACGCTGCTGTAGAAGTAAAACACTTTTAACAGAAATTTGGTAATTGCTAATATCCCTTGAAGGTCTTTTCCATTGGCTTCAAAGTTAAGAAATAAAGACTTGTTCTTGTCATGAGCTGGCATTTGTCATGACCTCCTTTGTCATGAACAGGCTGGACCTCCATCAAAAGTTGTTCCAGCATGGCTACACACTGAAGGCAAGAGCCTTCGTAATCAGCCAGGAAAGTGGGCAGTCCTGGCAGGTCACTGAAGCCAGTTTCTGGTCAGTGTTTGGCCCCTCATCCCCCTTGCTTCCCTGGAGAGGTGCAGGGCATGACACCAAACCTGCCACTGGAAGACATGTCCCCCTCTTTCTGTCCACCTTTGTCATTTCCCTGATGGTTGCACTCATTGTCAAAACATTCTTCATCAGAAGCTTCCCACATCCTCAAAACACCAAACTTCTCATTTGTAAAAAAAGGAAATGAAATGCCAGTGGAATTTACCTTTTTTTTTTTTTTTTTTTTTCAAAAGAAAACAAGGGCTTACACAAAGCAGGAGCCAAATGGGACTTGGCTAACACATGGCTCCTCCACCCATTCTGCTCCTGGTGCAATCAATGTACAGTTGAAGGCTCTACACACCACCAAACAAAACGTGCTGGGCAGCTTTTGCCAGCGAGGAGTCCGCTTCACATGCTTAGAAACAGAAAGAAATATTTCCCTTTCCTAGCTACTGTAATAGTTTTCCTGATTTAGGGAACCAAGAGAAAATGTTATGAGCAAATACTGACCACTTCCTCTTTGAATTCCCATTGACGTTTTGCCCAAGTGCTGCTTTCCTTTTCTCGTGACTGCTTCTGGTGGCGTACAACACACTTACTTTAACAAGAAAGTAAATATCAGATAAGAAGCTGCCCACCTCAACGTTCACATCTATACCATGAAACATCAAAATACCAAGGAAACATGAAAAAACCAATTCCAAACATGGAGTACGAAGGAATAGCCCTGTTGCAAGTGAACGATGTCTTCCAATTCACATCTCTCCCAGGGACAGCAGTGTTCAGTTTCGCACGAGCGGCGATGGTTCCAAACAAGCCGTGGCACTGAGGAGTTGAGGCTGGCACCAGAAGGTCTCGGAAGCCCCCCTTCCCCTAGAGCTGTGCCGCCTGCACCTGCAAGAAGGCTGATGTACAAACCCTCGGCAGGCCTTGAGAGAAACCACGTGGAAGTGGCTGAACTCACCATCCCGTTAGGCAGAGGCTGTGCCGAGGACAGACACGGCAAGTCTGGTATATTCTGGGCATGTTGGGCTTGCATGTGAGTCCAGACTGACTGTGGCTGTGCAGTGGCCATTTGCCCATGATTTCCTCTCTTCTGGTGGGATCCCCCAGTGGTGCTTGTGGCCAAACCTGCAATGTAGGCTCTACTAATAAAATATTTCTTAACCTGATCAGTATCCTGTTCATAGAATCATAGAATTGTCTAGGTTGGAAGGGACCTTTAAGATCATAGAGTCCAACCATTAACCTAACACTGCCAAAACCACCACTAAACCATGTCCCTCAGCATCACGTCTACCTGTCTTTTAAATACCTCCAGGGACTCAACCACTTCCCTGGGCAGCCTGCCCCAATGCTTGACAACTCTTTCTGTGAAGAAATTTTTCCTAATACCAACTTGAGGCCATTTCCTCTTGTCCTATCACTTGTCACTTGGGAGAACAGACCGATTCCCACCTCACTCCAACCTCCTTTCAGGTGGCTGTAGAGAGTGTAGGGTCTCAGCCTCCTTTTCTCTGGGCTAAACAACCTCAGCTCCCTCAGCCTCTCCTCATAAGACCTGTTCTCCAGACCCCTCACCGGTGTTTACCTCCTGATCATCTGCCCCTGGAAGCTGCAGGTTGTGTTCTTGCAGCCGTTCTCACAGCCACTGCCATGTGGCTTCCCGCAGCAGGGGAGGAAGTGGGAGATGCTGCTGGTTTGTTGGACCAGCTCTGCTGATGGCTCCTTCTCTCCCTCCTGTCCACCCAGATTACCGCACTGCATCTCCTGACTTGGTGTTGATAAGGAGTCGAGGGGTGCTACGCAGCTCCTGGAGGAAGCCAGAGAACACGTCGCTGAGGATGATGCTAAGTTAGCCACGTTCTTTTGATTTGTTCAGTGGGAGAAATAACAAATTTATGGACGGAACGAGAAAAGACAAAATATTACTGGTAGAAAAACCTCAAATGCAAAAAAAAATGCTGGAGCTGTGGGAAAAGAACCTCCTGTGAGCAATACACACAAGACACTGCAGTCAGGCTGTCTGCAGATGGAATCCTGCTTCCACATTGTTACCAATCAGCTGGAGGAATGAAGGAGCAAGTGGCCAAAGCAAGGGACCAGATTGTGAAAGGATTTTAGGTGCCTGCACGTGCACCTAGGCATCCTTTAGGACTTTTAAAAGTTCCCAAGAAAGAGGGACCAATGTCATCAAGCAGCTGAGCACCTGTAGGATTAGGGCCATGAGTGATCCTAAAGGCACATACGGCACCACCGGAACCGAGTTGTGACAGATGAACGTTTAAAATGTGTTTGCTCTAATCCCAGAAACAGCAAGGAAAGTGTCAGATCAGAAAGGCCAGAGGAATCCCAGCCAGCAAAGGGATCTGCAGGGCGGCAGAGGCTCCTTCTGCCGGGCAGGAGCAGTTTGTGCAGATTGCCACTCTGCCCTCCTATTTGCCCCAAAGTCGCCATTTGCTTATTATAAACATTTTTAAATGAAATATGTCATTCAGGAGGGCAGAACTTGGTCTACTTTCAGCAAGAATTTGCAGCTTGAGAGGTTTCTGAATTCCTGAGCTCCTCCCTGAGTTCATTTGCAGGTTTTGCCACTCAGTCCAGGACAGCTCTGCCAGACGAATAGTTCTCTCACTTCTTAACAGCCGGTCACCGACCAGTTACTTCTATAAGCCATTTTCTGCGTGTTTTAACATGATTAACGAAAGAGCAGTGATTTTTACTTTACAGCATTCATTATGAATGAGTTAAGCATCACAATTACAGATATATAAAAATATGTTGTATTTTATTGCCCCCAGAGTCTGAATTTATTTTTTTTTTTGCCCGAGCGTGGGGTTAGCTGCGTGGATTTCTTTGACAGCTGCGTGCGCTGAACCACTCTTTGGAGGTGCCAGATCTATCCATCGACTCTAGAGGGAAGCAGAGACAAGCTGGTTTCTAAGTTAGCCCTCACACTTAGATGCCTGTAGTTAGGAGGGATGAAGGCAGGCCCTACTCTATAAAGCCGTGTACTTCAATTACCCTTTCTGTTTAACAGACACAGCAATTCTGCCCTCACTGGAGCATCCTGGATTGAATGTCTTGAGACATAATAAGGGATGAAAAATCCAAAAACGTTTAAGACCCTCATGAACATACACTCAAACAAAGGTTGTTACAAAATGTTACGTATGCTTATTCATGTATAGTTTTAAAAAAAAAAATGCCGGTCCTATTCTATTTTTCCTTTAGTACTGAGGGTAAGCTCCATCTCAGCTGTTTGAAGTGGTAAATCTCAAAAAATGAAATGAAGGGAAGGGAAGGGAAGGGAAGGGAAGGGAAGGGAAGGGAAGGGAAGGGAAGGGAAGGGTAGGGAAGGGAAGG
>JAOXNO010000013.1:16542566-16559309 GCA_028565335.1 Limnodromus scolopaceus | reverse complement strand
GCTCTCCTGTAGCTCCCTTCAGATATTGATAGGCTGTTATAAGGTCACCCCGGAGCCTTCTCTTCTCAAGGCTGAGAGGGTCGTGTATTTATGCATCGGAACACTGGCTTCTGAACAATAAAATTGTGGTTTGGGTAGGTTTTTAGATGGATTCCGGTTTCTTGAGAACACAGAGCAGTATCAGGTATCAATAAGCACCAGTTTTTTTCTGCTGGCTGCAAAGCGCAATGGCCAAGTCTCAGGGTGACCCTCCCACCTCCCTCCCGCCTTACAAAACCACTTCCTCACTTTCTGAAATGCAACTTTGTCAAAAGAGGGTGGATTTCCACATGGATCAACTTTGCCCCAGTCAGAATTGCCAACCTGCTAAGCCAAAAGCACTCTGAGGCTTTGCATGAGGGAACGGGGTGGGTGAAACTGGGTCTTCCACTGCTTTTCCCTCTGTGCAAAAGACAGAGGCAAACGTTCCAACCGAGAACATGTTCCTGAGAGCACATGGGACAACGTGAAGGTGGCAGAAAATGTTGGATGCTGACTTTTTTTTTTCCTATGGCTGGTATGAGGCATTTTGTTACAGGCAATTACAAATGCAGTAAGATTTATCATGTTAGTTTGTAATATGGACTTCATTCCTTTATTGCTTTCACTTCCCCGGCTCGGTTACGCCGTGAGCTCTTTGGGTTCATTGAGGCTTTTCATGGAGTCTCCAAGGTGGTGGTAACTCCTCTTGAAACTCTGGCACCATCAATCTGCTCCCAAACAAAAAAAAATATTCTTACAGACCAGGGGGGGGCGATTCACAAAATGATTTAGTGGCCTTTCAGGCACTCCAAATGCCATCCAAAATGATTGAGTCACCTTTCAGGCACTCCAAATGCCATCCCGTCAGCAAAGACAAGCGATGGGCATGGCTTCTTTCCTAAAGGTGGCCACAGTCATCGCACCGGGAAGTGGAAGCAGCTGGCAGCTTTTGCAAGTTTGGCGTTGGATTTGGTGCCAGGCAGAAACACAACAGGCAGAATTGCCAATGGTATTTTGTGGCATCGCTGTTTTCTTGTCTAACACATTTTCAAAAGCTTAAATGTGTTTTTAAATATGTCTACGTGCATTTCAAATGGATCTTCTAGCACGCAGTAGAACTTCCCAGGTACACACTGTATTTTGCCATGAAGATACCAGGGAAATGTGATGACAAAGGATACTCATAACATTTTCCCAGGAAGAAGGAAATTCTGTAACTCCTCATACATAAGCCTTGCCTAAAAGTACGGAAACCTTCCACAGAGCAGGAGAGGAACAAAGCTGTACCAGCTCTCGCTGTTTCAGTGACACAGTGAACTTGCTTGAGGAGCAGTTTTTCAGCCACGCTTTCAACTTAGCTAATGCTATGGAAGGGTCCAACATGTGATTTTTCCCTTTCCTTTATTATTTTAATTAGACCTTCAGTATTACCTTAGAACATACAACTTGTGAAGAACACCTTGTGAAGGGAAAAAGCCTTTCTTGCGTGTATCTGTACGTTTTCACTGAGATGCAAAGGTGGAAGAGCTGGGGCCCCTCCAGCCTGCCTGGGTGGCTGGGGCTGGGAGAGGAGCGAGCGTGGAGGCCCAGCACCGCGTTGCCAGCAGCCGGGGGGGTGTCCAGCCTCCAGTGGTGAACGCTGCAGAAGGAGCTCTCCTTCACTCTGTCGCTCTCTCATAAATCAGCCTAATTATCCTAATGAGGAGAGCTGCATCCTTCTGCCTCTAGCCCCTCTGGTTTACAGAGAGAGGGAAGTACACAAAAAGGAACAATGCTGGCTGCTGCTGCGGGAGGGACGCGGGGAGGGAGAACAATAGTCCTGACTCTCCGTCGGGAGATGGCTTGGTGCACGCCCCTGGAGTTATTCCAGATCAGAACTGAAATCAGACGCTGGGCTCATCAGCCTCCGCTGAAGGAAAAAGCAAGTAAGACAGAGGGCAGAGGAAAGTTGTTTTCAAGGCTCTAAAAGAATGTTGCCGAGGAGAGAAAAGGATGGGATACGAGGCTTCGCAGTGTCGGCCTGAGAAACTCTCACGCTACAAATACCCACCTGAGCCCTAACGGCAGGGATCGAGTCTCAGCTTTACGCCTTTGGATTTTTTTTTAGAGTAAGAAGGTAGATTTTAGCTTTTGAATGAAAACTTGTACAAACTTGTCTCTTAAAAGATGTATTTCGGTTCCTCTCTTGCTCCGTTTAAGTCTTCTTGCAATCGTAAGAACTAGAAATTTGTTTTTCTGTGATGAAATCTTAGATCCTTATTTACTACACGAATCTGGGAGCTGAAGCTTTAAGCAAACCACAGACTACCATGAGATTTATTACAGAAATATGAGAGCCAGAATTATGTGCAGTCCTACTCATTGTTTTTTATATTTTTGTTATGTTCCCTCTTTACTGTCCCCTCGCTGTGATGACTGAAACTAATCATTCAGATCTAGATCTTGTATTGCGACACCCACAAAGCCTCCTTGCCATTGTTTGGGTCAAATTAAAAACGTTTGTTAAGAATAGTTGTGGAATAGCATCAAAATTCATCTTCATTTTACAGATGATTTAATTATATTATTTGTATTGTGATAAATTATTCTTGATGTTAGATACTGTATTTACATATTTTTAATAAAAAACATTTTAAAAATGAGACAATTTGGCAGTTCTTGGGACATTCTCCTCTCAGGAAAATTTCTCTTGATCTCTCTGGATGTTCTCAGCAGTTTATTCTCTCTTTTTCAGTGGCACTTTCACTACAATGTCTTCCCCTTGCCCTTTATGCAGCATACTTATATCTATCTTTAGCTCCAGTTTGATAAATTATTCCATTTCTAAATCCCATCTTCAGTCTCCAGCTAGATGCTGTGATCGTATTTTTGGCCCTTCAGAATCCAAAGAAAGCTCCGTAAATGTCAGAAAACCCTTCTCTTGGCTCATTTTGCCATTTCCCTTTCCCCTATTCATTTCCATAGTCTGAATATATTGTGATGTTAGGAGATCTCCATGACCTTTTTTCAGACCCAAAACGCCCCTGCTTTGCCATTTTTTGTTCCTCCAACATTCCCGATTTTGGGAAGCAGCATGCTAAGCCGATGTTTCTTCTGGCAGAATAGGGGCCACGTATCCCTACTGGATGTGCTCTCTCCCAGGAGCCGTCAGCCTTCCCTTTCCCTGCTGTCCCATGGGGCTTCCCGCTCCCGCTGGCCTGGGAGCTCTGGAGCTCAGCCTCCAAACCAGCCCTTGCTCCACGACACCTGCAGATCAGGTTGAGGCTGGACTGGAAGGAGCTGTCCTGACACGTCTCAGTAACACACAGTGACTGCAGAACGCTGGGTGAAGTTGCTAGAGACAGTAAGAGAGGAATTTAAATATTCATATAAAGAAAGCAGATCCTCTGCTACAGCATCTACAACTGCTGCCTTTTCTTAAGGGACTTACAAGTCTTACAAGACTGCCTTTTCTTAAAGCCATGGTAATTGCATCTTCTTTGACTGGAGTATAACACGGGGTGAAATTTTCAATAGGACTTTGCCCATGACCAGTTCCCAGCATTCAAACAGACACGCCAAGCACAAAGCACAGGACTGGCGTGTTAAGTCATGAAAAAGATATAGAATTATTTATATCTGCCTTTTATTTCTCAGCCTTTCATGTTTACTTGCTTTTGTGTTTTCAACCTTTTATTTACAAGGATCAGAAATAAAACTTCAAAGTGTGGGGGGGAGGAGGGGTGAGAACAAAGAAAATACCTTGATTTCAAGAGCCAGGCCTTTGAGAAATGCACCAGGAATCCTGAATCCTGAAGTCCAGAGCAATAGCAAGCCCAGCACAAACCCCACTCCTTTTCAGCAAGCCTTGTGGTATAAAAGCCTCTTGGGCACCTGTTAAATCCTTAGTATTATCTTAAAACTCATTCCAGAATTTTAAAATTCATTTTGTTCCCCTCTTTGCTACCATACAGACACAGCACTAGAATCAGAAATGACAGATGTGGAAACTCAACACTTTGAAACCCAGTTGCACCGCACAACTACTTACTTCGGCTGGTTTTTGGGGCCTTGCTCATGAGCATGAGCTGATTTTAACCACAAATGAAATCGTAACTTCCCAATGGAACAGAATCCCAACGTAGCAACGGTGGCATCAAGTAGCTCGAGCAGCATTCGCACACACACATATAGTTCTTTTATTTACACCTCATGCAGAGTAGAAACAGAGAAGAGATGCCCAAGTCCTTCTGCCTGCCTCAGTGCGAGCCTGCCGGGGGTGGTTTTGTACGGCATGTGTTGCCTTCAGTTATTAACCCCCCTGCTCTCGACCAGCACCCACAGGATGGTCTCTTGTCCCTTGGGCCTTGCAAAAGTGACAGGCTTGTTCCTGTGCAGTGGGAATTATGGGTTTGAGAAACGCAGGCTGTTCTGTACTCTGGGAGTCCAGGCTCTGAACAGGTACCACACTTAGAATTGCTCCTGGATGAGACTATCCAGGAAGCGTAGTGTTGGCCAAAACAAATGACTTTTGATATCATTTTGAAATAATTGGCCGTGCTTTCCCATCAAACAACCAAACACACAGGCTATTTAAAAGAAAAATGTTCATGCAAAGAAATACGGGAAGATTTAATTTAAGCCCCCAGATACCAAGTTACACCTCGCTGCGTTTGGTCGCTGCCGACTTCACCAACACCCAAAACTAAAACATGCAGGAAAAGGGTCATCTTAACATCCAAGAACCAAGCTTCATTCTAGCTACATCAGTGTAATAATACTACATGGTGTAATAATACCTGGCATACTAAGCCAATGAAAAGGACTTTTAACTAACAATTACAGACAAATTTCATACTTATATAAGCCCCAATAAGTGCACTGCTTTATTAACCTCATCTAAAATAAAAAAAATGTATTTTAAACTGAATAGGCCAAACCCCCGTGTTTTGGGCAGGCAGTACTTGCAACCAAGAACCTGCACACAGGAGTGCAGCTACTGGAAGAATAATTGGTCCGCAAAGACAAGCAAACACAGCATTTTGTTGTTTCTCCTTCCCCTTAAATGGCTGCTGGCTTTTAGAATTTGCATGATGAAAATTTTTTTTCTGAAGGAAAAAAACTAGAGCTCCCAGAGGGCAGCCTTAGCTGCCTCCCATGTGGCATTGACTTTTCTTAGAGCAAATTATTCCATTTATTATTATTCACACCTCTAAGGAGAAAGAAAATTCTTTCCCTACATGGCCCAATAATGATGTAGGAGTGAGCGAATAAAAAAAAAAAAAAGAAACAAGAAACAAGTCCTCTCACTTGCTACTTTTGCAAGCAACCCTGTTCAATTCAGACCAAGGCCAGCAATTTTGTCCTTTTGTGCTTTTCCTCCTCTTTGATGGAGGCCAGTACCAGACACTGCTCTGCTCCAGGTTCTTTCACTACATTATCAGAACTCTGCCCTTTCTTTGTCACAGCTGAAATGATGCATTCTAATAAAAGAAAATAGAACTTATCTCATCTGGAAGAGCCAGTTTGTCACCAAGACACTGCTATCAGTAAATAAAAATAGAAACCTTTATGCAAACCAGCAGGATTTTAGCCAGTGCGAAAATAATTGAGCTACTGTCCTCTTTCAAAAACTACTTTTGCATTCAGTCACCCCAGACAGCAGGAAAACCAATTGTTCCTTAAAATACTACAGAAGTCTGTGCAGACACCGTTGGCATCCAGAGATTTCACAGCACGCAGACTTTTAATTGCCTCTCCTTTCTCCATGCAGATGAAGGCATCTGGAACGTTTATCTGTAACGTACCTTACTGGGGAATATATTAGTTTGCAAAATAGAGCAGGATTACAAAGAAAATTGCTGAATACATGGGAAGTCTTGACATAACTTTTTACAAGTAGCCTTACTGGGAGCATGCTCCACTCTACCTTAGCACGTGTTCATTATTTTGCAATACAGGTCGTATTCAGAGCTTTGAAGAACTACATAGCTGACCTATAGTAGCTTCTTCAATGAGATCACTGATCTGCAAGCTCCAGCATTATATTCCTTTTTCCTCTTTTTAATATCAAAATATAGTCTTTTCTCAAACACAGTGCAATCATTTCTGGAACAAACTCATGCCTTAATACTAATTAAATTACAGCATTCCATATAGACCTTCTTTATTTGCAGAAGGCTATAAACAAAGTCTGTGTTTGCTGGGACAAAGATATTCTCATTGACAAACATAATAAACTTCTGTTCTTTCATCTCCACAGCATATTAGGAACATCACATTCCATCTATCCATTACTTCAGCCTAGAAGTCTTTTTAGGATGGGTTTTTCATAGAATGAAACTCCTCTCGGATCAGGTGTCTGTTGTTGTCTCTACTATACAATATCCTTACCCCATCCAACCATAACTTTTGTGGCACTATCAATCTGAATGAAATCTGTTTATCTTTTCAAACATTTTTTCTAAGTGTGCCAAAACACATCTGGACAACATGAAGATACTGAAGTATCTCTGACCCATCACACGGCAGAAGAGCAGCATGTTCCTGGTCAGCAGCTTGGGATAACTAAAAACATGGTAAGCAAGGGACTGGGAAATAAGGACAACAAAAGCTGTTGCAGCAGGGAGAGGAGGACAGGGCTACAAATGAGGGTTTATGTAGTAGCAAGACTTGGGGGGGCTACTGAAAGCAGTGAGGACACAACCTAAATCAAGTTGTTAATGACCAGGCTATTTAAATTGTCCTCTCTAATGGCAGACAGTACTGAAATATTACACAGGTTTCTACCAAGAACATTCTAGACTTATTAAAATGTTCAGTATATTTATATATTTTTAAGGTGTATATTTATTGTGATACGTGAAATAAAAGAATACTGCTGTCAGGTGTCACCTGTCCCAGATCAAGGTCCTTTTTAATCAGAATTCATACAGCCAGCTTCTTTTCCCTACAGAAGAGTCCTATCTGTCTGTATCTCTCCAATTCCTGACTTGCCATGGTACTTAATTCCATTAACCCAAAATGAGGTCTGGTGGAATATGGTTGCCACACAGCCCGTTGCTGTTACATGTGGTCAGAATGCTGTTGTGTAGTTTATATACTATGGCACATGGACTAGAATTCAGATACTGCACTGCATTTAAACACCAAGGAGCCTCAATATCTAGAAAAGCCTCAAAGGCTGTTGGTGGAAATACCTGGTGGTCTTACACAGATCAGCATAAGGTAATAAGAAGCCTGATGAAAGTAAGACAAAACACCAGGGTCTGTAACAACAAGCTATCTGAACAAGGTTAGGCTTGTAAAAGGTAATTAATCAGCAACTATCGTTAAAACTTCTTTCTGTTCCTGTGACCTGCCTCCTACGGTCAGCTCTCAAATACATGCAAGTAGGGGCTTGGAGAGAACAGGTCTGGAAAGTAAGAATAGCTGCTCCAGAACTGGGATACTTCACAATGAAGGGTGTATCCATGAAGAAATGAGTAATACTTTTAAACATTGTCATGATGCTGCATGCCATTGTAAAGTGAGTAATAGCAGAAAACACGCATCTACTCAGTTCTTTCTTTCCCTTCCCCCAACACGCAGGTTGAAAATGCATAATCCAGTTGGTTTATGTCAAAAGCCAAACAGGACGTGAATCCCTTGGAAGCAGCCCAAGTCAGAGAATTCAGTTGAAGCTAAAAAAGCAAAGCCACCATTCCCAGACCTGTCCCTGATTTGGGGCAGATTATTATTGGGTGTCACTGTCTATCAAGGCGGATAAAGATATTAACATTCTCTGTAAGGTACTTTGTGATCTGTTGATTGGAAGCACTTGTTTATATGTCCTATATAAATATAAGTATGTATGTACTTGGCATTTTTAAACACTTTTTAAAATAAACAGCATGGCATAACCCCAAATCTTGTTTCACTTAAATTGCCGCTGTACAGGTAGTTTCTTTTTGACGTTCCCAAAGAAAACCCACATATTCCCATGCACAACATGAGCACGTATGGCAGAGTGCCACGGGAGGCCTCAATGGAAAACTTCATTAAAAAACAAACAAACAAAAAACTGGTAGTACATTCCAAATTGAACAAGCAATGCCTGTTGCAAATAATTTAAACTGCTAAAAGGAGTCACAAAACTTGCAACTCGACTGAAGGATTAGACAGCATTTGACCAAGAACTTGGTGTACTACACAGTGAATACAAACCACTTACTGGCTCACGGGCTTCAGTGGAACTTGAGCATCTGTATGTTTTCCTTTGGCCACAGATTTTTGAACTTGAACAACTTGAGTCTAAAACAAGAACACTTCAGGCTTTGGAGAAAAGCCTGTAAAAGGAATAGGATTTTAAATAAATATCCTTCTCATGGAGCCATATCTAATGTTGCACATCACTAAAAGACAGAATTCCCAGAGTTTCAAAACCAGAAAGAGGTTACGCTCCAACAAGTCCAGTGACTCCTGAGTGCACAAGATTTCATAACTGTGTCCACATGGGCAATTGCTTTTTGGCAGGGCAAATTAACCCTTGCTGAGCATGGTACTGCCACAGCTATACTGCTTCCAGCTGTACCTGAGCTCCTGCATTTAAAGATAACCCAACTGTGATCAGGTATCAAATTCCTTGTGACTAAGAGCATGGACTGGGTTTTCTTTTTTTAAGTTTGTTTCAGTGGACCTTGCAACAGTAAATTATGACCATTATAGCCACTTGGTTTGAATCGTCTCACAACCCTTTACCATGAGCCAGGCTAACAAAGGTTCTCCTCTCTTTCCACAGGTGGGTGGTCTCTACTGAAAAGGCAGCTGCTCTTTTTCCCCCCACCCAGGGATGAAGTATCCATTCCCTTCACACTAGCAACAACTCTTGAGGAAGCACCAATATTGAATGATTTTCTTTACCTTGGGTTTGTCCATTACAGCAAGTAACCCCACTTACTACTGGATAGTAAGCAGTACAAATCTCCAGCAGGATTTCTGTTACTGAACAACTGCATAAGCCTATGAAGAATTACTACTAGTTAGGTTTTTTTGTTTTCAAACTTCTGCCAGAATATGATTCAGCCCTGAATGCCAATTATATTTTAAAAATGCATCACTAACTCTTATGCTGATTTTCAACTCAAAGTGTTCTTACTGTACAAAGAAAAAGAGGCTTCAAAAAAAAAAGGTAACGCTTGCAGAACACAAAAAGGATTTTTGTCTCTGAAACTGAGAGACATGCCTGATCAGAATGTGTCTCTAAGTTGTATCAGATTGTTAATAACCAAGTAACAACAATGAGAGAATACTACAAATAATGATTTGATGTAATTCTGAATACAGATAGGGAGATTTGAAAGCATTTAGGAAAGAGACTTGCTATTCTTTTTACTATGTTCAACTAAATCAATGAAGCGATTTTAAAAAAAACTTAAATCATAGATCTGTCATGGACTATGTTGGAAATAATTTTTTAAGTGTTCCCATCTACCACATATCAATGGAAAGCTTCTTACAAGAGCTCTCAGTGGAGCATGAGAACCTACGAAGACTTAACGTTAAAATGTTCCAGGATCAGTCTATTCGGTATCATACTTTGAAAAATGTTTAAAATTAAGTGTTAAAAATTGTTCAGCCTTTTATTTTGTTTTACAGTCTCTACCTAACACTTCTGTCTTCTAGATTTAGGCTGGCCGCTGCAGGATGCTGCGTGTCTGCCTCTGAAAAGATAATAAATGAGAATACACAACACTGTTAAAAGTCCTTCAGGGCCAAGTACATATATTCTATGAAACACGAGTGGTGGTAAGTAGAGAGGAACATCCCACACAACTTAATATGCCTTGAAGTGAGGTGTGAAAAAAACTGAAGCTCCCATCGCATTCAGCAGAATCACAGTCAATCCCACCTCCAGAGGGAGACTGACTTTTCTCAAATGTCTTTTCTTGAACACGATCTCTGTCTACAGGTGCCCGTTTTCCTCCCAACAAACTCTATTCCAAGAGTAACATTTTCCCACTTATGATGGTCAAATTAAGCATAAGTAGAAATATTACCAACTTTGAATGATGTAGCAAGCCACAAGCTAGCTACAGTCAAAATGCAAAGATTTGACACCACCATTTTCAATGCCGCTGCTAAATAAGATATCCAAGTTCATACTAGAATTTCCAATTTACCATAGTGGTTACTGCAGCATAGTCTAGTCTTGCACAAACAGACAAAAAAAATGCAGATTGTTCCACACCACCAGATCTTGTGAAACTACTTCTGAAACCACTAAAAAATTAAAGCATTTTATTAGCCCCATGTCTTCTAACATGGTATTTTTGTGAAATCAAACTACAACACTGAACTACTTTTCACACAAATCCCATAAACTAAGTCTATGAATGACCAAATAATATATAGCTCCCTTTTCTGCAAGACTGAACCTCTCCATAATGTTTTATTAATAGCTACCATGTCAGTTGTGTCACCTGCACACATCTGCTTTTTTACAGCTAGATATTAAACAAAACTTCATCTGAAAATCAATTGAGGAAGACAACAATCAAGGACTACTCTGGGGCAATCAAAATTAATAAAGCAGTAAGGGGCAAAAAACCCCCCAAAAGACTCACCCCCTGTTTAAAAAGAAAAAAAAATAAATTAGAAGAGTCATCTGAGAAGCAGCCATGGTGCTTGACTCCCACTGCCCCCCACCCCTGGTAACACAACAGTGGGTGACAAAGCAACTAGTGCATAAACTAAAACAAAGGCCAAACTGTCCTTCACCCAGCAGAGAATAAATAAAAAAAAAAACAAAACAAAACAACACATACAACTTCTAACTCAATTTTCTCCTAACACACAAAATCATCTAAGGAGTTACAGATACTGACTGGTCTTCTGTGCAGGACTCATCTACATGATGAATTAACTGTAGCCATTTGATCCTTTTGCTAAAAATCTTCTGAATGTTCTTATTTAGGAATTGAGTACTTTGTTCCAATTTAGCTTAATCCATTTGGAGTGAGACACACCTATACCACAAGACCTAGATTGAACCGAGATACTTAATTCTGAAATTGCAATCCAAGACCAAATCATCTGGGTTTAGATTGTAGCTTGCTTTGTTGTTTGAACGGACAATTCTTTGGGTGCTTGAAGATGCCTAGTCTTCCTAGCCTGAAGACCTCCTAATCCAAGGAAACAAATCTCTTGTATTCACCAAATTAAGCGCCAAAAAAATTGCCATCCCTCTGCCTAAATTCAAGGTCAATCTGACATACACACAGTGTGCATCTAATACACTGACAGGACTTAGGGTTCTTTATAAAATCCAAGCAGTTCACCGATTAATGTTTACAGGAAAGCTACCAGGGAAGGAAACAACGGCAAGGCCCCCTGCTTGAGCCTGGCACTACCCTTCCCCAGCAAACGGAAGGCTCAGATTCCGCTGCCTCCTGCTGGAACTGGCCACTATGTAGCTGAGCACCTCAGTTTGTGTTGCTCTCCACCCCAAAAATGAGGACCCATCCCTATTTACTTATATCCACTCCTGTAAGGTGATTAGCAGAAAGCATGTGTGGCAAGGTACCTGAACTGCAGGATAACCACCTCCATGCAGAAAATTACTTTAAACATACCACTCACAAGCGGTTTCTTTGGTAACCACCAAACTCTATCGTACATCATAAACTTGGCTTACTTGGTAGAGTCAACGCTCCAATGTTTTGAAAAACCTTTTGATTGCAAGAGTTGTACACTCCAGGTACATATTTATGAAGTATCGCTATAAAAGCTGGGAATCATCATCTCTCCTCCTGTTATTTACAAACCAGGTGAGGTGCTACTACACAAGTTCAGGAGATTAGAGGAGGACTCAAGATGCATTTCACTGGAGCTCTGAATCAAGCACAGGTAGAAGTTTCAAAATCTGTGTCTCCTCACATACCAAATAAACTACAAGACACGCAACACAGCACTTTAGATTGGTACTACAGTTCGGTAACCTGAACTTTTGTCATTAAGGCTCCTAGATTCTAAGCACTCAAGTAAATTACTGGATCTAACCCAGAGAGTCATATAAAATCAATACAAAAATTAAGTCAGGAATAAGAACAATGCTTTAAGCTTATAACCTGCCTTACTTCATGCAAACTTTCCATTGCAGACCAGCCCAACAGAGCTGCTGTAATCTGCAAATCACCCCTTCTTTTCTAGCAATACTATGTATTAATTTAGTTTGCATATCTTTTATTCTAAACAGACTGAAGCTGTTTAAGAAAAGCTATTTATGTCAAGATTTATACTACCTGCAAAAAACAGTGAAAACGGATTACCACTTCAGTAAAAGGACACAGTTAAGTTCATTAAGGTTAATACAGAATATAATGATAACAGCTATTATTGAGTAACAAGTCTGCAGATGCACTTACTTCACAATGACTGCCACACTTGGGAGTTATTCTACAAATAAGCAAGCCCTAGAGATATGGTATTATTGTTTGTCATTCGTGAATCTGAATTTAAACAGAAATCGTATAGGCTGGGATCACTGAATAGAACCCTAACAACATTTCAACTTTTTATTTGAAAGTTAGAAAGCCCTAATGTATGTAAATACTAGCCAACAGTTATATTTTCCCTTAGTTTTGTAACTTAAATTCAAACGTCTCCAGTATTTCAGTTTTGACTCTGTAATAGCTACACTTAGATGTAATAATGGTCATGAAATAGACTTCTTCAAAGACTTACAGGGCTTCTCTTAAAACTTCTTAACAGCCTAAGTACAGCAAGAGACGCATTATTTATGATTATTCTAAGGCAAACAAACCTGTAATTATTGTCTGAGACAAATACAAGAAATTAGCTGTATTGTTTCTCTATAAATGACCTATGATACTTTTTTTTTTCCCACATAGACAATTTAAAGTTCCCTTTCAGATAAAAGAAGCAGCAGTTTACATATGCAACTGTAAAAAAAGTCCTTGCTCTTTAGTTAATACCTTTTCCTGACTCGTCCTATTTTGATGTAAATTAGTTATTACTACCAGACTGAGGGAAGAGAAAATGCCAAGAAACATCCAGTCAAATGAATTACGTTTTTCCTACTAAAAAATAGCAACATTTTTGTGTTTCACTTCAATATAAACAAGGCAGTCCTGAATACTGCAGTACTACAATGATAGCAGTACCCCATAGATTATCAAATTTTATCATCTCCGTATTACTCGAGGGAAGTCAGTAGAAATGCTATACAAGTAAATTGCTGACTAGCTTGGTCACACTAATCCCTGATGTTGCTTCACAATCAGAAGAACATAAAATTCGTTTCACTTTATTGCTGAAGAGCTATTACTGAACTATTCACATCTACATGCTCTTTATACTTGCACCTGAGAGACACAGTTATCAAGTAAGGAGATTACAATTGCACTTCTTTCAATTTAGCTAATTGGTATAGAATGAAGATTTGGCTATCAGATGCAGATTAAAAATAAAGTTAGTGCTGTAACACATAATAAGCAGGACAAAATGCATGTGTACGTACACATACACAGAGGTTTAGTAACTACTAGAAATAGAAAATGGGATTAAATTCAGGTTTCTGCCATGCTGTTACCTCCTCCCCGATTTCTAAACTAAGTTCTACTTTAACATCACCTGTAAGAATACCTGACAGCTGCAAACTACTTCTAATCTCATTTTCTACTTTCATCTTTCATTTGTATTTATTTCTCTTGATTCCAGGTTGCTCACTATTCTTTACAATCTTATTACAATTATTTAATAGATTAGTATAGAGCTAAAGGGCACTAAAAAGGTTTCTAGAAGTTCCATTATTGGTTTTTAGTTCAGATTATCTTCTTTGGCCATGTATTTAAACCCTTTGGATTTCTGATTGAACCACGGTAGTTTTTTCAGCACTTCCAGACACCAGTGAAGTACAGTCATCTTTTCCTTATGCATAAATGGATTAGTCGGTCCCAGCTTACATGGTGTAGCTGCCTGCAGAGCTGTGCCCTGCACTTGGGAGGCATGCACTTGCACCAAAACCTGTCTTTCACCATAGTATGCCTCCTTTCTAAGCAAGGGGTTTTGAGTATAGCTGCAAAAGACGCGTGAACCAGTCACCTTACCGTTCCATTATTCCAGACAAGTGACGACTGTAAACAGGGGCTGTCTTTGTGCATGCATCAAACAGAACTTCAAACTCCTAGAGGAAGCTAAATAGTTGGTTTCTATTTGGTCCCTAACAGTAAAGCCTAAGCATTTGTAAAGTGAAAAGAAGCAGTATCTTGATCACTTGCATCCACTAGTTTTCAATCAAACAGGAATTCACTGGTAGCCATCCAAAGCCAACCAATAAAACATGATTTTTTTTCCCCCATCTTCAGAAAAGCCTAGAAGCATCAGCATATCAAAACTGACAACCTCACATCTGCCTCAACTACCTATCTGCAATATAGTTTTGTAGTGTTTAAGTAATTACATTTTTTTTAAACAGCAAAACAGCAACTTTATTTCAACTATTTTCTAGTGCATTTAAAAATAGTAATGTAACACACAGAAAGGTTGGAAGAAAATCCCTCTCTGCTTATACTGTCATTGCAAGGTTCTGTGGCTAACCACATTTCTCACCTAGTGGAATTTTAGCACTGTGGAGTCCAAACATTTGACCGTTTCACGTTACATTAGTTTTCAGTTCTGGCATATGCTTTAAGCTTCCCACTTCCTTCTTCAAGACGTTAAGCAAAGTTCTAGAACTATCCAGTATCTTCATGTAAGCAGCTTCAGTTTCAGCAAGAATTTTATCAAGCTCATTCCGTGAAGCTACCTTTTGGGCCAGGTTTTCACATACACACTCCAATTGTTCACTCAGGACTTGGATTTCATGCTGGAGTTTATTTTTTTCCTCTTCTGCTTGCTGGATTTGTTTGTTCAGCTCTTCTTTCTGCATACACAAGTCTTCAATGCATTTCACCAGCTCATTATTGTAACCCTGAAGAACAGCTCCCTGCTGAGTCATCCTCCCTGAGCTCTGTCACTGCTCCCTGAAGTCCCCTCTCAGCAACAGCCTTCTACACTCTAAAAAAAAAAAAAAAAATCCAAAAAAACAGAAAATGGAAAGAAAAATTCTGTAAGAGAGTTATAATGAATAATGCTACGCTATCACAGACTGAGCCACGGGGAAAGATGCTTTGCTTAAGGTTACCATGCTAGTTCTGAGTTGTGCCACATCCCTTCCCTTTGCAGGAAGGGGGCAGGACCTACACTATACCTTTACTGAAAGCTGGTCTCTCCTATGATACCTCCATAGCAATGCTCAACTCCGGTATCAAGAAATTCTATTATATTTTACAACATCCGAATATGCGATGCTTTGTACCTCAGACTTCGAGGGTTTGGTCAGACATAACCAAATGACCCTTTCCTAGGAGGCGGCTCAGCAGTGATCACCAGCAGCAGCACCCACTCGGCCTCTGATGAAGAGGAACCTCCTCGCAAACCGAGCGCCCGGCACCCACTTCAGAGAGCCCCGGGGCCACCTGAACCAAACCGACCTGGCGCTGTTGCCGACTCACGGGCGCCGGCACGAAAATTTTACAGAGGCGCGGAGGAGCTGCTTGACGGCCGGAGGCGACCGTTGGCGGCCGTTAGCGCCCCTCGCACCCCCACCCCCCAACCCCGGCGGCCGTTTCACCCCGCCCGGGCCCTTCTGCCGCCAGCGCCTCGCTCCCTCAGCAGCCAGGGCGGCCTGGCGGAGTTTCCTCAGGAGGGCCGCGAACAAACCGGCGGCGGCGCCGCCACCGCAGGGGCCGGGCCCGACCTGCGCGGCCGCCGCCTCCCCAGGGACATTTTAACAGCCTCTTCACCGCCGAGCGCTTCCTCGCAGAAGACAAGCCGCACACAAAATGGCTCCTGCCTATACATCAAGTCCCCGGGCGGAAGGGGAGGAGGGGGTAGGTAAGAGGAGACCTTCCCTTTCCTATCTGGCGGCCGGGCGCCGCTCACCCCCGCCCCGCCGCTTCTCTCGCAATTCCCCCTATTGCCCCCACCTGCCTGGCGTTCCCGCCCTGTCGGTTCCCTCACGGCTCGGCCCAGCTCCCTGACGGCTCGGCCCGGCCCGGCCCGGCGAGCGCTGCCCTCGGCCAATCAGCCGGCCGCGCCCAGCCAACGGCTGCTCCGGCCAGCAGCGCCTGGGAGCCGCCCGGCTGAGGGGTGACGGAAATACCCGAGCGTTTCCGAACGTGGCGCGGAGCGTGACAACATCTCTACGGAAATAACCGATGTTTTCCGAAGACAGGTAGCGCTCGGGAGCGGAGGGCGAGGCGGGCCAGCCGATGGGAGGAGGAGGAGGAAGGAGGGAGGGGAGTTACGGAACAAGCCGATGTTTGCCGAAGGGAGGGATTGAAGGGCGTTGGGCTCGGCGGAGGCAGCCGATGTTTCCCGAAGGCAGAGTCGCCCGAGAGCAAAGGGGACAGAGGGGACGGAGCGTGTCGGAAAGAGCCGAAAAGAGCCGACGTTAACCGAGCGCGGCGTCGCCCGAGTTTCCCGGATGTAGTTGGAGGAGCGGCGGCGGCGGCGGTGGCGGCGGGCGCAGCGGGGGGAGGAGGCGGCCGCGGCGGCAGCAGCGGCGGCGGCGGCGGAGTCGGCGCTCCCGGAGTGTCTCAGCGTGCGCGGGGCCGAGTTGGTGGCGTCTCCCCTCTCGCTGTGCGCGGAGGAGATGGGCCCGTGAGCGCCGCTCCCAGCCGAGCCGCCCGAGCCGCCCCC
>JAOXNO010000013.1:16532191-16542513 GCA_028565335.1 Limnodromus scolopaceus | reverse complement strand
TCCCCCTCCTCCCCCCTCGGCGCCTGTGGCCCGGCCGCGGCCGTCCCCTCCTGGTCCCCTCACACTCACACACACAGGCCGGGCATTGATGGTAATGTATGCGAGGAAACAGCAGAGACTCAGTGATGGGTAAATCCCTTCCTCCTCCTCCTCCTCTGGCCCCTGGCCCCGCGGGGTCTCCCCTTCCCCTCCGCCATGTTTGGGCCCCCTTCCCCGGCGGCCGGTAACGGTTGTTCGCTAACGTCTCTCTCTTTCTCTCGCTTTCTCTTTAGCTGTCACGACCGCAGGGGGGACTCGCAGCCCTACCAGGTACCTCAAGCGCCGGCCGCTAGGCCCAGGAGGAGGAGCAGGGGAGGAGAAGTGGGGGGGGGGAGCTACTCCAGCGGAGGCTTCGGCCGCCGCCGCAGGCCGCGGTGCAACAGACGGCCCGGTCCCGTCTCTCGGCGCCGTTTCGGGCCCGGGGGGAGCGGAGGGAGGGGGGCGGCAACGGCCGCGGGCGGAGGGAACGGGGCTCCGGCGCTCTTCCGAGGCCTGCGGGGCCGGAGCGAAGAGGAGAGGCCTAGTGCGACCTGTGTAGGGCTTGGGCCTAAGAGTCGGGGAGGGTACGAGGGGCGGGAGAGCGAGCCGGGGTCACTTGCAGTGGAGTGGAGATCCAGGGGGAGGTGAGTGTTTTCCTTTTAAAAACAAAAGGCATCTTGTTCTTCCCCCACCCCCCTCCCCAAGTCCTTTCTTCTCCCTAAAACTGCTGCTGTGGACTGTAACCTGAGCGGGGCATGGTTTTAGACCCTGAATAACTGGGGTTGCCAGTAAGGCTTAATTTCTGCAGTTGCCAGCTGCTAGGCATGTTCAGAAACCATCAGATCCTAAAGCTGCTGACAATAACCTCAATTTCTTTAAGGTAGATGCTCTGTTCCTCTGCTGTGTCTTTTGAAAAAAAAAAAACAACAACCCAATTCTCAGGGTGAGAATCTGGGGAATGCCATATATTGTGGTACTGCTCTCCTTAGGGCACAGAATTGAACTGTTTTATTACATTTCTGTGTATTTGTATCACTGTGAAGTGTAATCTGACAGTCCAAGGCAGCTGTCAGTGACAGTTCATGTAAATGTAAACACTTGCCACTCAGAAGCTCACACTGTAAAATCAAGCAAGTCAGAGTGAGGCAGAACATGTAATTTTTGGTAAATATTTCAAAATGAATCATCATGTTACATGTTTTTGGCTCCCAGAATTCTAGGGAGTTTTTTTATTACATTTGCTACAGGGTTGCTAGTACTGAAAAAGCCTTACAGAGGTTCAGGGTAGTGGTGAAAATGAGTGGCCTTGACTACAGTATGGAGGGCATATTCAGAGTTCACACTGATTCATTTTAACTTTCTGTTTATTTTCTTAATACCAAATGGAGGCTTGTGCTTCTCCCAGAAGTACAGAAGTACTGTGGCCCATTTACTGTTGAAAGTGTGTAGTCCATCAGTGAAAAGACAGAGAAATTAGGTTTTTTTTAAGAGCAAGTGTTATGTTGGATGTAATAGTGGGAGAAAATGGTTTGAGTTCTAATTACAGAACTTGTTGCTTTATTGTAGGTAATTAAAATCAGAAGGACTTATGCTGATTGTTTAAATGGGAAATGAAAATTAATTAACTTCAAAAAGTGTTTCGGAAAGAGATCTAAAATTTAGAAATAACATTTTAACATCAGTTCTGTAAGTTCACATCTAATGTAAGTGCCTATTCTCTTGTGATCTGTTACAGGCTCTTAAGTACTCATCCAAGAGTCACCCCGGTGGTGGTGATCACCGTCATGACAAGATGCGAGACGCCACAGATCCTTCACCACCAAATAAAATGCTGCGGCGCTCTGATAGCCCTGAAAACAAATATGGTGACAACACAGGGCACAGTAAAGCAAAAAGTGTGCATACTCACAGAGTTAGAGAGAGGGATGGTGGTGAGTTATCTTTCATTAACCTTTATTTAAGTAATAACTAATTTTTCATTAAAATTTAGCCATTACCACTCAGGTGATTGTTACACTAAATGTCCCTTGTACCATGTTTGGAAGACTTCAGTGAAACCAAAGTGCAAGTTGCATTGGAAGCAATCATTTAGGCATTGTAACACCTATTAATTTTCTTATTGTTACAGGTATGGTAGTTTTTCTTATAGCCACAAAGATGAAATAAACTTTTATTATTTTTTTTTAAACTGACTTACTTATAAGTCTGACTTACTTTAGATGTACTGCAACATTTGATAACATGGAACAGTATTCTGAGTTTTTCACTAACAATAAATATTAGCTGGTTTAAAGACTTTTTAAAATAACTTTGTGTATTGTGGTGCTATACTGTGTAGTTAAGGTGCCTCATAGGCAGGCTAAACCCCATAAGAAATAAAAAAAAGCTTCTTCGCATTTAGCTGCTGTGTAGAACCCTTAACAATCAGAAAATGATAATCAAAGGTAGCACTTACTAGTGCCTTTCTTGGCAGGAGCTCAGAGAAGACTGTTCACAGTCAAGTCAGCCTCCTGTGTTTTTACAGGATATTATAGATGGTAGTAACATCCCCAATATTTTTTAACTGATGTTATTTTCTATCCCTGCTTCCTAGAAAAAGGACAGAGTAGGATTTTCCTTTTAATAAAAAATGGTAGCAGTTGCAGTTTAGAAAATTCCTGTTACTGACTGAATTTGGAAGCATGTTTTTCTTTTTTGTAAGTACTGTATTTCATCTCTGTATCGAGTTATAAAATGAAGTATTCAAGTAGAGATCTTAGAGCTTTTAATCAGTGCTTTTTTGTTCTATATAAAGTTAACAACTTGTGATGTACAGATATATTTATTGCTGCGCTATTGTTATTTGTTATAACAGTTAAAATAAAATGCCTGTAAGTACCTTTTAGGAAATACTAGTTCCACGTTACAAATGTGTTTATGGTATCTAAGTGTTCTTACAATTCCTATTTATTTTTTCTTATTTGGATTAATACAGAGGCTTTGTAGACCACTGAGAGTGTGGTATTATTGTGGAGAAGCATTATAAAAACAGGCATCTTTTGTTAGTACACTGATTTTTATTATATCTGATCATACTTTATAGTTATCTTGGAATGAAATGTGAGTGTAAGGCCTGTAGGCTGCTATTCTGTGCTACTTTTCAGGACACAGAGATGTCCTCTCTTATTTCTTGTTCACCTGTTGAAAGGTACTCATCCTAGGTACTCTTGCAATTCTGCTTAGTTTTGCTACAATTGGTAATTCTTTTGGCTTCAGTGGAGCTACGTTTAGTGGAGTTATGCCTATATGAAAACATCTGGAGGATGAGACTCTATATGAGGAGCCTATTTGCTTATTCTTGTGTTGGAATTGTTTTTAAGATAGGAAAGACATTCTGAAGATCTCAGTGAGTCCAGATGGATTTAATAGTTGGGGAATGACCTGAAGCATGGATGTATACGGTAACAATGGAGAAACAAAACTACAAATAATTCATTTCAGTGGAAGGAAGACTATCCCACTCTACCTTCTCCTTTCCCAGGCTGTTAACAGTGGAAAATTTCCTTTTTTCTAATCTGAAAGTGGTCCTGTGTGCATCATATGTTTATAGACTGGGAGAAGAAAGTAGTCTGAGGGAAATCACTAATTTTAAAAGATGAACATTTGTACTATTTAATGGACATTATAAGTGATTTTTTGGGTGTGTACTGTTAGTAAGGTTAGCTTGGCCCCGGTTTCAGCTTTTAAAAATGTATTCAAAACCACCAAAGTTGCGTTAAATCCTGTGTATTGCGTGTAGTAAGCCAAAGCTGAGCCGATATGAGCAGGAGGTTAGCAACTTTGTCTTTCATTTACTGAATCTTTCTGTCAGTATGAAATGAAGGTAGGTGTTAGAGTATAGGTGAAATACTGTGGTGTTGCGGACATTTGTATATTGCTAATATGCAAAAGACATAATCTAATAATTTACCACGTTCTCTGTCTATTGAATTACACTGAAGTACTGGTATTGATATAGTTTTCCCTTAGTTTTGCAATTACGGACATACAATGGAAAAAAGAAAAAAAATGTTAAGAAAATAGCTAAAATTTTTCACTGAAGTCCTAATATAAGTCTAAAGAATGTTAGTTGGCGTTGATGCTACTGTAGTTTTCTGGCTTGTTTTCTTTTTAAACTCTTCTGAGGGGGGGAAGGTTTGGTATTCTTTTTTTCATAATAGCTGTGCATTTCATTGTTCTAAAATCAGTGGTGCTTGATTTGGAACTACTACAAAGGTCTTATTGCCTTCCTATGATCTATCTGAAATTGACAAAACAAAACTCAGTCTCCAGTGTATATGTCCACAAACTGCATTAAAGTCCCAAAGAAACAGTCTCTTTTTTTCTCATCCCTTAGAAAACAGAACAAAAATCTGGAGTGTTACTACTGAATGTAAAACTGAATTAACCTAATCTCTCCCTTTCAAGTCAATGTTTAAAAAGTCAGTCCTGTATATCTCTTAGTGATTTTTGCTGTCGAAACAGGAAGATTCACAGGTGTAAGATGCTGATACTTGGGACTCGTTTAGTTACGATTGGATCACTTTTTTTGTGGTGAAGACAACTAGCTAAATGTCCTTTAAATATTTAAGTGTACACATATAAAACATAAGAGCTGTAATTAAATTGATTGAAAATTAATAACTCAAAAATGGTAGAACCTACCCCTGTACTTTTTGGTACCTGTATAAAGGTATTTGTTGTTACAGCTTATTTTTCTAGTACTCATGGCAGAATCCTTTGTGTTTGTAGAACTGTAATCCATGGTAAGAAATTCAATTGCATTCAATTAAGGTTTTAAAACACGTGTTATGGGTAAGCCCTCCATACTGATAGAGTGCAAACAAAGCATTTTTCAAAACTGCTTACTGCATGGTTTCTGTTGAAAGAGACTCTGTACAGAGATGAGGACTTCTCTGGAGAGAGACTTACAGGTTTACCTTGGACTAAACATGGCAGAGTACTTGCAAGTTTTTGTCACATCCCGCGTTTCCAAAGAGTACTTGTAAATCCAGTGTATCAAAGAACTGTAGTAACTTTGTTCTTGCTTTCAGATCTTTGTGCACGGGGACATCATCTCTGTATGCAAGTGTTTAAAACATAATGAACAGCTACCCCCCTCGGTGCATCTCTTATTTCTAGGTCAGCTGCTATAGGCAAGTGTGGAGTTTGAAGAGATTAAGGGGTCTTATGAGACCAACTCGAGTGTGAAGTTCCTTAACAGTAACAAATAGGGACTTAAAGCTAGCATTGTTTACAGGGAATAGAACTACGAAAGGTCTTGTAGATATGGAAAAGTGTTTCCATTAAAGAGAAAAGGGAAGTACAAAGATTTGAGGGTCCTCATTCTTGAGGATGGACAGGCTGAGAGCATAGATGATCCTTGTACGTCTGTTTACATGCATAAATGAGGTGATATTGGTGCAGGAAGGAAAACAGAGGTCAGATAAGTAGGGTAGCTTTGGAAATACTGTAAGGGAGAGATATTTATTATTTAGGAGTAAAAATTACAAGATGCAACCCTTGGTAAAAAAGGGAAAAGGATGTTTCTACTTAAACATATGGAGCAGAATGACTGATTAAGATACATAGTAGAACTTTGTGCAAAAAAAGTTAGTTCACTTAAGCCACATGTACTCAGTTGTTTCTTACTGTGAAGATACGGGGCGTTTTGCTACATTTATGTTAAAGAGACTTTAAAAATGTATGCCTCATGCCACGATCTTACTGAATTGTTTAAAATAACAAATGGAGAGCATTAATGTACACAGCATAAAATCTTTTTCTGGATTTTGTGCTATGTAGGCTATTTTCATGAAATTTGATTATAACTTGTGATACTTAAATTCCAAAATATAACTGAACTTTTTGTATGTTTCTTTTGCATGTTTTTTCTTTTAATTGGCAATTAAGAATGCTGTCAATGACCACTGTTATTGACCGACTGTAATACAGTTCTAAGATTCAAAATCCTACTGCTATTAGAGATTGAATGGAATATTTTAAATCATGACTTCCTTGTTTTATTGAAGTATGGTGGGAGCTGCTGTCATGAAGTGTTGGTTTGCTTTGTTTCCAGTGGTTCCTTAAGGAGTTCAGAGTCCTCATAGCAAAAAGACAGTGAACAGCCGGAAACAGGGCGCTAGCTTTTCTTTCCTGTCTTAGCAACCCTGGCAGTAGAGAAGGACAGGAGGCTAACCGCTGATTAAATTAGTGTGGTCATTGACGAGCAGTCAGAAATAAGCAGGGTGTTAGGGCAGGTACAAGAAAGTGGAAGCTGCCTGGGCAACGTGCACTGGAAAGGGGAAATTGCAGGGTAGGTGGAAAGAGGGAAGTCTGAGAGTAATGAAACATAGCAAAGGGTTGAGGAAGAAGCTGGACTAGATTCCGTCTATTTAGTTAGTAGTAACTGCTGTTAACGTTCAAGTAATTATTCATTATTATGAAGACTCCTTTCTTCACTGTAACTGCATGGTCAAAGCTGGGGTGAGAAAAGTCTGTGATCACACATGAGAGTAGGCTCTCTGTGTGAATCGATGCAGGCAGGACGCAGGAACAACCACAAAACCATGGTTTAAGGGCAAAGAACAAATTTAATCTCAATACCTCATAGATCGGGGAACCTCTGAAGCAGCACCTGGGCAGAGGCAGGCAAGCAGGGAACGCAGGCACTGCAGAGTGAGAGTCCTTGTTAGCAAGGGAGTAAGGGAGCCAGAGAGCTCCCACTTGCTGTTTGCGCCTGTATTTCAAGGATTCTGGCAGGCAGAGTTTTCTGCTGTGCTTTGATCTCTTCAGCAGCAGGGCAGGAATCTCAGGCGTGTTTGATAAGGTGCCCCTGAGTCCATCCCAGGCCTATGTTATCTAAGTGCAGATGTTCTACTTGTTGAGCACACAAAACTAAGCAACAATTAGTGTGATAGATGTGTTTTCCAGCACCCCACATGCGAGTCACTTGAGCCTATTTACAGTCCTCCTTGCCAATCTTCCGTTACTTTCCCACACTCTCCATAAAACATGCTTTGAACATGCACCCTCCTTCAACATCCAACAATGAAAGAGATGATTTGTTCCCTTGCTTGGATATTGGCTGTTTGGGTGGCTCTAAAGGAGGTGGGATTTGGTCATTTGTTTGTTTTTTAGGATAAATGCAGTTGCTTCCAGGACCATTAACCTCTTAGATTTTTTTTCTGAATTAAAAAAGTTTAAAAAGGTGGAAAAAGTAGATTTCTGTGTTTTTTCTGATTTTTATAAAAGCTTTCTTTCAAGTCTCACTAGTACCTGCAGTTGAGGGGTGTTAATATTAAGTTTGCTTTAAAAGTTTAGAAGTTTTAGGTAGAAAGTAGCTTTACATTTACTTAGTGTATTTGGCGATGTTTCTGAAGTGAGTTATTGCTGGATCAGTTGTATAACCATTATTTTTTCTCTTTTTTTTTGTTACTGTGCTGTGAGGATCTCTAATAGAAAAGAAATTGGAACATATGTGATCATGGTATCACAGTAAAGGTAGAACTTTTGTATGTACTTTTTAAATTTTGAGATTTAGAATGTTAATGTTCAAAATTGCTTTTGAAAAGTAGCTGCAAAGCTTGCTTTTAAAAAGCACAGGATGGAAGATATAAAAACCTACTGATGTTAGGGAAGAATTGTGATATTAATATGATGGTATTAAATGCTAAGTCTTTATGCATTTACATGGGTGCAGTCCTCTGTGTTTCTTTTCATGAAGTTCAAGTGTCTGGTGTAGGTTGAGAGAGTAGGTATGTATTAATGGGAGACTTTATCTGAAGTTGAAACTGCAGCAAATGGCAATAAGCAGTGCTTTTTGTTTGTAACCTGTTGTTGCAGCCACTTGGGAACTTCCAATTTCACTTACTATTCTTACTTTATTCTGTTTGCTAGTATATAAAATACAGCTCTGTAAATAGGTCCTCTGAGAGTTTCCCTTTTGCGCTTGATCTGTTTAAGGAAATATGTGTCCTTAAGTGTTTTAATAACTCATAAATACAGTTTTTGGATTCTAAGTGTAATTTGTTCAAGTCAGTCAGTCGAATAGCTAGACCTGGTAAGCTTTTGTATGTAAGCTTATTTTGTTTTGGAAAAGGGAAAATACTGGCTATATTTTAACTGATACAAGATCAGATAAATCTACTTTTCTTTGGTACGTAAGCTAATCATAAGAGAATGATTTTTACTTAGCATCATGCTTTCTTAATATATGCTTCTAGCCTGACTTTGCAGAAATGGAATATACAGCCTATAAAACTTTTGGGTTTGTGCTTTTGGTTTACTTTTTGCCTTTTGTACTTTTGGGTTCCTTTTCTGAAGGTGAAGAGAAGCAGTGAAAACCCTTAGTTTCTGATGAGCTGCCTGCTGCTAGGCCATAGTAAAGATAGCAATTTGTAACTTATCTAGCTCTTTTTTAATGGGATTATTCTGTATTCTCTAATGGCCCCTGACTAAAGTTAGTTTCTTAACCACTGTTTGGGACACAGCTGCTTTCTAAGAAGAGAAATATTTTTTATTGACAGTTTACATTTGTTTTCCCTGCTGTTTCTACCTATTCTGCATGAAGTATTGAGTGAGCCAAAGGTCATTAAAGCTGTGCAGAACTTGCAAGAGAACGCTCTGCCTCTGTTTTGGCTGAGAGAGGAGGTGATGCTGTAATAACTTTGCTATGGAAAACAGTAATTTAATGGCACCCAACTTGCATTGTTAACTACATTTGTTCATGAGGTCAGGTTTTTATACAGTTTCATAGGCAATTCCAGGGAAAGACCTCTCAATATACAGAGAAATTGTTCTTTATATGGTTCTTCAGTAAGAAAGAAAATTGTACTGGCAATGAAAGGCAGTTCTCAATGCTGATGGTTCTAGGCTTGTGCTTTGTCAGTAATTTGTTGTAGTGTAAAAATGAATCCTTTCTGGACACAAATGTAGCGCTTAAGAAGAGAGAAGTATTTCTTTATGTAGAGTTAGACTGAATTATGAAGGGATCACCAAACTCTGTTGTGCTTTACTGCAGGTGTTCCCTGCTGTAACTTTAGTATTAGAAGATGTTTCCTTTCTTGAAGACTTTAAACAGACTTCCTAGCTTTTAACAATAAAACTACCCTAAAAAAAGAATATAAGTTCACTAGTTTTTCCTTTATCCCAGTAATATTTTGCTAGTAGTAAAAGAATGCTGTTTAGTTCTGGGCTTCCTTTCCTTGTTTTACGCATCTTGTGCAGGTTTGCTTTTTTACTGAAGTAGTGTGGTGTTCCATTTGAAAGCACTAGCCTAATCATCCAGGGCATTCATGTCTAGATTTCAACAGATGAACCTGTATCCCTTCAGTACTTTTGCCTATTAAAAAAAAAATACTAACCAGAGCAATTATGGCTTACTAAACTTTTGCTGAATATTTTATCTCTTTTCTGAAATCAGAGCTTTCTGCTTATGGTTTACTCTGCACAGGGAGTAATCTTAGAATTATACCGTAGGTGAAAAATTTTATTTATTGAAATTTTTGTTGGAAGTGTTGCTTTGTAAAGCAGTATTTTGAAATTCATTCATCTGTAATAACTGGAAAATCTATGGTAATGAATATAATATATTCATTATATATACCAAAATTGCATGAATTTCTGAAACGTAAGCTTCTAAAATAATTGCTGATCCTGTAATTTTTAATCACTTTCTAAATTATTCAAAGATATCTCTTGAATGTGATATTCACTGATTTTCCTGCTGCAGAGTTATTCTCAGCCCTTCAACAGCAAAAAAAAAATGCAAATCCAAACAGTGAAAGAGCCTGGAATTCTCCTATATACTTTTGCATCTCTCCTTTTCCTCTTAGGAACCGTTTAATTTTTCTTTCTACTTTCAAGCTTGTGAAGGGAGATGTGTGTTTTAAAGCACAAACTGTACTTGCCTACTGACTAGAAACAGATTCCTGGAGCCGTATGGAAGAATAAGGTCCGGCTGGAAAGTCTGTCCTCCACATTACTGGGAAGGGAGTTAAATTTTTGAGCAGATGACTGACAAGACACCACGCTATTCACTCATTTTTGTCAGATGGGTTAAGAGATGTCTGGTAAGCTTTTGTGGCCTTGACTTACGTTTATAAGTCAAGGCAATGTTACATTGTGTTTGAAATGAATAGAAAACAAGAGGCCTAAAGACCGTTGTTGATTGGGCCCCATAGTATTTTGGGACAATCCTTCTGTTCATTGAATTTCACTGAATTTTTAGAGTTGGAAGGGACCATAGAGATCATCTAGTCCAACTCCCCTGCCAAAGCAGGATT
>JAOXNO010000013.1:16500822-16532091 GCA_028565335.1 Limnodromus scolopaceus | reverse complement strand
CTTCTCTTCTCCAGGCTAAAGAGTCCCAGCTCTCTCAGCCTTTCTTCATAAGGGAGATGCTCCAATCCTTGAATCCTTACTGTAACTACTGTAATGAGAGTTGTAAAGGAACAGTGTGTCAAAGTTTGTTTCTATGGCAGAGGTATGATAAAAATGTTAATATTCTGCTTTTGTCATCACTCCAAAAAAGAGGTGTAATGCAGTATTAAAGTACTTCATGAAAAGGGCAAGGAAGTCAGAAATACAAACGGTTAGTTTCCAGAGCTAAATTCCCAGTGTCTGAGGGGCAACAGACCTCTCCAGGAGATCTTGTTTGTGTCTAAAATTTTATCATTAATTTTTTGATACGCTTCAACTAACTTCTCTGACCTGCTGTTTTGGGTAGACATGAGATAGGTGATTCTTAGCCACGGAGTAAAACATTTTGAGATCTTTAAGTATGAAAACATTTTTTACATCATATGTTTTATCGATCAAAAGCTGGTAACTGATAGATGCCAAAGATATAAAACTTGTGATGATCACATGAGCTGGGTTTCATTTGTTTGGTTTTTTTTTTAATGTGAATAGGTTTGCTGTTGGTTTTAAGTAATAACACTTCTTTATCAACAAGGAAGAAATCATAGGATCTATTCATACACTTACCAGTAATTTAAGACTGAATGGCAAATAATAAAAACTGTCCACTAGTACAGAGCTAGCTAAGTTATGCAAAATTAAAAATGCTAATTAATCTACAGGAACATGTAAAAGTGATCCACTATGTAAAATTTACACAAGATTACAGGAAGGAGTGTAAAAGTAGATACTGTGCAGAGCTATGACTCTTAAAACAGACATGAAACTCATACACAATTAAGAGCGTAAATATTGAATGCTGTGTTATCCAGAAAGGATATATGATCAGAGGAATATCAAGTAGGACTAGAGAGATTACCTCTAAGCTAATGTGACAGCTACTGAAATATGGTCTCTGTTTTGATTCTCACAGTTTGGAAAGTAGGTTTCAGAGAAGAGGCAAGAAAATGACTGCAACTGAAGCTTGTGCATTAGAAGGAGAGACTTGGAAGAGCTCTTGGTATAGTTACAAAAAAAACATCAAGGGTTTATGTGATTAATAATTACAGGTAAAAGAAATGGCATACTTATGAGTTCTTGAATGTGGCAAACAAAGGTTGAAGATCCAGTTACCTTAACCTAAATATTCAGGAAATCGAAATTTGGTAGAATTTTTAATGTTGTTAGTAACAACTGGAGTGACTTATTGTGATGATTTTTGCAAGGGTGGAAGTTTTGAAACTGGATGACTAAAAGACAGTTTTCTAAAGTTTGTTTCATGAAGAAAGTTGAACTAGTTGATCAGAGGTCCACTGATAGAAAAAACAGTAATGTGAGTAGTTCTAGTGTAAATATTGTAATTAGTGGACTTCAAAGTGAAAGAGATTAAAAATTGTTAATTAACTTTGTAAGTAGCATTCCTGTGACAATTTCCCCACCACCACTTCCAAGTGGTTGATCTTGGCTCTTGGCGTGTGAGGATTATGAACCTGTGAATGTGTTTCGTATTGCATTATAGGATTTTTGGTCACTGAGAATATTTGGGTTTAGTCACTGAGAATGCTTCATTTTAATAGTGGAAATAAACCTTGTTTAGTATGTAGAGTCTATTTCTTCGAAGATGATTGCACACTTCCACTTTAATGCATCCACTTTTGATGTTTTTCACTGATGTGTACGTTTACCAGATTGGATTTTAGTTTGTTGGCCATAACTACGCAGCTTCATCCATCAAGACAGTATCTTGAATATCTTGAAATTGCTTTGCTGTTTTAGATTTGCAGAATTTGCACATGACAAAACATAAAATTCTTCTTTAATTTCTTGTGTTCTTTGCCAGAAGAATTTGTTACGGAAAGGTTGACATGCTTGTCTCGCATTTTGGAGTGATTTATAAGCCTTTTCCTTTCCCCCTCGCCGCCTCCCAGCATACGTTTGATTTCAAAGTTAAATTTGTTAATGTGAAAGTTGGAGAGTGATTGATAGCTTCTGTAGATAAAGGTTTCTCTTCGGGATAGAGAAATGCTGTGCTCCTAAAACTCATCTTGTGTAGATCATGTTTATGCAGGGTAATGTGAAGTGGATTTAGAGAATAATGCAGTTAAAATTCTGGTTTTTTCCTCCCCCAAAAGTATGGGGTTACATTTAAAAGCTGGTTTAGGTTTATCAAATTGTGTTGTTCCTGTTTCCACATCTTCTTAACTACAGTTAAGGTTTTAGCTTAAGTGTACTGAGAACTAAAACATATTTAGAATCTATTTTCTTCTGAATTCTGATACAGGTATTTTTACTCAACAGAAACTGTTATTATGTCCTGCAGAACTTCTTGAAGAGGCATGTCATAGGCAGAAAGAACTTGTAACGTTTATTAAAAAAGACTTTTCTTTAAATAGTCAACAGTCTTTGCCAGGGCAGCATTCAAATATATAAGATAGTAAAGGCAAGATACACAATGAGTTAACTGAGTGAAGCTGTACTCAATTTGGTTGGGTTTTTTTTTTTTCTTGCCTCCATATACAGTCATCTGACCTATCTGGATATTTATCTTGTAATTCATTGTGACCATAAAGGAAGCAGAGAGGCTAATTAATTGGACATAAGACGAAGGCTTGACAGTGACGTCTGGTTCCTTGCTGTCCTTTTTTCTGATTCCTGTCCTTAGCTTTAGCTTTGGCTGTGAGAAACGGATCTGGCTTAGAGACTAAGATGGCTACAGGACGAGATGAGAAGCAGGATAAACTAGGTTACTTCTGCTTATATGAAAATCAAACAATTTTTTTTTTAAATCTTAAATAAGCCAATATTGAGTGGAAATTGGTCACAGATCCTTTTTTGCAGTAATTTTACTAACATTTTAAATAATAATAAATCCTGATCATGGTCGAACTAGTACAGCTTCTTACTGGGGAGAAAATATAAAAGAATTTTAAAGAAATTTGTAAAATTATGTTTTCCTATTTTTTAAATATTAGTGATATTTTATTTTAAAAATGCAGAAAAAGCTGTATGTTCTGAAAACATCGTATAATTTTGTGTGTTTATATATTTGGTTAGAAAATGTTAGCTGCTTGTGTTTGATCAGTTCATCCCTTCCCTGGTTTTAGGAGGCAGTAGTTGAAGGCATGTGATTTTGTGGCGTAGGAAATTCCTACTATAAAATCAGTGTGGGTTGGTTGTTTGTTTTTTTATTTGGTGTTTTTTTGTTTTTTGGTGTTTGGTTTTTTGTGGGTCCAGTTGATTTGATAACATGAAATTCCTTCTTACCTTTTCCTTACTTTTAGAGAGTTGACATAGCTACTCAAAGTGTAAATGAAAATGGCTCAGCTGTGTGTCCTCATGGGCAGGTGATGAGAACCCCAAACGCTGCTGTGTTTAGGTGGGGGGAGAACAGAGCATGGAGGCATGTCTCCTGTTACTTGTGTATAGAGCTAGGCTAATAGGATAGACATTCCCACCTAGTGGATCCTGAAAGGGGAATGGTGTTGAATCACTTTGATAAATTCAGAGGAAGGAAATTTATTTAGTTGGGTCATCTTTCTTTGTAAGTGTTTTTTAATCTTAAATACCATGTATCTTGAATTTACTATTGCTTGCCATTTTCCCTTGAAGAGTGTGCTTCAAAACTGGCACTGTCATTACGCCATACAGTTGTTCTGTCTGAGGAGCTGCCTACCAGAGAAAACCTTGTGAAAGGATAAACTGTGAACATGCTCATTAATTTCTGTAGAAACAAAATGCAATCAGCTAATACATAGAAATGTTTCTTAAAATATAGTTGTTTTTTTTTTTAGTAAAATCTTGAGTGATTTCTGGCCTGTTCTAGTGAAGTGAGAGCTTCATATTTATGCTGTAACTGTCCCAGAAGATTTGAGATTTCAGTGATTTTAGTTTTGACAGTAGTGCTCTTTAATCTGCTTATTACAGGAATCTGAAGATCAACCTTTTAGTTAAAAGAAAACATAATTTGAAAAAATATACATAGTAACAGGCATGTTTAATATTAGACTTTACAAGATTCAAACTAAGTTATTGTGTTAAATTGCCAGTATTGGCACTTTCTTATAGCAAAGATCACAGCATAGTTGAACTTTCCAAAAAATCTCTCCTGCTTTTTTTCAAACTTCTTATATCTGTAGCTCAAAGAATTTCAGTATCCCTAGTAAGATTAACTTTTTTTTAAGCTTTTTTTTTTGAGGAGAAACATTTTATATTTCACCATTTTACAGAAATCTGATATATTTAGGCATGTCAGACTTTCTGAAAATATTATATTATTAGAAATAGATTAATAGATTATTAATCTATTAGAAAGTAAATTAGGTCCTCTGCCTTTGTTTCCTAGATTTCTTAAGTGTTGTGCTTGTTTACATCCTCCAAAGCAGCAGTCTTCCTCAGTGCTTTCCTTCAAGGGGCAGCAGACACAAGCTATAGCGCAGGAATTTCCATCTCAACATGAGGAAAAACTTCTTTGCTCTGAGGGTGCCAGAGCCTTGGAACAGGCTGCCCCGAGAGGCTGTGGAGTTTCCTTCTCTGAAGATATTCAAAAGCCCCCTGGATGCATTCCTGTCCAACCTGCTCTAGGTGACCCTGCTTTGGCGGGGGGGTTGGACTAGATAATCTCTGAGGGTCTCTTTTAACCCCGACCATTGTGTGTGATTCCTAGGTAGATTTGTTACTGAATTTGTTAGAGTCACAGAGTTATAAATTATTCATATCTATCAGTAGCAAAAATGGGGAAAGGAAATTATGATCTGCCCTGCTCATCTCATTTATTCTCTTTCAAACATACTTGTTCACTCCCAAATGTGGAAAAAACCCCAAAGAATACTTTTTTATTAAGGCATATAATTCGAAATAATACACAGTTGTGTATAAACTCTTCTGCACAAACTAGGTAATGCTCCTTACCTATTTTTTCTGCTGTGTTTATTTCACATAATTATGTTCTTCTGAATGATGGTGTGTTCACATCCAGTGTTCCCTGTGAATACATCAGCGGGAGTTCACGTCTCTTCTAGTTAAGTAGTTTGAGTAGTTTGCTCATTCAGACACCTGCAGTTGGCAGGTTAACACAAACACAATTTTCAAAACCACTTATTTCTTTTGAAAGAATACTATTTCTACTTGATTTAATATGAGAAATTATATGATCCTCTTCATATTTGAGTAGCATAAAGTTCACCTCGTTTACTGCCTGTATTAACGATTGCAGTCTCTATATAGTCCTTTTGAGAGTGTTTACTTAACTAGGGAAATAAAATGAGACACTTGGGCACCCAGACAATCATAAACTAGATTTTCAGTTTGTAAACCTAACTTTAGCTTTTGTGGAGAGGCATATTTTCCTCTAGTAAGGAAATTGAAGGAAAGACCAGTTGAATTTTAAGTATATATTTAAGAATTATTTAGTGGGAAGAGGGAAGAATTGTCATGTCACCTGCTGTGCTTTAGATATTTGAAAGCCCTATTGCACAGTACCTTTATTAAGCCAAGCTAAAGATCCAGCCTGAAACTAAGCCTACGAATCTGTTGTATTAAAACCTATATGTATTCTTAGGTGGATCCTTGGATGCTGCGTCCCTGGGCCAGCGTTTTTTTTAATAAGAACTTCTATGGGGCAGAAATTGATTTGACTTGGTTTTTTTCAGAATGCTCTTAGTATCTCTTCTTTTCAAAACCAATTCCCGGTTGAAGATTAAGTAAGCATAAAGTTAAAATCCTTGTATGAGTTGCATATCTATGCTGTAATAAATATATACGTGGTACGGTATGTCCTCAACTGAAAGAAGCCTCATCATTTCACAAGTTATCATGTAAAAGTTTACTGAGCAACTGTTGCTTCTAATACTAAATATTTTCAAGTTAGCTTGCTCATTTGTGATGAGTTACTAAACATTTTGTGGACATTGCTGTTGTCTCAGAAGAGGAGCAAAGTTCTCTTCCCCTGGCAAATATTAATAGCACCTAAGCAGTCATCTTGTACTGAAGTGGAGTTTGGTTCATGTAAGATGCGGTTATTAAGTAACTGGAGGACGAAAAATGCTTTCTTCTGTTAGCCTACAAAATAAAAATAGAAGTGAATGAGCCAAAATTCTGCATGCCTTTGGAGGGAAGTCAAATTTGATATATCTTGAGATACATATTTGAGATAATGTGACTTACAGTTAATATTTTTAAGTCACATTTAAGAAGGAAGATCCATGGTGTCTTTTTTTGTTCTTGCCTTTTTTTTTACTATGGTTAGGCATTAATTCTGTCACAGCCTTTTTATTAAGGATACAAGTATGATAGTTATGTCTGTGACTAATCTTTTTGCAGGATTGCTGTAGTGTTTTGTAATAGAGCCTCCTTTTTTTAATCTTCCTACAATACCATGTACTTGGGGAGTTTCTGATTCTGAATGGTGCATGCTCAGTTGAAATGAAGGAAACTTTTAAGATGGGGTTAAAGTTGCAAGTGTTTGTCACTGCATAGCACTACCTGTGTTCAGAAAAAGCTGCAACTTCATCTTCCTTATTTCAGAGAGAGAAATGGAAATTTTCTTGCATGTTAATTTGTAAGTAATACATACTGCATTCACAGACTCTTCAGTTTAAAGTTCTTTGTACCCAAGAAACTATCCCCAAAACATTAAAAGAAAGTTGAGAGTTGCTAAACTACATGTCTTCCTTCTTATTTAATCTTATTTTTGCTCACAGGATTTTGTCAGGGAGATTAAATTGTCATACCTTACCTAATTGGTTGGAGCTTCTGAGTGGGAGTGCTAGTTTGTTGATTGATAGAAAATGGAGGAATAGTCTCAGAGCTGTGTTCTGGCCACTGTGCTTTGTTTTTCCTCCTTTGTAAGCAGAAATTGTTTTGCACGACCCCTGACTTTGTCCATACTTCTGTCAGTGATGACCAGTTCATGGTGTATTGGTCTTCCATAGTGTTACTGTGCTGTTTGTAATCTTAAAACATTGTGTAATACCCACTTTTTTGAAAGTGTCTGCTTTTAAGCAATTTCCATCTTAGGTCACTGAGGTGTATGTTGTTAAACATCAATGTGTCTTCCAGTATATTTGTTCATGTTCTTTAGGAAGCTCCTTGAATTAAAAGTAAAAATTGTGACACCCCCCACCCACAATGTTAAGGGATTTGTTTATCTAGTTTTAGTAACCCTGAAGCCTCATTTTCAGAAAGAATTTAAGCATGTGCCTATTGGTAATAACTTAAAAATACTCCAGATAACGAATACATTTTTTTATAAATGTATTGAATTCTCTAGTTTCTCTTTTTCTTGGGTGTTGAGAGAAAAGCTTGTTAAAATTGCAATTATCTTCTGACATTTAATGTGTCTCAGTGGTTGCAGAAACAGATTCAGGGGATCTGACAGAAGTGAAGTGTTTCTTTTGTGATGTGCACTGAATATACTTTTACGCACACTGTTTCCTATTGCAGCACTTTCTCCGTCTTTGCGGTAACTGCTTATTATCAGGTGCTTAGCTATAAAGTTAGTTTCTACTTATGGCCCAGCTTAAAAATCTTAATATGCTTTATTTGACATTGCCTCAAATCCTGTTTTTTCTTGCTGTATTTATGTAGCGGAGTTGTTCTCTTTTGAGGAGGTATTAGACCAGTCTGAGGCACGAACCAGTGGCAAGCCGTCTTCTGCTTACTCTGAGTTGTTCGGGATTGTGGAAGCCTTTTTGGCTGAGGTTGGATGGTCCATCGTTGGTGGTGCTGTTAGATGTCCATTACCAGACTGTATTACAGTGTGTTCATGGGAGGGCTGTTTATTTGGGTTTCGTGGTGTATTGCTGGGGAGGGTTTGGAAGGGGGAAGTTCAGTCTATTGTCCATACGCTGTGCTGGTCCACACTGGAATTAGGAGAACATCATTATTAGTTCCTGGTAAGGATTCTAGCTGCTAGTTTAACATGTCTTACGTTGTGTACCATAAAAATTAAAAAGCCCCTTCCTGTATGAAGATCTTATTTGAAGCTTTTATTTGAGGACAGAAGAACCTCTCTTCTGCCCTCTTCTACACTGTATTAGAGATGTAAATGTTTTCTGAGCTACAGTCAAGAATGAAAGCGTAGTTTGGCTTTATTCTCAACTACATCTAAGTTCTTTTTAGAGGAATGTCCCACTCCACTTAATCCAAATGTGATAACGTTAATAAGTGTTGCAAGATTAAAAAGACTTTAAAATTGACTGTCATCAGTGGTGCTATAGCAGCGAGTTTATTTTTTATTTAACACATTGAGATCTTCTGGGGTCATGAGCTAGAGAGTTAGGAATATGACTCTGTTGCTGAACTTTGTAGTGCTTTTTCATGTTTTCTATGGGTAAAATGGCTTAAGCTGCTTTTCCAAGTTGATTGACCTCAAATAAAGTAGGTGCCTTCGAGCGTTGAAGGTGTTGGTAACTTACTGGGATGATTATCCTGTGAATCAAACACTAGAAAACAGCATGGAATTTGGTGTCCTGAAGGAAATGAGGCTATGCAAGCTCTTTTGCCTGTAGAGCTACTTGTTGACTGGTATAAAACATTTATTTTGGGGGGCATAATGAATATGTAATTGGGCAGTACAGTGATCAGGCTAGATTTTCTTTCTTTTGGCAGAACACTGTGCATTCAACTTACTATGTTATGAAATTCTGGAAAATGTTACTGCACAGTTGGTATATTCTCTGAGGCCATTGCTCTGCTAGAAAAATTGCAAGTTTTTATGCTTTTAGTTGCCTATGGAAGGCAGCCATATTTTATTTCAATACAGCAAGCCACATAAAAATGCAGTGAAGAAAAATTGTGTTTTGTCTTACTACTTTTACATGTGGCCAATAAAAAGTGGCCATGATAGGCTATTCAGTTTTTGTCCCATATGCAGAACTTTAGAAAGTGTTCTGCATAAAGATTTGCACTGAAGTAACAAAAATGTCAGTTGAAATATAATTTAGGCATTTTAATTTAGGCTTCTCCTAGATAAGTTTTTATCGTTGTTACTGTTTAAACAAGCCTTAATTAGCTACCCTCATAAAATATCACTACCATAAACTATCTTGCTGTTTTCTCTGTTCAAAAAATAGTGTCTGTCAGTTGGGCAGTATTTTTTCTGTTGAGGAAGTTCAAGTTCTAATACTGTCCCTGGTTTAATGAATTTGATAGCATAGTAGCTAGAGGTGAAAAATGGAGTCACAGAACAGTATGTATGGAGTTGAAGCAAGCGGAATGAACTTCCTTGCTTTTCTGCTGCCCATTGTTTCTTTCCGTCTGCCTGGTTTCTGGGCACAGAAGAGAGGACTCTCATAGAGCCCTTCCTGAATCCCTGTTCCCTCTGGAGGGAGTGAAGGGGAAGACTGACTTTGAGTTCCAGTTCCAGCACTCATTATTGCTACGGAGCATATTGTGTGCTTCCTGCCCAGCTGGTGAGCATTTTTAAACTTTCTTTTGTGTTATCTGCACTGGCACTGACAAAAGGAGAGTTAGGATATTAACAAGGTATTTGTCTGACTGAAAAGGAAACATAAATGCTCTGCCTATGTTGGGCTGTATAAGGTTAATTATTGTATAGTGCAACACTGTACTACTTCTACAACTACTGCTATTCTACTGTTTGTGCCTGGCTAAAATCTTGGGTGTGAGTGGAGGTGTGTGAACTTGTTTGCAGTCTAATTTCTCAGTGTACGTTTGTTTGAAGAGATGAAAAATAGAAAGTTTTTTTACTGTTTGCCGATCTGGATTGTAGATTATTTTTCAAAAGTAGCTCTAATGTGTCTCAATGTTCTGCTTTGTGCATTTCCATTCCAGATTTTATGTTTATGGTACCGTTTAATGTTATGAGCTAAAAAGATTTTTAATTTGGCTAGGACACTTGGATGCCAGAGGGTGGTGTGGAATGCAGGGTGATGTATTTGATGCTTTTCAAGTAGCAAGAAAATCTTAGCTGTCAACCAATGTATGCTGTAGTTGCTAGCATAGGTGTATAGGTTTTGGAAAGGAAGGAGTCTCAGCTTGCTCTTGAAAGATGGCAGGGGAGAAGAGGAGTTGCTTTGTTAGAGCAGTCTAATCGTTAGCTAACTCAGAATTTCAACTTATTTTAATTTCACAAAGTTAAAGTGATGTTAATGGAGACATTAATTAAATGTGATCATTACTAGAGAAAGCTGACTGTCGCAAAATGGAATATTCTTATTTAACGTTATGTTATATCTGTTTTCCAAGTCCAGTGTAGTGTTGAAGTCTCACTGCAGTTCAAACTGTCTTGGGTTCAACAGTTTGGATCTGGAAACTACTCAAAAAAGCGGTAAAGTGATTCTTGGCATGGCAGAATCTCTAATCTGTAATAGGCGTTAAGTCACAGCCTGGTTTTTGAATTGGTTCACAGAACCATGCTTTTTGTGTGTTCTGCTGATTTTCATGCATTAGTGAGGAAGATGTGATTTTTTTTTTTTTAATTTTTTTTTTTTGTTTGAAAGACTTTATGATAATTTAACCTTGACTCTGACCTGTCCTGTGACCTGTTCAGCACTAGAGATGGTGAAGGTCTGCTCACACGGTTGCACCACTACGGCTTTATATAACTGTAGCGCTGATGCCCTTCTTGGCCATCTTCCAGTTAGGAATATCTCTTTCCAGATTTAACTGCTTCCAAAACAATGATTAAGCTGAGGAAAGTCACAGTGGTGGTGCAGTAAGCATTCCATGGGGAATTCTGTAACTGAATTGGAGGTTTTATAACGCAATATGAATTTCCTATGGTGCATCAAAGATATATATTTGCAGTTGCTAAATCCTAAAGTATGCTAATAAGAATAGTAAAACCAAGGGGTTTTTATCCTTTTTTCTTGAAGAAAGTGGGACCAGTAAGGAAGGTCTAACTGTAAGAGGAGAGGGTGAGAAGTGCTGTAAGGGAACGTTTTGAGGGGCAGCAGCGTGCTGTCTGCCTTATCAGGTCTGTTTCTGGGATGTGGCCTGGTCTCATAATCTGCTGTGCCAGGCATGCAGCTGGGAGACACATAGCTGATTGCAAGTCACAGCCACCTTAAAGTGGCTCGGGGTCAGGCTTTGCTGATGGTGAAAGCTAGCATACAAGTAAGGGGAACCCCCCTTCTTTTTAGAGTAGACCTCCACTTGTGGATTGCTCTCTGCATACTCTGTGGCCTTTTAAAGATCTTGAGCAACTTTCCCTGGCAACCTGAGCTGGCAATGCTTGCCTGCATGGGTTGTCAGAATTCCCAGGTGACTGCTATGCAGGTGTGTACCTTTTTATACTGAGGCAGCAAGGTTGCTAATGTGGCTAATTTGGAGATACAGTTTTGGTGTTTGCATATGATTTTTAAGCCCTTAACTTGTTTGAAGTGCCTAAAACTCTTGTTCTCCAGAGCATCATCTGCTTTAGTCTTGGAAGTTTACCAACAGCAAGCATGAAGTTTGGCAGCCCTTTCATATGCTCCTTCCCTTGAAGTTTGGGTACTGATCCAAACTTAACACAGTATTAGGCGTAAAATAAAATGGAGGTATGGAGGTGAAGCTGTACCTGAAGCTGTAATTACACTGTGTAACTGTCCTAGACACCATCGAGTATTGATGGTTGGCCCTTGCAGAAGCCCACGTAGCTTGTCCTGGCGACCCGAGGCAGTTGGTGTTGCTGGAGCAGCCGTGATCAGTTTTTATGTACCTGAGGCCAGGTCAGGTAGGGTGAGATCCCAGGTTCAGGGCAAGCCCATGGGAGTGCAGCCTGGGGGTCCTGCTGGGGGGACTGCAGCTCAGCACAGAGAGGCCCAGGGGCTCCTGATGGAGAAACTGCCGGATGGTGGGTGTTCTGACTATCGGTCCCAGCTGTGGGTGGGTGTGACTGCTGCAGCCGCTCCGATACCCGCTCCGAGGTGCCTGGTGACTCAGTGCTGGGGCTGGGAACCGGGGCGTGAAATGGTGGGGGGATGCTGCCGAGCTGTTAGACCGCGTGGGGGCTGAAAGTCTGCTCAGGGAGTTTGAGGGGATTGGTTATGGGTTGGATCGAATTGGCTTTAAAGGATTTTATTGATTTAGTAGGTATGTTGTTGGCTCTTATTCATGTTTGGAAAATGTACGTTAGATTAGATTCACTGTGGTGCTGTATTCAGACCACTACAGTGTTTAAAAACTGCTGACTTCATCTTGACTACGCTGAACAAAGTGTAATGTTACTGCATCCATGGTACGAGATTACAGTGAATAAACTGCACTGTTGTTTTCTGAAGTTTTGAATATCTGAAAGTTTTAATATCAAACTGTTCAAGCAGGCCATCTGGTAAATTTTCATCTTTATTTTTTTCCTTTAAAAAAGGAGATTGTTTTACCACATAGTGGAAAGGAACTATGTCTGTGTTAAGCAGCCTACAGAAATATGTGAAGAATTTTTAGTGCTTTTGTCCCAGTAGAGTTTGGGAAGGGTATGGTAAATAAATAAAGACTATTAACAAAATTATTAATACAAAAATATTAACTATCTTATGTCATAATCAGTGTCTAAAAAAAAAAATTGGACAATTGGTGTGATTGAGGAGTAGTCTTGTAATTATAACATGCTCCTTACGTACATTAAGGGGAATTAAATGTGTCTGTTTTTATAAATGTATATTAAAATCTAAAATGTGGAATATTCTGACATACATAACATGTAAAGCCACATTATTCACTAGAAACTCAATTTTTTGTTGTTATTCATGTGCATCAAAAGCATGTGATGTTTGTGATTATTGCTTTGACAAGCTTAAGTTACCCCCGTGGTAAATCATTCCACCTGGCTCTGAGCATGCAAGAGACTTCTGGCGTAGGACTAATTGTCTTGATTTTGGAAGGGTACATTTGAAGACATGACATACGGTTTCAACCAAAATAGTGCAGGAGAAGGTTCAGAGCCACTAATGTTTCAGGTTGCAATAACTCATGCATGTGCTAATCAGCCTTTAACCTTTGTTAGGGTACTAAAGAGATTAGTCATGGTGTACCTCTTGCTTTTGTGATGGACTGTTTTTTTCTAACCTGTAGGGTTACAGGCAAGGAGGAAGAAGTTTGAAGTAATAATTTTGTCAACACTTGTGAGACAGAAGGCTCAGCATTTGCATTATAATCTCTCTCATTCTGCACCATGATGTATCATTTAGTCATCTTCTGCGAGTGTGGCTCTCGGAAAACTTAAAAAAAATAGTGTTTTAATGGCTCCATTCACTCCCACCTATCAGTCCACTATCAGTGGACTGTTCTTTAATGTAGTTTCCTGTAAGATACAGTATTTGCCATTTGCAAAACACTTTGACTTCATATTTAGATTGCTATATAGTATGTGAAGTTAGTGGTATGTAATATAGCATCCCTAGGTATTTAGAAACTTCTCAATAGTCAGAGGAAAAATAAAGGCAGTGAGAGTGTTATATTTGGAATATCTTGGGTTTTCCCTGAAATGTGTAATAAATGATGGTTCTTTTAGTTTGGTATGATTTATATGAACATTTAATATGGAAGAATTTTTTACTTGTTTAGACATTTTCAAGGAATTGGAGGCCTAAGAGCAGGAAATTTAACATAAGATTGCTAAGAGTTTAATGAATGGCCTTCTTTAATTGTAATTAGAGCTGTTCAGGTATAATTGGTGATTTTTGCTTTAGGCATAAATGCAGGTGTAAAATGTGTTGAGAATTATCTCCCTTTGCATTGCCCAGCTGTTCTTCTGTGTCCGAGTGTTTTCATGGCAAGAAAGAAAACTGAGTTACCTTGAGAAGCAGGTGGTGGTTTGGGAGATTCTGCTTTTGGTATTTTAGGTCTCTGTATTGCAGAGACTCGGCTGCAGGAAAATGAATTTAATCTATATGAATAAATAGAAATAGTTACCTAGAACCAGTTGAAAGTAGTCTCAAAGGGGTTTAGAAAACAGCATTGCTCCAGTGAACTTGAAACCTGATTTTGTGTATCTAACTGTGTAGGCTGTTCATAAAACCATTTAAACTTTTTGACTTAATATTGAGGAGAAAATGTCTCCTAATTTTTTAATTGGCATGTTAGAATTCCTTCAATCATGAAAAATATAAAGGCAACTTGTTTGTTTCTAGTGGAATGAAGTTTGAGAGTAAGATTAGGGAAGGGACATACTGCATTAATGTAACTAGAAAGGTGTAGTGAGCTTTATGCTGTGTGAAAAAGAAATATGCGTATGGTCTCCTGAAATATTTCTGCATCTGAACTATGCTGTGGTCCAGGCCTTGGACAATTTACCTTCTCCCCTCCCAGCTCCTTTCCCCTTCCACCTTAGAATGCAAATGATTGATTTCTTTCAAAACATACATGGTAAACAGTCTTTCTTTTTTTTTTTTTCTTTAGGGACCAGTTACTCTCCACAAGAAAATTCACATAACCACAGTGCTCTTCATAGTTCAAATTCACATTCTTCTAATCCCAGCAATAATCCAAGCAAAACTTCTGATGCAGTGAGTATTTGTGATTGGTGTTCATCCCTGTGTCACCCCATTCACACACACTATATTTTCATCGTTTTTGTGTAAAACAGGCAGAATGTAGATTACCTGCTTCATTGAGTTTTCCAGCATCAGTCATTATTTTATAAACACTGTGTAAACCCAAGCTGCAGTTGTTATATGTTGTAAAACTATATTAATTGATAACCATTAGAGCTTGGAGGTACCTGTCTGGAATTTTAAAATACTAGATTATTTAAATGAAGGAGATAACGGGAGAAATATTTTCCATTAACTTTGTTGGTAAATCTAGAGAAGACGGTATGATTTTACTTATTTTAGATGCATTACGTATTGTGAATTTTAGCCACTTTATTATCCAAGTTTTAGTATTTAGCGTGGTGCTTGATAAAAATTGTAGTGAAAGCAGAATAAATACATCTGTGAAGTGTAGAAAAATTTTGAAAATATAAGTGATTTTTGAGGAAGTTTGAAGGTGCAGAAAACTAATGTTATCGGTATTACTGTATCCCGCTAAATGTACTATTAGCTTTTGTTTCAGAGTTGATGGGAATAAAACAGAGGAAACTCTTGCGGAATGCAACAGAAGTGTAATGGTCATATCTTTAAATTATCAAAATGAAACAGGCATTTAAGGACAGTGTAAATAGAAATTGGTGATATGGGTACATATGAGGATGCTGTGTAGTTTTAAAAACGGTAGAAGCTTTTAAATTTGCATGTTAAAACTCTCAAGTAGTCTTTTGTCCAACACTTTTTCTATTTTAAAGGCTTATGATTCTGCGGATGATTGGTCTGAACACATCAGCTCTTCAGGCAAAAAATACTACTACAACTGCCGAACAGAAGTTTCACAATGGGAAAAACCGAAAGAGTGGCTGGAAAGGTATATGTGTGTGTCTGTTTTCATTGTATAAGGAGCAAATACTCTTAAGCTCATTTGAGAGCACTTGAGCTTATCTAATAGATTACTGCTATTAAAGATTGTGGTCCAAGTCTACTGTGTTCCTACCCTTACCATGACCTCTGGCACCTGTTTTATCCTGTGATGATCCAGAGTGGGAGTGGGAAGTATGGTTGGTTTGGTTTTTTGGTGGGGTGGTTTTGGGTTTGTTTTGTTTTTTGGTGGGTTGTTTACTGTTTGATTGGGTTTTTTTGCACTGTTAGTGAGCTGGAACTAGTATATTGGGGGCTTCGACAAGCACTGGTGTAAGGGGTTTGCCTACACCATCTGTAGCAGCAGGCTCTTAGGATAGTTTAATTCATCTCATGTAACTTCACCCGTAGAAAGTGTTGTATTATTAGATGATGCAAGTTCTTACTTAACTTGTGTTTTCTTTTCTTCAGAGAGCAGAGACAAAAAGAAGCAAGCAAAATGTCAGTTAACAGTTTTCCAAAAGATAGGGATTACAGAAGAGAGGTGATGCAGGCGACAGCTGCCAGTGGGTTTGCCAGTGGAAGTATGTGGGTTTTTTACAGTAATACATTCTTGCCTTGTTTGCATTACTGTTTTCCTTTCCAAGCTTAAAAAAAAAATAATTCCTTTCCTTAGCTGTTTTTCTCACCTTTTTATATAAAAAGGCCAAAGCAGATAGCACATATAGCTCTCCCAAATGTTGTTTCTTAAAATAACTTTGAGCCTTTACTAGTACAACGCTTGCTTAATGCTTTTCATGGCACTCCTCCTTTTTGCAGCTTTTACTGCCTAATTTAATTGTCTTTATAGGTTGTTATTGAAACAACTTGCCCTGTTTATGGTATAGTTGGACTGTCGTGATCATTGAGACCTGTTAATGTCATAATTCTGAACTTAAAAATAGAGATGCAGAAGTCTCTTCTAAAACCTTGATTGCACATCTAAAAATAATAAGCTAATTTAATGTATAATGATATCAGGGTTTTCAGAGACTTGGAAAGCATATTATGGAAAGCATATTTTTACGATGCCAATACTATTAGCAAAGCCTTTCCTGGACTATGTATTTCTGTTACTTGGATCTTTATCTGGATACCTAGCTTTAATCTTTGTCAAATCTTTCTGGGAAATGATTGTACTGTGAGAGTGTTTTCTGTATGCTTAATCTTCCCTCCCTGCCTGCCTTGGAACTTGATGAGGCAGAGGTGTATAAAGGGCTGTTTTGTTGTGTATGCTGAAACATACTGCATATGCTAAAACATGCTGTATGCTATGAAAAGTGGAAATGCATATTGCAGTAACTTTGTTTTGTGGCAGTTGAAAATCTAGGAATCACTAAAAAGAATTACTCTATTTGCTTGGTATTTTTTCCCTGTGACACACATTTTAAAGTCTATGATGGTGTGACAAAAGCAGATTAGTCACTCATTTAATATATAGTCTTCTTGAATTGATTCAATTGAAAGTAAATTCTTTGTAGTAGTACTCAAATGACTTGAAGTGGAATTCTTGGAAGGCTAGAATTTGAAGTTATTAAATTATACTCAGTGTTCAGGATTTTCAGTGAACAAAAGAAAAATGGCACGGATTATCTCTCCGTGCTACGTATAAGATGGAAATAATAGATTTTGATTTAGATTTTTTAGGAGACTTCAAAAGTTAACTTGATTGTAACACTGTTATAAAGCAGCCTTTCATCAAAACACAGAGCTTAACCGGGACTCTAAATCAAGCAAAGGTCAGAAAAAATGCATTTTGTCAGTGAGTGAAGTTAAATTTTGCCTTTTTAATGCTGATCTACTTGAGGCTATTTTTAATCGTAAGAAGTTCAATCAGCTCTAGTTGTTGGTGTGCAGCTGTATTAATCAAAGTCACTGTGATCTTAGACAAGTTTCTAATTTAATCTTTTTTTCTTATTGCAACGTTACTTGGGGAATCCTGAAAAAAGTGGAAGACAAGCATTCCAGTGACGCCAGTAGTATGCTCCCACAGAATATTTTATCTCAAACGAGCAGGCACAATGACAGAGACTACAGACTGCCAAGAGCAGAGACTCACAGTAGTTCTACTCCAGTACAGCATCCCATCAAACCAGTGGTTCATCCAACTGCTACCCCAAGCACTGTTCCTCCTAGTCCATTTTCTCTACAATCTGATCACCAGCCAAAGAAATCCTTTGATGCTAATGGAGCATCTACTTTATCAAAACTGCCTACATCCACATCTTCCATCCCTGCACAGAAAACAGAGAGAAAAGGTATGTCTAGTGAAATTCCTTCTAGTATTTAAAATGATGCGTGGCTTGTTTAAAGTATGTTAGTTCTAGAATTTAAATATATTTTTTCCTGTTGATTGAGTTTGCTTAAAACCTGTTTACTGTTTTGATGTGTTTATTTCCCCTTAAACAAAGTTTGCTGTATCTTATAGAACTTCAAATTGACACTGCAATATTTGCTGTTTACTGGCTTATTCTGCAAATTATAATTTCAAATGATAATTTGAAAGATGTATTTTAGTAGGACATATTTTAATTTTTGTCCTCCCTCCTGTTGTTTTGGATCTTTGCCATTATTTGAGTTCTTAACGTAGAGTTACACCATTTGAAACTCATTTTGGACCATTATATTTTATGAACTGCTGTTACTGTTTGGAATGCCAGTGTCAAACTTTTCAGTAAACACAAGTGCAATTCTTACAGAAAGCAGCATGTTTTTTATACGTGTCTGTAACAGCTATTCTTCTGTTTTATCTGTGTCTTGTGGTATACTGGATCTGCAGTTCTAAAGATGCTGAAAGTTTATATTTCTGTACGATGCCAGAAACATTTAGAGTCGTCAAGCAAAGATCAAGACTTTACTGTGTATTGTTTGTGACCCTTCAAAAGTCTGTATTTTAATTTGATTTACTTCAGTATTAGGGAAGAAGAGCTCAAGAAGATTGTGAGAATGGAGATGTGTTTTATTAGTGATGGTGTGATAACTTTGGTATAGTTGAGTTCCTAGAGAGTACCGTTGTATAAGAAAAATCTATTTTGGAGGCTTTGGGCAGGGAAAAAGTACTTTCTGGTTAACATGTTTGTTTTTAATTTAAAATATTGCCTAATTAGTATGACATAATTCTTTTTTGAAAGATGGCTTGTTGCCCTGTTGATATTTGCAAGTCTGTCTAGTTACAGAAGAATAGTGCAGCGCTACAAAGAAGACCAAAAAGACTCGCATCACACACTGGTCTTATACTCTGCATTTGCTTTCCTGCCTTCCAGTTTTCTTTATAAAAGTATTCCAGCCTTTACACAGAGATAAGTGTACTTGGCCATCCAAAACATCCAGACAATATCATGCACTGGCAAATACTGCAGTATAAGAAAATTGTGCATGTAAAGAAATTTTGTATGTTTTTCTTGAGACTGTGCAATTTTTATATCACCTGGTACATGAACATTGACTACAAACTACAGAGGAACAGAAGATTTTTCAGCAAGCCTTTTTCTATTCAACGCAGTAAAGCAAGAAGTAAGGTCGACTAGATTGTGCATGGTTCTTGTGCTGGATACCACAGTCACCTGCTTCGGTTCAGCCTCTGCTTTGATTGCAGTTTGATCCACTTTTAAACTCAACGGTACAAAACATCCACGTCAAGTGTTCTCTCCTGTGGTATCCTCTCTATTTTCATTACTGTCTTTAAAATACACTTAAAGAAAATCCTTATTATTGCTCAATTTGGGCATGTACTTGATTCTTGTTTGGTGTGTGATCAGACTTCAAACTGGATGTATTCTTTCCCTGCTTTACTGCATACCTTTATTAGTTGCTTCTATTTACATTGAGCAACTGAATCTTACTACAGTTGGAGGAATTTCCCATTGTGACAACTACTGGAGTTGGCAGGGAATTCTAGTATTTTTTACATATGACATCAATTTGAGAACATACGATTGGGTATGAATAGTGAAAATGATCGCACAGGGTGTTCTTGACACAATAAATCTTACTTTTGAATCTGTGTTACCATGGCTGGTTCCATATTAAATATGCACTTAATTTCTGTATTCCTACGTAGTTTTTGTTTAAGTCTGTAGGGGTTAAATGGATAGCTTCCCTGTAATACTCTTGCCTCGTTGGTGTAGGTGTTTCATGGCACTTCGTTGTGAGCAAATATAATACCTGAGCTTCAGACAGTATGGGTTACAGAAGGTTAGTAAGTAATTGAAGAATCTGAATAGATGAATGTTACGCTTAAAATACTTATTCCAGAAAATGTGAGTTTTCACATGTTACTTGAATACCTCTCTTCCTGCAGAAACAGAAAAATTCAGTGGGGCTTATATTATGAAAAGTGATCATTCAAAGAGTATATTCAGTAGTCTTGCCTTTTTTCTTTTTTTGTGAATGTTGGAGTTTCTTTTTTTTTGGTCTTCTAAAAAATTTGATAATTTCTGTATCATTTTATATATTTAAATTTCAAAGAAGGGAATCAGCAGTACTGTATGTGCATTGGGATGGTTTTGGATAGTTTGCTTTTGTTACTCGTTTTCCCGGAGGTGACTGTGAACCTGTAGTACTATAGGTATGCAGTGTTTAAAAGTATTTGTTTGTAGCTGTTATGCGAAATGAAAAAAATTAAAAATTGTCCTGAGACACTCAGTTCAAATAAACTTCTAAAAGTGTCTTCGTAAAATTGGAAAATAGTTTGAGGGGTTTGTTTTTACAGAAGTAAAGCAAACAGTCTGTGGGGTTTTTTTCTGTTTGCTAGCTGTGCCATCCCTCTCTCTTCTGAAAAAGAGGTAAAGCTGTATTTTTTTCCTTATAAAAATAGCTTGGTCCAAGTGACTGAATAGTATGCACAGTAGTCCTTGCCTAAATGAATTCTTGCTTCTTGTCAGTGCGTTGCTGGCAGCCTTATGCTAGGATATATGTACCACTGTTTTAATAGTTCTGTTCTTAGTGTGTATTTTTTAATGCAGTAATAGTTGTGAAAAACAAAACAACAAAAAAACCACAGAAACCAACTACTACGGTTTTTTCAGCTCGATCTCTTTTGCTGCAGGGGTATGTTGTAGTCCCACAAGGAGATTGAATAAAATCCCTGGCTGAACTCTAGCTCAGCTGTTAGCAGTAGCCCTCTGCCCTCAATGGCTGGCAGTAGTGGAGAGTTCCTGGGGAACTATTTGACCTCTACCCTTTGGTTTGAATGTTCCAGTCAGAATCTGCTGCTTCTGTTTGTGCTCACTGTGAGTGCTTTATGCAGGTAAAGTGTGGGGTTGCTTTTCCTACTTTTTTGGCTGCTTTATCTGTAGGGCACATCACGTTTTCCTATTTCTAATTCAGTTACTGAATAAAACGTTGCATTGTCTGTATCTTAACAGCGTGTCTGTCTATAGGATACTTCTTCTCACACCTTTCCTCCAGGTCCCATCAGGCAGCACTTCTGTTTCTAGTGCAGCAATACTCAAATTTTTCTGAGCTACTCAGCGCAGCGGCCCGGTGCAGTTCTGGCTGGGTTGTCATCCAGAGGCTGACAGGTTCAAGTAGTTGGTCAGTGACAGCTGAGCCTTCTTCCTCATCCTTTTCTCACCCCCGTGGTTTTCTTACTTGTAAAACTTGTTAGTCTTTAGCAGTCGGTTATTAACATTGCTCCTGGTATCGTTGCATCTCCTTTGGCTGAGTTTTGCAGTTTTAAGTATATTACTCAATTCATACAGTGGTTAGAAAAAATTACACTAGCGGGACTGTTAGAGGTTTCTTCTAGTACTTTATACTTGTTTGCTGAGCGTTGCTGTTACATTTACTTTGGCAGCAGAGGCAAAATAGGAAAATTCATTTTTAAACCTGGAGTAATCTAAATGAGAAAAATACTGATTTTTTTTTTTTTTTTTTTTTTTTTATTTTAAATAAGTTGTGTGTGTTTGAGAATGTAGTTACTGTTGTTGCCATACTTTCGTTTAGCCAAATGTGTTTACAAAATGCATCGCTTTTAAATACTGATATATTTTGGTGTGGCTTAAAGTCCTTAGTAGATTACAGCTGAACTATGCAAAAACAGTAAATGGGACTGTCGCTGCTCAGAGAACTTAGTTGATGAACTATACACCTAAGGTACTTCAGCACAGATGAACGTGTTAGGATTCTTAACCATCAGCAGTAAAACAAGCAGTTCAGTTAGCGGTTCTAGGTGGTAGTCGTTTAGTTAGTATAGCAGGGGTGAGGTTTATAGGGCAATAAGGCATTGAATTTCTGAAAACTTGGTAATGCAGTTTTCCTCCCAGAGCACACTGAGAGCACACATGCATGACTGTTGCCAGCAGAGCAAAGATACAGCTCCAGCTCACAACAGAGTGATTGGGTAATATTGTAGTGTTGAACCTAAAGGACTTGGAAGACATTGGTTTTGTTTTAAATGGCATAAAAAAATTACATCAGTGGTAAAAGCTGTTGGAACACTCAAAGGATCACATTAATGATTTGGGAATTACCCAGTCAACAGTAGTGTGTAATTCCCATGTCTAAAAAAAAAAATCTGTGTTCAATCAGCTGTCCATAGATGTGGCAGAATAAGAGTAAGCTATATCTAGTAGTATTTTAAAGCTACTCGTTGTGTAGGGAGTACTGGTATGTTAGTTGTGAGAAGGAGGACTCTGAAGGAAGTTATTGCACACAAAAAAAAATCATTTCCTCTTTTTGTTTCTTTTTTTTCCCTGCTCACTTCTCTGTCACACTAACATGCCCGAATAACTCGGCACGCCGTGGGCGAGAAGGGAGTGAGCAAGTTCTGGGAACAGGTACTTAAAGGACTGCAGCAGGTAGAACAGGGTGGCTGAGGCACAGCAGAGGTGTGGGAGTGTTGGTGCCAAGAGCTTGTCGTTGAAACAGAGGAGCTGGACAGTCAAAAGACTTAGTTTTTCACCTCCCTGCATTAAACCTAGTCTGAAGAACTTTTAACTGTAAGACACTAGGCTGAGAATTGCCTTTTAGGATGTGATTCACTAGTGGATCGGCTGTTTGCTTAGGAGCAGAGGTTCTTTTCGGGAGGGGTAGAGATCGGTAACAGCAAGATTCAGCAGCATTTGAATGTAGCACCTCAAACTCTGAGAAGCAAAGGGTTTGCCTTCTTGTATCTAGGTTGTAATCAAAGAACATTGTGGCACAACTGCTGAAAATGATCTGTGGTGGTTTTATTTGAAAGGATTTCTTGGCCCTGTTGTTAAAAAATGCGCACTACTTGGAAATTTGCAGTGTAATGTTTCCATTCTGACTTGACGTGATGTTTTGGGGGCAAACAGTAGCCTCCAGCTTACTTCAGTTGGGATATCTCCCTGTGAAACCTGCAACGAAGACACGCTTTTGTCGTATGTGTTCTTGTCATAGAGAAAAATGCCTGAGAACTTGAGCTTCTCTCCTTTTTGTCCAAAAGACGTGATGCAGGTTACACTCCTCCAGAGTAGGTTATGAATAGAAAGCTCTTTCCTAATCATTGTGATCTTCCAAAACGATTTTCATTATAAAAAGTTTTTTCGTGCTCCACTTTAATTTAAAACCAACTAATAGTTCTTCACGTTAAGTTAATCTCTGCATCTAGTTGTTTTTGTTTGCCATTTGATAACTTTCTTTTCCTCTTTTTTTTTTTTTCTGATGGCTTTGTTTTTGTTCATTTTTTCCCGTATGATGGTCCAGAAACTAGTTTAGTTCTATATTGTAGTTCTATATGTAGGCTGTATCTAATCAGCTTGTTTATGTGACTGTCAGAATGCATACTGTATTTTCATATTGTTACAACAAAGTGAACAGATTTTTTTTAGAAGTCTTCTTAAAAGCTCCAGAAGTTGAAACTTTAATGTGCCTAGCTTAGTGTGGAAAAATTGGTGCAAGGACTTGTTTTTAAAATCACAAAAAATGATTTTAAAAATAACCTAATGGTTCAGATTAGGTTTATGAATGACTGCTGTGTAATCAAAAACCTTATTTTGCAATAATACTGTAGTTAGCTCCTTAATGCACAACATGGGTGTAGAGACCAGTATATGTGTGACTACAGAGTTGTAAAACTAAAGGTCTTAGATTTGCAAAGATATTTTACTTTTCTCAGTATGCTGTGTTCATTTTGACTATGTTTCATCAATGATTGAGGCTTCAAATGCATTTAAGAGCTACAGGACTGTACAATTCCAAGAATTTTTAAAAAAATCCTAGTAGATGTTCTAAAAACTGGGAAATAGTGTTTAAATGTTGAAAGCAAACTTAACTGTGTGGCAAAATATACAATGAAACAGCCTCTCAAAGCAGATCAGAAAAGAGGAATTAAGGAGGAAAAGAAGGGAGTGAGAAGTTTCTGCTTCTATTTGTGGAAAAAGCAGGGGAAATGTACACACCCCAGAGAGTGATATCTCAGGATTTTTGTTTCATCTTGAGTAGTTTTGACTAGTTGTGTTAACTTCAAAGGCGAAACTTGCAAATTCTGTATAGCATCATAAATTAAACCAATTTTAAGCCTCTGCAATCATATTATACAAAAACGGATGCGTAAGTATTTAGAGGCTTTGTTTTATCAGCAGTGTTTCTTGGATTTATTTCTGTGAAATCAAATGTCCAGTCTGGAAGACATGGAGTAAGGGAGTTTAGTTTAAATTAAGGTAATGAAAGTTGTGGTTACACAGAACTAATCTATATTGTTTAGCATGTTTGTTGTCATCACAAAGGCGTTTCCCTTAGCAGAGAAGAAAATAGCCGTTGAGGCAAAAAAGAAATACTTCTATTTCCACAAATACTTTTTTACAACTTTTTTTGGCAGAAATATTTTTACACCCGTTTTTTCACTATGAATTAACTTAAAGTACTTCATTTGTAAAGTGTCATGGTGTTCTGCGCATTCACTGTATTCTGCATCTTCTATGATGTTCAGTGATACAGAGTTATAATATGATGTACATGTAGATAGTTGTGATCAGAGAGCTTTATTCTTTCATAACACTTGAACTGTTGGTTTTGTAATGTTAGCCATCTCAAAAGATGGGAAGGTTGGCATTAGACACCATCCTTTTCTCACATCACTTTCTCTAGGTGTTTAATCTGAGTGATTGTACAAAAAAATATCTATCACGGGTATATTTTAACACATGCTTAAAACACCTGCAATAATACAGCTACAGAATAGTGTTTCCATATTGTCTAAAAGAATTACCTGAACTGTGTTGTTTTGATGTAATCCAGTTTGCATTTTTATAGGGGAGAAGTTCACCCAAACTAAAGTACTTTTGCAGACCCCTTAGAATTCAGTGGGTTTGTATGACCTATTTCGAGTCCTTTTATTCAAGAAATTAATAAATACCCAGAACTGGTCTTCACTGCATTGTTAGCTCAAGTTTGCCTTTGATTCAGTTTATTTTGTGTTCAAAACTGTAGCATGGGTGAAAAATCCTTCCAGCTGTTTGGTGGTGTGGTTTGAAGCTCAGGTATTGCTCAGGTGAATTAATAATACAGTAGTGAGTTGCTTCTTTGCTTAAAATAATTCAGCTGTGAAGACAAGCCTAACTACATTAAATAGGGTTTGAAATTAGTGCTGATAGTTGCTTAGTATTTTTTTCTGGTTTGCTTGTTTCTAAATTAGGGTGTTTTCTCGGGGATTTTTAATGGTTTTTTGGTTGTAGGCTAGGGGACTTGTACGTGAAGGTACTAACGTGCCCCGCTGTGCTTCACTCCCTTGCTTTTGTCTGCCGCTCTCTCTCGTCCTTGTGTGGACTGTGACAGGTCCAAGTTCAGTTTAAACTTTGTATGTTTTTGTTTAGTGTGGCAAGATTCTTGTTTGCTTGATGTGTCTTGACTTGTAGTTGCCTTAATAAGTTTACTATGAACACTGTAACATAAGATTTGTATCTAATACTTTTATAACAGACTTGTACTAATGACTTACTGTTTGAAGGGGAGGGTAATACCTCATCAGCTGTCCGGTCACATGTTACTGAAAACCATTGGAAAATATTGTAACTACGTTTTCTCTTCTTCAGTCTTTGTAACACCTCTTGTCCCTCTATAAATTCTTCTCATGAAGGACCCTGGCCAAGTGACCAGGTCCCTTTACAGATACATTGAAAGCCAACCCCTTGTCCTGAGGAGCTTGTAATTAGATGAGGCCACCTATTTTTCAGAAGTTTGCCTGAAACATCAAAATGCGTATGTGTGCCCTGGCTGTTGCATCCTTGCAAGCTGTCAAATTTGGATTCTTCAGCATTTTTTTTCTGGATTAGATTTCTCCAGTACTTGACTGGAAAAGGTTTTTTGGAGTATATGCGATCTACTATGAACTATTTCTGCTGTAACTGCAGTTACAGCAGAAGTCCCCTTTTTACTGAGTTTTCTAATTTCATTTGCTTCTCGTATTGATTCTCACTTCAGTCTTTTTTTTAGGGTTCTACAAATTAGTATCAAAAGTTGCAATTAAGGTTGTCAGAAGACAAAAGCTTTTGGAAATTTTGTAACATTTCACTCTTAAGTAATAACACAAAACAAGACCTTTTCATTTGATTATTTTTTTTTTTTAATTAAAAGTCAGCCTTGTCTTACCTTGGTAATCTCTCCAAAGAAAATAAAGTAAACATGCCTTTAAACAGTTTCCCAGTCAATTACTATAGCTTTCATTTGTGTTTTTGCCTGAAATGTGGAATATCTGCCCAGTTTGAGGTGGGATTAAAATGCAGGTCTTCAGTATTATGGGCAAGCATCCTGGCTGAGATCGTGGATCCATATCTGTCTTTCTACTCTTCATCCAACCTGTTTGGTGCTATAGAGACATTAGTCTTGATTGAATTTGGGGGCAGAGATCTCCAATGGGTTTAATGGGGATGACAAACTAAACTTGAAATATAGTGGCCCAAACTTCTTAAAGAAAGGGTACGTGAAGTGACTGATGGTATACTTAAAGTAAATGGAAATACTTTCAGTGCAAGAATTTCTCACAGTGCTAGAAAGGAGGAGAAACTTTCATGTTAACTGGAAGTCAAATTTAAAATTACATAGCTCATGTAAAGTAGAACAAATTGCTATACAGTATAATTGAATTTAGGTTGTAAGCATTTCTGTAGATAATAAGTGTTGATATTTCCTAAAATGAAATAAATAAAATAAAGGATATAGGTCTTGATGCTTCTGGAGAAGCTGACACATTTGAAACCAGTTATGGGCAGATATATTTCTAGATGTTTTTCCACTTTGCTGTGGAGATGTTAACAGCTCATGTTGTATATTTCTAGTACAGCTCATTATCCTGTCTGTGAATCCTGAGCAATGTCGCTGGATTGTGTATGATAGACTTGGTCTTTTTTTTATAGTTTCTTGTAGTCTGGTCTCTGAAGAAATGAAGCATGGCTTGTACCTTCCCCTCAAATTTGACATATTAACCTATCTGTAAAGTCCAAGGTTTTGGTTTATAGTATATTTTCCAAAGAAAGATTGGAATCATGAGTAAAAACAGAATATGAGTATATGCACAGTAAAAGAAAAAAATCCCTAAGGAATTTTTGGCCCACATTTGTCCTAAAAATTGGAGGGGGGGGATGGGGCAGGAAGTACTGGTAGCTTTCAGTCCAATATCTTGAAGTGGAAAAATTTTTATGTGTGTTCCTAATGAATGCTAGGTTTAGTAGTGTAAATTACACTAGATATCAAATGTCTTCAATTTTTGTTTTTTGGTGTTTTTTTCTTCTCTTATAACAATATTCAAGCATTTGATCTTCTGAATTTAATATGAATGTTATACTAGTGAGAAGTTGTCAGGTTATATTGGGGAAAATGAAAATTACTGTCTGTCTCCTGTTCAGAGTCTGCATCTGTGGACAAGTCTGTATCCCATTCTTGCACAACTCCTTCTACATCTTCTGCTTCTGGACTGAACCCAACTTCTGCGCCTGCTTCATCTGCTCCTACAGTTCCTGTCTCACCTGTCCCACAATCACCAATTCCTCCATTACTTCAGGACCCAAATCTCCTTCGACAGCTGCTGCCTGCTCTGCAAGCCACCTTGCAGCTTAATAATTCTAGCGTAGATATATCCAAAATCAATGAAGGTAAGGATTTTTAAAGGTGATGTAATTTCCTATTTACACACATTATTATATTAATATATTATATTAACAAGCTCTAGTAATTGCAAGCCTTACTTTAAAAGAAAAGTGAATAAATGAATCCCTAGATAAAGGGGGGATTGTTTTCGTTTGGGTGGTTTTTTTTTCCTGTTTAACCCTTTTAAATTAGTCAAGTAGCACTTAAGGCTGTTAAGCTAATAAATGCTGATGTATGTTAGCAGTCTAATTGAGACTGGTGACTTAATTGCTGAATCAGCATTCATCTGGTGCACAAAATTTAGTTACAGCTTTTTGTTCTTTTGTTTCGTGCAGTGTTCTTTGTTTTCTGTCATTTGTGCTGCTATTTTAATAATACATGTTTGCAAATACTGAAACTTCTAGGGATTCTTAAATCTTGTTGCCTAACAACTTCTTTTTCTTTAACAGAACATGTCAGCCTTTTTGAATAAAGAGAGCATATCAGTAATTTTGCTAGCAAGTTAGATTTTGTGCATGTAATCGGTGTATCCCTTAGGTTGTTGTCACAGTAGACTAGTTTATTAGAAGAAAGTTTAGAACTAGCTATAATGCCTTTCACTGCAAGAACAGGTAGTTGATGCATTTTTGCATGTAATTTTATCTAATGTGGTGCCTGCGTGTTGCAGGTTACTGATGAAGAAAGTGGGATTTTTTTGTTTGCTTCTTTGAACTTCTTGTGCACTAACCAGTGATTTAAATAGGAAGCAAAACATGTAGTATCCAGAGTTAATTATCTTTTAAAAAGTGCAAACCTTGAAATTCAAAATAGTAAAATTTAAAGTAAAATTGTATTGTTATGTGTGTTATTATTATTAATAAGGAAAAGCTGTCAGTTGAGTTCCTTTTAATCAGCCGACAGAATGTCTTCATTCAGTACTGATAGGCGAGTAGGTTATTATTTCTTCCTGAGCAGGGAGAAGATTTTAAAACTGTAGTGTACTGGGTTGGGCTAAAAAAGTAGTATTGTGCTTGTTTGTATTAAAAAATGAAAGGTCTGATCGAGACTCCAATTGTATTTTATTAGAAAGCTGCCAATTTAAGTTCCTAGTCGTTTTTTCTTGCCACATCGGAGCAGCAGCTGTGTCTGCCTGGGAGCAAGAGTTTTTAATATTGTTCTGATGGCGGGAGGGCCTGGCCGGCAGGTCCGTGTGGGCAGAGTGACTTCAGCTTGCGCAGCGGGACTGCCCTCACTGTGCACATGATGCAGAGTTATTCTGTGTTTGTGCTGGTGAGTCAGTTTTTTCAGACTTGTGCATGGGTAGTGTATGTTCAGGAAGTATCCCACAGAGCCTGTGGACCTCTCTGAAAAGATTAGTTGAGAGGCTGGGTCTCATTGGCTCGTACAGCGAGATGCTCTTCCTGTGTAGAGCAGTTTTAAAACAGTTGGTTGAAAATGATTAATTTTTTACTGGAGGAGTGGGGGATGGGACAGCTAAACCCTGAACAAATATGTTCTATTTTTTAAAGAAAAAACACTTGAGTGTCTGGATTTTTAACATGAAAGATCTTTTTCCTTGAACAGGAAGTCTTCCTACCCCACTCATCTCTTTTACTGAGTTGAAGTGATACTGATGTTCTACTTTTCTTAAATTATTGCAGTTAAACAAAAACCAAACCAAAACGTATTCTGCTTACTACAATAACTAATTGAACAAATGTTATCTTTATGTTTACTAGAGTTATTGATACATAAGATCAAGCTGAAGAATTAAATTTATTTTCTAAAATGTTTTTTTTTAGTGTACGTCTTGGAGAAAACTCCTCAATAAAGGACTTGGTTAGACATGCCAAGCATTTGTTAATTGAATTCAAGTCATTGAAAAATAGTTCAGGTGGCTCTTTCGTGTATTGTGGATATAGGATCAAAATCAGAATGAAAATGCAGCTTAAATGTATTTAGCCAGTTTGAACAGTTTAAAATGATATTCCAGAACAGCCAGTAAAACAGAATGTTTGTTTTTAGTTCTAACAGCAGCTGTGACACAAGCCTCTCTGCAGTCTATGCTCCATAAAATTCTTACTGCTGGACCATCTTTCAATATCACTTCCCTAATTTCTCAAGCTGCACAACTGTCTACACAAGGTATTCAAAGTCTTCTTTTCACTTATGTAAAATTGTTATGTTGCATTTTGTAAAGACTGATACAACTTAAACTTGTAGAAGCTGTCTCTTGTCGTATCTTTGGCCATCTGGCATAGAGGATGTTGAATGACTTCTTTTTCCAAAGATAAGATAAGACATTGTTACATGGGGAGCGGGAAGATGACAAGCAACTACGTAAATGTGCTTCTGTGTCTCGCCTTTCGGGATTTTCTTTGTATGTTAACTAACTCTGTATGAGTAATGCAAAACATGTCAATTTATTCTGAACCTTAATTAGACATTACTTAATGTTCATTATAAAACACAACTGTTCCTTGGTTGAACACCCTTCTTGTAATACTGTGCAACTGTGACTCTTGGGGGAGGCCTTAAATTCTTAAAAGAGAGTGGATTTTTTTGTCGTCTTCCAGGCATGATATTCCTTTGGGTATCTTCAATACATTGTGGTTTCTAATTTAATAAAGCTAGAAACTTAAAATAAAACAGTAAGCGCAGTCATATTATTGAGTAGGTAAGCAGAATCACGCTATTGTTAATTTTAACCAGTAATTAAAACACGGGCAGGGGGCTGTTGATAGTTACCTAGAATGGATGAATAGATTCATGCATTCTTTCGGTTAAGTAGAATTGAACACTCTAAAATAGGAAGTCACAAGTTAAACTAATTTAGTCTATCCATGTGTAAAAAGCAGTGCATAATAGCTTCTTCTAAAACTTGAGGGAGAAAGAAGTGGAGAGTTTGGAAAAAATACAATTCTTTAGTTAGGATTGTTGTTGAATGTTTTATTGTTCCAGTTGTTTACCTCCCCAACTCAACTCGAGTATGTTTGTCTGTTATCTAATACAGCGTACTGCAAAGCAACAACAAAAAGAAACCTAGTTCACATTTAAGATAGGATACGATTTTATTTAAAAAAAATAATAATCTTTTTCTTTACAGCTCAGCCATCTAATCAGTCTCCAATGTCTTTAACATCCGATGCTTCATCGCCAAGATCATATGTATCTCCAAGAATAAGCACGCCTCAGACTAACACCGTTCCACTGAAACCTTTGATGGCTACGCCACCAGTATCATCGCAGCAGAAGGTAAGATCCTTTTGATTTTATGCCATATTGTAGCAAGAAACCATTATAGGTCATAGTAAGTATTGCTGCTATATGTCCATGTACTAGCAGTTATATATAAAATATCTGTTATCTTTCCCTATAGAAACAAAAAAATTGAAACAACTATTTGGCTGTACTTTTGTGGTACAACTCTAGCATATAATTGTGGTACACTTTTCTGTTCTTAAAGAAAATCTTGTGCTCGCTTCAGATGCTGTCTGGAAATACTACCAAGAGATCAGCATTTTAACACATTTAAATGGAAACACAAACTTAATCCAAAGGCAACAGGTGATACAGTTTCTAGACTTCAGCCAATAAAAGATTGTTAGAATGGAAGAGAAATTCTTGGGGAAGTTGACTTCATGTAGTCTCAAATTTGGTTTAGAAATGTTCCAGGTATTTACAAGGTCAATTAACCTTATGTTCATTTCCATTCCTGTCCCCTCGCCCCCATTCATTTAGAATTCCTTAATTGGATCAGTGACTAGGAAACATTAAGAGCTTATTTGTTAGCTTCAATTACGGTTCTTCCTAA
>JAOXNO010000013.1:16471827-16500722 GCA_028565335.1 Limnodromus scolopaceus | reverse complement strand
TAGAAAACATAAAGTTGTCTTTTTTTACTTTGTTTTGTTTGCATAATCCCTCTGATGGTCACTCTTCAGAGGAGAAATGTCTTTTGCAGAATCTGAGATTAGTATTCCATAGCCTACAAGTGGCAATATTGAGGAATAAATACGGTTTAGGATGCGATTATTTATTTATTTCTAGAATTTCTCTGTGCAGCAGATCAGAGACTCAGTTTTGCTGTGTATGGAGGGGGAAGTAGATGTAATTAGAGACACTCAAAATGAACTTCCCCTTTTCTTAAGGGTTTTTCTTTTTCCTTGTTTAAAGACTTGAGATTAATCTTGTAGAGCAAGGGTGCAAAGAGATCCTGGGTTAAAAGACCTATTATACAGAAGGATTTTGGTACTAAAGGAGAGCGAAGGCACAGCTACTGATTTGCACCCTCTGGTGGAGAGTAACCTTTCACATTCAAGACAGTTTTGTAGTGATAAGTAGAGCTGGAGGACTTAACACTCCTGTGCCTTTGAGGCAAGTTTAAAAAAAAAAAAACAAAACAAAACAAAAAATACCTAAACCCCAACAGTTTAGCAGTTTACAGTGTTGTTTTGACTATGGAAAACAGAAGTTTGTTGAGGAGGATTCGCATTTCTTTCAGAGGTTTGCTGTTGTCGTGCAATGGGAACTTGTCCTGTCTCTTCATTTTACAGATCTTTCCTTTAAGATTGAAACCCTCAGATTTTAACCCAGTCTTATCAGCGTGTGTAGTATCTTATCAACGTAAGAAGCATGGCTCTAGACAGTCTTGCTTGATTCCCTCAGGTTTTCTGTGGAAGGAACAAACTTCAAGGCTAAATGCATGTTTGAGAAAAATTGGTCCGACTTTAGTGTAAGTCATAACTACAGCAAGGCTTCCACTTCTCAAAAAAACAACAAAAAAGATGTTGGTTATCTTATGCTTTTTCTGATCTCCACTTACATGAAGGGCTCTGTGATTGCCTATAGTTAGTGACTTGACCTGCAGGATTTCACCTCTGGTATTTTCAAAGGAGGATATTGTGTGTTTTATTGATATATTTATATATATATACCAGTTGTTCTGAAAGTGTTAATGTCTATAATGTGACACATTTTGAAATTACTGTATTTTAACCCGTCTTTCCTTAAGACTTCACCACAATGAGGTGAAATTGCATGTTGGGTTTATTTTTGAAGCACTTACAACATGTTTGCAATTGAAGTGTTAAGTGTAATAAATTTCTGAGTTACAGCTTCTAAGCTCTAATATCTTTGCTTTAGAATGCCATTAATCCTGATGAACTGCTGTGTGTTATTATATACATTGTCAAGTTTTCACTCCCATCCCTTTGTGAGGAAGTTACACCTCCTACTACACTGGGATATTGTAATCAGAAAGCTTTCTACTTTCTAGGTACCTCGAGTAGCTTCACAGGTATCGGCTAAACAGAATTAGTAGTAATGTTTGACAGAAGCAGCTTTTCTTGGTTTGTGTATTCCTCAATCCTGCTGCTAACAACAGAGCTGTTGAAACGTTAACATGAATTGTTTGTGTGTTAGTCGCACAAGTAACACATTCTGGTTCAGCATCAGATAACTTTTCCAGTTCAGAAGGGAAAGAACTTTCTTGGTAGTTCTTGTATTCACATAATTGAATTCTCTAAGATGGGATTGAGATGAGAATTTAGGTGGTAAGAGCTCCAAGTGTAAGCACGTCTGTTTTAGTACTCCTTTGGATGTCAGTCAGGTTACCTTATCCAGTTCTAAGAGATTGAGGTAAATTGTGCATAATCAAGATGTGGTGCTGTGCCAGGACACACTGGGTTTCAGAGCACAAGCTCTTTGGCTTGGGGTGGTTCTGTGCAGCGGGCAGGGAGGGAGCTGAAGTGGTACCATGCAAGCAGCGCCCAGTGCCAGACGCACAGAAACGTGGGTGGCTCTGGGAACAGCGTAGTGCCATCTGCACGGTAGGGCCCGTCACTTAGGACTGCGTGAACGTATTTTTACTGCTTTTAAATTCAAGCTGGCATGTCTGCCTGGAGGTGTGCTACGTGCACATGGCAGCTCAGGTGTCACAAGCTCCAGGATCCTGGGCATCACATTTTGTTACTGAGCTGTGCCTGCGTTGTATGGTTAGAAACTGTTCTGAATTTCTGCAAGACAACTCTGTAAAGCATAGGTTACACAGACCCGTCAAGCCCAGTGAGAATATTGCTTACAGAATTATTTTCTTTTTAACCATTATTATTTTTCTGTTCCTGGTACACTTGCTGTTTTTGAAAAACTTGGAAAATAGAGAACATGTAAGCATTTTTGTGGCTTATTTGTTTCACAAATACTATCTTTTCTTTACAATCCATTTTTGGTTTTATTTTTACCAGCCCAGCAGCTGGTTAGTTTTCCAGTTTGGATCTGCAAGGTGATTACCTCTGATGGCCTTTGCATTTGAAATTATTTTTCTGTTTGAACAGCCTTGGTAGTTGTTACGCCTGCTCATAGGGTGAGCAAAATTCAGGCATTGATAGCAAAGTTCTTCGTGTCATACATTTCATAAAAAGAATCAGGTAGGCTTTTTTTTGTAAATCAGTTTAGGAATGGCCATTATTTCATCCCCCTTCAACTGTATAATTCTGTTCCTTTCAACACATTGAGTGATCTTACAGTCATCTTGCTTTATCTTTCCAGAACCATGACCTTTTCATGGTGCTATTCAGACTTTTTTGGCTTTTGATAATAATTTTAAAAGGTGCCTTTCCCTCTTCGGCATATAAGTAAGTTTGAGATTACATGAAGATTTCCTGTATATTTAAATAAAATGAATTTATGTCTTGAGTTTACTTTGGCAGATACTTTCTTACTTGCCATCTGTAGTTTGTTTCGCAGGAGTCTGTTTCTGAAACTGAGAGAGTTTCTGGAGGTTCAGATGACCACTAGTTAGTAATCTACACCAGCTTGATGTCAGCAAATGCCAGGCAGGCTGCCCAATTTACACTTTTTGTCTTTATGGATACCTAAACCCCGTTTTTCTTCCCTCTTTATTTCTTAAAATTCTTAGCTTGATTTTCCAGAGTGGGGGATAAATTTTGGAGCTGCTTCCTCTCTTGTATGTACTTTAAAAGGGACAGGAGTATGCAGGGTATGGGGCAAAAAATAGTATCTTGAGCTCCATTTACTGTAGCTTACATACTACTGTGTTCCCACACTTTTTCATTTTCATCCTTTTGTAGTTCAGGAATTCACAGAAAAAAGACAATCTCACTGTTGGTGTCTTAGTATCTTAAATATGAATGTGTATCACAAATGAAAAGCAAAAAGCTACTGGTGATTTTTTTTTTTTTTTGGTAATACATTTTAGAACTGACAGTACAGTTAAAAAGGGGGAGTAACAGAATGATAAACATGCTTTAGATTTGTTTTTCCATTTCTGATAGATGTGTTATGATTCTGTTATGACCTAATTCTGCTCTTGCTATCTAGCACAGCTGTGGAACTGTAGATGATTTTTTAAAAGAAACAAAAACAAAAAACCAACAACAAACCAAACCTTGTGAAGAGTATAAAAATTCTGTCAACAAAAGACCTTGCATCAAAAAAACCCATTGGTCTTGTAATTTCCATATTTTCCTCTTGTTTTTACACTTGATGTTTAATGTGGAGAAAATCTAATTGAAGTTTTGAACTTTCCAGGTTGCTACTCCGGGTGTTAAACAAGGACCAGCTTCACAGGCAGCACCTCAGCAGCCGGTAATAGCTGACAAGCAGGCAGGGCATGAACCTGCCTCTCCACGAAGTCTTCAGCGCTCAAGGTATGTTGAAATACTTCTCTGTGCTGTCCTCTGGTTTTGCTCTGGACCCAATGTATGTTGTATGCGTTGCTATTTGTGGATTCTTCTTTGGCCTATTTACTGAACATGATTTAACTCTGCTCTACTGAAAGAAAGCAGCTAAATTTCTCTTTTACAGAGCTAATGTGGTAGATTCTCCATTTTAGGACTACCACTAGAGTTCCATTCACAGAAGCAAAATAGAATTAATATTTCTGCCCCATCAGTCCAGAGTGAATTTTACAAGTAATTCCGTGTATTTTGAATTCTGAGTCTGGAGTTTTTGTTTCTTTCTGTGCAGTTATGGGATTTGTGGTGTCTTGCTGTAGTGTAATTTGATTTTTAAATTAGTAAAAACTTTTGTCTGCCAGATAATTTTGCTACTTCAATGAAAAATATTCAAGAATGAAGTAAGTTTTACAAATACTTCTGGTTGGCCAGACTTTTTTGTCAACATTGCAGCCTCTTCAGATGTTGCATGATAGGAGCATTTAGCCATGGATTTACAAAGTGGGTTTAGAATCTGTATCTTGTCTGAAATTGTTCTTTTGGGAAGATGGGCTTCTCATTGTGTAGGATGTGCACATTAGCATACTGGGTCCAGGGGCTGCAACCAAAGATTTGTCGTAAGGTCCTTCCTTCTGTGGCGGAGTCATGGTCTAGAACTGTAGCAGGAGGAGATTGCAGGTTGACTTTTTTAAAAAGTGCATCATTGCAATGAATTCCTGTAAATCGTGTTGCACTTAAAAGCTAGATTTTTAGAGCGGTTGAATAAGGTGTGAGGTATGATACTAACAAACACACAAACAAAAAATCAACACTCTTTCCTTGTCAGCATATCTGACACTACATGGTGGTGCTTTCTAGATTATAAATTAGTGAGGCTCTATGAATTAAGGTTGCATTTTTCTACAGCCTAAATACAGATTCATTGTGTGGAAGTTAATCACAACTACGTTTCCTTTGCTTTTACTATTACTGAAAATTTTTTAAATAGAGATAAAATTATTTTTTACTTGTTTGGGAGGAAGCACTGCTAAGAAATATGTGAATAGCTATTGATAGCTTTAAAGTTATGAACATTTCAGCCACGTAAGTTAGGCAATTAATGCAATGTGGGCATACAGTGAGTCTTTTTGTAAGACATGATTCCAAAGTCACACCATGAATTATGGCTGCTTTAAAAATGGAACTAAATGAGTGCTTCCATAATTCATAGTTTTATCAGGTTGCCAGTTTCTCTTTATTTCCAGAAAGGACTGGGAATATTTTCCCTTTACCTTAGAAAATGTAAAACTACTAGAGGGGGAGCGAGGTGTTTCCTCTCATTTTCTGTAGGTTGTAAGATTTTGTAGTTAGCAGTAGTGTGTTTCAAAACCATTCTGTTTTCCTGCTCTTGTGCAGATGTTTTTACCTCTCTGGAAGCATTCTGTTACCCGTGGTATAGTCAGTCTTTAGCTCAACCAACAGCTAAGGCAGGTATTTGGCTTTATTGAAGCATTTGAAAATGTAGTTTGGAACTCGGTATGTGTATCATTGCTGCATGCATAGCTCCCCCTGCTGCTAACATAGCAGTGCTGGGATATTTTGTGACAGTATGTTTTATTCATAAGTAAGATACAACTTTATTTTTGAGAAACCCACATATTTTATTTATTTTTTTGAAACATTTCTGATGTGGTTTTTGCTGATGAAGTAGGAGTCGGAGAAGCCAGGTTGATAAATGGAGAGGAGGCAATTCATGAGAGAACTTTGATTCTATTAGAACTAAGGATTAAATAAGCATGGAAGATGATGCCTCAGTTCTACTTAGTTAATAAATGTAGATGTTCTCTGCACCATCAATGTGCTGATGCTGTAGGAATACATAGAAACAGAGTAATTTAGGTTGGAAGAGACTTCTAGTTGTGACTTAGTCCAAGTCCCAACTCAAAGTAGGCGCTTTTAGTAGTACAAGCCTGAGTTGCTAAGGGCATTGTTTAGATGGTTTTTGAACATCTCTGAGCATCTTCTAATACTTGACTACATATGGTGAAATGTTTTTTTTGTTATGTCTAATTACAATTTCCCTTGTTGCAACTTGTGTCTCTGCCTTTTGTCCTATCACTGCACATAGCTGAAAAAAAGTGTGTGACTGCTCTCTCCGTAGGTAATTAAAAACAGTAGGAAGATCCTTCAATCCCCTTCCTTCAGACTTTTCCAGACTGAATAAACCCAGTTATTTTATCCTGTCCTGATACAGCACGTGCTTCAGCCCGCTAGTCACCTGTGTGGTCCTCTGCCAGATTCCTTTGGTTTGTCAGTGTAGTTCTTGTCTGGTTTGGGGCTTCACTCTACACAGTGCTCCAAATACTGTGCATCTCAAGCTCTGAAAACAGCGGAGGAATTGCTTTCTTCAGCCACAGTCTTGCTAATACAGCCCAGCTCGTGCTTGGACAGCTTTGCCACAGCGATATGTTGCTGACTTACATCTAACTTGTCCACTGGCATCCTCGGGTCCTTTTCTGCAAAGCAGCTTTGTACCCACTCAGCCTGTGCTGCTCTGTGGGATTGTTGCAATGTTGTTGCATGGGGTTATTCCGCCCCGGGGGGCAGGACTTTGCATTTGCCTTTTTGGAACTTGGTTCCTGTCTGCCCATTTAGGTCCTTCTGAATAACAACCTACCCTGCAGCGTATTGACTGCTCCCCCCAGGTGGATGTCATCTGCAAACTCACTGAAGGTGTACTGTGTGCCACTGTCTAGGGTTTTAATAACGGTGTGGGTCCCAGTATTAATCAGTGAAGAACAGCACTCGCTGGCTTTCGATTGGTCTTTGTACTGCTGACTGCAGCCTTTGAACCCAGCAGCTCATTCAGTTTTCCATCCACCTTAAACATGAAATATGGACTCCGTAAGTGACCAGTTTGGCTATAAGAATACCATGGGAATTGATGTCACATGCTGAAGTCAAAGTAAACAACATTGCTGCTTTCCCCTTATCCTCCAAGATGGTCATCTCATCAGAGAAGTCAGTGAGGTTGGTCAGGCAGAATTTCCCCTTGGTAAATTTTTTTCTGCCTTTTATTCTTTCATGTAGCTGGAACTCCTTTCAGGAAGACTTGCTCTATAACTTTCCCAGACACTAAGGTCAACTGGCCTGTAGTTCCCGGGGTTGTAATCCTTGTGCTTCTTCACGATGGCTTTAATGTTTGCTTTTTTTCCTCCATCATCAGGAAACTTGCCTGCTCACCGTCCTGCTTCAAGGTGATGCAGCATCTGAGTTACACTGTCCAGCTCACTGTTTACCCTTGGGTGCGTGCCCTCTGGTTTGCATGGACGTGTTCCCAGTTAGCTTAACTGTTCCTGTTCCTTAACTTTTTTCTCTGCTGTAGGTGATACTTTACTTGTGGTGACTCTGCTGATGTGCTTGTGTGTGTGGAAGGCCTGAAGGTAGACCATCCCCGTAAAAATCCAGACAAAAACAAGTTGCTGACTGTCCTGGATTTCTTCATGTCCTTTGTCTCCAGATTCCCTTGCATTGTAGAGGGGCAACTCACCTGTTCCTTAACTTTTCATTTGGCCCTGAGGGACAGCCCTTGTTGCCCTTCATGCTCCTGACTAGTTTCAACTCCAGCTGCAAAATGTAAATGCCGTTTTTTTTCCTAATCAACTGAACATTTCTACAGTTAAGCCTTTGCACTTGTAAATGGTTTTGAAATAGTTGAGCCAATTACTGACGAGAATACAGAGCCCAAAACCTAAAGAGTATTTTTTACCACAGTTACATCATATATTCTCTCTTCTGGTGCCTGGAACCAAGGGAAGTTTATGTATACAGCTCAAACAAAGCTGCCTGCAAAAGTCTTTCTGCGTATATTTTTTTTTTTTTTAAATTCTAAGCTTTTAAGCAATTTTGAGGGTATTGAAAGGAATGAGGTTAAAGTCTTTGCTGCAGAGCAGTGTGCTGTACCTAGTTTGTTGGCTGTTTGGAAACCTGTTGTAATTCTTTGCAAGTGTGAATGATTAGGATAAATGGCTGGGCATTGGCCCGTAAAGATAGTTGCGTTCTGCTGGTTTTCACTCATCAGGCGGATAGGTTATGTGATGAATTAAGATACCTCTCAAATTTGTTTTTTCTTCATATTACTTTACATCACTTGCAGGGAAGTAGTAAGAAAGCTTTAAGAAATAGACTGAAATTATTTGCTGTGTTGAAAAACTGCTGCTGGTGGGAGAGTGATTGTAAACATAATCTTAGGAGTAATGGCTGGGTACTTCTAGGTACTTACGTAACTAAAACCACTATTTCTCAGTGTGTGTAGTGCCACAGAACATTGTAACTGTGAGATACTGTCACAGTTGTGGTGCTAGTGTTGTTCCTCTGTCCTGCTTAAGCTTACTGCTTTGTCTTCCCTTACAAGGGTGGGAGGACAGAGCAGACTGTTTCCACTCTGACCTGGCCTTGTCCACGTTCGCAAGGGTCACTAGCACTGCTCCCACCTCTTCTTAGCAAAACACATGAACAGGGGAACAGAGCCACTTTCTGTGAGTGTGGGGGGCATGGGTGTGATTGAACCAACACTGGAAAGGGAAGAGTGTAGAGGCCTTGTTTTCGCAAGGGATGGGGAATAGAAGAGGGCAGGTGCTGAAACATCAGCTTCTAAGCTTCCTGACCATGGGTTATATACCCCTCCAGTGCAAGTTCTGTTTTCCTAGAAGATCAGACTACCTGGACAGCACTGCTTGCAAGGAGGAGACAAACCCCCACATTCTGATCCTTCGTTTGATAATGGTGATATACCAAATAGCTGTTTTGATGCTGGTGAATGTCATAGTGGAGTTGTCTCTTGGTGATAGAACATGGAAATTGAAGAACAGTGATCAACTCTTATATGTAGCAGAACTGTGTAGATGAAGCTCTGGTATTTGTCAGATGTGGTTGGATCCACGACATGAGAGTGTAGTGTTCCTGCTGGCCCTGATACTTGGGCTTCTGGACACATGGAAGGTAAATTTAAGTATTGGTGATTTTTATACTTTTTGTGGAACTTCTGTAGCTTGTTGGGCTTAATGTTAGGTGTTCAGGTTACATATCATAGCTTTATTGAGAGAAGCGATAAAAGTGAAACAAAAAATTTTACCTCTTTACCTAGACAGCTTACCATCCTAGTGTAGGGTGGAGGAGTGGGTATTTGCCAGTTGGGAGTACAAAAGTCCTGTTAGATTAGTCAGTCATATCAGTTTACCAAAGATTTACCTAAGCAGTACCCGCCTTTTTTTAGTCATTGCAGCAGGAATGAGGTTTTCTGAAGAGATGGGATTCTTAATAAGGAACTCTTAGGGCGCCCCCTCCCATACATGAGCAGCATCACAAGGTAGAGAGGAAGAATGTCTTGTGGAGTGAGAGGGTAATTATTAGAGGAATGCAGTTACAAAAAGCCCCACCAACTTTGCTTAAAGCAATGGCTTGAATACATTGTAGATAACATAATTTTGAGCACTGTGGATGGCAAAAGACTGCTATGCCAAGATCAGCATGAGAGTTTCTTAGTAAAAATTAGAGAAGCCCTTGACAAAGAATTATGGTTCCAAAGTAGAATTGGGAAAGTGGTATATTGATGTAATGTTCAGGTAATGTAAATGTTGTGTTTGCTTGCATATGGGCGTCTGAAGGGACAGTCAAAGGCTTTGTCCAAGGCACAGGGGTTTTCATTCATCTTAGAGTACGCATATCAGCTGAACATATTCCCATGCACCTATTCTCCAGCAACAGGTTAACATGCCAGCCAGAAACACTGCAGAGTGAATATGTTCCAGTAAAGCAGTCAAGTTGGTAGCTGCAAACTTACTGCTCCTGTGATGCTTCTGCTCTCTTGAGCGCTTTAAGTGAGATGTACATTATCACAGAGTCACCAAGGTGTTTGTGTTTTGGCATTGGTAAATGGCTGTACTCCTCAAAGCCCGTATGGCTATATCTTTAGATCAGGACATCAGGCTTTGTACTTAAGGATTATCGTGATGCTTGCTGACATTCTGTTGAGTAAACCTGCTCGACTCCATCTCATATGTCATTATTGGAAAATCTTTGGTGTGCAGCTATTTGAAGGAAGTATCAAAGTTAAGAAACAAAAACCCCCGTCATATTGTAGCACTGCAACAGTTCTCATGCAAGCAGGAGGTCTGTGGAAAAGTGGCACAGGTTTGGTCTACCAGAAGTACTTACTTGTGGTTTAAATGCTTTATGTATTTTTGTGGCTGGAAGCAATGAATTTTAAGTGTTTATTCCTCTATAGTTTTATATATGTTTTTAAGTGCTCACTTTTCTTTTTAATTCTTTCTTCTAGTAGTCAAAGAAGCCCATCACCAGGTCCAAATCATACCTCTAGCACTAGTGCATCAAATTCAACACCTGCACCACAAAATACATCTGTACGACCCACTTGTTCATTAACACCTACGCTAGCAGCACACTTCAATGAAAATCTTATAAAGCATGTTCAAGGCTGGCCTGCAGATCATGCAGAAAAGCAGGTGAGTACACTTGTGCTTTTGTTCCCTGTAACAGTGCAAAATGTATAGCTTAAAATCTGATCTTACACAAGTTGCATTTTCTAGGAATTAAAAGTATTTTTAAAAACTCCGATGCTTGGCGTTAGGCAGAAAAAAAGAGAGGGGGGAGAGAGATCAGGCCAGACCTGCGGGTTTTACGTGTCATTGCCATTTAGCAGTTGAGTGGTTTTAGTCTCACTTAAAGTACCAGGGCTTTTGAAATTCTCTCAGATGAACAGCTAACCTCATAACTATTTTCGTACTCTCAAAGTTCTGTTGAAAGAATGTAAATTTCAACAAATTTTTATAATACATTTTTGTGATGTGATGTATGAATTAGGTGAGAGAGATAAACTATTTGAGACAACTCCACAGTTTGAGTCACTGATTTGTTAGCTCAACACAGTAAAAAAGGAACTCTGCCTTGTTTGTTGTACCCAAGTTTTAAGATGACGTAGAGGGCTCAGACGGAATTTGGGCTATTTTTACATAACGGGAAATCCAGTAGGATTGCCATCCATATTTTATAACTAACTGCATGAAACCTATCCTGTTGTGGTAATACGGGGAAACTTGGATGCATGTCAGCTGCTTGGAATGTATTACTCAAAGGAACCGTGTTGGTTGAGTCTAGTTCAAGTCCTTTCTCAGGCAGCCCTGTCTGACGCAGTCTGCGTGGGATATTAATCTTACTTAGCCCGCCCTACTTTGCTCTTTTGAAGTGTGGTTGTGTGCTGGCTCAAGCCTACACTGTAGGCTTTTAGGTAGTAATTTTTAGGATGGCTTCTAGAAGTGCAGTCTAGACTAATAGTCCATTTGGACTCTTTTGGGGTTCTTGTTTTGTATCTTTTCATTAATTTTTTTAATTCAATTTTGAGACATTACCAACCTGTACTGAGTCAAATGACTGAGCCGTTGCTATGGAATGTGTGTTTAAGGAAATGGTGCAGCGCAACCACTTCTCTCAATGGCCTTGGCTTGTAGTTTTTATAGCGTTGCTTTCACTGTGTTCTGAAATGACATATATTTTAACGCAGAAAATATAGATTTATACAGTTATAGGTAATTTTTTCCTCATTATCAGCAGTAAAAAGATCAAAAAACCCAGCTAATGCTAGGCGATCATGTACTCGGTTGGATACTTGCACCTTTGTGCCCAGTGTTACATGCTATATTGTCCTGTCTGCTATTTAAGATGATTTCACGTGACAGTGTTGCTTATAGGCAGGTTTTGAATAGTAACACGTGAGAGACTTAACTCAGATATTTGATAGAAAAAGTGAATGGAAGTATAGGTGCAATACACGTTGAAGAAGGTAAGCTAGATGGAAGTAGAGAGGCTACAATATGCAGTACCTTGGTTTCTTCAGGTTTCTAACCAGATGCATAGCTTAAATTGAAATTAGGGCATAAGAGCACGTCAGAAGAAACTGGAAAATAAATAAATCAGGTGAGCCAGGACAGGTATGTGTTAAAACAGTCAGACTTGAAGAAATGTACTGTGCAGTACTTAGTAGCTAAAACAATTCTTGAACCACTAGCAGTTATTTTGCAGAATGCATAAAAAGCGGTTGATGTGGAAAACTGGAAAACAATTAATGTGATTAATTGGAAAATAATCAACATAACTATCTTTAAGGAATGTGAGAAATGGAATTGTAGGTGGTCTCAACTCAGTAATTGTAGAGGTACTTTCAGTATTAAACAATATCTAAGTAGAAAAATAATGAATTTACCATTTTGCAAACACCTGGAAAGAAAGCCCTGATAATAGTCAGTATGGACCTTTTAGAAAGAAATTATGTCAGGTTTTGGGGTTGTTTTTATTTTTTCTTTTGATAGCAGGCTTTGGTAGTACGGGAAAGCAATGAATGTTATATCCTGATTTGCAGCAAGACTGTTAACGCCTTTTAACAAGAATCTTGTATTCAAAAACAATTTTAAGGCCTTTTAACTGAGATTACTTTAAGATGAGTAACTGATCAGCTTAAAAAGAAGTACTTTGAAAGTTGTTATTGATAATTTACTCTCAGTCTCAAGGCTTTGGAGTTGTGCAGGGAAGACATGCGAAATGATACCCTGCTGGAGACCGGGGTACTCCTGGATGTCAACACACTCCAGAAAAGAAAACTTGTAGGGAATTAGAACACAAAGTACTTCTTTGAACTGGAGAAATGCCAGAAGTTGATGAACACCTGTGCTAATAACTATTATTTTGGGAAAGGAAAAATCAAGTATACAAGTACTTAAGCAGATGTTGTGGATTAACCCCAGTAGGCAGCTAAGCAGCACACAGCCACTCGCTCACTTTCCCTCAGTAGCACCAGGGAGAGAATTGGTAGGGCAAAAGTGAGAAAACTCGAGGGTTGAGATAAACACAGCTTAATAAGTAAAACAGGGGGTGGGAAGTGATGCAAAACCAGTCACTTACCAATGCCTAGTCAGTCCCCTAGCAATGGCAACCCCTGGACATCTGTCCTCCACAGTTTTATTGCTGAGCGTGACGTTGTATGGTAAGGAATATCCCTGCGGTCAGTTTGGATCAGCCGTCACAGCTGCATTCCCTCCCTGCCTTGTGTCCACCTACAACCTATTTGCTGTGGGAGGGTCAGAATGAGAGAGGGAGAAAGCCTTGATTCTGCATAAGCACTGCTCAGCAGTACCTAAAACATTGGTGTGTTATCAACTGTTTTAGTCACAGATCAGAAACATAGCACCATATGGGCTTCTTTGAAGAAAATTAACTCCATCCTAGCCGAGCAGAGAATAACAACGCTAAACATACATACTGCAGGAAAGGATCTATTTGAAACTTATTTTTTTTCAGTGTGCCACTTAAAAGAAGTCTGCTTTCCTTACTGCAGTGTGATACACAGGACCTCAGAGTAATTGTGCTAGTCTCCTTGGTGCTGTTGGGGAGTTCTCTGCAGTCATATATCCAGTGCAGTAACAAGACTTGAAGAAATGCTCAAACTGGGGATAGATCATGGTTCCTAAATTTACGCTTCTCCCTTTCTCCACCTGACTAAGTGGGGATATTAAGACGATGGAGTTTGTCTGGAACAGAACAGCTGAAAAAGGTTGCAAAGTGGGTTGGTTTTTTTTTTTCCTGTATAAGATAGCTGGACAGAAGATGGCATTCAGTTATTTCTGTCACTAATACTTAACTTCAATGGAAAATTTAAGTCTGCCACTGAAGTAGTGGACAGAGCCTTTTAACTCCTTTAATAAATTACTTTAGAAACTCAGAGCCCTGTCATATACTGTCTTTCAAGTTGGTTGGGTAAACATTTGTTAGGATCAAGGAAATCTAAAACATCGCTGTCTAACACAGCATGGGGCAGCCAGTGTTGTTCGTTTCTGATTCTAAATGGGCTTTTGTAGAGAATTTAACTTAGTTCTGATTTAATGTTCCCTTTTGAAGCTAGAGTGCTTTGCTGTTTCAAGACACAGTTATTCAATGATCCTCAGGCTACAGCCAATTGTTTCCAACTAATGGCGCGGTTCAAAATCCTAACCTTTCTGTGTAACTATTGCAGGCATCAAGGTTACGTGAGGAAGCCCATAACATGGGAAGTGTCCATATGTCAGAAATTTGTACTGAATTAAAGAATTTAAGGTCTTTAGTTCGAGTATGTGAAATTCAAGCAACTTTGCGTGAGCAAAGGTAAGTGTGTGCTCTGTGTTTATTTTCAAAATGGTAACTTTCAAGGTGGTATTAGAATTCCCATTCTGGCATTGTTTTGCATGAGTTGTATTTACTGATGACTTAGTAAGTATATTAATACTGCCAGGTTTGCAAGCTGTCTTTATTCTACCTGTTTCCCACACAGATACTTCTTAGTCTCCAGTGACTAGAACCAGATACGCAACTTCTCTATGTATTTTCTCTTAGAAAAGAAATACTTCCCAGATACATTGAGTCAATCGATTTTTCCTAATGCACTACACTGCTTCAGCATACTTCTAAAGTATCTGTCCATACACGGTGCATAGATCACATAGGTACACATCTGCATGGTTTGTACTGGTCATAAACACTACAGTTTGCACAAGACATTTAGGTCTAAAGCCAGAGCAAGTTTGAACAGGTGTCATTGGTGTCACAAGCTAAGGAAAAATTAATGTTTGTTACTTAGGTAGGAGGCATCTGAGAAGATCTTGGGGTTCTTTAGCAAGACGTTGATTATAGCAAAGTAGACTTCTGCTTCTTAACAGCTATGTTGCTGAAGACTGTTGTGCAAGACTGAAGAGTTTAGTCTTACAAGACGTGCTGAAACTTTTGGGCAGTAGTCATGATCCTGAATCTATTTTCACATTCAGTTTCCTTTTTGAGTGACGTTATCCCATCCATTAAGTCACAGTATAGTTTGCGTACTGTGATTCTGATTTACTGTTTTAAGCTGCTTTAATAGCATTGAACACTGTTTAAATAGCTAGTTTTATCTTAGAAGCTCTTGCTTTTTGACAGTTAGTAAAACAATCCTTTAGTCAGAAGCAGACTATAAAATATTTGTAAATCAATAAAGAATCAAAAATATCTACTCTTTCTGAAATTTTATTTCATAACTTCTTTGCATAAATTACAATTTCTGTAGTATATTCAATAAACTGCTTGGTTTCGTACAGGTTGTATCTCCTAAGATTTCAATTCTTTCTCTAGGTGCACATTTGATCTGAAATAACATGTCATTGTTCAGCTCACTAAATAGCACCTTGTTTCTTGTACACTGTGTATCCTTAAACTATCAATGGATAATGATTATTATGACTTTGAGTCTATGATAACATGTATCTTTTATTTTTGCTGCAATCCCAAAGATGAGGAATACACGGCATAAGTAACAAGTTGGTGGGGGGAGGCTTTCACAAAGGATGGGATTATCAAAGCAAATACACTTGAATGATTATGTTATTTCTATACTTTTGCACATAACTATATAAATTAGTTCTAAGAGGAGCTTTATCCCTAGACAAAGTGATTATATTGTTTTAGCCACGCCTGCCACCATGTGGAAAGGCAGTTTTTATTGACTGGTATATTTTATATGCCTATGCCTTGCAAGTTTAATGTGGTTGGTTTTTTTTTTTAAGGGTGTCTATCTTAATCGTTTTTCACCTGCTTTTCAGTAGAAAACTCATTTTTGCTGAACTGGGCACATATTTGAAAAGTGTTTTTTAAAAAGTGCTGAAGTGGATGCTTTTTTTGCATTTGTTAAAGTTGCTTCGGAGTTTACAGAATATATGAAAATTCAACTTTCCCCGAATATTTTCTTAATTTATTCACAAGTTTGCATTATACTTCAGTGTCGTGAAAAGTTGTTTCAAAATATTCATAACAAATTCTGGGAAACAGTTACGTAAACCAAATGTTCATGAATCACAGTAATTGTTTGTGTCAGTTCAGTAGAAAAAGGAAAAAATGTGTAAGGGAATTGCTAGCAATATAATTTGTTACTAAGCTAGGTGTAGTTACAACTTTTTCCTTAGATGTCTTTTTGTGATCAAATATTTTGAGATCAGATGTTACCATAACTAGAGACTACCACTAACCATGGAGCCAAATACTAAAAAAAGAAGTATAGCACCTAGAAGAAAACTTGCTTGTTTTAAAAGGTTTATGAGCTCTTTGGGTTGTTGTACAGTCTGGAAAACAGCATGACACAGGCATAATACCATTCTTCAGAATATTCAGTTCCTCAATATGCTCTTCCAGTGTCCTACTTTTTCTGGGAGTTAAATTCAAGTGAAGAGCAGGTTTAAAGATAATTGTGTATCAGTCATAATGAAACAAAGCAACATAATTTTCTGAACTAAGGTATCAAACATGGCAGGTCTTTCTGCATCTGCATTAATTTTAAAATATCTGAATTTTATTAATAGAGCTAAGGAGCTTGGTACCTTTCATTGAAATTGTAGAAGTACTTCTGTAGATACTTATTTAATATCTCTATAATGGAAATATTTATACTGATTTATTTCTTTTCTCTTGCAGGATACTATTTTTGAGGCAACAAATTAAAGAACTTGAAAAGCTAAAGAATCAGAATTCCTTCATGGTGTGAAAAGTTGTAAACAATTGCACATGGTTTTGAGTACAGGAACTATTAAACTGATGCCCAGTCTTAACACTTTTGAGCTGCATTTGAGTAGACTTTGGACCGTTGAGCTGGGCAGAAAAAAAGTTGACATGGGGAAGGGGACAGGAGGGAGTCAAATTCAGGGGAAAGATACAAGAATGATTTGTAAAACCCTTGAAATGTAGATTTCTTGTAGATGTATTCTTCACGTTGTAAATATGTTTTGTAGAGTGAAGCCATGGGAAGCCATGTGTATCAGAGCTTAGACATCCAAAACTAATCAATGCTGAGGTGGCTAAATACCTAGCCTTTTACATGTAAACCTGTCTGCAAAATTAGCTTTCTTTTTTTTTTCCTTTTTTTTTTTTTTTTTTTAGTTAATTTATCATTCAGAAATCTTGCATTTCCTGAAATTCAATGCAAGCGCCAGGCGATTTGTGTCTAAGGCTGCAACAATTTGGGTAATGTACAAAATATGAAACAACTGTTTCCACACTTGCACCGAATCGAGAGCAGTGCTTCTCCATTTCTGTTTTACAGAGAAATGTTTTTCATTTTCTGTGTTCCATTTCCCCGTGAAATCCTAAATCTGATTTTATCAGTTTTTTAATGCTTCTAATTTTCTCTTTTCTTAAGGCACTGTTGCTATGGCACTTTTTCTATAATCTTTTCATTCCTGTGTACAGTAGCTTAAAATTGCAGTGATTGAGCATAACCCACTTGTTTGTATAAATTATTGAAACGTATTTCCATTTGCACCCTGTAAGAATGGACTTATAGTACTGCTGGGCATGTGTGCTGAAAGTACATTACTTGCTCAAACATAAGGAAATAGCCCAATGAACATGTTAACATGGTTGTGGGAGGGGAAAGAAGTAAAAAAAAAAAAGCTAGTCAGATGTGAATTGTATCTGTTGTAATAAACATGTTAAAACAAAGAAACACTGGTTTTCATTTCCTTTGGTCAACACATATTAAAATTTGGTCTGTTTGGGGACTCTTTATTAGAACTGTTCTTGTTGAACATTTTTGTACTTAAATAATTCCTCAAGGGAGGTTTTGTTTAAAACTTGTAAACAGGAAATTGTGTATAAAATATTTAATGAAATATAAAATTCAACAAGAATGATTTAAGACACCTCCCCAACAGTTGTCATATGTTAACTCCTGGTTTACCTGTCTTGATATTATGACATTTCATTTCGAAGGATGTTTGTGTTGTAGCTAACTGTTTAAGTCTGGTGCTGACTGCTGTTCTTAACCATCACAAAACGCTGAATTTGTGTAATTGGAGCAACCCACCGTTTGAAAATGGTGGCAAAGCTCAGCTTTGTATATTGTTTCCTAAAGTATATTAAAAATAAAAAAGAAACTATTGCTACTACAAAATAAACGTGACTTTTTCTTTGCTTAAAAACAACAGAAATAGCGATAGCAGTACTAGTTGAGTATTTGCAGAGGTGTATATGCTACAGTAGTCTGGTCAGTAAGAAAGACTGTATGTGATGGATTAAAAAAACCTTGATGATAAAGATGTTAACATGTGATGCTACATGTTTTGTTCCTACAAAATACTGTCTTTCAGCACCAGAAACATTACTTGATTTTTATTTTTCCTTTTCTTGTGTTGAGGGGGCTCAGACTGATATTTTTTTTTTTTTTTTTTTTTCAAATCAGTTGTTTTCAGCGGCATGCTCTGCCCTAACGAGATACTGCAAATGGAGCGAGTTGGAAATACTTTAACAACAATAAATGAGAAATCAGGATAGATTTTCTTGTAATGTGCTGTTGTGTTTCTTACCATGCAAATGTTTAGTTTTGCTCAGAAAATGGGAATAGAATAATCTTGGATGAATTAACTTTAACATTGATCGCTTCTGCATTTTTAGGGACCCAAAGCCAAGTGACGGAAGGTTTCCTGAGACTGGTATTTGCCTAACTAACTGCTTCTTGTAGTGCTCCTTGTCGTGAGGTTGCCCAAGGGCAGGGAAATAGCCTGTGGGACGGATGAACACAGGGGAGCTTTCTCCGGTGGCTGTCCTTAGTTGTGGTATTTTGCTGTTTAGTTACTTGAGGAGACAGAGGTTGCTTCTGTCCTAATAGCCGTGCTGGGCCTATTTCCCACAAGCTTATTTTGTTTTCTTCGGATTCATATATTGCCCTCTAGAACATCCTCTATCAATGAACTTCACGAGTTAATTTTGTTCTGTAGAAAATTACTTTAGATTATTTATTTAAACCTCTGGTTTGAATGAATTGTCTTAGGTGGCTGTCTGCTGCCTCTTGTTTTTTACTATTAATTGTTTTACAGAAGAGTCTCTATTCCAGCCTAAAGAGTGCTTGGTCTCTTACATCACGTGAAATGGGCACAGATAACTTGCAAGTACCAAGGATTAACGTGCTACTTTATACCCCTTAAAAAAAGGTGCATGTGTATACCTACATCCCGCAGAGACACACGCTCTCTCTCCGGGCGATGTCCTCCCTAAGTAATGCAACAAGGGCCACGTAGTCACCATCAAGTGGCGTGCTGAAAGCTTGTTGGCTTCTGTATTTGCTCACCACGCGGCAGCTTTCCTCCCCCGTCCTCCACACCTTTCCAGAGCCCGGAGCTGGTGTTAGCGGAGGAGTGACACCCGGCCAAGCCTGCACTAGCTTCGGGCTGCAGGCGCTGCTTTGAAGCAGGCGCTACCCCATGGCAGGGTCTGGGGTAGTGTCCTTCAAAATGGCTTCGCTAACCTAGAAATGCAATTTTGGCCTGTGATCTGGGGACCCTCTTCAGTGACATGCAGAATCTGACCCTCTGCATATTGCTTAAGGTGGGGGGAAAAAGCCTCCGTATCTTTCTCCTTCCTATCAAATCTGTATCTGAAGCTGGACAACAAAGAACTGGGCAGGTGCAGAGACCTGTTAATTGATTACCAGCTTATTTATTATCCATCCTGAAGCCGATGCTGTCCTTTCAAATGTAGTTGGCATTGTTTAATGGAAGGGGCTTTATTGGATCGTTCCACACCTGCGAGTCAAGTAAGTTAATTTCCCCTGGGACAAACTGTGTTTTCTTCCTGGGCAGGTGTTCAGAAAGTGTTTATTGGGGTTGAGGGCTGTGTTTTCTGTATTAATTACTTGATACGGGTGGTGAAGGAATAGTGATGAGAAACCGATGAAAAGAACAGTTGTTGCATATGTTACGCTTGATTTTCCTGTTAGGTGTTTGCTAAGCAACTGCGTAGTATGACAGAGAAACAGTCTTCAGAATTTCTGAAGAGATTGTCTGAGCCTTGTACTGCAAGCAGTGCCATTGGAACAGTATCTTATCATTTGATGATGTGCTCAAGAACTTCAGCAGAAGGAGGAGCTTAATATAATTATAAAATCATATGACCCATCCAAGGGACTCCCATGTTTGATGCTTTTACAATTGCACCATCTTTTTTTTTCCCTCAATTATTAAGGCCCTCTGATATCTTTGAAGGTACATGTATTCTTTTCACTGGCCTCGATCCTGAGATGCTGTGGGCAACTGCTCAACTTTGGACAAATTTCCCTGCTTAGACGGATCTCTTGAAGAGATGCAGTGTTTGCTTTCCAGACTTATTTTATAAATTGTTTCTCCTTTGGTAGGAGCATCTTAGCTTTTAGTGGACACCGATGCTGTCTTACTGTTGCAGGTAAAAACATGCTCAGAAAAGGTGTGTAACTGAGGCTGGAGAGAATTAAAAACATTTCCTTTCCTTTTTGGAAGGAGTGATGTGCCCTGAGCATCGCGCTCTGGCTGCTTTGGGGGTGCTCCCAGGTCAGGGGTGCATCAGGGGCAGACGCTTACCCTCACCTTCAGTTAACGTTTGTCTGCTGTGTGTATAGTTAAATTTCAAGTCCATGCTTGGAATTTGGAGCTGGATGTCTTGGTGAATGCGTCATCCCTGTTGCTGTTCCTAGAATAATATTCTGCCCTCACCAAAACCCGATCTCATTTACAGGCGTAAGATGATAATGAGGCAATTCTGGATGCTTTAAAAATACTGCCCTGACTTTTGAAAGTTTCCTGCAGAGGAATACTCTGAGCTGAAGTGCCATCTCATTGACATTAGCATTGATCTTCTGCCCGTGTTTACTGATTAGTGGTATGTGGGGCTTTCTTATTTATTTTATATTATTTCATAAGAATCAGAGCTTTCGATGTAGGAGGAATTCATTTCTTTCCCTAGCCTAACTTCTTTGGCACTTGTTTTCTTTTGCAGTTAGTCAAGCAAAAGCTTTCTTTTGCAACTGAGAGCCATATGTATGTTGACTTCTTTTGCAAAGGAAATTGTTCTCAGCTGTGATACAGTTTTGGATTCCAGTTACACATCGCTCTTTGCAGATATTTGTTAAGTTCCTCTGTCTTCTATCTCTTTGGTCTTCTACAACAGGCGTTTGGAAAGATTTGGTCTTTCATAGCTGCAGGCGCCAGCTCTGTTCGTCTGACCTTTCTGGATGCCTGTCTTGCTGCTGCTGTACTAATTCGGCTGGAATTGTTCCTAGAAGATGCTCCTTGCTACAGATTTCTGTATTTCCCAACCATGGCGTTTCCCTCTCTGAGGGAAGGGGCTGAGGTAGGCTTTCTACCAATTGGGGCTCCAGCTAGCTGAGGATCTGGAATCAGGAAGCACTTTTCTCCTCCCTCATAAAGATACTAACCCATCTGATCAAGGACCTCCTAGAGAATGGACTGTCAGGTTTTGTCTTCCATGGGGACTAGTATCAATCTGGCAAATCTTGTTGGATCCTGGACAGGTCCTGCCTGGAGCAGCTGGGTCGTATGGCAGCTGTACTGCATGGCTCCAAGTACCGCTCCTGGCACCCCAGGTTTGCAAACATGGCTCGAACAGCCTTCTCTTTCCAGCAGTTACTTGAGACGTGTGACAGTATTTTGTCACCTTCTGTTAGTCGAACCTGCCAGAGGGCGTTTGCAAAGGGATGCCGTCTGCTTCTGCGTGCAGCGCCGGGCTCAGGGTCCCTTCCCTCCAACTGCAGTTTGAAATCTCACAATTTGGGCTGAGTGAAAAGTGCGTGTTAACATAGTGACGCTCAGATTGTTGTGCTCAGCTTCCCTTTCACTGTATGTTACCAGAAAATTCATCCAATTAATTATGGATAATACTGTCAGAGTCATCTGCACCGGTAGCTAGAACGGTACAAGTCACTTCAATTGATTCTCTCCCTCTCTTCCTCCCTAATTTCTAAGCTGGCACATGGATGTCTGTCAGCGTGTCTTTCAGAGCTCTGAACAGCTTCCTTCTCCTGCCTGGCCAGGCAGATTTGCTGTCAAGATCTCCCATGTTCCTCTGTCCAAAAATCTGTGATTATATCTTTTTTTCAGTGTAATTGGGATGCTGTTGGAGTTTGACGGGGGTTCCTGTTCTTCTGCTAGATGCGTCCTCATTAGCAGCAGAAAGCTTGCGTACTGGGAAGAGTCATTTGGCAAAGTGACCGAAGCCTGGGGCAGATGGTGCTACAGAAGGTGAATGTGTTGTCAGCAAGTCTGGACTAATTGATGGTGCCAGGGGTCTCTGATGTCTGTCAGCTCCGTCCAGGTTCCTTTAGCTGCTGCTCTGCATCCTCAGAGTAAAGGCTTTTCCTTTTTTCCACATTTTGAAAGTTTAATTGAACTTTTTCTTCTTGTCGGGGATTCAATTTGACAGTAAGTCTATCTTTTTTTTTTTTTTTTTTTTTAAATGGGAAAGCTATTAAGCCACTGGCAGCACTGCCTGTCTGCTTGCACTAACATTGCTGGTAGAAGCACGGGTAACTGAACCCCTCGATACTGTTCTTTCTCGGGATAAAAGTTCTCAGAGTTCACGTTGACCTAGGGTGGCATTCCAGTTTCATAATTATAAAATAAAATAATTAAGTTGTTGTATATTTTGTTCTCATGTCCCTGGCACCTCTTCATCTGAATAATTAGAGGAGTGGTGGGGGTGTGGGTCCGTGCAGAGTCCTATGTGTAACACACAGTGATAAGATCTTTTAAGTTCTCTTAAGGTGGTTTCATAGAAAGAATTGGGGAGGGTGAGGCTTCGCGCGGTGGGAGAGCTTCTGGACATCCAGCCCCCTGCAAAAAAGAGTGGACCCTTCCTTATTGCTTCCCTGCTCCTGCTGAGTCCTTTTTGCCAGCTCTGGAGAAGTCCAGGGGGCAAAGCCCCAGCAGAAACCTGCCTGGTAACCGTGTCTGCTGACTGCTCAGGCTGAGGAGCTTCACACCGAGGGGCCAGGCGAGGGCAGGGCGGGCACCTCCTGTGTTGAAGGGCAAGTTAGAGAAACTCCTGGGGCAGCAGTAAGCTCAAATAGTAAAGACTACCTGCTCTTAAAATTTCAAGCTATGTGTGTGGAGAGAAGGGCTTGGGGCGTGGAGACTGCTCCAAGTTAGCTATGTTTTTCTGAGGTTTGGATGCGTGTGTGCTTTCATCTGAAGAATTCATCTCCGTGAATGTTTGCCTGCTGTGCAGCTGAACAAAATCCTACCCTAACAACCAAATCGCCATGTTTTCAACTCAGCATGAGTAAAGGTCTAATTATCAACTATACTCTCAATAATATACTTAAAACAAAGCACCCATCCCAAAGCAAGCAGCGCATCTTTTATAGGTTTGGAATACAAATGGGGGAGTGTCTCAAAGGAGATGCTATTCCTCTTCAACTGTTACTCCCCCTGAAACTAACACGGAGCTGCTTCTCACCCTGGATGGTTTCTTTAGCGACCAAACCTCTCTCTAGGATGAGGAAAAATCAGCTCGGCCGTCCTCATCTGCCATCTGATGAGGTTGGAGCGTTTCCTGAACTCCTTAGTTGTTCCGGGGGGGTTTTGCTGGCTCCCCTGGGAACAAGCGCGTGTCCTGGCTGCGGGTCCCGAGCAGCCTGTCAGCCCGGGGGGCTCCCACGCTTCCTGGGGCAGCTCGGGTGCTCGGCAAACCTCAGCCTTGAGCCCGCACGGCGAGAGATGCAGCTTTTTTCCTCTGCGTGTGCTTTCTCTCTCTCTCTCCCGACAATCTGCTGAAGCTGTGCTTGGTGCCCGCTTGGGGGACAGCACAGCATCTGGGCTGGTCCAGCGCCGCCCCTGGCTCAGCAGACACAGACCAGTGCGTGGCCCGGTAAAAAGCCTCTTTCAGGTGGCATTTCTTGACTCAATTGGAGTTTTTAGCGCTGTAGCAGCTGAGGAAGCTCCAAGGTGCAGGAATCTTTCCGGCACCCACAAGGGATCCAGCCCTGGAGGGTCAGAGCAAGAGACCCACCCAAATGAGGGGTCGGGAAAGCGCGGTGAGGTGTCCGGACTCACCTCAACTGCATGGAGCACAGCTGCTACGGCCAGCTCAGGTGTAATTGTGGCCACGCGAGGCCAGACCCCTCTTCCTCTGGAAACTGGGTTCCTTTTACTTAAAAAAATGCTACTGATTTTGAGGCTCTGAAATCCCACCTGAAATTAATCTTTGGTAGAAGATCCTAAATCTCTGTATTTTCCCCCTAGCTGACAGGCACGGCTTTCTCTCTTCATTGTTAATATAGTTGAACTTGTTTCTCTCGTGCCCAGCTTCTGCACTGACCGTCCTTCACCCACATACGACTAAGTGGAGTTCCTATGTTAGGTGTAGATTTCTGACTGATTTTTTTTTTTTTTATTTATCTGAAATGGCAGCGGTTGTTCCAAGCTACTTGGGAGTAGAGGTATAATTTGGAATAGTTTATCAAACAGAAGGCAACGTTTTGGCAGCTGGTTAATGGGAATTTCCTATGTGCTTTTGCAGTTTCACTTGACTGATCTTCATGGCATTGGTAACGGTGACCCGAGTTCCACTAAAACCTATTTTGTGCAGCAGAGAATGGGATGATAAACATCATCCCTGGGCAGTAGGTAGTAAGAGGCTTTGCTTCAGGCATGTTGAAGATTGATTATTCAGCATTTTATAGTCTGAAAACAGGTTGCCATTATCATACATTGACACAAATAGCTGCTACTATTTTTAGGTAAGCTATTCATATCACAAGAGTAACTTCTGCTCATATCCAGCGTGCACTAGATTTTGGAGGCTCTAGTATGAAAACATCAGGACACAGAAAGGCTTAAACCTGTTTCAGGCTTGTGCAGTTATACATAGTTTTAGATGAGGATCACCTAAAAGAAACCTGCCATTCATTTCTTAAATAGTAATTTTTAAAAATCTCATATTTTTAATAACTTCCATTATTTTGAACTGCCTTGTTCAACTCTGATGGCATTTTGATTATTACAAGAGTTTTCACAAGGGAAATTTTGTTAAACATATTTTTTCAGCAATGGCTTCCCTGGCTGACAAGTAGAAATTATTATATAATGTCATATTTTGTACCTCTTCATAGTAGAGGTTGTGAAAATTTCTCTTTAGAGTGGGAGGGATTAATTAACTTATGCAGAGTTATTCAAGGGAGAGAATTCCTACCTGGGAATCTAACATAATTGTGATGTACTTTTGTAATGCCTTAATTGCTTGATACATAAAAAAAAAATAAAGCATACATAAATGAGAAATGTCGTAATAAACAGTGTATCCTAAAAATCCCAAATTCAGAAGAAACTGTGAGAATTTGTAACTTTCCTGAGAGGGGGAAAAAGTTAAAAATGAAATCAGATTTGCCTGTTCATTTTGTAACACCCTTGAATTCTGCACAGCCTTGAAGTTTTCAATGAGGCTGGATTCAATTTCATTAAACACCATCTTTTCCGGGTGCTTTTTCATTGTGTGGAATTTCCTGGGATGAGTGACAGGACATTTGTCAATTATGGGAAGTAGTTTTAACTGAATCTGCTTTTTAATATTAATCTAAAACTCAGAGATTATTAATGCATTTTAATCAGTGCAGAAGCAGGCTGCGGTGGCTTTAAAGAGACTTCCCTGAACTGAGAAGCCAACCCACTAGTTTTGTCCCTTTTGAACCATCCAGGCCATTTTGTTTGAAATGTTGCTCTTCCTTTTTAATATTTGAGGCTTGTTTTTGCTTCCCACCTCTACTTTTACATCTCTTAGGATCCTTACTATGCCCTGCCATAGCGAATCTTCATCCTTGGTCATGGATCCTGTCCCCTCTTCAGGCCACGTGATAGCCTGTGCCAAAAGTGTCACACTGTGATATTTCAGTCGTGCAATATCTCTTCTTCCAGATAGGGTTTTATCATCCACTGTGATCTTACGATCTTCATGCTGAAGTTTTGACTGTCATGGCCTCATCTTCCTCTGCTGATTTTTGCTTCCCTGCTGCCCTTCTCCTCCTCTGGTCAGCGTCTCACAAAACCCAAGGTCCTTCTGTTGTCTAAGGGCGCTTCTCTTATTCCCCCTCCAGTTAAATCTCTCGTGGGGTGCTCAGCAGACTCCACGTAGGGTAGTCTTTAAGGAAAGTTCCTTCTCCCCTTGGGGACTGTCAGCCCTCACACGGTCTGCTCTCAGAGGCAGAAACTGGCCCTCAGGGCTCTTGCACCTGAAACGTCTCGAGCAGCACCAGAAACGTTCCCCGTTAGGCAGAAGAAGCTGGGGGGCAGCAGCTCTCCCCAGGATGCCAGCTCTTCTTTGGGACGTTATGGGGGTGTGTGTTGTGCTTTCTGGGCTAATGTGGGGTTTCCCCTTCCCTTCACCACCCACACCTTAATCGTATCTCCATGGTATTTCCCAGAAGAGAGCACGCAGAAGCTTGTTTTGAGGCCAGTTGTTTGAACTTCTGTAGTTCTTTACCAGAGGCAAACCCCACCATCTCCCTCTGGAAAAGTTCCATGTTCTTCCATCTTCTTCTGGAAAAGCTCCATCTTCTTTCTACAAGAAACTGCTGGTTTCTTGTAACCAAAACCCCAGGGGACCCAAACTTTTACCTGATTAAAGCTGAACTGAAGACATAAGGCTGGTTGAGAAACTAAAAGTTTCATCATTCTTTTTTGTGCTGCTTGTGTTTCTTACTGTTATCTACGCTGCCATTGTACCTCTTCTGCAAAAAAAGTATTTTGGGGAATGGGATTTCTGAAGGGTGTTTCTTAAAAATAAAAATTAAAAAAATTCAAAAGTCAGTGTTTTGTGTGTTGCAGGTGTGTCTATACCTCAGAATTTCCTCTGTCCGCAAGGGCTTGCAGCTCCTGGAGGGAAGGGTGATGCTCTGCCTGCTGTTGGTGTTCAGCCTCACCTTTCCTCCTCGCAGTGCTCATCCAAATCTGCCCCAGAGACCCTGGCCTCAGCTACTGTAAGGCAATGGCAAGCAAAAGCCTGTCAGGAAGGAGCAGGGCTTTGGGTACTCCTGTATCATCCTGGAAAGGATGCTTGATCTTAAAGTCTGTGTTTGAATTGATTTTGCAGGTTAGTGCACTTCCCCTTCTTTGATTCCCTCCTTTCTTAGCTAAAATAAATAGTTCTAACATAAAATATAATAGAAATAAAATAATATAGAATTTGCTAAAACAACAGAAGGGTCCAGCCACGTAGGCGTTATTCTTACTACTGTTAATTAACTGGAGTGTATTATGCCATTTTTCAACGACTTCTGATCTCATCAGGGCTGCCCGGCGGTGGTGCTGGGCCCTCTGTCTGGGCTGTCTGGATGCTGCTTCTTTCAGGAATTGGATGTACTTGGGGACGCAATTGGGAAACGCCAGGGGAAAACATTGTTTTCATGTTGGTTGTTTTTACTCAAAGTGTTGACACATTCTGTCCCTCCAAGTCTCAGTGATTAAACGAGGAGGCTTTTGACCCTGGAGATGACAAATAAATTCACTTGGATTGCCAAACTCGAAATGGAGTGTCTTGTGATGAGAGAATGGTGATGAATTTTTTCTGCCTCCCTTCCCCTTGCTCTCCCTCTCCACATCCATCCTGCTTCCTCCCTTTTGTACGTGGCAAAGCTGCTTTGTTCCCCTGCTTGGTGGCTTTACGTTCCGACACACAGCCTGTACAGGAGCGCTGTGCCCGGGTTTGCGTACCCAGCCATAAGCCCCAGTGAGCCTGGAGGTCACCATGCGATTTTAAGACTTGCTCCTACCTGGAGGGACAGGGTTTGACCTTGCTTCTTTTTTCACTCCAGGGTCTTGAGGGTCTCCAGCGTCATCCCCAGAGATGGGAAACCATCAGCTTGTTTCCCCAGGGAAGATGTGGATGCCCCATCCCTGGAGGTGTTCAAGGCCAGGCTGGATGGGGCTTTGAGCAACCTGCTCTAGTGGGAGGTGTCCCTGCCCAGGGCAGGGGGGTTGGAACTTGATGATCTTTAAGGTCCTTTCCAACTCCAACCATTCTATGATTCTACGTTCACTCAGTGTCACTGCTGATGGAAGACAGATCTGAGCAGCTCTGAAACAGCGCGGTCCCTTGGTACCCACTTCCCTCTGGTCACACACCCTTCTGGTCCGTTTGCTCTCCTGTAGTGGGAGTGAGGCAGAAAAACCCCACCAGGCACAAAGCTTGCCCTTCAGAAACCCCAGAGGAAGAGGGGAAAGGACAGGAAACCGTCACCCGGGACTGGCCTACCCTCCTCCCACAGAAATGCAGCTTGACTTCCAGCTGACCTTCGGGCTTTTACAAGCTTAAACAGAGAGAGTTACAGAATTGTTAACAGCTATTTTACTGCACTTACGGGTTGTGTGAGTTGCGTTTTATTGGAAGGCAGCACTTGGCAGGTTCCGCGTTTGGCTGCGAGGGGAGGTGGAAGGGCTGGGGTTGCTCCTACACGTTAACCCCCTGCTTCCACCGAGCCAAGCGCTGGGGCACAGCTGCAACCTCTTTCCTTACGGAGGCGCCACGCCAGAAAGCAGTGATGTGAAGCTGACCACGGGAGGATATGGGGTTGGAGGTATGGAGGGACAGAGGGGTACTTTTTGGTCACAGTGCCATATGCCAAGCATAGCCATGCTATGGCTTATTGCACAGCTTCACGGAGAGGGGATGCTGTTCCCCTGGCAGGGTCAGGCTCCAAAGCGACGTTCTTCCAAGTGTTTTTTGAAAAAGAGCTCTACTCAGAGCAATACCACTTAAGAAAGAAAACCTCTCCTTCCTTTTCCTTCTATAGGCATTCATGTAGGCATCATGGCATCAAGCCAACTGCATCCTGGGCTGCATCAAGAGAAGTGTGGCCAACAGGTCACAGGAGGTGATTCTGCCCCTCTGCTTTGCGCTCGTGAGACCCCATCTGGAGTGCCATGTCCAGCTTTGGAGTCCTCAACACAAGAAGGACATGGACCTGTTGGAATGGGTCCAGCAGAGGGCCACGAAGATGATCAGAGGGATGGAGCACCCCCTATGAAAACAGGCTGAGAGAGCTGGGGTTGTTCAGCCTGGAGAAGAGAAGGCTCTGGGGAGACCTCATAGGAGCCTTCCAATATCTGAAGGGAGCTGACAGGAGAGCTGGAGAGGGACTCTTTGTCAGGGAGTGTAGTGACAGGACAAGGGGTGGTGGTTTTAAATTGGAAGAGGGGAGATTTGGATTAGACACCAGA
>JAOXNO010000013.1:16453892-16471727 GCA_028565335.1 Limnodromus scolopaceus | reverse complement strand
CTGGATGGGGCTTTGAGCAACCTGCTCTAGTGGGAGGTGTCCCTGCCCATGGCAGGGGAGTTGGAACTTGATGATCTCTAAGGTGCCTTCCAACTAACCATTCTATGATTCTGTGATTCTATGATTTTGCAATCTGATTTATTTCAATTTTTTAATAGATGCTTGCAGTGACAATTCACACAATAATACCTCAAACACTGGTAGAAAGCCGGTGCTAAAGGCATTCTGTGGAGTAAGAAATTGAAGTCTCAGTGGTAGAGCGGCAACGTTCAGCCTCTCAGGGTGAGACCTCCTGCTGGCACTTGCTGGAGGTGCTTTCACAGTGCAAAGTTGTTGAGAAAAGGGGACTGCAGGCTGAGTGACCCCCAGAAAGACGTTTTCACAAGGCGCTTCAATTCATGGAGAACAGCGGTTATGTGGAGATTCCTTGTTTCTCAAAGAAAGGCTAATATGTGCTTTTGAAAGTGTTTTTGATGACTACCCCTACTGGGTATAAAGTGGGACTGTCCCCTTGGACTTTGCTAGGTGGTTCTGTTTCTTTGATGTTTCTTCTCATTTAGCATTGGTTGTTGGTTCATGACACCAGCTCTCCTCTGCGTTTCTGTCTGTGTCCCTTGCTTCTTATAGAGCTGCACAAGTTCATTTTATTTCAGGCCTAAGCAATTTGGGAGGCAGAAAATTTAGACAAGAGGATGGGAAAGCTGTGACTGCCCGTTCTCTTTGCTCTGCTCTCCGGCCTGATTTTGCATCTATCTGTCTTCACGAAGGAAGGCCCTGGCAGCTCCCAGACAAGGTGGGATGTTGTAGCCTGTTTTGCTAGTCCCAGTGTATATTGGAGGGAAAGCAAAATATGTTGACCAGCCCAGCTTGGCAGCACAACCAGAATGTTGCAATGAGATGATTAAGAAGTCTAATTGATTGATTTTAGTGTGAGAACTGAGACTTGGCTCCTGTACGTTTGACTTCCCAAAACTGCTTAGACACAAGTTCAACTCTGCCAAAATACCTCCTCTGTACCATAAAGCCATGTCTAGCATTAATAAAACATTTTCTTGGGTGGAGATCCTGCCCGTTACCTATTTATTCATGGGCCAAATGTAGCCATGCCATAGCAGCTGAAAGGGCTTCTGTGGCTTTGGCTTATGGTCACAGTTAATCAGTGCTCAGGCTGAGTAAAAACGCACCTAGACTTGGGAGGAATTTTGGGGATGGTCCTCGTAATTTTAGTTGAGAATAGGAAAGAATTGTTTCTGAGACCCGAAAAGGATTTGGGGCATTTCAGAAACTAGGATATGGCCCTCAGTCTGCACAGCCCAGTCTGACATAAAACAAGATGCACTGACAGCCACTAAAAGTACTGGAAAAAGGAGGAGGAAGCTACTGTGATAAGCATGTATCTTTGCTCAATTATTATTCAGTTTGAGCCAGTACCCGCAAAAATTTAGCCCATTAGATGAATTAGCTTTTCTAAAATTCCCTTTATCGTTTGGTCCTCCAAGTCAACAGCAGGAACATGCATTTAGGTCATGAATTTTGGGGTAGATTTCCTAATGTAAGCATGCTGACCCCACATGCCCATGTAGCTTTATTAAAGTTATTATTTGTGACATCGCTACAAATTCCCTTCACTTCCCTATCCCCCTCCCATCCCCCAGCAATCCCACCCTCTGAGAACTCAGCTCTTCTGAGGTCCCAGGTCCTGCACCAGAGCAGCAGTGTTGGATACCATGGAGAAATGCAGATACCCTTTACAAAATATTTTCAGTGCTATGCTCAAGTAAGAAGAAAAAAAAAAAAGAGTTTCTGGAGATGTCAAAAAATGTGGAGACTTGACAGAAGCCTCTTGACTTAAATATGTAGGAACACTGCTTTCGGTGTTGAGATGACATTGAAATACAAACTTGAGTCATTTATTCCTGTTTCTTTGGCAATGATTTTAAAGCATCAACTGAAACTGTTCGGAAATGGCCAAGATTGTAAAGAAACAGGGGGATATAAGTATCATCTCTTTCAACACAGGAAGAAACAACCTTGTTATCTGAAAATAGACAATATGTGTTCAACTGGATAAGAAAAAATAGCTAAAATAACACAGATAAAAACTTTTACCTGCCTCCTGGTGAATGTTAGTGTTTTTAATGCCTAATACACATGCTAACAGCTAACAAAACTGATGGGGTGCATGCTGAGGAAAAAGAAGTCTCTCTGAAATGTTGGGCTTCTCTTACTCATACGCAGGTGCCTGCTTAAAGGAGAGAGCAGCTCACCCAGGTGAGGCTCAGCTCCCTTTCTGGCAAGGCAGTCTTGTGAAAAGAGCTGATCTCTAGGATTGGTGCAATTAGCCCCATTTCTGCTGTGAGACAAGCTGCACCAGCAGCCAGAAGCAATACCCTTGGCTCAGAAACAGCTGAAGGGGGTTTGTTGTGGCTCTGGTGCTCCTCCTCTTCACCTGCTTTAAAACTGTCTCCCTTTTAGTCTTTCCAGATCATGACAAAACTGACTGAGCTGAGTTTATAGGGAATCCCAGCACAGCCATAAAATGCCTCCAGCCAGAGCCATCTGCTGCTGCTTCTCCAGCTGCATCCATTTAATGAGAGGTAGCATCTCTGCCCTCTTTTTGCAACCTAATAAGACAGCAGGACACAGCCAGGATGGGAGGGGGTTTGTGAACCCTCAGCCCCAGCAGCTGTGAGTGAATAGGGGGCAACAAGGGGGAGTTTTGTGCGGCTAATGGCTGGGTCACAGCCTGTGGGGCAGGAACAATGAAACACAGAGCTGCTGGAGCCGAGATCCTCCTCGACCTGCAGCTGTTAAGGCCAAGTCGCCACGGTCACCACAAACATGCCGTGCTTCAGCCTGGATCCTGGCCTGGGTTACTAAGGGCTGAACTTCAGGTTTTTCTGCTGTTGAGGGTGAGGAGAACACCATCCTCCAGTGTGGGGAGTAGTGCCGGGGAAATTTCTGTGGAAGCAGACTGCCAAAGCAAGGAAAGGTCAGATGGAGACGGGTCCATCATTCCAAAGACTCACACAGGGCGGATGTAGAGGCCTCCAAAGGCAAAATCTAGGAAGCTGGAGGTTTGCAGCAATATCACTAATAAGAGAGGAAACGCTGCTCTGCAAGGAGAAAGCTGTCACTGCTTCGGTGGTTGTGCCCGCTCCTTAGCAGGGAAGGTGGACTAGATTGTTGCCTGAACACAAAGTGAGGACCCAACGTCATTGGTGCAGAAGGAAACACCACACACCTTAACCTCTGTGCAATCTGTGGCTGTTACACCAAAGAGGAAGCAAAGGGTGGGAGCCCCTCCACTGCTTTCCCAGGGGTTACCGGCTCTGCCGGTGGTGAGGAAGGGGGAGGGAGGAGTGCTGTGGCTGTACACGCAGGCTGCCACGCCAGGAAAATCAGGTGGACCAGGTTGCCTTTCAGCAACGAGCAATGTCACCCAAAGCACGGAGCATGATGGTCATGGAGGGCTGTAGTCATCTGCACGTCTGCTGGGAAAGGATGAGTGGGATGCAGAGTGGCGAGAAATTCCAGCGCTTGTTTCCATAATGAGTTTCATACGTATCTGTGTAGAGTCCTACCTGTATGAATGAGATGGAAAATGATTTTTTTCCCCACCTTCTTTATATATAAAAAAAAGTAATCAAAAAAGAAATCCTAGGTTTGAGTCTAACCAGTAGAACAAACCAGGCTGACTGTGAAGATTAAAAGGTGATGTATCACAGTTCGGGAATACAAAGTGAGAGAAGAACAAATTAAAGACAAAAGTCTTGAGTAAAATCAGAATTAGTAGGTAATTTTAGGGAAGAAGCCTAAAGGAAAAGGGAGTTAAACAGAACCAGTAATTCCTTTAAATAATAATATTTTAAAAGTGCTGAGAATACCAAAAGAAGTGGTTCCAGCAGGGATGAACAAAAGAAAAGGGCAGTAAGAGGTGATGCTGGCAACAATGTGATCCCTTCTTTCACAAGGTTGGAGTGTACAGAAAGTGAAAAATAGGTTTCTGGGAAAATATGGGATGAAGGTCATCAGTGAAAAGAACAAATGTGCACATGGAGTCGGGAGAGCCCATGGCAGGAACACGGCAGGGGAGCAGCTGCTGGGGGCGCAGCCTGCAGACAGTGGATTGCAGGCTGGCTGAGAGTCCATCCTGTGTACCACACTGGTGGTGTATCTGTCAACCATGGCCTGCTTAGTGATGCCCATCTTCCCATACTCCCTCTCCAGCCAAAGGATAATCCTCCTACAAAGAAATTTGGGCTGCCATTGGGAGATAACTATTCAGGAACATCCTCTGGAGAGGCCTCTGTGTTCGCAGCAGAAGATTCGCTTCTTCGTAAGGAGAGCTTCTCAGGATACGTGCCAGTGTGTTGCTGTTGGAGAAAAGCAGTGAATTCAGAGGTACAAACTGTGTTCCAGTCTGCAAGATACACCAAATCAGGCAAGGAGGGCCGGAGGTGTAGCATGATGTCTGTATTTGTAGGATGCATTTTGGAAAGAGTCTGAAGGAGAACAAGGAGAATGGTCTCCAAATGTGACCTGCCAGAGAGGCCTAAAAAACCAGGGGAAGCCTAAGCAGGAAAGAGGGGAACATGCGATGTGCAAATCTCCAAATATATAGAGGGCTGTTGCGAGAAGGAAAATGTGTTCTGTGTCCTTGGCAGGTAGTACAACGAATAAGCAGCTTAGTCTACACCAAGGAAGACTCAGGTTGCTGTTTATAATGAGATACAGTAAGTTAAGAGCTGGGAAGAGCTGCCTCAGCTATGGTTTTTTGGTGGTTTTTTTTTTGGTTTTTTTTTAATTAACCATTACTTTTATTTTTCCTTGGTTCTGAAGTGATAATGTATGCCAGGATACTTTATTGCTGCCTGCAGCTCTTTCCTTGTCATTTCTGGATGATTATAAATGAACTTCCAACATCTGTAGAACTTGACGGCTTCAGTTTTGGATGCCAAACAAGCCTCACACATTATTTAATGTACTGGAGCAGGAATCCAGCCTTGGGTAGGGCAGCACTTTGCACAACTGAATGCTTTCTGAAGCTGAACTGAGAAATATGGTTAATTTCTGTTCCGTTCCTCTCTTCTTAAGGGGTCAAACAAGATGGTATCTGATGATTTCCACAGGAACATGGCTAGTGTCTGCTAACGCTCTTCTGTTAAGGGCACTGTTCAAAGGAAAGCCAGGAGAAGAGAAGGTCTGTTTATTGAGATCTCCTGGACTCCTGCAGCACAGCACTGTCCCCAGTGTACTGCCTTCTGCCGAGAAAAAACAATCACTTGAAGTAAGTGTGATTTTTTTCCAGCGGGGATGCTTTCATGAGTGATACCGCTGGGTGTGCAAATTCACTCTGGCTGTAGGTGCCGCATGGCTTTTACCGACAACTTGCTCTGCTTCCCACGTCTGCCACGTTCAGACCTGGTTTGTAACCATCACTTCTTGGTAATAATAAAGAGTTTTTCTGTGGCAAACGGGAGCTTAGCGCCACTAAATTCCCCTGAAGAACCCCAGTCTTAATTGTTAAGGTTGGAAGAAACGAGAAGCTCGTGAACGAGTTATTGTGCTTTCTGAATCAGCTGTAGGGTTGTTCTTGGTAATGGTCCAGGGAAGTTTAATGTTGTGATAAGAGCTGAGGGGGGGGCTGGTGGCAGAATTACGTGTTTCACAATTTATAGAGAATCAATTGCCATTTATTTCACTTCCTTCAGAGTCGGTATATGCCTTTCTATTCAGGATTGTCACCTGCACCACAGATGAGAAGGCACAGGTTTTTTAATCAAATATCATGAGAATTAATAATTTTGGCTGTTTTTTGTACTAGGCTTTGGGGATCTTCTGGAAAAAAAACGTGCTTTATAAGCAGAGAGTATCTCCTGACATGTTATCTGCCAATCCCCGCTGGTTGCTGGTGGGAAGTCATTGCATACCAGTGCATTTTTAAGCAATCTGTGCTGAGGGAGTCTGAGGCAGCTGTGTAGTTTTAAGGATTAAGGTAGGACCCTGGCACAGTTTCCATTTCCAGATTTCTGACAACCCCTCCTTTCAACACAAATGAAGTAAATCTCTGACACAAACGTAGTGTGGAGGACTGCTCCAGATGTGCCAGCAAAGAGGGAAGGAGCATGCTTTCTGAAAAAGCCACATCATTTGTGCTTTCCCAATTACGTAATTGAAATCAGAAAAGAAAATACCTCAACCAGCTATGGTGACATATTCCTTATCCAAACTTTCATCCAGGATGGTCAGGGATGGAGTAGGTCACAGGGAGACTTGTTTTCTGGGCACAGTGAGAAATCCTGAGCTTGGCATGCTAGAAATAATGATCTGGTTTTGAAGCAAGGTATCATGTTTTGGGAATGAAAGTCTGAGTGCTGATGCGGAGTTGCCAAGAAGGATGCAGAGGGCCCCTTTCCGCAGAGACGGATCCTGACAGCACCGTCTTGCACAGGGGATGTCCCTGAAGGCTCCTGCCCTCCTGCCAAACATCTGCTCCTCAGACTTCAGGTGCACCTCAGCCTCTTTGTGCTCTCTCTGCACCCACCCCTCACCCCCAGTTCTCCCCAGCCCCTCCACAGTGCCAGCTGGGCTCGTCACCTCTTCTCAAGTTAGTAGAGAGGACCGCGAGGACAATTTTTCACATGTGGATGTTTGGCGGTGCCAGTGCCTGTCAGTCGGCGTGTCCTTAGCCTTCATCACTGCATCCCTTTTTCCTGGCACGTCTCACCTCGTTCCTTCAGCAGGGTGCCAGGGCCAGCTTTTCTCACTGCAGCATGGGCACACGGATCTGCTCGCTGCTTTCCACTCCAGTGGCTCATCTCTCATCCTTCCTCCCTGCTAGATCTTCAGGCCCCTCTCCATTTTGGCCTGTTTTCACTCTGCTTTGCTTCATTCAACCACTTAATACATCTTCCCGTTGCCACTTTCTAGCTTCGTATGTAAATACAGGGAGAAATAGCGTGAGCAAGAGGAGAGGCAAAAGGGAGTTTGGATTTTTGGGGAGAGGCCTGACGATCATGTCAGTAGGGATGATCCTGAGCTCCTTCAGTGCTGACCATATGTGAAGAGCAGAGATTTACCTGGGAGCCCAGCATGGGGAAGGGGGTGGGTAGTTCAGTCACTGCAATGTGCCCTGCAATGGAAAACAGCTCAAAGCCAGGAAAACTGGTGGCTTCATGTAGCACCTGAGATTCCAAGCATCCAGCACTGGCTGTGTGGGCTCTAAACCCTGCAATAAGCAGAAGCCCTAATGACACTTGAGGTCAACTTTTAGTCTGTGAGCTGTGCTCTTTCCTGGGTAGCTGCTTGGCAGCACCTCCGGCACGAAGTCTTCACAAAGTCCAGGCTGGAGCTCAGGAGAGAGAAAAAAGGATGTCTTGGCTTTGCAGCAAAAGCATCCAGGAGAGATCAGTGCAACCATCCACAGGACACACTGCATGCTGGAGTCCTTGAGAGTACTTTCCTACCATGACTGATGATTCTGGTGCAGATATCTGCTTTCACTCTCGGCTCCTTGCCATTTGCCACTGCTGCACTATTTAAAGCACTTTCCCCAGCCCCTCTGCTGAGGATGGGGAGAATAACCCAGCCTCACCCCAAGCTGGCACTGGGCGAAGAGCGGCCCCGGAGCCACGTGAAGCCCTGGAGCCCTGCTGCTGCCCAGTGTGCCCGTGCTGGGTGGTGTGTCTGGCAGCCCCCCTGCGACAGGGAAGCTGCCTGAAATGGTGTCACATGCAGCTTTACACGACAGAGCTTCACAGCTGGGACAAGAGTCCCAGTGCACATTTTCGATGTGTTTCTCTGGAGGCAGAGAGCGAAGGAGTAGGATGAAGGTACAAAGGTAGCAACTGCTCTAGAAGGCCAGGGGAGAAGGAGTAGTTGGACAGTAAATCACAGGGCATGAAATGTAGAAGGGTCTGCTAACTGCCTGGGAGCAGCAGGAGGAGGAGGAAGGCTCACCTGGCTGGATGTTCAGCCTCCCACACACAACTTCTGAGCATCTTCAGCTGGTGCTGGCGTTGGTCTCATCTTCATGTGTGACCTTCCCATCTCCTTCTCCCCTATTTCTGTCTCTCCTTCACTCTCCTGCTGAGCTCCCCTTTTGGTTTAATGGTACAAAAATGTCACCTAGTGCCTGCAAGGTGACCCTGGGCATCTGAGTGCCACCTCTGCCACAGCAAGGGGGACAGGCAGAGCCGCCAGGCAGACAGGCTGAGATATGCTGTGCCAGGCTCCTGGGGGCTGAACCGAGTGGCACCTCCCGCTACAGGAAATAGAAGTGTTTCAGTTGGCACTTGCATCATGAATTAACTGATGTTGTTTTGGACTGAGGGTTTCAGGAAGGGCAAAGAGATTGAGTCAAATGAAATGGTGCTGGTTGGAGGTGGCACAGGGGGCAGAGCTGGTGCCAGTGCTCTCCTCTGCCACCCCTGCTCTGAAAACAGCAGCTCACAGGGTACATCTTCCCTTGGTACAGAGCTTGAGTCCAGCTTTATTTATGGAAATGCAATTCAGATGAATATAACCTGTATTTATTTAGAAATGCAAGTATCTAGACCTAACAACAGGGATCCAAACTAATGCAGATTATTGTATCTGAGTTTTGTCACGCTACGAGCCAGTCACTAAGTGTTCAGCAGCTGTCTCCCTTAATTTGGCTTCTAATACCAGCCCTTCTGTTACTCCCGTGGTTAGAATGAGTTTAAAATCTGCATTTGGGAGGGAAAAGGACATTCTTCTGTGTGTTATCAGTCTTCCTGCCAGTCTCTCCAAGCAGAGCTAAGAGACACAGTATCAGGCTGAATGTGTCTTCAAAGTGATGGATACAGTTTTGTTTCATTAGGACTCCGATAATGAAGATAAAAATGAGAACTTGACTCTGATTGAATTGATTTAAAAAGGTGGTGGTCAGAGATGTGCCACTTGGAGCACATGGTCCTGTCTGGAACATGGGGTGTGCAGCAGACAGGGCTGCAGCAGGCGCGGGCAGCACAGCGCTGCCGTCAGTATCAAAGGCAATGAAGATAAGAAAAAGCAGTTGGCCAGCATGTTCGCAGTCTGTGGCAGACTGGTGTATTTGCTGAAGGCCATAATTCAGCCTCTTCACTGCTTTTTGTAGGTAGGAGCCTTCATCCTCGCAGTTCAGCTCACTTTGGCTCTCAGAACTGCAACAGAGCTGCTTTCACTACCTACTTTTAATGAATTTGTTGTGTCTATAAACACAAAGGAGAAAAAAAAAAGTGAAGGAAAACTATTCCCTCCCTAAATGTGTGACAGTAGTGAACACAGGAAAGTGGAAGAGCATCCATGTTGGAGGTATGGCAGAGGGAGGCGATGGCAGCCCGGAGAAGGCAAGCACCAGCCGCGTTCTGCAGCAGAGAGGTGTGACGCCGGAGGGTGCGGGCAAGGCTGGACGGTGGCCGCCCGGCAGCCATGGCTGTGGGGCTCTGGGCACCCTCGCCTGCTCCCCACCTCCACCACCCTTGTGTTTCACCACTGCCTCGCAGTGTGTTTCACCACTGCCTTTACCAGTGGGGAGGACCTCGTTTAATGTCCTGCTCTGCTATATAATACTTTGCATTATAAAGGATGCCCTGAGAATAATCAGGACTGCTGTCTCACCCTGTGGCTTAATTTTTAGTCCTGTGTAACTCTAATGTCCTGTGATCTTCCCTTTAGTGGTTACGAAAGCATAGGGGCCACATTTCTTCTCCCTTCCAGGACTACCAGCTGTCTCCACTTTTATCTCCCCTGCCCTCTTGCTGCCTCTCAGCCCTGTACTGTGAGGAATTTGTGTTTCTCTTCCACTTGGTATCACTTTCGGCCAACACTCCGCTTCCCTCCACCCAGCCTTTCCTCTGCCTGATCTGCCTTTGATTTTGCAGTGCCCCTACACATGAAGCCCTGTGGCATCTCAAGATGTTACTGGCTGTATGTCCTTCTCTGAGAATCATCCACTGAGATACACACTGAGATTATCCACTCCATTGGAGGCTGACAGGAACCAAACCATGGAACCCAAACAGAACAGAACCCAAACCTCTTCCATGGGTGTTTCCATGCCGGGCTGTGGATGGCAGGGATGGGTGATTCTTTCTGTAGCTACTGCCACAAGGGTGGGAGTGCCTCAGGGCGGGCTGGCAGAAAGCTGAGGATATGACCATCTTCACCCTCCCTGGTTGGGTCTTCAGATGCTGCCCTGCCCAGCACCTGGGGTGTTCAGTGCTTCCACCCTACCACATATCTGCCAAAGCTCGCTGCAGCTCCTTTTGCCCTGTAATTTTCCCCTTTTACAACTTTCCTGACCCCCAGTTATCAGAATTACAAGCTGCCTCTGATGTTGTTACTGATCCTGCCCTAGAGCCAGAGGAGGGAAGCCTCCGCAGTCTCCCTTCATGCCCCCCCTTGCCAGCCCAGAGCACACCTCCACATGCTGCTAGAATTTAAGCTAGTCCACAGCCTTTACCGACCCACAGCTCCTCACGTCCCTTCTGCTTTTCATTGTAAAGTAAGAATTAGGGCTTTATTCTTATTGCACGTCTGTGCTTAGAAGTCCTGCTGACTTGTTTTTCAAACAGCAGCTTTCTGGGTCTGAATTATTAAGGTCTTCTTGAGATACATATCCATCTTCTTGAAGCTGCTGGTCCTCGCCCTGAGATCTACCTCTGCCTTTACCCTTTTCTATTGCATTTGCCAATGTCTGTCAGAACTGGAGCTTGGCATGACCCGGCAGAGTGCTGCCTACTTAAGTAGCCCAGGCTCCAGTCTATTATAATGCATATAGGCTTTCCTGACTTGCATTGACTGCCTCCTCTCTGGCGTTTGGCTCTGAAATATGTGGCTCAGAAAATAGAGGTTGAGCAATAAATATTGACTAATACTGAGTAACATATCACTGGAGAGTTATCTTTATCCGCATCAAAAGCTTTTAGAGCTGCTGTCGTGGAGGGGCTGCTGACAGCAGTTATTTGCAAGAGCAGAGAACAGCCTCGTGTAGCCCCCAGCCCCTGCAGAGCATCCCGGGTTTTGACTGGGTACAAATCCTTCACGGAACTGACATCTGTGATCAGACCTCGTGGACGGCCTGTGTTGCTTGTGCAAATATGTGCCTGAGCTGCTTCTTTAGAAAGGCAACAGGCTCTGTTTTTCAAAACAGGCTCTGGTTTGACTGGCCTACGTGACTGTTTCACTAGATGTCCCGTACCCAAACTATAGCTTCCTGTAATAAATGTTACTTGAACTGTATGTTCTCTCCTGCTACAGCAATATTCAATTTACAGGGTTTTTTGGCCGTGTCATGACTCCAGTTCTACCTCTCCTCTCCCGCGTGCGTGCTGTGCTGTGTCAGGACATAACTAATGGTTTCTCGTGCTTGGGATCTAAAGTGAACATGTAAAGAAATATCCCTAACATTTGCCATACCTTATCTCTAGACACCTGATAACTCAGATCTGATAGGCGGTGCTTGACTTCTTAGGTACGGTTTACGAATTCTGACACGTAACACCTTGCCGTGGATGTTTCACACGGCGCCGGCTGAATCCTGGCCGTTGAGCTCCTGCGGCGGGGGCAGGAGCCGGGTGTGAGCCCCGCGGTACCCCCTGTGCCTGCTGCGCGGCCCTGGCGAGGGGGTGCCTTATGGCAGCTGCCCCCTCCTCTCCCAAAAGCGGCGACGGCGGTGCTGTACCTCGCACCTTCCAGCGCCGGAGGAGAGGGCTCCGGCACCTCCCTGCTAGGGGTGGCTTTGCCAGCAGAGGGCAAGACGTGCCCGCCGTGAGCCCGGAGCCGCCGCCCGCAGCCGGGGCTGCTGCCGCCTTACCGGCTGTCTGACCCCCGTGCCACCGTTTCGGTCCCGGCCGCATTAATCTAAAGGAGGGTTCGATAAGCCCCTCACGGTGCTGGTGTCTTACTGCATCCCCCCCCCTCCAGCTGCTGAAGCTGCAAGGGCAATCGCTGTACGTACGGAACCAAAGGTGAAATGCAGTTGTGTCTCCTTTCAAGACCCTGCCAAAAGCTGGCGTGTGCTCTGCTCTGACATCAGCTAAACGTGCAGGACAGGTACCGTGTTAGAGATACAGAAACAGCTATACCGTGCCAGGCAGAGTCACAGGGGAAAGCCACAGGGAAACAGCAGCTCCTCTCCAGCTTCCCTCTCTCCTCTCCAGCTTCCCTCTCTCCTCTCCAGCTTCCCTCTCTCCCCTTCAGCATCCCTCTCTCCAGCATCCCTCTCTCCTCTCCAGCTTCCCTCTCTCCCTTCCAGCATCCCTCTCTCCTCTCCAGCATCCCTGTCTCCCCTCCAGCATCCCTCTCTCCTCTCCAGCATCCCTCTCTCCCTTCCAGCATCCCCCTCTCCCCTCCAGCATCCCTCTCTCCCCCCCGGGTGAGTCTGCTCCCCCCAGCTCTCCTCGCCCACCGGGGAACCTGCGGAGGAGAGGGGCTGGGATGGCAGAAAGGGGGGTGTGCAGGGGAGGGCTGAAGGTCAAGGGGCTGGGGCTGAATTTGTTACCCTGCCACGGGGACAGGGACAACATTTGTCCTTGGCCGAGTGATTTGGTGCTCAGTGTGTGACTTTCAGTGCACAGTGAGGATAAATACACTGAAGATGCTTCAGACACCGGAGCCTCCTACGGAAAGGAAAAGGAGGACTCCATGACTGCGGAGTAGTAGCCTCTGTAGGGCTACAAAGATGATCAGGGGCCTGGAGCATCTCCCTTACGAGGAGAGGCTGAGGGACTTGGGTCTTTTTCGTCTGAAGAAGACTGAGGGGGGATCTGATCAATGCTTATAAATACTTAAAGGGTGGGTGTCAAGAGGATGGAGCCAGTCTTTTTTCAGTTGTGCCCTGGGGTAGGACAAGAGGAAATGGGCACGAATTTGAACATAAGAAGTTCCACCTAAACATGAGGAGAAACTTCTTTACTTGGAGGGTGGCAGAGCCCTGGAACAGGCTGCCCAGGGAGGTGGTGGAGTCTCCTTCTCTGGAGACATTCAAACCCCGCCTGGACACGTTCCTGTGCGACCTGCCCCAGGTGGGTCTGCTTTGGCAGGGTGGTTGGAGTAGATGATCTCCGGAGGTCCCTTCCAGCCCCGTGTGATTGATTCTGTGACCCGCAAGACCAGTCGGATCTCCAGTGACTCTCCCAGATGCATCAGCTCCAGGGCTGCTGAGCTATCAGCACAGGAGACAGCCCCGTCCCGGGAGCATCCCTGCTGCATCAGGCCGGGGGGGCGGGGGGGCGGCTGTAGCCGAGGAGGCTGGAGCCGGGAGATAAGGCTGTGGCAAAGGGCAGGGCTGGTTGCGGGCTGCAGGCGGGGAGCCGGGCTGGGCTGCGGCGGGGCGAGCCGGGCCCGGGCTGTCTCCTCCATGTGTGTCTCACTTTGTATTGAATGATGTTAAGCAGAGCTGGAGCTGGCGCCTCGGCCTCATTACCTTCAATTACAATAATTGTTGCCTCTCTCCAGTGTTTTGCATTTCTCCCCGGGGGGAATCTCTCTGCTGCTTCTCTTCCAGCCTCGCTCCAGCTTCCCCCTATCGATTGGATCGCTCTGGCCCCGGTCCGAGCAGCGGTGCCTCCAGGAGGATAAATGCAAATCGTCCTATTGATTCGGAGGAGTGGGAGTGCGGCTCGTTTGGGGGAGGGAGGATTAGTTTTAAATGAAAAAAAAAAAAAAAAAAAGAGTAAACTGATGAGCACGGCAGGAAACGCTTCACTTTCTGAGCCCCTTAAAAAGTGTCTCCTTATCATGTCCTGTATCTGGGGGGGGATGCAGATTGGTGCCACCTGGACGACATACCACATATGCACGGGGAGGTGGATGGTGCTAAGCAGACGCTGGCCTTGTTTCCTATTTATTTTACGTGAACAGGTATCACTGAGCATCTCTGGGACGCAGCTCCCCTCCTCCAGTTTGCAGGTAACCGAGTTTCACTGGGGCCGTGCTAATTGCTGCTGAAAGTGAGCAGGCGTGGAGTGTGCAGGTCTCCATCCGCCCCTTTGAACTGCCCCAGTTACGGGGGATAAAGCTCCCTGGGAGTTATTCATCTGCGGGAACCGGCTCGGCAGCCTGTCTGTCACAGGGGAGCGGCCGGGGAAGGAGCCAGGCTTTGGGCTCTGCCTAGTCCTACCTCCTGAAAGGGCTACTTGAGTCAATAAATTCATGGCCAGCCCCAGAAGTGGGAAGCCAAAGAAATTGCATACAGTCATATTATGCTCCCTGCCCCCTGGGCTTTACGTTGAGCATAGCTACTCTAGTTTAAGCCTTAATTATTTTTTAAAGGCAATAATCAGCATAAATAAAGGTAATTCGGTAGAATTAGCTTGTGTGTATCATATTCAAAGCAAAATAACTGGGAAAAGAAAGTTGTTTGTTGGGTAGTGTTGAGCAGCTAACAAAAAATACTACTCTGAGTAATACTGCTCCAAAGATGCTTTAAGCAGTCCCAATGTTTTCTCTTACTGGTATCGTTTCCAAATAAGAAATTCCCAGCCAAATCCTAATTGCCAGGTACAAAAGAGAATGGATATGGTGCACAAACACAGCTTTTGAGACTCATTTGAAATGACTGCAGTGTAGCAGTGCTAACCTTTCCTTGCTGGTGAAATCAGCATCTTATGTGGCAGCACTGGCGGATGCCAGCATGAGCATGCAAATCCAGCAGTATGCAAATCCTCAGCTCCCCGAGGAATGCGGGTTTCCCCAGGATAAGGCTGCTGTGATGCCCTCACCATAAAGGTGAACTCGGATGGATTTCCAGTCTGCAGTTGTTAGCCATTTCTTTTGCCTAAATTTTTTTTTTGGACAGGGAAGGAGGTTGGTGGAAGGGTTCAAACAGGCAGAGAATACTGGGTTAACACGGTTGTTGTTAGAGGTAGACTGAAGGGTTAGATCCAAACATCTGGGGGAAGTGGTGGCCAGTTGCCAGCATGCCAGGCAAGTTTATAGAAGGGTGAGGAATTCGTGATAATGTTCAAAGCTACCAGATGAAGGAATTGCTTTTCACTGCAAAACATTTTTCTAGGGGTAGTTGCTTAAATCAGGGGCACCTGCAGGCTGAGGTTTCAACTCTATTCAGTCAGTTTTGCAGCCACGCTGCTGCTGATGGCACACACATGGTAGGCAGGAGCAGCAGGGACAGGTGTTGATGTCAATTCATGTGAAAAAGAGAAAGGGAATATATGAAAGAAGCAATAAAAAGGGATGATGCTGATCTTTTTCCCCCAGAGTCAGAAAGGAGCTTTTCTCTTGTTCAAAGTAATGCATTCAGAAAGTGCTGCCAGCTTGGCCTCTGTCTTGGCTTGTTTTATTTTCCTCCTTGATCCAGGAAAGACCTAAACCCCTCATGCCAGTCACCCTCTTGTGCTTGTGCGGAGGCTCTCAAGCACATGGAGCCTCTGGAGAAGATGGTGGATGTGGTTTGGGATTTCTCCGGAGGGATTTCACCAGGTGGCATTGGAAGGGAGACTCTTGCCTGGCTACACAGCTCATGTGCTCCTGGTGGAAAATAGAGGGCCTTTTCTGGAGTGTGATTGTAGGGGAAAGCTATCCCTGCACTGAGCAGTTGCTCACCTGGTAGGAGAAGACTGAGTCTGGAATAGTTCAGGACCTTAGATGCTTGTTTGAATTAAGCTTTAAGAAGGAGTCATCAGCTCTTAAATCCTCCTGGCATAAACTTAGCACTGCAACTATTGCCTTGTGAAATGAAGTCAACCAGCATTTGAGTAGCCTGCAAAGCCTCTTTGGATGGATCTCTTCTTTTGGTTGGGAATTTCATCTTCTTAAAGATAAAATTTTGCATCTGTGACACAATCTTGAGCTGATGCAGAGGGGAACGTGCTCCTGTGAGACGCTTGCTTCCCAAAACAGTCCCTTTCCCTGAGGTGCCCAGAGGCTGATTTTGCAACCAGGTCCTCTGCTTAGTTGGTTTCAAAGGGCTTTTGCTGTACCTGGTGGGAGGGAGCAGCCCTGTGCTCTGCAGGGCTCTGCAGTCCCTACCAGTGGAGGCTCCAGGCTGCTCTCCCATGGCTGCTGGAGACACGTCATGCAGCCTTGGGCTCCTGATGCTTTCCTTGATGGTTCCTCGTAGTCATTATAACACATTCCTTCTGGTTGCAGAACATATTGTTATTATTGCTTTGTGCTGGGTCTGTCTCCTGTCCCTTTTTTCTTTTTTTTTTTCCAGGCCAATCTGGCTCTGTTTGCTCTTGCCTCTAAAACAAAAGCAAATTAGCGCTGCAGAAGCTGAATTATTTTGTTTATGTTATGGTCTGTCGGAGGACCCCACGCAATCCTTGCGCAGCTCCCTGAGCAGAGTACCAGTGAGCGAGGAGACACAGTCAGTCAGTCAAACCCTCCTGGCACCCTGGCTTGAGACTCAGGTTCCCAAAAGGGTCTTTAAAGTAGTTGCTTTGGAGGAAAGAAAGGCTGGGGAGAGATCCCTGCCACCCCTCCGTCACTTGTGGTACTTCAGGCACGCTCATAGCACACTGAATTAGCAATTTTTTTACAGTAAATTGTAACTCACAATTCAAACTTGACAGCTGTCAATGAAATTTGCTGCTCAAAACTGATCTTGAGCACATTGCCTTCTGGTTAGTCTGTCCATGCTCCCTCGGCCAGGATGTTTATAATATTCAGGGAGTCTCTCAAGTTACTTAGTGCAGTAATGTGGCTCCACGAATAAGAGCCATTTCCAGTCTGTCGGTATCGCATGTAACAAAGGAGATCTGCTAAATGCGCTTGTCACCAGTGGTAGGAACAGAAGAAACAAAATTGCACATGTTGCTGTAATGATTCTAAGTTATAATGAATGATATTTTCATATGTTTGCAAATGAGTGTCTGATAGCTGGTGCCAGAGTGGGAGATATGGCTTGGCTGATCTCGCTGTTTTTGTAATTTCTAAACAGAAACAAGAATTAGAAAATTACTTTGTGGTGGAGTGCAAATATGTATAACATAAGTGTAAAGACTGCGGTGTAGCACACGTGTATCTATCTTATACATATGCAAATCGCAAGACTCGCAGTAAAACCATTATAACGTGTGATGGCATCAGCACTAATTAGCTCGAGATCCAGTCTGTTCCTCTCTGCCAAAGTAAACTGGCGTTATCTCAATCTCAGATTTCATATTTCCTCCTTTCTCTTTCATGGAGGAATGTCTCTGTCACAAGGTATTATGTCCTGAATTGAAAACGTCTTTAAAGACTCACAAAACATTTCAAATTAAAATTCTAAAGTCGTTTTTGCTATTAACTTATTATCTACACATCATCCAACAGCTTTAATACTAGCTGCAGACCCAAATATTTAAAGCATTTTGCCCATAAATGGGAAACAGTCGGTGTTCAAATGCTGTAGAAATCAAGGCTTATAAAATGTAATGAGAAAAGAAAGGAGAAAACTAAGTTAGCAAAGAAATTTTAACTATGGGGCACATTGTTTTCAGGACCAAGATGTGAAGGAAAACGGTTCAAGCCAAACATGACCCACAGGAGCTGCGTCAGAGCCTGGTGGTGGAACATCACCTCGTGCTTCCCCTCCCAACAGCTGTTTTTCGAAAGGAAATGTTGGAAGAACAGTTACCTCGGGGTATATTTGCTAACGGCTCTGACCCACGGACCTGCTGTTGCTGCGGGGGTCGTGGAAGACCCCAGGGGACAGAATGGGAGGCGCAGAAGCCCCCCGAGCTGCGTGGAGCATCCCGGGCTGTGAGGATGGCCTGGACCCACTGGGTTGGAGACTTCACAGTCCACGGGAAGGACATGGACCTGTTGGAACGGGTCCAGCGGAGGGCCACGAAGATGATCAGAGGGATGGAGCACCTCCCCTAT
>JAOXNO010000013.1:16439969-16453054 GCA_028565335.1 Limnodromus scolopaceus | reverse complement strand
GGGCGGGGCCGGGGCGGGGCGGACTCCGCCCTCCTCCGAGAGGCGCAGCCAATGGGGCGAGGCGGGGCGGGGAAGGGGGCGGGGCAGGGAGCGCCCGGCACCGGCGGTATTTACGGGGCGGGAGGCGCCGCCGCCGTGTCAGTGAGGCAGCGCCCGCCGGGCAGCAGCGTTGTCGCCGCCACGCTAAGGGACGGGGCCGCCGCAGAGGAGTGAGGGGGAAGGCAGAGAGCGGCGGCCGTCCCGTCCCCCCCCGCCTGCCCGCCGCAGCGGTGGCCGCGCAACGGTTCTGCCCGCGGGCGAGCGGCTTCTCGACGCTCCGGCGAGGCAGGGGCGGGCCGCGGCGTCTCGGCCGTGCCTGCGCTGCGGGCTGTGGCGAGCGGCGCCGCGCCGGCGGGTAAATGGATCGCCATTCCAGCTACATCTTCATCTGGCTGCAACTGGAGCTGTGCGCCATGGCCGTCCTGCTCACCAGAGGTGAGGCCGCGGCGGGCTCTGAGGGGGGCCGGGGGCGCCGGAGGGGAGCCGGGCACTGAGGGGGCCGGGGGCGCCTGCGGGCAGCCGCTTCTGAGGCAAGGGGACCTGGGGCCCGAGGGCAGCCGCTTCTGAGGCAAGGGGACCTGAGGTCTGAGGGCACCCGGGGCCCGAAGGGACCTGCTCCTGAGGGAAGAGCACCTGGGGCCTGAGTGGACACGCTCCTGAGGGAAGGAGACCTAGGGCCTGAGGGGACCCGGGGACCAAGGGGAGCCGCTCCTGAGGAAACGGGACCCGGGGTCTGAGGTGACCCGGGGCCTGCGGGGAGCCGCTCCTGAGGAAACGGGCCGCCTGAGGGAACTCGGCACCTGAGGGAGACAGAGCGCGGGGGACCTGAGGAGAGCAGGGCCCGAGGGAGCCGTTCGGTCGGCGGCGGGGCCGGCGCCGCGGCTGCCCCCCAGGCGAGTCCGGCGGGAGCTCCTCGCTGAGCCTTCGCTGGCGGGCGGCGCGGACCGGGTCTGTGCCCTCCTGCCCCGTTCCGTCCGTCCCACCTGGCCGCCGGTGTGGGTCGGTCCGAGCCCGCCGTTGTCAAAGCGGGGGCGGCGGCGGCCCGGCCCCCGACGAGCCCTGCCCTGTCAGCCGCCCGGGGAGCGCCCTCCCGGGGCAGCGGCGACCCTCTGGCGGCCTGTAATCGCCGTGCTCCGGGGAGGAGGGTAAAGGATAAGTTAGCGCGGTGATGGTGTGCGACGGTATTTATTTATTTTGGAAGGAAAGCTGTAATTAACCCTAAATAACAGCCCTTGCAGCGTGCAGGGGGGAGCCTGCTGGCCCCATCAAAGCGGGCAGAACAGGGAGTGACTGAGTGATGTGAAGTCGCAGATACTGAAACTATGTGCCTGATAATGATATAATTAGGGGATCACAGACTTCTGGCTGCTGTTGACTTCAAAAGCTTTAAGAGAAGCCTGCAGTCTCTCCTGTAGCCATCTTGACTAAAAGCAGACATTTTTCTTTAATAGCTACGTACAGTAACAAGAAAGAGGAGGGAACAGAAGGGCATTGTTCACTGTTTCAAAATACTAAATAGCCTTTCTGGCCTTTTGCATAGCACAGGAAGAAACTTTATGAATTGACAGAAATACAGTTTTAATACAGTAATACAAAGTCTATTCTGTTTCACTGAAAATGTGGCTTTAATTAAAAAGCAGTTGAATTAACCTGATGACTAGCCCGTCAGATTGTGTTTATAAAATTGTCTTAGGTCAATAAAATGAGGATTTTTAAGTAGGATTGTACAAACAGTTAAAATGGAAGTATGTCTATTGTTGTACTTTTTTTCTGTGCTGTGCTGAGACTCATGAAAGGACCGTCAGCTCTGGTGATGTTCCTTGTTTGCATCTTATTTTTAACTCTCATACATGAGAAAATGATGAAAACTATTTTTTTAGAGAGGCTTGGGGGGAAGACCTCACATAGAATGCTTAGAAAATGACTGAGTCTTTTTTTTTTTATAGCACACTGGATGACAGTATGTGTGAATTAACGAAAAATTAGGTTACTTGGCCTAAAAGCCCAAGGGAATTGGACTGGAGACAGTGAGACACTCCATTTGGCTTCTATTAAGCAGAGCTCTTTAAGAGCAGCGGGAACTTCAAGGCCTGGAGCCTGCAGTAGCATTTTGGGGAAAGTATTAAGGTAGGCTGAAGAGGGGAAGCTAACTTGGTTAGGATGACTTTTAATATCTTTCAGAATACTTCTTAGGTATGGGGGTTGGAGGAAGCATCATAAGAAGGGGTGACAGCAGGCAGGCCTTAAGACTGATTTTTGGAGTGCAGTCTGTAGAAGGAAGACATCTGACAATTCAGTTGACTTTGAAAGCCGTGGTGCCGCTATGATGGCAAGTACACCAGAAGTAGTTTTAAGTCCACTCTTCTCAGGATGGCTCCAAAATCTGGCTTCCTCCTGTACCTTGAATCGATGGCACATTGAATTATGTCTGAGTTGCAATTTGCTTAGGAAGAGTAAGTTTTCCCTACAGCACAGGATGCATATAATTCGTACCAGAGCAGTTTGGAGAGCACAAAATGAAGAGTTTTATGAAGGGAACTTTTTTATCGCTTCCTTCAGAAATTTTTGAGGTTTCCTGAGAGATTTTTCATAGAGCCAGTAGAGGATTTTCAGTCTAAGTGTTTCCCCTTTTGACCGCATGTTAGATTGCAAGCAGAATTGGGGAGGGGCAAGGGGGAGCTTTTAGCCTTGCAGTTTCACCCCATTTAATAACTTTACATTTGAGTTGAGAGACATTGACTCCAGTAAACAGATTAATTATAAACTGCACTACTTCCGTTTTATAATACTGATTTTTAAAAAAAGGCTTTTTGCATGAATGGATACTTTAAAGAATTTCTTACTTTCTGGAGAAATTTCAAATAGTTGCCCAGTTTCACACAGTAAAAACCTTCCTGACTGGGAGACTTAGATGGTAATGGTTCTAGCTAATAGCTTTATAAGGTGTTAGTTAAACCTTTTAAATTTTGGCACAGTATTGAGAGGTAATAAAAAATTCAGCAGTTCCGATTTTTTTTTTAATTTGTCACACAAATATTTAAACCTAGTATTTTTGTTGTGTGCTTATGCCCAGTTAAAAAAAGCGTTACCTTTATAGAAATACTGTTCCTGTAGTAATGGTTTAAAACGTAGATGTGACTTCCTTATGGGACTGAAGGCTTGTATTACTTTTAAAACTGGGATTTCATTTTAAATGTGGTTTAATGCAACTGCTGACTGTGAGTGGAAGTAGCTATAAAATGGTCTTGTTAGTTATTTACCTTGGGGAAAAAAAAAGCCACTGTGACCTTCCTCGCCCACCTTCCCCCTCCCCCAATCCCTGTTTTAGTGAAATGTTCTTGCTTTAATTCAAAGGACTATAGTACTAGTAATTAAAACAAGTGCCCCAAGGCATTCACAGGGATTAAGGTTACAAGGAGGGAGGCACTGTACAGTGATGGAAAGGAAACAACCCCTGATCTCAGGGACTTCCAGAGTAGAGGAATACCCCAAAACTGGCACTGAGTCTGGGTGTTCAATGGTTGTGGCTAATAAAGGTACCTAGTGAGGTGTCCTTAAAGGACCAAATTCTTACCTTTCTTGCACAATTTTTATTTTTTTTAGGTGAAATCAGATGCTACTGTGATGCTGCACACTGTGTTGCAACTGGCTACATGTGCAAATCTGAGCTGAGCGCCTGCTTCTCCAGACTGCTTGATCCTCAGAATACACATTCCCCACTTACTCATGGCTGCTTGGACTCTATAGCAAGCACAGCTGATATCTGCCAAGCCAAACAAGCACAAAACCACTCTGGCACCACCACCATGTCCACCTTGGAATGCTGTCATGAAGATATGTGCAATTACAGAGGACTACATGATGTTTTGTCTCCTTCCAGGGGCGAGACTTCAGGTAGGGCAAAGAAGCTTCAGTGAAATCTATCTTCTGGCTGTCAGACTGGTGACAGTTGAGACTTTATGTGTCTGCTATTGATTTAGTTGTTAATGTAAGTAGAGACACCAGAGGGAGAAGCGGGTGGATGGATGCAGGGGAGCATCTCAGCTGAGTAGTTTTTTTGTCTGCATTAGTATTGGAGGTCTGTCTTGCCAACTTAATGTTGCTTCTAGGAAACAAAGGCAGTGGCATTCCTAGTTAAATCAGCTAGCAGGGTAAGAAATTCCATGTTATCAACAGCCTTAGAAACTCACCTTCAACATCATGGGAGTGTTTTCTGTAGATACTGTGGAGTGTGTAGCCGTGGCTCCTTAAACTTGTCAGCGTGGCATTCAAGGGAGGTGCTTGTATATAAAACAGTTCTTGATACTGAACTAAGCTTCATGCCTTTCCCCTTTGCAGGACAAGGGAGCAGATACCAACATGACAGCAGCAGGAATCTCATCACCAAGGTGCAGGAATTGACCTCTTCAAAAGAGTTATGGTTCAGGGCAGCTGTAATTGCTGTTCCTATAGCTGGTGGGCTAATCTTGGTGCTCCTTATCATGCTGGCCTTGCGGATGCTCAGGAGTGAAAATAAGAGACTGCAAGATCAACGACAGCAAATGCTCTCCCGTTTGCACTATAGTTTTCATGGACATCATTCGAAAAAAGGGCAGGTGGCAAAATTGGACTTGGAATGCATGGTGCCTGTGACTGGTCACGAGAACTGCTGCATGACCTGTGATAAAATGAGACATTCAGACCTCAGCAATGATAAAATTCTTTCGCTAGTCCACTGGGGAATGTACAGCGGACATGGGAAGCTGGAATTTGTATGACCAATTATTTTTTAATCTGAGCTAAACGTACTCTCTGAACTCTTGAAGGCCTTTGGGTTCTGCTGGACAGGAGCACTTTATCTTAAAACAAAAAAAACTCATAAATCATCTTTGAGAAACAAAGGACCTCTGCAAACAGAATCTTGGATATTTCTTCTGAAGGATTCCAAAAGTTGTCTTATTTGCACAGAGTAAAATACACTCAAATGTATTGTTTGCTTTAAAGTTATGAAAGCAAAAATTAGAAGTTGTAAACACTGTCACCAGGGTTATCTGAACTGTAGGGAGCTGAGAACTGAGTTATTATAATAAACTGTATGCAAGCTCCTATGTTTCCTGACTTATTGTAAAGATTTTTTTAAATATATATATTTTGTCTGAAACTTGCTTGTGACTTTTTGTTTTGGAAAGCAATTTTTTGGGGGGTGTCAGGGAACAAATCAGGGAGGTATGTGTGATAATGCTGCACATAACAATTGGAGTCTGAAAACAGAGTCTGTTTTCCTGCTCAGTGAGGGAAATGAGGTGGTTATTCCAGATCGAAGGTGGCAGCTTTGTTGTTTAATACTTCAAGTAGGAGTGAACCCACATCCTCAGTTTTTGGCCATTGTATTTTGCTCATAACCTGAGTCAATTCCTCTACAGCTTTGTGTGGTAACTAGTTCTTACTCGCTGATAGTGAAGAAGTGCTACCTCTGTGCAAAACACGTCTGAAAAGCAGAAATTTGCTCCAAATTCTTTATAGCTGGTTTTCCTCTCTTGTATTTGTGTATTCTGTCATCTTTTTTTCCTTTTGTACCTTTCACACTCAGGTTTTTTTTTTTTTGGAGGGTGGGGGAGGAGGAGATGAGGTAAACCTCAAAACCACAAAGCCTATTCTGCTCTGTGTGTATATATATATTTTTTTTTTTTCTGCTGATAACCCCTCTGGGCACAGTGGAAAACGTCTGCCTTGCTCTTTTGTAGTGTAACTCGGTATCACATGCTGCAGTGGGACTGAAGAACCAACAGTTCTTCAGAAGCTGATGCTTCTTAATTTCCTCCAAGTGCCTGAAAAATTGCTTTTAATGCCACAAACTTATGCTCTCTTGATTTTTTTTTTTTTTTTTTTTTTTTTCTGCTAAAGTTTAAGAAATTATATGGCTGTAACTGCTGTTGGCATCTGGCCTGTGGTCTTCTGGCTGACCTCTCTCCGTGCTGCTTTCCTAGAAGAGCTCTGCCCTTCCTTCGCGCTGATCTGGAAGTCTGGGGCAGTGCAGTTGCCTGCTCTGCCAAGTGCATTGTTTTGGGGAATGACTGGCCAAAAGAGACAAACCTGAAACTGCGTCTGTCAGATGGAGCTGCACCAGTAGTCAGGGTGACCAGACCAGTTAGAAGATCTGATGGCTAAACTTTTCAAGTGCTTTCTCCAGAAATCCGAGGAAGCATGTTGTATAGTCATTTAAGCGTCCTCGCTGCTGATTTGAATACATGAGGGCCTACTTATGCTTGCCATTAAAGGGCTAGTAAGACCGGGATGCTCTAATTGGCCCCTTGCTGTGGGAGATCTTTTAAAGAAGAAAAGAGATTGTTTGCCTTCCCCTGCAGCCCTGGGAGCAGGGCCACCGAGTTTAGAGTTGAGCCACTTGGGTTGGCAGCTGCCATCTCCTGGGGCTGGTCTCTTACCTGCTGTGGTACACCTGTAGGTCAGGTGTGGTAGCTGATGGGGCCTAGGAATTTCTGGCTTGTGAGTCTTCTAAGGATGAAATCTGGATTTCCAATTTATTTTGAAGCCTGTATGTTCAGGAGGCTTTGTTATGAGCTCTGGTGACTGTGGCAGCAGCTATGTGAGTTACGGAACAAGCCCCACATTGAGGGGAGATTTAGATTAGATATCAGGAAGAAATTCTTTACTGTGAGGGTGGTGAGGCACTGGAACAGGTTGCCCAGGGAACTTGTGGATGCCCCATCCCTGGAGGGGTTCAAGGCCAGGCTGGATGGGGTTTTGAGCAACCTGGTCTGGTGGGAGGTGTCCCTGCCCATGGCACTTGATGATCTCTAAGGTCCCTTCCAACCCAAACCATTCTATGAAACTACTGCCTGCGGAGTCTGGAGGGTGTCGGTGCGAGCAGTGGCCACCTGCATTGCTAATAAGTGTTTCTGTTGTAGCACCAGCTGTCCGTTACACTTGTTAGAAAACCTGTGCTCCTGTGACAAAGGGGGACCTTGGTGATGTTCCGTGGGCTTCCAGGCCGCTGGGTGCAGCAGCGGCGTGGAACAAGGGAGCCCCAGGCACCCACCATGTGTCACCTAGTGAGACAGGGCACGAATTGCTACAGGGCCTGGCTGGAGGCTGAAGAGGTGGGACAGTAAGCGGTGGCTGTCCTTTTAAAATGCATTTGACTGAGGAGCCTGGATTTGCCATTGTGCCGGGCGCTCTCGGATTTCCCCTGCAGACCATAACAAACACTCCTTTCTTTGAAACCCCTGCAAGCCCTGCAGCCTAAGAAGGACAACCCTCTCTATTTCTAACTGAAAGAGTCCCTCGGATCGGAATAAATGAAATCAAACGTCCAAGATGTAATTTAGCTTCCCCCGTGCCTCTCTCTTTCCCTGGTTCTTTCCTCAAAACAATAACGGTTGTGGCTTTTCTTATGTCTCTGCTTCTCCCAGCTTGGAGAGCCGCTGCCTTGGTATGGCTCCTCTTAACTCCTGCTGAACTGATTCTATTAAAACCCCTTTACTCCACAGGGGGCTTGACCTTTTTTTCTGAAATACCAAATGCGTCTGCTTTGGAAATCACAAACTTCTCCTCCTCTAAAGAGCTTGTAAATCTGGTTTCAATATTGGGTGATTACAGGCTGCGCCGAGAGCTTGAAAGTAAGCAGCCGCCGCTGGTAGCGGGGTGCTGGAGCTGGGCTGCCACTCTCGTTTTTCACCCCAGTGTGTGTTTAGTGCAGAGCCACTGACGCCGGCAGATTCACCCCGGATTAGCGGGCGGGTGAGCGGCCAGGCTCTGGGTCGCAAGGACGGCTTACCTTCTCTTATCAGCACCCTGGAATCCAGTTTTTGTTGTTGTACAACCTCTTGCTCGGCTGTAAATCCCCAGGTCTCGTTGCGAGTGTGATGCTGCCCTGGAGGGCAAACGCCCAGAGAAGCCTGGGGAAAGAGCAAGGGTTTTTTTTTTTCCTTGGGTGTAATGGATGCGGCTGCAGCGTCCCTTGCTGCTGTCGTGTGTGTCAAAATAGGGTCTGAACGGGGCAAATATGTTTCCAGGCTGCCTGTGTGGGATGGGGTGTGCCTGTTAGCTCCTGCTCAGCGGGGTTCCACAGCCAATAAATGAAAACAAAATTTGGCCTTCTCATCGAAAAAGAGAGGGGGGATAAGAAGATTATCTCCCGAGGAAAAAAGATCCATGGTCAAAAAAAGACCTCCATGATACGGCACAACTGGAGTGAATAAAAGAAGGCGGTCTCTGAAGGGGGCAAAGTTGTCTTTATTTCTTTTTTCAAATGCTTTCCCACGTGGAGATCAATGTTTTTGTTCCAGTGGCTGGTCGCTTTGCAGGAAAAAGCTCATTCTTGTTTTGGTTCTAGGAATTACTTGGGGAAATGGTATTTTGGATCCATCACTCTATTCTATTTCTGGGGGGAAAAAAAGTTGTGGAGAGGTGCTGTAAAATGACGGTTGTCTCCTGGGAGAGGGCCCGGTGTCTCCAGCGTTATGAATTCTGGCTCCCTCTAAATAAACAACTGACCTCTTTTCCTTTGTTTCACCTCTAACCCTGGTCTGCAGCCTTTACAATCCCGGGGGGTGAATCCTGAAGTAAAACAAGCTGCAAGGGAAGGAAGCCAGGAGGGAGCCACGGTGCCTGGAGATTAACAGAGCCTTCAGCCTCCAGCCAACCTTGACAAAAGGATTCAATCCTGAACTGACCTTCAGGGGGGAAAGCAAAACAAAAACCACCTTGACTTGAACTTTCGAGACCGTAGGAGTTTAATGCTGGGTTTGATGTCTCCTGAAGGCAGCAGGGAGTTAGAAATGCCAAACACCTGTCTCGGAAACCCAAATCCTTACAGTTATCAGGAAATCTGAGCCCCAAATCAAACAGCTTCGAAAAATTTAGGATTTGCTCATCACTGTTTCCAAGTGATTCATTGTTGCTAAAAGGGTCTAAAAATGCGGGCTTTTTCCACCCCTGGTGTGATTCTTTAGGCAAATATCCACGTAAGCAAACAGTGAGTTCTGCTGAAACATCAATATTTAGGTGTAACTTTTCACAGACTGTCTCTGCCTGGAAGCAGGTCCTGCCCCACAGCCCAGTGCTGCTCTCTCGCCTGCAGGCAGGAGGGGAGAGAACAAGTCAGCCCTGGCTTTGTGAAAAAAGACAGTGGCATGAAATTAAGGTGAGACTTTCTTTTTTGAGAAGTTTCTATTAAGACTAAAATGTTAAAGTACTTCTCTCTTTCTAGTTATCACACTATTATAATATGTTGACGGGTGTGTTGTTGGGAAAAGGTAGTGAAATGTGTTATTTCCCTCCCCTTGGCTATCGGCTGCATTTAAACAGTACTGACTTGAGACAGCTTGTTAAAAATGGAGCCTCTTCTTTAATTGCTTTTTTCACCTATTAAACTTTCAGGATAGCATCTGTGGAGCAGCAGGGGGATGAGCACTCGCCTTTCTTTTACCACGTTTCCATTTTTAAAAGGAGGACAACCGAAAAAAAGAGGTAAAAGCAGCATCATGATGAACTTTTCGCATCTGTCTGTGACAGAGGCTCCGGCCAGCGGGGGACCACCAGCCCGGCAGTGACGATGTGGGTAGCCAGTGTGGCCACCAGGCTGGTCTCTGCTTTTGGGATGGCTTCAGCCCAATGGTCTGTGGGCTGCAGAGGTAAATCCCCTTCCTGTCACTCGGGAGGGAAATATTGGGGCTGTAAATCTCCTCCTGGCACTTGGCTGTGACAGCGGGGAGGGACGAACAGTGCTGGTTCAGGGTCCTGCCCAGGCTGGGCTGGGGGGAAGGATGCTTGTATTGGTGTGCAAATCAGGGCTTGTGGCAAGCAGGTTGCTTTGAAATGCTCAATTTGTTTAGTTCTGGCTGTGAAGTAGCTATTTCATCAGTGGAAGAAGATTTATTAACCAATTTTTTATGGCTATCAACAATGGCTTAGCTCCAGCAGGGTCCCTAGGATTTTTATGAAGTGCAGTGGGTTCCAGAGGCAGAGGTGTTTTATATTGTTCTGGTATTTTAACCCAGTGAACTAAGGCCTCTATCCTGCAAATACTTAAGGATGTGCATAATTCACTCTGGTCCCAGGGGAGGTGGTTTGTCACGGTGACTGGTGGGGTTTTGCTGAGCTCCGCGCTGGGCAGCTGCGGTCGCAGCGGGCCCATTGCTGGGGGGCTGCAGCAGGATCTGGGGGGGGGAAGTGTCCTTCCTACCATGGTGGTTGTTTTGCCAAAGCCTGGGAAGGGGAGGGGGGAAGTGTTGAGAGTTGGTGCTGCCAAGCCAGTGTTCAATCACACCGCTGGTGGCCATGGGATCGGTGTTTTCCCCATGGCAGTGGCCCAGATGCCCTGGCTGGGGGTGGTGATGGGGGAGAGCAAAGGCACTGGACACAATTCGGGGTGCAAATTAGCATGGATGTGTGTTCGTCAGGGGCAGCCTCTCACCCGGCCCGGGGAGCCTTGTCCTGGGCTGCAGGCGGCGTGGGGAGGAGGGCTGTGCTGCCGGGGTGCCGTCTGGCTCCGCTGCCTGCTGAGACTGTGCTCGGGAGGGGGCACGTTTGCAAGGTTTTGAAGTCATCCCTGGTTTATCTTCCCAAACCCAAAGCAGTGCACCCCGGTAAATCCATACCATCCCTGCCCTGTGCTGACACTGGGGGGGCACCTCACTGGCCCCTGAGCCCCAGGCCAAGCTGCGGCTCTATGTGACAGATTTCCAGCCGGTGGGGTGATGTGTTTCCATCCTCCCACCCCTCCAGCCCTGGGCTCTCCCCGAGGGTGCTCATGGCACAAGCGAGAGCAGCACAGAGCAGCAGGGGTGGAAGCACAGATCTCTCTGCTGCGGTCTGGCTGCTGGTGGGATTGCTCTTTTCCGTCTCTCTCTGCAAAGGGTTTCCATCACCTACGGCCTTTTATTATTTTGCACTTGAGAAATCACAACACGAGTGCTCAGCCTGCAAAAGAGCAGCTCTCAAAAGCTACCAAGCGGTGATGCACCTTGCCTCGTGCACTTGCACAACGACCAGACTTTTAATTACACGAACTCATGCAATGGTTTTTCCCACGAAACCCCCCTCCTCAAATCTTCCTCCCTGACCTCCTGGGCCTGGTTGCAGCCTAGCTGGCTGCAATCTCTCCTCAGCTCCTCGTCTCACGGCGATGCTCCTCTCCAGCTGCCTCCCTCCCCTGGATGCCTTTCCCCAACCTCTCTGCGACCGGAGGCGCAGGGGCCCTGCCTGCGCTGGAGCAGACTCTCCCTGGCAACAGGTACCATGCCCAGCCTCCCACGCCGTTATCAGTCTGCAATAACCTTTCCCTTATTTGATTATGGTTTTGTTGTTTTTGTTGTTTTTTTTCCCTAGAGGGACTGTAAGGGACAGTCACAACTGTATTTCTCCAAACCCAATTCCACTCGGCTGCTTGCAGGCGGGAGGGAAGGTGGGAGTGTGGTCCCCCCATCATGGGATCCTGGGTGGGTGAGTGAAAACACTCTCGGAAGTGAGTTGTTGTATAGCTTTTATGTCAGAAGCTGAGAACACTTTTTTTTTCTGCATCGACGAGTGACAGAAATTAATCTTCTTTTTGTTTGTAAGAAATGCACCAAATTTGGGCCCTGCTCAGACTTTTTTTTTTTCTTTTTTAATTTATCACAATGCAAATGAAACTTGCCATTGTTCTTAAAAACCTCCTATATCAAAGCACTACATTTCTAACTATGCTTATAGGCTAGTGTTAAAACTGCTCTACAGCAGCTTTTTGCTGCAGGATGGGCTGGTTGTGGGGCTCTGTAATCTCTGCCTCGTTATACGCTCTGTTATCTGTGTCCCGATTACTGCTGTGCTTTACTATCTGTGGGACAGTTCTGTCTGTAGAAAGGTTAAAAAGGTTTCAAAGGTTTTTCAAAGGTTTACCTCTTTGAAACGAACTTCGTCCCCTTATATCTGCTGGTGGCAATCAACGCTTCTGCCTTTTTCCTGCAAGAGAGAGGGACACCACCCCTCCACCCTGGGAACTTCTGCAGTCCTTGGTGGCTCCAACCCATCCTTCAGTCCCTCCCTTGCTGTCCCCACCGGCTGAAGTGAAATGCTGGTGGTTCTGCTGGCATCCTACAGCTTCCAGGAGAGCTGCCTCCAGGAGGCATTTTATGGCAAGCACCTTATCACTGATTATGGCTGAACATACACAAGCACTCCCAGTGACCAGTGCAATCCACTCTTTACTGGCATAATTTAACTTTATTTTCTATTTACATAGGGAGGCTTGGGTGGAGTGTTATGTACACCCTATCAGAAAAACAGTCTGCTCCACCTTGGGGCTGTGTGTGTGCTGGAGCCAGCAAACCCGCTGCCCCGAGGGCTTCAGGAGCTCTTTGTACTCCCAGAGCGTCTCCTTGCCCGCGGGAGGCATCGGTCCCTCTCCTATCAGCGTCTTAGCCAGCAGATTATAATGGCCCAGTAATCTCCAATGCATGGCCAAATATTCAATGACATTTCCTGTTTTTAAATGGCAATCCACGAGCCTGACGTAACAGTCCTGAGCTCAGCACCGAGCGGGTGCCCGTTGAACAGGGCTAACCTCCTACCCAAACAGTGGAGCTCTTCTGATACTGCGCCCTATCTACATATTCATATTTGATCGTTCGTGAACAATTTGCAAACTTCTAATGACTAATGAAATACTCTGGGTACTGGTTGCTTGCAAATAGTTTCCAGGCTGCTTCATTACGTACGACAAATGTGTGAGTGGGTAGTTGCCAGTGTCGAGATTCCGGAGTCGTCCGCTCTTGAGGAAAGCGCTGCTGCAGGACAGATGGCCTGGTGTCTGCTTCATCACAGCTGGGGATGCTTCCAGAGGATTTGTGTCCCAGCATCATCTGACACAGACATGCAGCAGCAATATTACAGGGACCTGCTACCTATATGATTCAGTGAAAACTAACCAGAAATACAATATACAGGTATAGTTTCCAATCTTTACTTAAGTATCCTATCCCATCTATTTCATAGAATCATAGAATGGTTGGAGTTGGAAGGGACCTTAAAGATCATCAAGTTCCAACCCCCTGCCATGGGCAGGGACA
>JAOXNO010000013.1:16388574-16439847 GCA_028565335.1 Limnodromus scolopaceus | reverse complement strand
CTAAATCTCCCCTCTTCCAATTTAAAACCGTTGCCCCTTGTCCTGTCACTACACTTCCTCATAAAGAGTCCCTCTCCAGCTCTTCTGTAGGCTCCCTTCAGATATTGGAAGGCTCCTATGAGGTCTCCCCTTCTCTTCTCCAGGCTGAACAGCCCCAGCTCTCTCAGCCTGTCTTCATAGGAGAGGTGCTCCATCCCTCTAATCATCCTTGTGGCCCCACCACCCTACCGTGGTTCCTCCACAACCAGCCATTTTCCTCCTTTGAGTAAAAGATGCCCACCTGGACTTACAGATACTAAACCCACTTTTTCTTAATTTTGGGGATTTTTTTCCCAACAGCTTTCTGAAATGCTGGGACAACTGAATAGCAGTAATTGGAGAGTAATTGCCTTGAAACACTAGGTTTCTGAACAGGACAGTGGAGTCCTGCCAGAGAAAGTCACTGGGAATTTTTGCCTGGGCCAAAGTGGAAAGTTTTGGCACAAAAGGAAGATCAGAGCATGCAAAATCTATTTTCTTCTCTGAACATAGTCCCACCTGCAGCTGTAGTAATAAGCAAGCCCCATGTGATGTGATGCGTAAAGAGGGTGATAGCATTATTAAACACCCTGGCTTGCCAGCAGGACACAGAGGTAACTTAAACCTTGAACTAACTGCTGAACTGCAGGCCACTGGGGCTGGCAGCCCGTGCTCGGGGCCAGCCTGGGTCGGGTTGCCTTGCTGGGGCACTGTCACCCTCACTGCCGTGGCTGTCACTAAACAGCCCGCTGGGTTTTGTGTAAGTGAAAGCTTGACCAAAGGTCTCCCGTCTCTCAGGGAAGTGTCCTACCTGCTGAGCTTTGGGATATACATATTCTAAAACACATAAAAATATCTGTTTATAAAATTTATAAATAAAGTCATCTGAGTCTTCTGGCTGAGGCTGGAATATGTAATTAATTTATGTATCTGTGCTGTATAATTCATTTTATAATTATGTAATGATTTTATATAATTAATAGTATATCCAATAGAACCTAATTTATCTGAGTACCCTGTCCAGTTGACTGCACTCTCATCCTTTGCTCTTCTCCCTTCTTCTTCTGCCCAGTCTATATGTTCTCCAGGTAGGGAGAAGACCACCTCGCAAGGTGAAAGGACTTTTCAGGTCTGTTCCAGACATGAGCTGCAGATTCCCACTAAATATATCGATGTGCTGTGATAACTGCATACGTACAAGTGTGTGCAAGGGACTATAGGTACGTGGGTATGTACAAACGTAAGTGCTTCCCGGACAAGGACACGTGACAGCCACCAGTTCTCCAGACCAGCCTTCAAGATGCTTGATGTCCCTGCCAGGAGACCTATTTCCAAGGACACTGTGTTTCTCGGCCATGTCCTTAGAGATGTCATCCTCACACCTGATCTTTCCAGAGCTGATGGGGACGTATCCAGAGCACTGGGAAACAATTTGCTTTGTGCTGTGGCAATGCTTGCTGTCCAGAGCGGACCAGCCCTCCTCTGCAGACAGGTTACAGAAACTTTTCCCCAGAGTCTCCACCAAATCAGAGATGATTTCTTGGAGTTTCCTTCCTTCCTGTCCCACTGGCCAAGAAGCATAAAAATAAGAAAAAAAGACTTAAAATGCTGCACTAAAACTATGTGTGTGGGGGAAACCCCCTACTTGGCCGAAGGAGGAAACAGTAGAGACATAGCAACAATTACTGCTAAGCCTGTTTATGTTTGTTCTCCCCAAAACATGACCAATGGGAGTAAATACAATTAGTCACCAGCCACTGGTGGGGGAGTGGAGACTAATGAGTCACGGCCGCACTCAGCTCCGTCCCAGGAAAAGTCAGTGCCAGGCCCTGGTGCTGGGGCTGGACCACGGTGGCTCCCTCACCTCCACTCCTTGGGGACAGTGGCTCCAGGATCGGCCTGCTGCAGGGGACTAGGTGGTGGTCCTACCACCCTTCCTGCCCTGGTTATGCTGTAGGATCCCATACCAAGGCAAGGAATTGCTCCTCCATGGGATCTCTCAGCTCCCTCTGGGTGATGTCGCACTGGTGTTCCAGTTTGAGTTTCAGCTGTGCGGAGGATTGGGCCACCTCCTCACTCCTGTCCAAAAAATTGTAGCTGGAGACGGCATGGGTCTAAAGAGGCAATCAGGCACTCTGGAAGAAGGGATCTGAAGGAATCTTTCCAGCCTGCTGTCTATAAAGTGAATTTTTAAGAGCCTGTTCCAGTTGGTGACTGGGATGACTCCCAAGCAGGTATGTCTTATCCGAGACTTTCCTGCCCAGTGAGCGTGCAATATTATCACACGAGCATCTTTTGAAACCTCTCGCTGATTTCTCTGCTTTGCACCCTCAAGGCAAACAGATGGAAGTTTAATCCTCTCCCCTTAGTGTCTCTGGATTGCAAAGCCTTTGTCAAAATGGAGCCTGAGATCTTAAAACCTAATGCTTTTTCTTAGATATTGAGATAATTGCTATGGGTTGGACGCAAGGCGAATAAAGGTGGCAGGCTAGGCAAATGGGAAATAGCAGTAAGTGAGAACCAGATAATGGAAAAAGTAATTCAAAAATATTTTCTTCATGTCTCCATATACCAATTCGTTGCTAGGACAAATGGAAGTGAGCTTAATGGATTCTTCTCTGAAGGTTTGAGACTAGGTGAATTGAATTTCTGCCAAATAAGGAAGAGTCTGGGCATTTCCCATCCAACAAGATGAGAGAAAAGCAACACAAAAGAAAAAAGGAATCTTTCCCTATTCCAGATCTCTAATAGGTTAGGAAGGAATTGAGGTGAAAGTGGCAAAAACTGGAGTGATTCTCTTTCAGGTCACTTCTAACCGAAAAGCAGTCCAGGTGTAAGGCACGCACAGGCAGGTACAGAGGGGATGCAAAGCTACATTGCTTTGGGTTGGATCGTCCTGGGGAAGGTGATGCTGTGGCTGGTCTGGTGTTAGTGATGACCTTTCGCTCAGGGGGATGCAGAAGGAGCTGACGTTCCTCCCAGCCACACTCTGAGGGTGCTGAGGTCCTTCTGCAATGGCTCTCATGCTGGGGATGGCTTTTCCCCGCAGGGACTGTTTGGGAAGCAGAGACTCTTCTCAGCATGCCTCTGTCAGTGTTTGCTCACGCCTATGTGGGTATGTGGAAGCCAGAAAAAAAATAAAAGCTGTGCAAAGGACTTTACTTTCCAGGCCAGTTTTCTGTATAGGTTTTATTATTGTAAATGTATTATTTGTGCAGCTCTTGCTATCTGAAAAAAAAAAAAAAAGGTGATTGTAAGTGGATGTAAACTGATGCTTTCTCCTGAACAGGAAGAACAGCAGTCCTGGAGATGCTTGGTCAGGTATCTGTTGCTGCAAAGCAGCTTTGTGGCATTAACTTCAGCAAGACAGCACCAATCTCCTCACCTCAGGCTCTACGAGTGGGCATTTCCCCATGCGTCATGGCTGTGGTTTTATTTAGTCCTGGCTGTGCTTAGTCAATAACAGGAAGGCTCTTGTGACATTTTTAATTGGCAGCAAAAGATCACACGCTTGCAGAAAATGTCCTGTGTGAAACCACCTCCTGTGGTGTGCCTGTGCAGAGGGAGAGTGAGGGGAAGGTCCTTTTGTCTCCGTGTTCCCAGACAGGAGCTGTGTGCCGCCTGCCCTTCGGTTTGGTGACAGAAACTTGCCCCAGCAAGAACCTCAGGACTTGTCTATTTATCCCCATGAAGAAACTGGGAGAGAAGTGGGAGCAGCTAATTCAAGTGTTTGGTGATAATATTAGCAGGGAGGATGCTTTTGTTGGATGGAAAACGTATGGTTGTCCCTTTTTGACTGGATCTACAGTGTAAAGTATTGTGGTGTGTCGCAGGAACAGCTTAAGCAGGGCTCCCAGGTAGATCAGTCCAAACAGCGTAAAGGCAGAGATCAAACATAACTTTTCCTGTGTTGACATAATGCACATTGCAGTTTCAGTCAACCATAGCACACACACACAAAAAAAAATTAGAAGGTGAACTACGCAAATGATCAATGATGCTAATTACAGTTCTCAATGAGAGAGATAATAGCAGTGCAAGGGAAAGTAAATACTTATTAGCTCTAAGGAGCATCCTGTTATCTGTATGAAAAATAAACACATTTATCTGGGCATCACCTTAATGGCTCAGGCCATGAAGAGGCGGTGTGCTTACTTCACCCAGACGTTGGCATGATTTATCATGCATGGTGAAAAACAGAAGTATCTCCACTGATGCTAATGAATGTAAAACTGGTCTGAATGGCCAACCGGACCTTAACATTCACCTCAGCTGGTGCCAGAACATCAGCCTATTACCTTACAGCTATGGCAGGTGTTAAGTATTACTTAGCAATGTGGTATACGTTATACATATAATATGGTATGCTATACAACCCTGCCCCACCCCCCCAGCCGTCTATAACCCTTTTGAAGATCTCATTAGCCCTAATGCAAAGTCAATGGGCACTTAGTTTAAAGGTAGGTAGGATGCATTGAGGGTCTCTGGAGCCAAGATGGCACAGGATTTAAATCTCTTCTTTGAGATCCACGTGATGGTTTTGCTGAAAGCTGTTGCGGTTTGATGCTTGGAGGTGCTAAAAATCCCAGTGGTTACAGGGTGGGTGGTAAGTGCTCAACACCTCTGGACGTCAGGCCAGGCATGTCCTCACTGGCCACCTCTCTTCAACCATCTCCAGACTATTCCCTTATTTATTGCCACCAAAGGCTTCAGCCCTGTCTCGGAGGCTCTCCATTAATGGCATAATGAACTGATACAAAGCTAAGTCAAAGGATTCAGTGCTAGTGTGCAGTAAACATAAACATATGTTTAGCATTGGGTTATAAACTACTGTAGCCAAAGTGGGCAAGTGTTATAAACTTCAAACACGAAACAGATGCAAGTTAATTAGAGGCACGAAAGTGATGACAATAGAAGTGAGCTGTAGCAAGGAAATGAAATGTTAGTTTAGGCAGAAGTTGCTGCAGCTCTGCCTTACGCTGGAAATGCCTTCGGTCTCTGCTGAAGATGGGAAGGCATAGACATATTTTATCGGGACAGCCAGGCATGTTGCCCATATGCCAGAAATGTAAGTCACTGCTACGAGTGAATGCTCAAAGGAAACGCAATCTGGCAGGCTTTTGAAAGCTGGGAATTAGCCTGCCGTGAGGTCGGCTGTGGCTGAAGCTGGACTACAACACGTGTGAAGGTCCTATACCCTGTGTCAGTGCATACAGTGCCCAGGGTGGCCATGGGGAAGCAGATATCCCACTGGTGTGGGCATCCCCTGGGAGAGGGAGACTGGGCTCCCCGGGCAGTGCTGTGGGGTTGCAGCCCCCCCACCCCTCAAGGTCACAGGTCTGCCCTTCCCCTCCAACTTCCCTGCCCTTCAGCCCAACCAGGACAGACCTCCAGGCCCTGGCCAGGGTCTGTTAGGTGCCCAGCTTGTGGCACGAGCCCCAGTGAGGAGGCAGAGGCGCTTCACTGAGACTAGGCTACCCCTGTGACTGCGGGGTTGTCCGTGGTCCCAGGGCTGACAGTCTGTCCCTGCCTTGCTCTTGCTTTTCCTCCTCCCTATCACTGAAGCCAACCCATTTAGTGACTCTCTTTTTGTCGAAAACTGTTCTCCCTAGATGTTAAACTCTGCTCATCTCTCTGACATCTGTGTAGTCCTAAAAGAGTGGTTTGGAGAGGTCAGTGCTGTTTTATTAGGGTCTTGTGAGCTGGCATCCGCCAGTTCCATGCAGCTTTCCATGGCTTGCATGGAGATTGTGCAAGAAGAGGTGTGTCCAGTGTTGGAACGAGAAGAAAAATCCCCATAAATGCCTTAATAACAGGAGCTCTGAGGTAGCTACAGAAGCCTTGGATAAGTTTGTTCCCTTTTAGTCTCAGATGAGCAAGTGTGAGAGTGCCTCTTAGTCCTGTGGAAGGCTGCGCTCCGGCACAGACAGACTGTCTTTGTCCTCCTGGAGTGCTGCTCTGATGTTCTGCCCTCCAACCTTTTCTACACCTCTGCCTGAGACGGGCTTGGGAGCCAAAAGGGCTACCCACAAAGAAGACAGTTTAAAATAGCTCCCCTGACAAAAAGAGCATTGCTGTTCAGCCTCTCCTCCTTTCCTGCAGCCCTTACCCGTCGGCACCAACGCCATGGACACCGAGCCTCTGTGCCCACGGCTCCCGGGGCCAGCAGGCCGCTCCGACCTCTGCTGCTGGGGCACTGCGCCCCCCGTTCTGCCTCCTCAGCCCACCGGCATCGCCGTGTACCCCCCAGTGCCGTGTCCCGCCATCACACAGGGAAGCTGAGAAGCTCACCCTGGCATTTGCCAGCCCTGCCCAGTCCAGCCTCGTGCCCCGGCACTCCCCGTGCAAGCCAGGGCCTCGGAGAGGCACTTGAGGGATTAGCAGTAGTAAAAGTCTTCCTCTAAATGAGAATTTCAGGTTGGGGCCTGAAACCGTAGCAGTTTGGAAAGCACCCAGTGGCTGTGCTGTCAGGGAGTGCTCACCAGCAGTAAAATAAAACTGTTGCCTAATTATAGTTTCACCAAGGGGCACTGTAACGCTGTGGTATTAACCCCTTGCGCGTCAACAGCGATGGGCAGGGGCTTGCCAGCAGGGCTTCTACCGCCAGGAGAGAAACAGGTAACGGGATCGCGGAGCCGCCGTCCAGACAGCTGCACGGCAATGAAGGCGAAATTACAGGCACATTTACTCATTCCGTACCAAATTACACGTGACTGGGGCAGGAATTACACCCCAGTGCTACCCAGCCCTCCCTTCATGGGGGGAAAAAAATATATCTGTGATTGGGAATGAACAGAGCATGGTGGAGCAAGGCAGGGACAAAAAAGGGGCTTCCCACCATTTGTGGAAATTGAAGTTGAAACAAACAGGGGAAAAAAAGCAGCAGCCCAGGGAAGGTCGTAATTACTCTACAATCAGCTATTCATTTAATGAAATCACACACCAGAACAGTGCTGATAGGAGGGTCCTAGCTGGCAGAGGGGTGCAGATTAAAGTGGCGAAGCTCAGTCGTTGTTGATATTTTTATTTGGGGAAAGCTTTTTTTTCCCTTTTAATCATTTTAGACAAGATGATTGAAAAGAAAACCAGATTGCTGGAAATGCCTGGAAGAGGGGGGAGAAGGATGGGGAGGGGTGCTGGGAGGGGTGGGGTGGGTTTCTGTCCACACCGAGCTGTTTCTCGGGGCTGAGCACTGTGGTTCCCGTCCTGCCGTGGCAGGAGATGGGCAGGGGCAGGCTGCAGTGCTGGGGTCAGGTCCACGGCGTGGGCATGGGCTGGCCAGGGTGACACCCTTTCCCCGTGCACGCTTGCTCTGGGAGGACACATCCCCCATCGTGGGAAGGAAGTGGGTGAGCTGGGAGAGGGAGTCTCAAAACTCAGACGTGCAAGGATTCCTGATGCCCTGAGCAAACGCTATAGGTTGGTTATGGCCTTCAAGTTTGGGGGAAAAATAAGTGGCTTTGTTAGAGCTTCCAGGTCTGTGTGTGCTAGGTAAAAGCGTGCTGCAGTGTTACCCGTGACGAAGCACTGTTAAATGGGGGTCCTTTAGCAAGGAGGGGTTACTCACACAGGCAAGGGAAAGGACTGGAAATACTCTGCCACAACCGTGCGAGGTCATATTTCATTTCCGTAGCGTTTTCTCTCCCCAGGAGGCAGCCGGCAACCAAAGCAAAGCTCCAGCCTCTGAAGAATTCCCTTATTAAAGATTACCCAGCTCCCTTGCTGCTCCAAAATGTCTCTTAGGAACTGCTCAATTCACACAGAAGGTATTTTGCTTTCTGTATATGGGGTTAGTTTGGTTTTTTTATAAGCTCTTTTTTTTTTTTTTTTAATTTAAAAATATCTTTCCCCTTCCTACCATCCTTCCAGATCAGGATAGATGTTCTTTGACATAAAAAGGGGTTTGGGGCATGTTGAATTAAACCTTCCTGACTCTGACAAAAACCGACTGTGGGGCCAAGATAATTAACTGGGCTGATTTGGTGACTTATCTCCCTAGTTCAGTCTCAGCAGCGATGCTTGCTACAGAGCCTCGATAACTGCTGCTGAACACCCCACAAAGTAAGAGAGTTTAATCACCTTTCAGGATGTTTTTCAATCAACCATGTATTATTAGTTGTTCTTCATTTTCCTTTGTGCTGTTCCAGCTGAGGAGAGTTATTAGGCTCCTTTCTATTAAAATGATGAGATTTCTCCTTGGTCATAACTGAAGCATGAAGCCCTTAAAATGTCCCTGTGAACAGGAGATGGTGTCCCTGATCGGTGCTGTCCTGTCCCCGGATGATGGTCTGTGATACCTGCATTATTTTCCCTACACTCTGAGAGAGAAAGACGTGTGAATAAAAGCTCTGTGTTTTCCCTCAGCCAGTAGAGATGAGCAGCACTAGGACCTGGACTGATAGTCTGAGAAAGTCAACCTGAACAACAACCCAGATACTGCTTCTTTGCTTTGTATTCCTCTTGGGGGACTACAATCCGACGCTCAGGCTCTTCAGTACACTCAGGTTTTTCCTTTTCTGGGTTTCTCAAAAGAGAAATTGCCATGGGAGAAGCAAGCAGGGCCAGGTGCTGCCCGTCTGTCCCAGTGCCGGCGTTAGCAGACTGCAGGCTCAAGGCAGGCCAAGGAGGTGGGTCTCCATGAGTTAAGTAGTCAAGCCGTGGAGCTTCCTGATGCTTAGGGGTCTTTCCCAGTCTAATTAAGTTTATGCATGCAGGGACCAGACTCATCAATGGGATTAGGTGACACACTATTTAACTTTTAGTTACCTGTTCAAAGCAAAAGAGGCTTTAAAAAAGTCCTTATTAGTATGAATCACTGCTGAAGGAAGTTCTGTGCTACTTGCCTTTTATGTCCTGCATCCCCCCAGCAGGCTGACCTTTGGTGCACATTTCTAAGTAGTGTTTGCTTCTAAGGCCTCTCTTTCTGCAGAGAAAGAACAACACAGATTTGGGTGGCATCGTCTTTTGGTTGCCAGTGGGGCTTCAGTGCTTCCTGGGAGGGAGTTACCTCCAGGGCTGCAGGACTCAGATTATCATACAGGTTTGTGTTCCCCACCCATCCCTTCTCACCTTTGAGTGACAATGAGGGTATCAGCTGTATCATGGGTTTTGTCATGTGGCTGCTAGTCCTTTGGGCATCACACCTTGCTACAGCTCCTCCTAGGTTGTCATCAAATGGGTGCCAGTCACTTCTGAGCCAGACTGGATTTACGCAGCTGAAGCGGAGAGGTTCCACAGCTCAGTGCCATTTCTGCCCAGCCGTAGATCTGCACCGACTTTGGCCTAACATGAATGCCAAGAGCTGAATTTGGATCTGCTGGCCCAGGCTTTCATGTAAGCTTTACTGTGCAATAAAGCTTCTTTGATACAAACCGAGAGCAAGTATCCCGAGTGTAACAAGACATATTCTCTGCACAAGCTGCGTTAAGCTTTGACTTGGAGTCTAACAGCTCTTAATGTCTCTCCTAAGCTTTCCTGTTGAATGCTTGCATCATTTCAGGAGAACATTAGAGATTATTTAACTGAAATAACTTTGAGAGATTTGAAGGCTCCAAAGATCAGCTGCCTTTTACAGGGAAAAGAGAGCATGTAAAACCAAAGCAAGGGTTCCTCTGAAGGTTCATTCTTTATTTGAAGACAGCTTAGGAATGATTTAACAGGGTTAACTTCAGAAAGAAATATCCTGAAGTCCTCTAGGAGACGTACTCTTGCAAGATTGCCAGCTAGTTTATAACTGAGATTCCTCATGCTCCGTGGGGGTGATTACTGCAGCTGGGTTGGAAAGGCTTCGGTATTAAAACAGCAGTCAATGAGCTACCGAACACAGGCTCAAATCCACAAGGAGATTCTTAAAGCCTGAGCTGATTAGAGCAGAATAAATCTTGGACTGGACTGCCTGTCCCTGCCTTAATGTCTCTCACTAAGGGGGATATGGTGTGAAATGGGGTAGGCTGGTGCAAGCAGGTCATGCATTTTATCTGAGAAATGAGCTTTTCTTTTTCTGGGAGGTTGCCTGGAAGAGTCACTTAAAGTGAAAGCCAAAGGTAAGGAATTCAGCACCAAGTTGTGTAATATCCAGTAGCAACATTAAAAAAAAAAAGAAAAAAAAAGAAAGAAAAAAAAAGAAAATCCTTTCTTTCTCAGACAGCCATGAATTTGTTTAAGCAGAAGCAACACGCTCAGAGCCCCAGGAGTCAAGTGACATCTTTCTAGAAATGCTTCTTGGGCAGTTGCTTACCTTCAATAAGTCCAAACCAAAATCCACACGCTTTAAGGCCTGTCAGTGCTCCTGGTGTCTGGGTGGGTGCATGGAAAGGTGCTTTAGCTCACACTCCTCTGCCAGCTGTTGCCCAGCTCCATCCTTCCTGCCCTTCAGGATGAGGGTCTGGGAGACCCTGCACCTCGTGTGCACCGTCCACCTGGCTCTGCACCACCAGCTGCCCTGCCGTAAGTGTATAGATAAAGTCCGGTTTCATCAGCCATGACTCTTGTGTGGTTCTGCCGTTCTCAACATATTTTGTCTTGTACATGAAAGAAAGAATGGTCTTCTGGGGATGTATACAGCCCCATCACTGGGGCAACCAGACACTTTGCCAGGATATTGAACTTCTTTATCCTCGTAGACCTGCCATAAGGAGAGAAGTGCTATTATCCCTTCTTTGAGGAGGGGAAGCTGGGGACAGCACAGAGAAGCCAGGAGCTGAGCTGCAGGGTCTGGGGATCCTGGGTGTAGCTGGGTGAGTGCAATGACGCTGTTTTAATAAAAGTGTCTCCACATTGGAGCTGGCACCCATGAATTTCTGCGTTGCGTGTTGGGATCTTTACTCAGAACAGCCCAAACATAAAAAGACATGAATTACAACACTTTTTTTTTCAAACTCTCCTGCGGTGCTGGTTGCTGGTACATGTGCAATTCAATAATACCTGCTTAGAGAAATTAGGCGGGACATAGTTAGCACTTTTGACCTTTTTTTTCCTTGATCATGCATTGATTAGCCTGTGTTTGGTTTATCTGGCATAGAAACCATGAAAGGGTATTTTTGGAGGTAACCAGTGGTTATTTTAACCAATAATATTCTGAATGAAACAGTTAAAAGAATCAATTTCCCTTTTTTGTTTAAGAAGTTTAGAGAGACAAATGGGAAATGATCATTAGGGAGTAAAGGTTAAATGCCATCAATCTGGTGAAATATGAACCTACAGTTTTTCTGGAAGTGGACATGGTTTTTTTGAAGCTCATTTGAAGTTTTGTTCTCGGGAGTATTGGTGAGTTCTGCCATTTTCAGCTCTCCCTGGGCCAAAAGTGGCTTTATGCTGTGGCTGCAGGGCATGTGCTCTGCCAAGGAGTCCTTTCATTAAGGACCTTTGGCTTTTAAAAACATTGTCCTGCAAACAACAAGAAACAGGAGTGGAAGGTGAAGCAGTAAATGTTTCTGAGAGAAGCAGTGTGGTGGCCAGTCAGGAGTTTGGAGGGTGCCCATCTGTGCTCATCCCACTGTGGGCATGTGGAAGCAGGAAGCATTTGCAGCCTGATGTGTCCTTAGAGCCCAATTCAGGGTCCTTACTCCTTCTTCCCATCTCTGGCCCAAAGAGAAGGCACTTCCCAGGTTTGAAGACATTGGCTATATTCCTAGCAAAGCCCCTGCAGACGCTGGCCACCTGGAGCTGGACCAGCAGGTAGTACCAACAGCAGGGCTTTAATGGTGTTAAGAGGCTTCCTTGAATTTTTGGCTGTTGAATAGCTCATTCCCTTGCTCTTACTGTGGGATCGGGAAGCAAGTCATAACAAATATGTGTGTTTGAACAACCACTCATTTTCAAAAGCTGGAGCGATTATGATGACTTGAACTTGTTGGCTAGTGGATCCCAGGGCAATCCTTGCAAAAAGGAAAGGGTTTTTTCCCTCCTAGGCTTCTGGAAAAGCTGGGAGTGCAGTGCCTGCCAGGATAGCTGCCATTTTTATTCTTCTGTTATAAGGTTTGGAGAGTTATTGCAGCGTTAGGTCAGGTTTGGAAACTTATGGCTGCAGTGAGAGTCTGGTCCTTCCCTTGAACCACGATCAGAGCTGCACAGAAAGGGTTTTTTATTCCTTCTATCAGAAGCTTTTGGATTTTGACTAAATTCTACTCAGGGAAATATCTCAGATCCAGCCTGGAAAAAAGTCACTCTGCAGAAGCGCCACTGATGGGGTGGGTCTGATTGCTCCCTGGTGGGACAGGGCTATGGCCCTGGTCTTTTGTGCTGGGGGCACTGGCGGTGCCTCTCCCCAGCTCTGCTCTTGAAGCTGTTCCTCCCTCAATAAGCAATAAAAGTCTCATGAAGAAGGAAACTTGCCCCCCATACCATTTCTCAGGGCTTACCATGACTCTGGTGAAACATCTCAGTCACAGGAGCCCCTGTTGTGCTGTGTTAACTTCTATGAACCCTTTTTTTACAGGCGCGTGTAGAGGTGTATTATTTTTTTCAGAAAGAATTCCCAAGGTCTCAGCTATGCTCTGATGCTGCATGAGAACATTTTTGAACTCTTAAAATTGTTTACTGAACAGGAAAACCATTTCTTGCCTGGTTCCAAGTCTGCCTGGAGCGCTGTGGAGGCATTGCCTGTGCCTCCCGGAACAACTTCACCTTCTGGAAACAGCGCCTGTGAAACACTCTCTTTTTTTTTTTTCCTTCTTTTTTCCCTTTTTTTTTTAATCTTTAGCCTTGTCATCCTGCTTTGCGAGCTGCAAGCATGATGTTTCCTATCATTTTAAAAGAGACTGTTCATTGAAAGATATAAAAGCGTAAACAAAAAGTTCATGTTTGTTGGCACAGTTTTTAAATGCAGACATCTGGGTTAGAGATGTGAGAAAATTGTAAAGAATTTGGGAAGGTTCAAAGGCTCATGTTATTAAAGTTTTAATAATCTCCTTTTCTGCCTAGCCCCAGCCCCCTGCTAGTCTTTGAATCTTGAAGGAAAATGCCGTCTGAACAAGATTATAGTTAATTAGGGTAGGATCTTCTCTTTGAAAGCCTGTAGGAAGCTGTCCTGCCTTTTTATTTTTCAGACTAGAATGAGCCGTGTGTAGGAGGAGATACACGGCAAAAAGCACTTGAGTGCAATGTTTTAATTTAAAGACTCCAGGGGCTCTGTTAAGTTTCTATAACACAGACGATGGTATTTTCACAATCACTTTGTTATGTAATCCCCGGAGAAATAATTCACCTGAGGTGAAATTCACACCTCGTAGAGGGGCCCGGGGAGGGCTGGCAATAAACACGCAGGCCTATAGACATGTGAGCCTATAGATACATGCGCCTATAGACACACACGCACAAAGCCCATCACGCAGCTCCTCTGTGGTTAATGGATGGGACGGGATGTGTCCTCATCCCCACTGCTCCCCTGGGGATGAGGAGGAGAGGGACAGGATGAAGCCTTTGCTTTGGTGGCCATGTGTTGCTTGCCCCATGGTGAAGGACCCTGGCTGGGGATGGGGTACAGTGGGCAGGGGGGGGTTCAGTGGCTCCAAGTGCTGGTCCCGCAGCATCATGTGTGCTTCATGTGTGCTAATCTGTCACCCCTGAGTCACTCCTGAAGTTTTACACCCATCTGGTGTGTCCCTGGCAGTGCCAGCAGAGACCCCAAGGCACCTGCTTGCGGCTGATGCGGCAGCTTGCAAATACAGCAGATCTGCATCTGTCTCAGCCGTCCCCCGCTCCTGCTGCTCCCCTGGCTCTTGTAGGCCCTTCCCCAAAGAGCTTAAACCTCTTCTCCTGCAACTGCACGTGCAAATGCTGCTGCAGCCCTGGCTGGCGTGCAGGAGCGTGGCTCCTTCATGTGCAAGAACCTGCTGAGTCTTCAGAGCACAAAAATAACAGGCTGGACCCCGCAGGGTGTCACTCAGCCCGCAAAATGGTGGGCGAGAGGGTACAGAGAACCTGATGTTGGCCCTCTGTCTGTAACGGTTCTACTGGTCAGTGTTCCTGGTTAACCCAAGCTGAGCCCGGATGCTGAACACGGTTCTCCTTGGCCTCAGCCTCTGCCAGCACCAAGTGGCAGGAGGGTCAGAGCTGACAATTTGGTTTACTAAAGGAAATGTATCTTTTTGTTTTTTACTGAGTCTGTCATAAAAAGCAAAGCCAGTTATATATTCTGGTCTATTTTGTTTTTAGTGCTTGCAAGATGTCCCGAGGGAGCTGTTTTTTTAGAAAAATAGGGCGTTAAGAACCATAATTTCCCTAACATAACAGTTCTATATTTATTTCACTTTCTATTTCTTTACACTCCCTGGCTTATAATAGCAGTGCTTTTCCCCATCTCCTCCTGTCTCTCTGCTCTGCTAACAACCCAATTAGCGAGTGCCCAGAGCATGAAGCATTCCTGGCCTTGCCGCTGTTCCAGCCAGTCATTAACTAGGTGGAGAAGGTCTAACAAACACTGGAAAAAAAAAAAAAAAAAGTGAATTTGCTTTTTAGAAGTTAGTTGAGTTTTACAGCATTGAAATAGAAAAGGTAGTAAAAGAGGGGAAGGGGGGAGTAAACACATTGCCAAAATACTAAGTCAATTAGCTTAGTTGAAGGGCCAGGATTTTCTGATGTAGCCCGGAGACTGGAATTGCTCTCACCAGTAAAACACTTCCAGAAGGTCCAAAGAGCAGCTATGCTGTTTTTTTGATTTTTTTTTTTTGTTGTTGTTGTTGTTTTTGTTTTTTCCCTGAAGGATTTTGGTAGTCAGGCCTAAGCCCCAGATCTTAACAAAGATATTCTTTTATTTTTCTTGATATCGCTATATCTTGGATGTTTTATACTCCATGATGGGGAATTTTATCTATGCCCAGTTTGCTCCAAAATGCTTTACTGATTCTGAAAACAAAGTTCCTCAGCCTGAAGAGCCTGAAATCAAAGGTTTAGGAATCACACAACCAATACCCAAGGTCAGTCTTCTGACCTTTTATTCAGGTGCCCAAACAGGGTTCTTGGATGTGAGGCCACCAACAGCACTTGAACTCCATAACACACACACTGTTTAGCAAGAAACAGCGCCAGGTGAGTGGCAATGAAGTGACAGGATGTACCAGCCTGTGGCCCTGAGCATCGGTGGGCAATGCAGTCCCTGGAGACACAGGACCATGCAGTATCACTGAGAACATGGTGACTAATCTGTCATCAGCACCTAGCTCACTCGATATGGGCAAGTTTTTAGGAATATATATTGTTGAATATATATTTTAGGAATATATACTGTAGAAGCACCAACCAAGCAGGTCGTGACCCCATTGCACTGGGCCTTTACGAGTTCAGCAGCAGAAGTGGACCATCATCCAGTTTTCACCTCGTTATCACACCGGCAAGCTCTCATTGAGAGAGGTCTGAGGGAAAACTTCCTAAGAAATTCAGGGTTGGAGCCAGTCATTACTTAACATACAGTATCGCAAAGAGTCCAGGTTTGCTAAATTCATGCTTTTCAAATGAGAAGCTGGATCACTCTTCCTAAGCACAAACCCTCCCATCCCTGAGGTATATTCCCACCTGAACCTCCCAAAACAGCAAAGCCCTGAGTGCGCTGCCTTCAGCTATCCAACCTCTGAATGAGCGGATGGCATGGAGCCCAGAAGTAGAAAGACCTGTTTGCACTGATTATCTTAGGTGTCATTAACAGGATTCTTTACAAACAACTCCCTCTTTTGAAGAGCAGACATCCCCTTGCCTGTGGAGAATGACTTCGAGTGCTGGCTGCCAGATTTCTCCTTCCTTTACAATGACCTCTGCAGTCCATGACACCTCTTTAAGCTCCCTGCTCTTGGGAAAGTAAGCTGAATTTTCTGCTGGGGTGTTGACCTGTCCCATTGCCCTTTGTGAAGCACATCATGGTCTGTGAAATAAACCTGAAAAAATCCATTGACAGAAGGATTCTGTGACCCAAAGCTGCTAAGCACCTTCTAAGTGAACGCCTGGAGCCAGGTGACGTAGCTATTGGGAGAATCTTTAGCTGAAATTTGTATTTGGATATTCTGATATGAAGAAGCTGAGGAAACGCAATGGTGAGAAGTGCATTTGTCAGGCAGCTCCAGTTTGAAAAGTGTTAGTACATGTGGTTGCTGTTCAGAGAAGTAGAGGTGGGTGTGATATTCTGCAGCCTTCAGCTTTGCCTTTGGCATGGGACTATCCCCTGGGAAGGATATAGTATACCATTAAGTTCCTCTTTGTAAAGGTAATGAGGAATAATGTCTCTTGAAGTCTTACTGAGGAGGCTACAGACTATATGGACATTTTTGGTTTTTTTCTCTCTTATTACCTCTTGGTTTATTTGATAAATGAAACTCCTACAGGAGAAAGCCTAATGTTAGCACACAGTAGGGGAAGAGGTAAGATGAAGGGCAGTAAGTAAACATATGCACATCATCCTAGCTAATTTAGAGCATAATCTAGATTTATTTACAAATACTGGAAAGCCCATCCCAATTTTGCCTTTTCTGTGTAACTTTTGGACTATAATGGGTTGACAAGTGTGTCTCCTTTTCCCATTCTGGACTATATTGGTCAGCAAGTAGGAGATTGACCTGTTATTCATACGACACAGAGTATGATTGGTGTCAAAATTTGTGCAGTACCGTTCACTTGGATCACATCTACACAAGTCTCTGCATTAGGTTCAAGGGTGCTGTGTGTGTCTCTGGGACTAATACAACTGCAGTTACAGAAATGTGCTCTGCACTACTAAAGTTTCTTCCCTACAGCTTGGAAATGTAAACAGGCTCTGTTGGTTTAAGCACATTAGTGTGTAACACACTTTATCTAACTAAAATGGAACAAAGCCCTAGGCATAACTTCGCAAAATAGGTACACTGTCTCAGAACTTATCAATATTATTCTATTAAATTAAGGAATGTGCTGTTGCCCTGTATCACACAGAGATAAATTAAGACAGGATTAGGTTCTTTCTTTGTAATATTTGGAGCTGAAGTAGAGAAAACCTGTATATGGCAAAGAATTTTTGAAAGAGTAATCTTTTTTTTTTGGTTGGAGGTAGGTAAAAACAGGTTAGTTTGTCACAATACCTGATATGTAAAAATAATGAAATAATAGAACACGGACCAAAGAACACATGCAAATTTTGTACATTTCATAGCAGTTATTTCTTTAATATGATTCTTCTACCAGGGACCTCAGTCCAGTAATCTGCTAACTTGTAAGTGAGAAACATAACAAAACCAAGGAAACTTACCTTCATCAAATGCATGAAAGGCAAATAAAAATTATTATAGTGGTCATTAAAAATTGCTACATGATGAAACTTTGCAGAAGAAATGTATGCGACAGAGTTCCATAATTCAATAACAAGGACTTTTCAACATTATTTGCCATAGGAAATGAAAATGGGGATGCCGAGGTGTGTTCGAGACCTAGCCTACAGTCTGAAGGCAGGCTATGTTAAAGAAAGGAAATAATTAACCATGAAAGGCACCAAGTGGTTTAATAATTGTTATTCCAAGAAGGAAAGTATCAGTACAAATGGGACCGGAAGGGAAAGTTGGATAAACACGACTGAGGTATATGCTGTGTAATGAGCTGATGGCACTACACACAGGAAAGGTCCATGCATTAGTTGATTTGCTGGGTAGAAGAGAGGTAAAGTCGGCGAAAGACTGAAGCAAACCACCAGTAAACAGGGATCTGGGATGAAATGTTCCCCTTACAGCACTTTTTGAATGTATAGTGCTTGGTCATCTCAGCCAGCTCTTCCCAGCTGATGAGTTGGTGAGGACAGGCCCGTCCAGCCCTGGCCCCACGCTCACTTCACTGGGTTCCCTGTGTGGCCGAAGCTCAGAGGCTGCAGAGTCCCCCTTTGCAGCTCAGGTTTCCAAGTGCTGTAACTGGCAGTCAGGAAAGGGGTAGTTGAACTCCCTGAATGTATCATGTACCTCTGAGAAATCAATTTTTTGGGGGGAAAAAAAAAAAAAAGGAATATGGGAATAGTCACTTCACAAAGTGACTGTGATGAGTGCAATTTCTAAACGTGAGTAGAGGATGAAAGAAGAACAAGTGGACTCCTACCTTTTCTTTACCTTGTAAATGAAAAGGAAAAAAAGAGGACAAGAGCAAAAGGTGACCAGACTGAATTTGCAGAGAAGACCATCTGAGAGCCCTCCTTGGCTCATTCCCATTTTGCTTCTTTGCATTAGACCAATGACACTCAATGAAACTAAAAGGCAGCAACCATAAAACAAACAAGGAAAACACTTTAGTACAAAAACGGTACTCGGCCTCAATGGAGCTCACTGCTCTAAGGAACTACTGAGGTGCAGAGCTAGCAGGGTATATGGACTAGATACATAGATTAGGTTTTCCAGGGGATACTTAGGCTCTCCAGGCTGGAAATGTTTGCACCTGGCCAGTCAGAGTGGAAATGAATAAGGATTAAGATCAGCTGTGTGTGTGGGGGTGAAGGTGTTGACTTGCTATTGCCCAGCAGTGGGGTCTCCTGCTGGTTCCTCCTGGATACCCCTACCCAGGAACCCTGCACTCACCTGGAGAGCATCTGCTCAAGATCCTACTGGGGCAGGATTTGGCACTACCTGGGCTTTTGGTTTCTCCAGCAGGAAAATTCATCTTTTCCTCTGAGTAATAGGAATGCAAAACATGAACGGGAAGAACTAACACCTGTAAGTAGAGAGCTGCTTTATTTAAACCATCTCCTTCCAAGCCTGTGGCTGTTTCTTCAAACCAGATTGCATAACCAGAAGGGATGGGGGAACCTCAGAGTCTTTGGCTGCAATGTGGAGCTGCTTCCTTGCAAAGAGCATTAGCTCTGTAATTCTTTTAGTCTCTGTTTATCTACATTTTTGGTATTTCACATCAGCTTTGAATTAATTCCAAGACTCAGCTGAAACTGTCCTATCTGCCTAGTCCTGAGTACAGGCAAGTGCTACTCTAGGGAAAGAAGTTATTTTCTTCAAAGGGGAAGCAAAATTAGGCATAGCTTGCAATAAATTTGGGTAAATTTCTAACTAAATTTAGAAATTTAATTTTACTGCCTGGAAACTGGCTGGGAAAGAACAAATTTCTTTGTGGGATTCCCGGTAATTAATCAGCCTTTTTAGGGAGGTTTTTCTGCTTCTGAATCTGGATAACAGGGCAGTGCAGAGCTGTATGAAAATTTAGAAAAGACCATGAAGCAGATGGAACTTTCCCAAACCTCTGCAACATTTCCTATTCTATTGAATTTTCAGTTCCATTTTTCTAAATGTCTTGTTTTATCTGAAGAACGTCTCATCATGGTGCTGGGCTGGGCTTTCTATTAGGTCCTGAAACTGTGTGACAGGTGGGCTAAATGCCAGGTCTTTGGAAAAGACTCCAGGATCCTGGCTTTGTGTAACTGAATGGTGCATAAAGTCCTTCATTGTCTTGAGCCAATGTAGCTGAGCAATTGCTCTTCATCTTGTGTCTCACCTCATTCTAGCCCAGGCAGCCCACAGGAGCCCATGCTCACCAGCTGGGGTGGGTCAGGGGTAAGGATTTACCAAAAAAAGAAAAGGGGCTTAGTGATAGAGCTGCATGGCAGGGCAGTTTCTTTAGCATCATTTGTGGGTTGTTTTCAGAAAGTGGTTCCTGGTTCTCCTATTTCAGCAGGCTTCTCCTTTCCCCTCTTTTGGCTCCCTTTACTTTCCCTGTTTTACTTTTTGCTCCTACTTTTTGTTGTTGTTAGTGAGGAAGTGGCTGCTTGGTTTTAAGTTTAGGATTGGTTTAATGGTATGTTGATCAGCTGCCCATTGGTAAAACTCTAGTCCAGGGTTCAGCTGCACAAACGAGCACGCACTCTGTTGACTTCAGTGGTGTTACTCTGATTTCAACAGCTGAGGACTTCCCTCTAATTCCATTGAACAAAATCTAACTCATGCAAAGTTGGGCTTTTTTTTTTTTAAAAAAAAAAAACCCAACAAAATCCTTTGCTGGCAAAGTGCATCTGTTCTAACCAGCACTGGAAAAATGCAGTTATTGTGCGCTTGGTCTCATAGTAACAGCAACAATAAGGCTGTGGTAAGAGCTTCAGAGTCACTGGTGATGTTGGAAAGGCAGGGAGCACATCCCGCGCTGGAAGGAGCGCCCTACCTCCGTCAGCACCCAGGTCCAGCAGCATCGCTGGTGAGGACTCGTCACCCTCGGCAGAGGTGGTTGGTGGGACTGTGGGATGTGGATGTGTACGGCCGGCCTGGGCGAGGGCAAGGAGCTCTGGCCCGCGAGCAGATGGAGATAGGGCCAAACAATGGGACTGGCAGCGGTGGCCGCTCCTCGCAGAGGCTCTCACAATGCGGCCCCGCCGCCCCAGCGCTGCGCATTGTTCTCCTTTGGTCGAGGCCCCTATTCAATTAGCGAACAAGAATCCTTTCCCTTGCTCCATTGCCGGCTCGACGCTATCGCACTGGTCCTCGGGTAACCACAGTGGTTTGACACAAGGCAGCTCCGGTTGCGAGCTGTGCTGCACATTTGTGCAGGCTCGCTTGGAAAGGGCCCGCGGACATCTGGTCTGAATCTCCCTCCCATTCACAGTCACAGCCACGTCCTCTGTCGCTTCCCGAGGGACTATAAATAACTCCCGGGGTTGATACTGCATGCAAGGCTGGACCTCGGGGACCTGCTCGTCCCTTCCACCCTGTGACTGGTGGGGAGGGCAGTGAGCGTGCTCCTCCGGCGAGGCGTGGGCAATGGAGGGCAGCCAGGCGAGCGCATTGTTCCTCTCTGCAGGGCTTTGCTAAATGTCTCTTCTGCCTTTCTACCCTGGTGGCAGGAGGAGCCAGCTCGTGATTTCTCGTGCAGACACATAGTGTCAGACTTGGGGACCACAGTTGCTGCTTCAGGTCCAGTTGACCCAGCAGGATCCCGACTGATGTCTGTCTAATGCTTCTCCATACAGGTTTTAGCACGGTAGAGGATCAGTTGGACTTAGATAGACAGGACAGATACAGGGCTTGGCTTTCTCGAACCAATCCATCACACTTTTAATTGCTTCTCAGTCAGTGATGCATTGTCACATTTGTTAAAGGAAACCTAGAAGAGGATGTGTTAACTTTTTTGCTCCTACTCTTTGTGGTTTTGTGGGAAGACTGAAGGAAAGTTAGGTCATAGAAACATGTTGTCTAACATCTGTATTAGGATGCGTGGCTTCGGTTGCCATGTTGTCAGTCCTGTGGCTGGAGGATCTCACGTTTCCTGGATGTGAAACTGCATCTGAGCATTATGAAACTTGGCTTGTTGCCTCTTCCCTTTTCCTCCTGCCCCAGCTCCCAGGGGCTGCAGATGAGAAAGAGATGGCGTGGACCGGGAGCCCTTCTGACAAAGGAGAAAGAGGCTACTGGAGACAGACGCGGCCAATGTTCTGGTGCCAACAAAACCTGTGCCAGTGAGGAGAAACACGCTGGGCACCGGGGAGGTGGAGGACAGGATCCAGCAGGAAGGCACAGGAGACAGTGGAGCACCCCCTCTGATTTTGTGCTTCCCCTCCAGGAGCAGGGATTTTGTGTACCTGACAACAGGACCGGGAGAACTAGAAGGGCTACTGAAAAATCATCAGATTTGTTGTCCTTCCTCCCTTCCAAAGGTGGTTTCAGCCCCCCTGGAACTTCGTCCTGACTGCCAACTGCTCAAAACTCTTGCTCTGCTCCATCACATAGGCTACTCATGAGGTCTCCTATGGATGATGTTTTTCTGATGTTAGGGCACTTCTAACTGTTTCACTTGTTTCTGCTAGTCAAACAATGTTTTCCTCTTCCACCGTTAACATTGTGAGGTGTAGATCCAAAATCCCCTGGTCTCGAGGAAGACCTCCCAGCCTGGCAAGGCTTTCAGTCAGGTTCACAGAGTGTGAGAAGTCACCCTTACAGAGTGCTGGAGGATGCAGCCGCAGGGATTCCCTCATCCCCCATTCCCCACCAGCTTCTCTGTGGCTTGGGAACGAGGAAATGTTTGGTAAACTTAGGAAATATGCAGAAATTCTGTGCAGAGAGATGGAGGCTGAGGGCTTTATAGTGAATAAAGTGCAATTCATCTGAGCTCCAGTTCTGGCTAAGGAGAAACTGTGCTGTTGTGAAGAGTGTGGTCAGGCCAGGTCAGATTAATGTCATTCAAAAGCAGTGTGGGGATGCTATACCCTCAGTGTCTGGCATGTGGATAAATGGTGTCACCAATTTAATGTTCATAATAAGTACTTTTTTGTTCTCAAAAAAGATCAGTGGCTGGCTGGTGGCATGGCAACAGCCCATGACACTGCCATATAGGAGACTTGGGTTTGGGGGAGGTGAAGGGGAATGTTGCCTCTAGGAAATTAAAAATTATAACTACAGCCTACTTAGCAAATGTCTGACTACACCCTTGTAACTGCACCACAGTGCATCACAGGGGAAGAATTCTTATTTAAATGTCAAATAGCAACTTTTTTCCCTAGTGGGTTTTATAGGTGAATGGAAAAAGTCTGGCAGCTTGAGGATTTTTTTGTTGTTGAATCCTTTTTGTTGTTGTTGTTGAAACCATTTTGTTTTAATGGAAATACACTGTGTTCAGTGAAACTTCTAAGAAAGCAGAAGGTGTTTCAGCTCCAGGCTGGATTTATGTACATAGTACCTTGTCACAGAAGAAGTCTGAAGAGGGAGGACACGTTCAGAATAAGGTGGAAGAAGGGCAAGGAGCTGCACCTGGGTTTTCCACAATCTCTGTGGCTGTTCTGAGATGTAGGTGTTCCTCTGTGCATGTGTGCCTGGCTGACCAGGCAGTGTGCTCCAGTTTCCTTCTCTACCCTGGACCAAAATGACAAAAGTTTTGTTTTTTCTGAGGAACCACAACCCTGCTGAGACTTAAAACATGCCACCAGGCAGGAGAAGAGCTCCCTGCCCAGCTCTCCACATGGACTTTGACTTTCCAGTCAGGGTGATTATGTAGTCCTTACATTTTTCCATGTATTTTCATACATGGAATGATTGAGCATCACTTGGAAGCTCAGAGCCAGTTTTCTAGCTTAATGGGGGATGATCTACAAATTTCAGCCTAGAAGAGGCTTACAGCTACTTTAAATTATGATATGGGAATAAGTCATGGTTATGACCTCTGGAAATGTAAGGAGAGGCTCAATTTAGCTGAGGAGTAGATTATACAGCTGTATCTACATATAAGTGAAACAAGACAAAGCTGGAATTAATGTGTGAGCCATTAGGTACCGCTTCCCCCACTCCTGTTTATCTTTGTCTGGTTTTAGACTTACTATTGAGAGATTCATAAAAAATGTGTGCTATGCTTCCTGAAGAAGATAAGCTTCCCTAGGCCCCCTTTCTATTTAATTGCTCTTTAGTGAAATCAGACTAGCTGAATAAAGCCACACGAGACACAGCTAAAGCTTTTGTGGATCTCATTGTTAAGGCCTGTTTTCTACTATCTCTGTTTGCAATGATCTATCTGTTTGGATAAAGAAGTGGCACTGGCACTGGATATAAACTCAGAAGTGGGCAGAATGAATATGGATCTACCTTCACTCGGCTCAGCAATCTCTGAGAGACCTACTAGGGTCTGTAAATGGTGACGTTAGAAAATTAGAGGGAGGCAACGAGAGTTCAAACCATGGAGCAGGGCAAGACTGTAATATATCATGACACAGCATTCATAATTTTTATAGTCCTTTGGATTACTGTGGATACCCGTCACAGAAAACTTTACAAGTTCCTTCTTAAAATTAAAATCTTCCCTCTCTCTATGTCTGGCATATGTCTCTATGTCTGCTGGATGAATGGGTATGCTTGTTATACCTCCCTTAATCTACTCATGGCAAGTGCTGTCTTTTGGTTTAAATATTTCTCCCCTAGTTCTTATTTATGCCAATCATCTACTTTCTCAGCCTCTGTGTTGCTGGATGATACAAGTGCTTCTCATCTCCTCTTGTAAGATACTCTCCAGTTTTCCCCACATCCTAGTAGCCTTTCTCTTCAGCATGCATTAATCCAGCACAAATCCTGGGCATGCTGGAGTAGGTCCACCCCAGAAGACTAATCAGAGCAAGGGATTAGGCCGAAGACACCTGCACAGAACTTACTATCTGCATGGCTTTTGCATGTATTAATTAGCAGTTTCCCAGGCAATACTTGGGCCGGATTTTGGAGCTAGCAAAGGACAAGGACCTCTCCTAAAACGCAGTTTGAGCTTGACTCTTTTGAGAAGGTGGGAGGGTTTAGAGGTTTAGACACGCTCTGTGCCATGCTTCTTGGCCTCCAAGCCAGAAAGTAGTCCCCAGCATGTTTTCTTTTAGCAGTACACACATAGCCTTGGTGACCGAACCTGGGCATGGTCTTCTTGATGGGGTCCTGCCAGTGCCTGACATTTATTGATTTCAGTAATACTTTCCTTCCTGTAGTAGAAATACTTTACTTCATTCTAGGTGACATTTACCTTTTCCAGTGGTCAGGCCACATTGCTGGCTTGTAGTCATATTCATGGTTGGCACAAGCTACTGCTTATGATTTCCTAAGTGCACACCCTTTCACCTTATATAATCAAATATATGTTTATTGTTTCTGAAGACTATTTGGCTCTTCTTAGGTGAAATTCTGCTGCTTTTCAGGATAGACAAGGCTCCCCTCAGTCATCTGAAAGTTTCATTAGACACTCTTTTGTGCCAAAATTGTTAAAGAAATAAATAGGATTGACACTGACTCTTGCAAAACTCTGCTAGTGATTTTCTTCCTTTCAGCTCAACCCATTGTCACCTCCCCTTTAGCCAATTCCTTAACTACTTTGCAATTCTTATCTTAATCCCCACTTTCTCTACTTGAACTAATAGTTTCCATCTGGCAGGGTATCAAATGCTTTTTTCTAGTCCAGATAAATGACATCTTCCCATACTTCCTTTGTCTGTAAAATCAGATAAGAGTGTTCTGGTAGACAGGCAGAAGCTGTCTTTGTTAGAGTTATGTTGCATTTTGTTCCTGTTTCAGTTTGTTTCTATGTTTTCAGTTGTTCCTTCCCTCAATATACTTCTAAAACAGGGATTTACTCCATGGATCCTGGAAGACAGACATTTATACCCCACATAACCTTTTTTTGTAGCCTGCAAGGGTACAGCTTTTCAACCCAGGTTGTCTCGAATTAGAGGCAATAAAAATCTTCTGCCCAAGTCCTGCCCCAGCACTACCAAGGCCATGGTGCTGGTTACCATATACCTGAAATGTAGCACATATTGCTCCTTCTGAGCCTGCAAGCTCCTTGCGGAATGAATGGTGTTATATGTTTCCAGCTTGACAGTTCTTCCCAGGGGCACATGAAGGACCCGTTGTCCTGGTGGTGAACATCCAGAACTAGTGATGCAAGGCCCAGAATACCACCCACTAATCACTTCTGCACCTCACTCTACTTTCTAAGTCAAGTAGTGCAAATTAGACTGTTATACTTTTTTCCCTTGGGCTGTCCGTGGAGCAGACTTCAGCTAATGCAGGGAGTAGGAGATGTGGGGCACACATATGGACCAGCAAACCACCAACACAACCTGACACTGGTGAGTTTGTAGAGCCTGTGCTGAACTTTCTGCTGCCGCATCTTTCAGTTGACGGGTATAAATAAACATGAATTGGCTTCTAAATTACTTCCCGATCCTTGGATCAAGTTCAGTGTAATGACAAAGCACAGTGAGTATATGGGTTTGGTGCTGGCTGGGATACATCTCCCTGCACTACCATTCTAGCTTCAGGTATGATGTATGTATCTGCTTCTGGCACGAAGGATGTAAAAATTGTTGTGGTTCTAAATACATGATCTAACAAATGTCACTGCAAATTAAAGCAACCACAGTGGAAAAGATACAAACCTGTTCCATGATTATTGCATGCCTCCAACAGTTATCTCCAGCAGTGAAGAGAAGATTCCCTGTGGGTAGATGGAGTTTACACTCAGGATTTAGGAAGAATAATTAAAACTCTGTAAGTATACTCATTAATTTTCAGCTTCTGAGCTGAGGTGACACACGCTGCCAGTAACAACTAAACTAACACTACTTCAGTTACCTCTCTGCTTTTCTCCTCCAAACAGATCGGGGTACAAAAGGCGTGCTAAGCCAGGCTCGCTTGTACTATTTATTTTTCCTTTTTGCTGTTTTGCTTCTTTTCACTTTTAATCATGAAAGTAGGACTCCTTCCAGCGGAGGGTCTGTGGGCAGGGGGAGAGCATGGGGATGCCTGCGGGCCCCTTCCGCTCCATCTGCAAAAGGGAACAAAAGAAAAACAAGTTTGCGGGTGCTACACAGCGATGTCCCTAGGTGAAACTTCTGAAAGGGTCCACTCCTCCTCTAAAACCTTCTAGGGGCTCTCAGGCTGAAAAGGGACTGCGAACCCGAGCTCAAGAGTAAGGCTTTGTTCACAGTGCTCTCAGCTTCTTTTCTGTGTGCTTATTTATTTATACAATCTCCCTTATCTTCCTTGTGTGCCTTGCCATTTCCTTAAGCTCACATCTCTGCTTCTTGACCTATTCAACTTCTTTCTATCATGACGTCAGTGCGTTTTCACATTCTCCTTCATTCTGTCCCAGAATAAAGCCCAAGTTGCCTCCTGCATGTTTTCTGGGTGATTTCTGTCTGTGTGTTGTGTTTTGGTTTCAAGAAGAAAAGACCGGTGACATGGATGGTTTTGATAGTTTGTGCTGCTGCACAGGGGAGCAGGGCTGGGAACCCCCATTGAAGGACACGTGCCCCAAAAGAGCCGCCTGGATATGTGTGGTGTTCTATATTATCAGAATAAATGTTTCACTGTGAGGGTGGTGAGACACTGGAACAGGTTGCCAGGGAAGTCGTGCATGCCCCATCCCTGGAAGAGTTCAAGGCCAGGTTGGATGGGGCTTTGAGCAACCTGGTCTGGTGGGAGGTGTCCCTGCCCATGGCAGGGGGGGTTGGAAATGGACGATCTTTAAGGTCCCTTCCAACCTAAGCCTTTCTGTGATTCTTTGATTCTATGGTTTGACTGAAGTCTCGTGTACTGGGCAGGAGAAACTCTGCCAACCCCTGAACCATCCCCTCACTATGTAGCATCTGCATCTCATGTGTCTGTGGAACAGCAGTGCCCTGCTCCAGGCTTGGGCAGGGGACCAGGGAGGGATGCTGTGGAGTGCATCTGGAGTGTCTGACAGTGCTGAGGCCGTGTCCACTGTGCGATCACAGGTGCACACGTACCTCTTAGATGACCCTGACAGCCTGGTTGTCCGCTCCCAGGCACACAGACTGATGCGTGGAGGCTGATGCTCTACAGAGTGGCTTTGTTCGTAGTTCATAAGGCATTCAGGGGAGCCAGGACAAGCTCTAGGCATTTTATATACAGGTTTTATTGCTACTGAAATCTGAAAGATGTATACACCTCTTAATTTTCATTATTTAAATCCCCTTTGAAAGACGGCAAGATTTTGACTTCTTGCCTCATACCATGTGCTTCATAGTTTATGGCAAATTCTTGACTGTCCTTCCAGATGGCATGCGACTCCCATCCCCCAAATAAAATATAGCAGAATTAATATTTTAGTACTTAATTTGTCTTTTAGCAATTTAGGTCTGCCATACGAACTGCTTGCTTTGATCACTTGGAAAAAAATACTGATAAAATAAATTAAATGAAAAGTCTTGACTTAAGTTTAAAAACAACTTCCTTCTCATTAGGCTTTCCACGGGAACCATGTATCATATTTATTTAAGCGTCGAAGAAAATATTTAGCCTATCCACAAAGGTTAAGTAATCAGCTGATAAGATTTGTAGCTAAAGTATGTTTAAATGTACTCATTAAACATAGTATGTGTTAGGTAATTTTTCAAAAGCTCTGCTTCTACATGTAAACCATTAGGAAGTGGAAAGGAAAAAGTAAAAAAGAACCAAAGCATTCCTTGTGAACAAATACAGTTGTGCATTGTATAGACTGCAGCTAGTGAGAGTCAAAAAGTCAGAATAACAAGACCCAGAAGAAGGCTATAATGATACAATTTATTCTTCAGCAGCGACCAAGAGAACCAACCCCAGCATTTTGCTCTAAAAAAAGGACTACATATTTTAGCTCACCTTGTAATTTATGTCCATAATAATTGGAGAGGGAAGGTTGAATGTAACTTATAAAAGGCTCAAAGCCTGTGGAAACAAACTTTTCTTGGTGAACTGAATTTACTTTCCAGCTCTGGCAGAAAGTATTTTTTCATCTGATTGGTTTTACTGGTACACAGAATGACTCCATACTAGGTTTGGGTAAAAGTAAAACGTTACTTTTGTTCAACAAATAAAAAGAGTACCTTTTAGAAACAGACTATTTGCAGTTTGTTTTCTATAATCATTTTTTCCTGATTTGAAGTTCCATTTTAAGGAGAAGCCAAAAATGTCAATCACTTTATCTGAAAGAATCAGGCAAAAAAAGATGTCTTTTTTTTTTTTTTTTCTTAAATAAACCTTTTCGTTTGAAGACTCCCAGCTTGGTCTTTGTGATGACATGAATGACATCTCTGGGCAAACAAATGAGAGAGTGAAAAGATGCCTTTTTTATACAGGCTACAAACTTGAGAACTGAGCTCATGAGAAGCAGCAGATGCCATTTGGGGGATCTGTATTAAAGATCAGATTCTGCTGCTTTTATTCACAAATTGTTTTGCTCTTTGGGTAACCCCACTCTCTCCTCTGGTGCTATGCCTGATGGTGGGCAGTAACTTGCAGTGGGACCAGTCAAGGGTTAGGCTGCTGCTCAGTGGGTGTGTGGCAGGATTTGGTGACAGAGAATTGTAGTAAGAATTAAGAGATCAATGCTATATAAGAGAAATAAGCCCTTGATCTGCTGTTGGTGCTCCAGTTCAGGAGTTATTGTAGAGTTGCTTATTTCTCTGTTTTGGAGTAGATATGAGAGAGAAACAGCCAAGCAGGGTTTTGGAAGTACTTGAGACGTGTGCCAAAGCTTTTTTTCCTTCTTCCTCCTTGTCTTGGTCATGCAAACAGCTATATTTACTGTGTCACCAAAACCCAGCCGCCCTTGATCACATTGCAGTGCACTTCTGGTCTTACGGTGAGAATATGCATAGGCAACAGGTCACGTGTGTGAGGTCCCAGCGCTGGATGCGCTTCTTCCAGCCACATGATGAAGCATGGAAGCAAATTCCTCTCTCTCACCTATGTCGAGTGCTGGGGGATACCTAATTTTTTGTTGTTATTTTATGCAGGCATATCTCAGGGGCTTTTGGAAGGATGGTATGGAGTGAGTGGTGGGCTTGGTGCCGTGTAAATGGACAGTCCCAGGCACAGGGGCACCACTGGGGCAAGGCTCTGCCAATCATATCAAGGAGGAACTAATTCATCTGTCCTGACAAAATTGTAACTTTATCTAAAGTGGGACAGGCAGCATGTGCCGGATCTCTGCAATGCCCTCTGGCTGTTTTGCTCTCTGCAGGAGGGAGGAGGTAGTCACCTTTGGATCACCTTTGTGCGTGAGCCTGGCAAGGTATCAGCAGCAGCAAAGCACAGCTCACTGCCCTCTTTTATTGCATGGCTGTGGAGGTTCATGTGGACCTTTTTTTTTTTTAAGAGCAAACGCATTTCTTCAACTCCTGGGTTTTGTTTGCTTTTGAAAACCATTATCTGTCAGCCTTGGTGACTCTTTTTCAACATTGCAGCAGTGTTGTGACGTTACTCAGAAAACCATTTGGAAAAGCTGGAGGGACAAGCGCTGGCTGTGCTGGAGCTCTGACACAGCTGCTCCTCATGGCTTTCACCACCGCTGATAGGCACTGTGCGGAGAAAAAGAGTTAACGGGGAGGTTCCATAATATTTTACAGCACAACAATCAATCATGGTAAACTGGCTGTTGCGTGAACCGCTTCCTCACCCAGCCTTTAATGACCTTCAGACCCACTCTGAATCACAGGTCATAAATGCTTAAGTACCCTGGCAGCTCTTGGGCACGTGGAGGGCCCTCAGCGTACCCACGGCAGAATAACGGGGAAATATATATACACAATATGCATACACACATGTAAATAAATAACATTTTAAATACCAAACATAGATCACAGGCTTGCAAAACTGTGGTTAAAATGGGGCTGGCTGATGTGAAAGGGGCTATGCTTTTCAAATACTAATCTGATTGCTGTGCGTTGCCCAAGGAAATGTGTTCAGCTCAACAGCTGAGTGACTGGGATTTGGCTCAGCACAAAATTTTGTCTTTTCATCAGAAGATTAGAAGCTTTTTTTTAAACCATAATCTGTATACTTTTCAGTACAGCCAAGTTATTAGATTTTCAGGGGTTCAGATGTTTGTCAAAAGCTCAAACATCTCAGTAGAAAGCAGAAACGTGGCAAAAAAAAGTCTAGTTTTGTTGAAGACAATTTTTCACTGGTAAAAAGGCTAAACAAAAATCTCCACAGAACCTTAAACTGCGTCTAGACAATGCTAAGGTGTAAGACATTTAAATGTTAATTCACTGACACCATTCCACTTGACTGCTGCATTTCATGGATGCTCACCACAGAGAAAAAAAGCTATTTAGGATTATTTTCTGCCCAAGCTCTTTGGACAGACCCAGTGAGACACTTGAACACATGCTTAACATCTTGGCACGGGAGCTGTGCCATTGACTTTAGTGGTGTAGCTCATGTGCTTAGGCTTAAGCGTGTACTGGAAAACAGAGATTAGAGTGACCGAGTTCAGAACTGCAGCCATGAAAAAAACCCTGTATTTGCAGTCAAAACTTAAGTGGAGCACAGGGGATAAAACAATACTACTAGGAAGAGGTTTTTTGTTTCTGGTTTTACTTTTGTTTTCACCTGGCTTGTGAGGTGACACTGCTGCCATCATTGACCTGCATGACAAAGGAAATCTCCTAAATCTACAAATTCCACTGTACATTTCAGAGAAAGCGAAGTGTTAAATGAGAAATTACAGTGAAGATCCCCCCTCCCTTTCCCCCACTTTCTCTTCTGTTCCTTTTGACATCTGAGAGGAGCGACCACAACTGCATACCATTTATAGATTTGCCTGATTAAAACCAGTTTTCCCTATAGGTCACATCATGTAGAAGACACAAGGTTTTTGTCAAGAGACTCGCTACTGGCAGAAACAGTTTTGCTGCTATTGCTAGTAAGAAATTAGTAACTAGATCCATGTCCTGTTTTATGCCAGCTTTATAATTATACTATTCCAGTGGTAAGCCAGACATTTGGGCCAAGGGTAATTTGGAAATTCTAGATCTCTATTCAACTTTGCTTTTTATGTTCATCTTTACTGCAGCTATGTCTTCCTGCAACATATAATCTTTCTGCATTTTCCTCCCTTACTATGGTTTCTGTGACCCACTGTCATAATATAACAAATGCATTTTATTCAGCACAGCTCTCTCAAGCCATAGGAAACAATTACTGGCTTTAAACAGTATTATTTTCTTGTTCTTTATGTTTCTGTCCTCAGATAATGATGCATAGCTCACACTGCGTTGCACGACTGGCAGGGCAGAATTTGGCCCTTCAGAAATGTTTTTGCTTTCCTGTCATTTCTGTCATTTCAAGAGCTCTGTGGAGCCTAATTGACTTTCTTGAATGTAGTTTTTTATAACCTATGAGACTGTGGTTGGCTGGGTTGTCCTTTTGGTGTGGTAATAGTCTCTGCAGTCTTTACTCGGACCATGATTACGCAAAGTATATGTTTGTCTTTTTGAGCTTATATATGCTGTGAATGTCCTGAGCTAACAGTATCTCTGAGATGTGGTTTTTGGAGCCCTAGTGTGTCCATTATGCAGTGTTTGCTTTCTACAGTGAAACATACAGCCAAAAATAAAACCTGCCCATTTCCTTCTGTGCAAGCTTTCCCCTCTCCACTCTTCAACATCTTCTTCTTGTTCCTTTGACTATTCTGCATGAGTTTTTTTGTTTGTTTTTATGTTCTTTGGACCTCTGGAAAATATACTCTGAGAAGCCTCAGTTTCATCCGAGGGCCTTCCAGACATTATGGATTTCAGCTGAACCATTTCTCCTACTGCCTATAATAAACTGAAGAACCATTCATTGCTGACTGGATTTCTTCACAGCCTACCTGGAAGACCCAGTTCCGACCCATCACCGCAGCCAAACACCAAAACCAGTTTCCCATGCTGAATAGTGATTTTGTTGATGGGACTCCCAAATAACTACCTCACGCCTTCTCTTTTTCAGCCACCTCTCTGTTTCTGTTGGGCACGTATGTTCCTGGTGGAGCATACGTACAGCACTGTCATGCATGTTCGGTACTCCAGGGCAATAAGGAAGAGAAAATATATAGTCAGGTGAGGTGCCTTGAGCTCACTGCCAGGGCAGGCACTGCCTCCTCTGCAGACAGATGTTTCCTATTTCGGGATTCTCAGCATTGTGGCTTTGCTGATTGTCTTTTCAGCTCCAGATTTAGTTTTAGTTCCAGATAGAGCATAATTAACCATTTTCATATGTTATTTAGTGCCACTGATGGGATATCTCCCTATGTGGGGGGTGTGTGTGCCCAGGCGGGTGCGTGGGTGTGTAACTGTGGGGTTTGTATCAGAAGTGTGCTTGGCACACGGGCATGGAATAAATCTTGAAGTAATTTTCACCACAGAAATTGGTGAATGAATTACTTCCTTTTGTCTGTGGCTAAATGTATATGCAAAACATATTTGACAAACCAGTCTCGGAATACACCTCCTTGTAAACATGGCAGCTTTTCTGTCTGCCTCTTCTTCCTCCTTTCGTGCAATTAGTTCTAGGATTTCCACACCTCACAACATGGGGACACGTAAAGCAGAGACACCTGGGAATAAAATCTTTAGCAATTTGCTGCTATACCCTCTCCTTCACAGCCCTCAGCCACCTCAGCTTACTCCTTCCTTTCTTCTTTCAAGCAAAAGGGTTAATAGTTACTTGTCCTTTCTGCAGATGAATCTGTTTTCTGACACTCAGTAGCTTTTCCCTGTCTGCTGTACTCATCTGGGCTACCAGATCATCACATGGCGAGTCGTCTCCCCACAGGGTGGTCTCTACGGAGAGCTGAGCATCAGCCCCTGGACTGCACTCGCCGCGGAAGGAGATGCATTGAGACAGCCAGGAGAAGTCTTCTCTGCAGGGCTCCTGCAGAGCCCAGCCCAGGAAGGCCTGTGTTTTCTAGAAATGTTTTCTTGGGAGAGATGACCACCCCTGCTTCAAGGAAGCTTTTTCAAATAACCTGGGATATTGTCTCTGGGCTGAACTTTTGGGGTGTTGCCCATCACCAGTTTATTGCTTCTATTTATACATTTCATTCTTCTGGCTCCTAGCAAATAGACAATAAAGTCTACTGTGCATTATCTGCTGCCTACAGGTTTCCATTTGCAGCATTCTCCTTTTATTCCAAAGTACCTGGTGTCAGCATTTTGGCATGTAACCCTTCCCGAGAGGTGGGCTGATGGAGCAGAACCAAACCACTGCTTTTTCTGCTATACATTTCTCAGTTTACATACCCTGCCTTCGTATCAGCCTCAAATTATTTATTCAGGCCTCAGTTTATATTCTTGATAGCTGATTTCTTTTTCCAGAATAACTCCAGTGTTTTAGATAACAGATAGATCTGATGCAGAGAAAAGCTCTTTTCTTTCATACAGTCAGCATGGTTTGATAGCGGACAGTTTGTTTTACTTTTGCTTATATATGTCTATAGAGAGCTGTTAACACAGGGGTTGCTCTGGCAGGGGAAAGTGGTGTAAGCACAAGGGGAATCCACCCCTTTGATTCCATGGCATTTAGGATAAATTTGGGTTCCCAGGGGAAAACCCATGACATGAGTGCTCCATATGCATTGAGTCAATGGGAAGGCAGGAACAAGTAAAGGTCTGACTCCTCCGTTACAGCCTGAAATTCTCTCCTCACAGAGCAATTTCTGCCAGAGACATAAGTAAAGAATATCTATCTGAACATTTGTTTATTTTTAGTGCCATTTAAGCTGTTATCATTTGGACTAGTTTTATCCCTTCCAGGGTCAGAGCTCTGTTCTAGCATCAGCAAAAATAATAGATTGTAAAATGCGAAAGCTGTGTTATGTGTGTTGGCTGGAAAGTTGGGGATATAGTGTGTTCCAATGAAACACTTAACTTCCAAATTTTTTGCCACTTCTAGGGAATTTGATAAGGCTGAGTCGGGAAACTGGTCAAGCCATTAACTGATATCTAGACTCAGATGATGTATCCCAAGGAGGCTGATGTTTTCAGTATGTAATTTCTTGTAAGTCGTTTTTACTGTGTGTTCTTTCTTATCATCCTAATTTTTACTGAACTTCCCCACCCATCACAAAAGACAAGGCGAGTTAAGCATCTGATTTGACCCGAGCAGCTTTGCTCTGCCTTTTCAACTCATGACTGATCAAACTAAATCTGCGATCTCTGGCACAGGACCTCAAAGGCTGGCTGGGGTCTGAGGAGCTGCAGGAACTACTGTCAAGTGTTTGCCCGACCTCTGTGATTTTACCCCTCCCTTTCTCATAAGGACACGCACCCTTGAGATCAAAGACCCTTCAGCATTTTTATGGGAAGTCCGCTGGAGGCATGGAGGCTGATTGGGAACACTGGGAAAGCTCCGGATGCTTTGTGGAGAACTGGTCAGCTGCCTCCGCAAAATGTGTCTGTCTCTGCTGATGAATCCTTCTCCCCCTCTTTGACTGTTTTCCAGGATCCCTGCTTCATGTAGGGCTGTGTTTCAACAAAACTGTGATAAGGTTTCTCCAGTAGTATCATAAGGCTGCAGTACGGAAAGAGCCAAATTAGAAGGGATAAAAAGGCACATCACTGCTGTAAGGCACAGCTGTGTCGCTGCGTCCTCCTCGCTCACCCCCTCTGTGGCACTCTGCAAAAGGGACTGGTGGGTGCCTCATCTTGTCTTGGCGAGTGGAGCCCACTGCCCTGATAGCAGGGTGCCTTGCTGCTGCCACCTCCGCTGCCAAGTGTGATCAAGCCACCAGCAGCGTTCCACGGAGGTGACAGTGGGGCTTGGAGGCTGGCATCCCCGTGGGGCTGCACCCAGCCCCGCTCCGCTCCTTCCTTATCTGCTTCCCTCTGCATCAGGGCTGGTGTGGAAACAGCTCTCTCCATCCAACGCAGATTTAGACGGGGACAACGAGCAAAAAAAATAAAGGGTTGGGAAATGTTAAGGTGGGCTCCGTCAGGGTGGGGGAAAGGTAGAACAGACCTTCTCTATGGCCTGTCCTGGCGTGGAGTTTGACTGCTGAGCTGTGATATCACATCGCTTAACTTCAGGGACTGTTTCAGCATCTGCTTTGGGCAAAGTGCAGCAGTTACAGATGGAGCCATAAATCGGGGCTGCTCCTAGCACAGCTACCGCACACGGTATTCCTCCCGTAATCCTCCCAGATGTCTTTCAGACCCCAGGAAACTCAATGAAAGATTTTATGACTATTACTCACAGTTATTTCACTATACAGGAAAAAAACTTTCCCAACCCCAAACCAAACTTATATCTAAGATGGTTGGTTTTATAGGTACCACCATGCAGCTGAACTGCATTTTGCCTCACTGTTTTTGCAGTTGGGAGTGAGCAGTTTTTTTGGTTTTTTCTTCTCCCCCCCCTTTTTTTTTTTTTAATGAAGGTAGCAGTGTAAATTGCCTTCTTGACAACTCAAGGGAGCAGCAAAAAGTTGATTGCTTGGTCGTTTTCTTGCAGAGGTAAAGTAGAGCTGCAGCTAGTGAATTTGAGGATACCCTAGGGGTGGTCCTTTAAGACAGCTAGGGGTGTAACATGGTGGACTCTCACACAAGTTTCACTGTGTTCTTGCATCTGGATAAAAATCGTAATGAAAATGCAGACCCGACCCAAACAGTGAGAAATTTTCAGTGGGAACCAAGCTGCTCAGCTGACCTGTTTGTGCAAACACAGCCTTCTGAGGTGCCACCATGGTTGAACTGCTGCCCTGGGAGCACGGCTGGGCTGTCACTGCAGAGCAGCCGGTGATGGCTTCTGGTGGAATGTGCAGTTTAGGCACTGAAGTTTGAAGTGTGGTAAGTAGAGGCACCGTTGGGCAACAGGTCAGAGATGATGTCTGAGCTTAGGACACATCTTCTTCAGCTCAGTTGGACATTAGGGGCTCATTGCAGAGAGAACTGAAGGAGGGTGGCTGTCCTTGTGGTCGCTGCTGCTGGTGAGTGTGTGTGGCCATGGGGTTGCCTGTGGCCTTAAGTCCCTTGCTACTCTGGTGCATCTTCTGTTTGTCCCCTCCCTGAGCCTCCCTCCTGTCCCTTTGGTACCCTTAGATCAGCTATCAGCTGCCATTTTGGAAAGAAAAGCAGCTCCCAAACCTTTCATACTGATAATGCAGTGTGGGCTGCCATGAAGTAATTTCCTCCTGTATTTATTTTTATTTTTTGGCTGAATTATTTTTAATGCTTGCTGCTTTGTCCATTCAGTAACCTCTTCATAGCTTTTTGAGTCCATCCTTTTAACCCTTCCATCCTAGCTCTGCATCTTCATTTTCTATGATGCATTTAAATACCACTGACTTAACCCATACACTCCGGTGAGAGCCTTTCCTCTCTGCTCCAAAGCATGGCTAGAAATGCAGTTGGCCCTTCTCTTTGTGGAAATCCTGCTACCTAGCACTCAGCAGCAGAAATTAAACCAGATATTTCACCCTAATCGTAACGGGTTATTTATTGACCACAGAGAAAGGGTTATTTTCTGGGACTCCAGATAAGGCTGGGGCCAGGAAACAGCTTGCAGTTGTCTCTTTGAATTCATCTAGTCTTTACCATAGTGTTTCATTATTTCCTCCCTTGTTATCTTCAGAGCAGAGGCTGTCAGGAAGGGGCAGGCTGGTGAGGGCAGCTCAGCCTCCCTCAAACCATCTTTTCCCACATCCTCATGATATCGCCGAGGACAGCAAACCAGGCTCCAGGTGCCCCCATGTCCCTTCTCTGGCAGCACACGAAGAAAGTTGTCCTTTTCTCCCCACTCAGGCGAGAGGGCTGTAAGAGCTTTCTAATCAGCTCACTGTCAGCCTGTTTCCTCTCATCATTTAAAATGAGCCCGTCCTAGGTTTACAGCTGCCAAAGCTTTTGCTTGGATTCAAAACATGGGAGCATTTGAGAGGCAGGTTGTAACTGCCAGGGCAGATTACTAAGGAGGCAGCAGCCTGGGGAAGATGGGTCTTTTCCTCTCGTCAAAAATACTCTGAGCGGGTGAGAAATCATCACCCTGGCCAGCAAGTTTTTCTTGGAATTGTTCTCTTTGAAAACCGGCTGCTTATTTTGTTGCCCATTGTCAGATGGTTAGTTTTGTAAGTGAGGTGACCCAAATGTCTGTGTAAATTGGTGAAATTCTCATGGGAGGGGAAACGGCATTGGGCTTTCAGTTGTCTTCATGCATTTGTAGGAGATTGCAGGTTTCTCCTGCTAATGCTTTTAGAAACCTCACCGGTGTGTCAGTGCTCAATGCACGCACTTCGTTAACCTGTTTCTGTTGCTCTGAATGCAAGTATTGGCAGGGCTGAAGGATGCTAAGGTACACCATGGCCCTTAAGAGGCAGTTCCAGCTTTTTTTCACAGGTGCCCAGGGGGCCTGTGAAGATTATGAAAACCAGGCAAAATTTTTTGAAAAAGGATGTTGGGAGCCACTCGTTTTGGTGTCAGGCTGATCTTTCAGAGAAGCTGTACCTCTCTTCTCCACACCAGGCTTCCAAAGCAGTGGCCTTTTGTGCACAGCAAATAACAACAGCAATGTGCAAAATTACCCACTGCATTTGAAAACCTTGTCATAAGTTATTACCCACTAATGCAAGCAGGTACGCATTACATTCAACAAATTTGTCATCTACGACAGACTTCTTTCTAACTTAGACTTGTTACTGAGTGGATACTAGCCTGCAGTATTCAACAGGGAGCTTTCTTCTACCTCATCTTGACTCTTCATCTGCCCACGCAGTGAAGGTGGCCTGCAGGGGATTTGGGGTGGGGTGATGTGGGATAAGGTTTCCTGGATGTAGGCTGCATGGGCTGGAGGGGGAAGGAGGGCAAGACCTGAGTCGCAAGTTCATAAGTAGATGGGAATGGCACATTTACATATTTTGGAGCCACTTAGGGTCTCTCTCCAAGTCTTGGTGGGAGCTGTGCACCATCTAAACCAAACCCTACCACTTAGTACCTGTGTTTAGGGAAGTATTGTGGTGTTAGGGCCCTAAAATAAAACCCAAATGCCCTAAAGATGGTATACCTGTACAGATTGCACAGTAAACCATGGAAACGGGGAGAGGGGCCCCTTGTGTTGCCTGCTTTTGGCATTTGTTAGAAGAGATGTACTCTTGAGAAAAGGGCTTGTTGTTGTGGGCAATGACACTATTCCCAACACATTCCATTCATACCATATTCATGTGAAAAAAAATTCCTTTCTGCTGGTATGTCATTGACATTTAGCATCAGTTATTGAGTGTATTTGATCTTTTACATTCTGAATTTCATGAAAATCAGAGTGGATATATTAGTCTTCTTGAAATTGTTGGACAGCTTCAAACACAGAAGTTGCACTAGATGCTGCAACCTGGGGTTTACACAAGAAAATGCTGCAACTCAAAACCTGTCTGGTTTTTATGGTGCTCTCCGTTTGCCCTACTTTGGTCGTCTGAAAAATATAGTATCTATAGTAACCTGAATTTTAAAGTGATGATACCAACATTAATAGGACAAATTATGATGCAATATTTAAGTTTCATTAGTTTCTTTAAAGTACTTCTTTCACATTACAAAATTTCATTTAGGAAAACTGGTTCTGTTTTTTGATGTGGGTTAATTCCCCTCCACCTATGATTACTGAGTTTACCATGTAAAAAGAAACAACTGTTCTTTCTAACACCAGACTACCTACAGGATCAGCAAATTGGTTTAATTTTTTTTCTGGTGCTAGAAATATATAAGCTTTAATCATGAATCAGATACACACCCTCTGAAATATGTTAACTCATCAAAGCAAAGGGACCAGTAGCCTTTAAAGAGAAGCCTTTATTATACATGCTATATAATACCTGATATTTATATTATATAGTTTGGTTTTAGTTATATAGTTTGATGTGTATATACATGTGTTTGATGTGTGTATATGTATATACATTGGTTTCAATCCAGGTGTAATGCTGACCTACAGGAGGTTGGGCTGGGCCATCTGAAGTTCTCTTTTAGACTTCTCTAGAAGCATGGAAAAGTAATGTGGATACTTTCCTTCTAACAATTATTCATAGATTTTATTTTTTCTCAATCTCAGTAATTGCTCAAGTTTATTCAGGTTCATTTTTGACAGTGACTGTTCCACAGAGTGAAGAAAATATTCCTTGCTGCACCTTCCTTTTGCTGCACTACAAAGCATACAGAGGCTGGCAGTAAGGACAGGTAACCTGTCTTCATAGACAAGCTGTTGATGTGTGGGCTGGATGAGCAGATAGTGTGTTGGATAGAAAAATACCTGAATGGCCAGGCCTGAGGGTGGTGATCAGTGGCACGGTCTAGTTGGAGGCCAGTTACTAGCAGTGTACCCCAGGAGCCAATATTGGATTCAATTCTGTTTAACATCTTCCTGGATCTGGTCCTGTTTAACAACTCCATTAATGATCCAGATGATGGAGCAGAGTGCACCCTCGGGAAGCTTGCTGATGACACAAAACTAGGAGGAGTTGTTGATATGGCAGAGGGTTGTGCTGCCATCCAGAGGGACCTTGATATGCTAAAGAAATATGCTGACAGGATCTTCATGAGATCCAACAAAGGGAAGTGCCAGTACTGCACCTGGGGAGAAACAACCCCAGGCATGAGTATGTGCTGGGGACCACCCAGTTGAAAAGAAATTTGGCAGAAAAGGACCTAGTGGTCCTGGTGGACACCAAGTTGACCATGAGCCAGCAATGTGCCCTTGAGGCAAAGGCAGCCACTGGCATCCGGGCCTGCATTAGACAATGTATTGCCAGCAGGTCAAGGAAGGCAGTCCTTCCCCTCTACCCAGCACTGGTGAGGCCACCCCTGGAGTCCTGGATTCCTCACTACAAGAAAGACATGGAGATACTGGAGAGAGTCCAATGAAGGGCCACAAAGATGATTAAGGGACTGAAACATATCTTCTATGAGGAAAGGATGAGGGACCTGGGGCTGTTTAACCTAGAGAAGAGAAGTCTGAGGGGGGAAATCTTAATAATGTATATAAATACCTGAAGGGAGGATGCAAAGGAGATGGAGCCAGGCTCTTTTCAGTGACGCCAAGTGACAGGACCAGAGGCAATGGGCACAAACTGGAACACAGGAGGTTCCCTATGAAACACTTTTTCACTGTAAGGGTGGACAAGCACTGGCACAGGTTGCCCAGGGATGTGGTGGAGTCTCCGTGCTTAGATATATACAAAAGCTATCTGGACACAGTCTGTAGATGTCTCTGCTTGAGCAGGAGCCTGGACCAGATGACCTCCAGAGACCCCTTTCAATCTCAACCATTAAGTGATTCTGTGGTTATATTAATTTTTAAGCCCTTGCTTGTGTTTGATTTTTTCATGATTTCTGTGTCAGAAAAACCCTTTACTCATTTGCATCTGCAAAAAGTGCTGCAAAACATTGTCTATCTTGTCTGACTTTGTGCATAGAGGAGAGTGGGGTATACTTATGCAATGGATGTATTTTCTATTTTTAAAAAATCTGGCCCATTGTTTTGCTTCTACAGCAAATCATCAGAACGTCTGAGTCCATCTGCTTTTAAGAATCCTTATTGTTCCTCCGGGAACAATAAACAGCATGCTACCAAGAGACCATGAAACTGGATTGTAGTTTTCATGTATTTCTGTTCCCAAACAGTCAAGCAATCGAAATGTTTGTGTGCAGTAGAAGTGTTGCTTGGGGTTTTGCCTGGAAGTGTTGCATATCTCTGGGCTCCTCGTTACTCACACGGAATGGGGGTCCTAATGCAACCTTGTACCTGTCAGAGGGAGCTCCTCCCCACATCCCAGGGTTTGACATTAGTAGCTTCCCTGCTGACACTGTTAGGATGGCAAGAAACTCCCTCTGACCTCTGGGGGTTCAAAACACTGCTCCTGGGGCAGGTTTTCCCAGCTCCATTTGGCTTAGCCATCTCCACACAGCTGCCCCAACTTTGACAGACCCACTTAGATGACTTCCAGCACCAGACAAAGCTAACACAGAATCATAGAATGGTTTGGGTTGGAAGGGACCTTTAAAGGTTATCTAGTCCAACCCCCTTGCAATGAGCAGGGACATCTTCAACTAGATCAGGTTGCTCAGAGCCCCGTCGAACATTACCTTGAATGTTTCCAGGGATGGGACATCCACCACCTCTCTGGGCAACCTGGGCCAGTGTTTCATCACCCTCAGTGTAAAAAATTGCTTCCTTATATCTAGTCTACAGCTACCCTCTTTTAGTTTAAAATCATTACCACTTGTCATGTTGCAACAGGTCCTACTAAAAAGTCCATCCCCATCATTCTTGCAAGCCCCATTTAAGGACTGAAAGGCCACAATGAGATCTCCCTAGAGCCTTCTCTTCTCCAGGCTGAACAACCCCAGTTCTCTCAGCCTGTGTTCACAGGAGAGGTGCTCCATCCCTCTGATCATTTTTGTGGCCCTCCTCTGGAGCCACTCCAACAGGTCCATGTCTTTCCTGTGCTGAGGGCTCCAGAGCTGGGTGCAGTACTCCTGGTGGGGTCTCACCAGGGCAAAGTAGAGGGGCAAAATCACCTCCCTTGCCCTGCTGGCCATGCTTCTTTTGATGCAGCCCAGGATATGGTTGGTCTTCTGGGCACACATTGCTGGCTCATGTTCAGCTTTTCATTCACTGGTACCCCCAAGCTGTTCTCTGCAGGGTTGCTCTCAATCTCTTCACCCTCCAGCCTGTGCAGACATCAAGGGTTGCCCTGACCTAGATGCAGGACATGAGGTGAAGGTTTATTTCACCAAGGGGGAGTTCTCATCACAAACTTAGAAGCAAAGGGTCAGAATCCCCCAAATGTGAATGCAATCTGAGTCAAGGCTTAAGGCAACCCCCAGGTTGCCTAGTGCTGCTCATCTGTGGTTTCCGAGACTCATCCCAGACCCTCAGATCAACGGCAGGTGGGTTTGGGGCACTCCTTTCTCCCTATCCCCTCCTAGTGACTGGCTGAATGAAACGAACTACATGACATGGACTGGACTGACAAATGCTGAGATGATGGGGGTTTTTTTGTTGTTGTTGGCTGGCTTTTTCCTTTTTTTATATAATAGTACACTATTTAACCTCAGTGACTGATGGATGTGTGGAATAGAAGGGACTGCTGCTGAAGGTCAACACTCTCAGGCCCTCAATTAAGGCATCTGAAGTCACAATAAATTTTTCCAGCCAAGCAAAATGAGAGACAAGGAGTTCCCAAGTGAGGATCCAAACAAGTCCAATGTACCTTGTCAGTCACATCGTAGCTCTTCTTTATGCACCACAAGGAAGCAATAGCTCAAATCCATAAAATAGTTTCCAACTATCTGTAGTTACCTGGGGGTCTTTGCCTTGGTTCAGTCATGAATGCCGAAGAACTGTTTGTAACGTTGCCAGCCACTAGCATGGGAGCAACTCTGCGGGCACAAATTGAAATGTGACCTAATCAGAGAGCTGCGGGAGAAGCAAGCTGATTAAAAAGGAGGCACATTGGGTTTGATGGAGATCAATGCTGACAGGAAAGGCAAAGGAGGTCGGTAGTCTCTTAGAGCATTTCTTAAATTCAGTCCTGTCTACTCAGGAAGGCTGGTGTGAATGCAACAGCGAATTCTGAAATGTGATGAACAGTTTATGTCAAAGTAATGCAACAAATCCCAGCCACAAGTAAATGTACAAACCCAAGTTCTGCGCTCTGCCTGAGGCCCTGATCCTGCGGACGATTACATGCATGAAGAAGCCCGGTGAATGCAGGTCTATTCATGCATGCCTAAACACTCACAGGGTTGGGGTTTTATTGTGCATCCCCTGCAATCTACTGGATGGGATAGACATCAGCCTGAACTGTGTCCCATGTTTTCACAGGGAGAGTTAGAAAACTAAACAAAACACATAACAAACCTGAGGCACATTTCACATCTGAGTCACTGAAAGTTTGTACAGTAAACATATGTATACAAAACTGGACAAGTTTATTTTCCACAAGGCAAGCTGGTTTTGTAATTTTTTTTTTTTAACTTATAAGGAAAGGGAGGAAATTCCTCCTCCCCCCTTCCCTGCCCATATATTTCCCTTGTTCGTGAGTCTTTAGAAGGCTATGAAACTCCACTAGAAGCAAACAAGGACTTCTTTAATGAACAAATATTTACGACAGCCAACTTGGATACCTAAGGCTAAGGCTGATTTCTCTGAAACATGCACCAGAAACTTGCAGGGCTTGATCCTGCCTGGACTGAAACATGCTTCCTGGAGCAGCAGCTGCTCCTCATAACACATGTCTGAAATCCTGAGCCGGACCGCAGAGCACTTTGATGGAACTGGGTTGGCCAATTTGTGCTGGATAATTCAAACCTTTCTACATATGCCATCAGAATGAATCTGTTTCACTTTACTTGGTGTCCCTGATGTAATTCTGTAAGTAAGGCCGTCCTTTTGTTTGGCGACTCCTTTCCCGGGGCCAACAAGTTGACCTCAAAAGCATGAGCTTGGCATTGGTCAGTGCCAATGAAGGCAAATCTCTTCCCAAGGGGCTGATCTTGATGCTGCAGTATTGAATAGGGGTATCATCGTCAATTGGGTACCTGGCAGAAAATGCCAGGGTATGTCAGGGCTTTTCCTGCGGTCCTTGGTCAGTTCTGATTCCTGGGTGGTAAGAGCATGGGGATCAGGGGGCAAAAGAAATTCTTCCGTTTGAGGTGGAACAAAAGTTGCACAAATTAAGGACTTAGAATATGAGTCTGATATAAGGCTGCTGGTAATAAATAGAACAGAAGATCATTTGGCAAGTCCAAAACTGTAATGTAATATGTTCCCAAATGAGACATATTTGTAAGCCTACTGGAATGCCATTATCTGAGAAGCCCTCCTTTTTATTTATGATCTTGACTCTCCACAGCGTATAATTTAAGGTCTCATCGAGCTGTATAAAGGGCACAGGATCAGCATTCACAAGACATGAGATAACTTCTCAGCTCCTTCAGTGAATGACCTTGTCAGCCAACCCCTGTCACTTTGTTCTGTCCACCCTCTGCTCCTCGAGGAGGAGGGCGAGCACTGGGTCCAGGCTGGTGGGTTGCTCTGTTTGCGTGCAGCTTCATTTCAGCTCCCAGTGCTGACTGAGCAGCAAACCACTCAAAAACTTATGGTATGTTTCCTGTGGGTGAGTTTCCAGCATCTACGGATTCTCTAGATCTCAAGCCTGGGATCAGATCTAGGAAGATAATGCATAAGACTGCCTCCGTATCAGGACCAGAGAGGAAAAGGTAAGAGAGCTACCTGTCTATGCTGGAGGCAGTCCTCGCCCTCTCCTGAAGGGCTAATTGCACCAATCTGAAGTTTATTGGGTTTTCTTTCTGCTCAATGTAATTTAAGTTCCTTGATAGTTTAAGCAAAACAGATTTATGGAGAAAATAGATCGTCCCAATTCTTTATGAGGGAAAATATCACCCCAAGTTTATTTCCACCTTTACTTTCCAGCTGCCTCTCCTTCTCTGTGCACTCAGATGTTTTGGCCATGGCTTGGAAGCCCAGCCCTGCTGCCACATGAAAGCTCAGGCAGCCAGGAAGGATCTCATCACGTTGAGAAACAGAACTCATAGCAGAGCTGGAAAAGCCTCTTGGTTCTGACTCAAAGCATTTCTAGAACAGGGTTTCAGGGCTCATGCTGGAAGCAGTTTGCTGCAGTCAGGCTGTGCAAGGTGCCACCAAATGCCTCCTCGTCCATCTCCTCAGCACCAGCTCGCGGGCGCCAGTGCCATGATCACATGCATCTCCATTTCAATGCCACTCTTCCTCTCCTCTGCTTGTCACTGAGCGTTTGGTGAGCACAAGAGAAAGTGCCACATCTGTCTCCTGTCACTCCTCTTACGTCCTCCCTCTCCACCCACTATGGCAGCTGGTGCCTTCCTGACCACACCAATTACACAGGATGAAAATAATGTTGTAAAGACTGGTCCCTCCCAAGTTATCATTGCAAACATGCCTGGCTCCCTTCCCCTGAAGCTAGCTTAGGTCTCTTCAGACTCCCAGACTTCACTCTTACCCCCTCCCTGTCCTCCCTGGGTGTTCGATCCCTGTTAGCAATGGCCAGCGAGGTCCCTCCATGGCAGGGGCGCATTCGTGCTGCAGCATAGCCCCCTGCCCCATGTCAGTACCATGCCCTGCCATGCCTTCCCAGTCCACTCATGAGCTACACCTTTGCAACTGGGCTGTGGATTTCTACCTGCATCTCCTGGAAAGGTGGCTTAAATATAAAACCTGCCCAGCTCCTCTTGCAGAGAGCTCTCCAGTGGCAGTAGGTTGTTGTGTACACAGGGATAAAATCCTCTATGGAATTTTGGATGTTTATTCTTTGTGGGTAACAATTTTTAACATTAATTCCTCCCCACTTTGATTTCAGTGGTGCAGGTACCTGCTCCCAGTTGTGGGCTCTGGCTCTGGCTCTGCCCTGCCTGTGTGCTGCCGAGCTTTGCACTGAGCCTGGTGGTCGGTTTAAACTCTTGGTGGAGAAACACTGACAGACAACTTATTTCTCCAATAGTTAAAGGAACATGGTAAAACAGTTTGTTAACCGAAAAATCAGTCCAAACTTCAGAGCGGGATAATTTAGTGCAGATGTACCCCTTGGATACCAAACACTGCTTCCCTCCCACAACGCAACATACTTTCTGCCACATTTGTCATTGAAAAGCTTTCTTTAAAAAAGGGAGAAAACAGCTAGGTCAATCCAAAATGTGTAGTTAGTTCTCCTTTAACTCTGAAATAGCAGCTAAGTGACAGAAATACTTTAAGAAATACAGAAAAGCACTGTAAATCCCCTTCTCACTCAGCAGGTTGTTACTATGGAGTGATACAACTGCAGGATACAAAACCAAAATAAGAAAACAAAAAAAGCCAGAAGATAGTAATGCGAGCCAGCTTGTTCTGTGTATTAGTCTGTGTCCTCTTGTAACATCCTCTTCCTGACATTTTCAAGCTGAAAAAAATAATTATACAGTACAATTAAATTATTCAAAGTTACTTATTATTCCAAGTGGGGTCATTGGCTCCCAGTGTGAGTTTCACCAAGGAAATTCTCCTTGCCCCTAACTCTGCTCATCCTGGGGAGTTGTACTTGAGCTGGGTGCACAGAGAGTGCCTTCTTTGGCAGTTTTCAACGTATTTTTTTTATTATGTACGTGCTGCGTGCTGGGAGAGGAGTTGAAGGGGGAGAAAAGACCAATTCATCTGGGAGTAGCACCCCATCCCTGCACAGGGGGAGGTGGTCCATGGGCAGGGGTCACACGGCTTTGGTGCATCTCCTGTGGCATTGGAGAAAAGCTCACATTGACTCAGCGCTCCTGGCTTGCTTGCTCTCTTACTCACCTGTGCATCTCAGACGATTGCTAAGAGGAAATATGGGTAGTAGCATTTCTTTAAAACACACAACAAAACCCAAAAAAGCTCCCAGACCAAATGGCCCTTCCCTCTCTTAAGATAACACACGTCAGAGTGAAATGTATGGTTAACCTTGATTTTTCTCAGCTAAAGTGCATACTTGCTGGTTGTCTGCCTATAGGCCATGTCCAATGTGAAAAATAAGCCAGTTGTGCTGCCACTCTGATAGGCAGCAGTCCAGGTTCGTCTCTGGGCAGATATTTACTGCTACATCTGGCTTTGCTTTGCTGCATTGTTAACCTCCTTTTTCCTTTCTACATTTGTTTTGTTTTTATTAAATTTCCCATCTGAACCCTCTAGTCTGTATCTCTAATGTCAACAATTGCTTTTATCACAGATAATAACTTCCTTTTACAAAAGCTGTACCATCCTACATGCATTTCAAATTACATTTTACAGACAAACATTGAAGTACAGTATTTGGCAGTTCATGCAATTGTATGTATTTATAGTAATCTAATTCTAAGGTATGTGAGCCAAAAAGTAAGTTGGTTGCTATTTTCTTAATCATGTATTTAGTTGACAATGTAGTTACTTCTACTAAAGCTTAATGAAGTTTGCATTGTGATATTGTGATGTTTATGAAGTAAATTTTGTGGTATGCTTAAGCATGCTATAAAACAGTTATAAAAATATAAACGGTTCCTTTGACTCACCACAATAGCTAAAATCTGAAATCACTAGAGAGGATAAACATCAATCCATATATACAGATTGAAGAAGGAATCTGAACATCTCCAAATAAAGAAGACAGACGACTTCCTTTTTATTAAGTAGGACCCAGAAATTGTGTCTTGTCTCTTTTACCAATATTACCACAGACTTTATGGAATTCATTTACCCTTTTGGAGCTTCATCTCCCAGATGCACTGTATGTCACAGAGGAACTGTGAGATGGAGCAGTGCTTATAAGAAATTTTGAGACCTTCTTTTGGAAGCTACCAGACAAGGCCTTATTTATGTGTTGGTTCATTTTGGTTGGGAATTTAAGGTGACATAGCCATTTCTGGCAATCCTCCTGTGGGTTTTCTTCCTCTGGAATAAAACTGCCTTATTGAAATGGTCTGAATCCACTCCACTAACTTGTGTTTGCTTCTCTGGCACATAATACAGTGAAGGAAGGCAGGATATCCATAATCCTCTGTTAGATGTAGAATCCGCTAGCATGGACAGCTCAGGAGAGCAAGGAGCATTGCCTGAGGTGAACATTTCATTTTCTTTCCAGTTAAACATAGCTGTGCCTATTTTGCTGCAGAGGAACAATTTCCTAGTGTCACTCACATGGGCCTGACTTGGCCCATACTTTTTTGGCATCTGCAGTGAGGTTTATTGTCTTCCCTAATTCCACTGCTCAGTAGAAAAGTTTCTCAGTGATAGCTCTTTTCTGAGATATTTTAATTACTAACTGGCTTCCTCATACCCTTTGCGAAGTATTGTTCTCTATTGCTAATGTAGTCACCGAGCCTTTAAACAAAACCCCACCTAGCATTGGGGATCTGCCTGGGGTTCCCAGCTGAGCTTGGGAATCTGCTGCCTCGGCCTCCCTTGGCTCACAGGCACTTTCCACAGCATCCCATCCTCAGCAGTCGCACGAACAGTCCTGCTCCATTTTGTCTGCGAGCTGACAGGACTTCGTCCATCAGATCATCACATTTAAGAGGCTCTTTGGCAGGCAGCTGTCAGATGCTGGAGGGAGCACGTCTGCAGCCAGCACATCTCCTCTTAGCTCGCATGTAGCTTGAACAGTTGAAGCTTGCAGTTCAAAAAATCATCTGGCTCTTGTATTTTCTCCCCTCAGTACTGTTACAAACTGTGCCCTTTCCCATGTGCTTTTTTTTCACACAGACATTTTTCACATGCTTTCTCGGATCACCTCTGGAAACCTTCTTCACCTTCTTATCTGCTTTGCTCTGTATCAGGTTCTCTGGGAACACTATGGTTTGTGAAATAGCTTGACATGAATAATGGTCCCGCTGGCTTTCAGGCTGAATCCTTTTGTTGACAGTATCTGGAGTATCCTTTGCTCTGATAACTAATTCCTTGTTGCTGTCTAGCACTGTACTCAGATCACTGCCCGAACGTTAGACCCATTTGCCGCTGTATGCCATTCTTTGGGGACTCTGATCTTGAGCTTGACACAGTTTTATGCTTTGGACCCCTTTTCTGACTATTGCCTGGTAAATTTGAATTGCAGAAAAAAAAAGAGCGAGAGTCAGTTCCAAGCCTCTGAGCAGTCTCCTGCTCTGAGCACCTTGTCCTGGATTTGATCCTGTCCTGCTCTCCAAAACGGGAAATAACTCCACTCTGCCAGGGTGCATCTAGACAGCCCACTGGGAGCACAGGCGCCGAGGGTGCCCTGGTGTCATCTTTGAAAGCGTGGCTAAGGAGTGGGTCGTGGAGGAGTGGGTCATGGAGGTGCCACACAGCTTGTGAGCTCCTTTTCCATTTTCACGCATGCTAGATTCATCACCCCACTGGTTGCACGTCAAGCCCAGGCGCACAGTAGGGAGCTCCCTGGTAATGCTAATGTCCTTGTACTTAACGGACACAAGTCATGTTGTAGAGAAGGTTTGGTTTCACCAATGCCAGGTGGAAATGCTGCTCTGCAGAATTTCTGCCTCTTCCCCCCCATCCTTTACACTCATTCCTGCCCTGTGCGTCTCCCCATCTGTGCTGTCTCACCACTTTGGAGGCTGTGCTGTAAAGCCATTTGAGAGCAAATCCAGCTTCAGAAAGTCAGAAAAAATATTTTTTCTTACATTTTTAAAGCTGGATCGGCTCCTTAATCTGAATTAGAGCTTGCCACATGAATGCTGATGCTGGCACAAAGTCAGAGGAAGTGCAATACAGCACTGGAATGGAAATGAGAAGTGGGAATGGATACCACATTTGGGAAAACACACAGAGTTGATTTTGCTGCATGTTTTACATCATGAACCCATAGCCTGTGCCAGGCTGATCTGCGCTCTCTCTTCTAAGGTGAAGAAAAGCCTCCATCCTCTTAGGAGCTTCCAGCATTCCTGACGTCGTGCACATGTCGTGCAGCAGGAGGTGAGGGCTTTTTTGACATCACTGGAAAAAAATAAATTCTCCCTTCTGAAAGTGCTTTCTGCATTTCCTTTTCTGTGCTCTCTGAGGTCACGGGTCCGGATACTGAGGTGTATGTTCTGCCTCAGCGGCATGCGAGGAGCTTACAAGAGGAGCAAACTCTCTCTTTTGCTGAGGATCTTGGGGAAATGGGAGTGGACATCAGGCTGCTGCTCATTGTCAGAGACCTCATGGACCTCATGGGTCCCTCCCTGGGGTGTGCTCTGGATGGGAACAGCCTCTGTGTGTTTATATTTTGCTTAAATAGACTCGCAATAGATATTTCAGGAGAAAACCCTTGTTAATTAGAGGTGAAGCCAGAGATGGGCAGACTGGGAAAAGTCAGAGTTCTGGAAAATGTTTGTCAATTTAAATCTGTCTAAAATTGTGTAAAATAAGTGTGCGTGTGGGGCTAACTGGATGGTTTGTTTAGGGAAGTTAGGCTTCCAGAGCTCTCAATCCTGGTGTAACCAGGAGGTGTTCCTTTCAGGACAATACTTGTCCTTTCCTGACCTACACATGGTGCTGTTAAGTGCCAGGACCTTGGCCACACCACTGGCTAGGATTTTCCAGCCCTTTACTCTCTAAAACTTGGGTCAGAGCCTCCACATTACAGCCCAAGCGGTGGCAAGACCCTTTCTGTTGTATGTGTTTTAATAACAGTACGCTCATTTGACTTGGCTTACGTGCTGTCCTGTCTCTTGACTCGTGCTGTGTTTGACGATACAGTTGATTCCCCTATCCTGTTGCCAGACCAGCTAAAAGATGCTCCTGAGGTTTGCAAGCAGCCAGGGAAAGATAACTATTTAGAGAGAAGTAGAGTAGCAACTCAATAGGATTGAAGATTTTTAACAAATGTTTAAAATTTGCTTTTCTCAACCACCTACACCTAGTTTTTTGTATTTTTAGAAACTGTTAGGCAGTTATGAGATATATCGACCAGGTATAAAGTTTAAATTGCGCTTGGTCGTTTCAGACACACATGAGAAAACCTTGTCTCTCGGCCTTTTATTGCACAATTTGCAGAGACCTATCCTGTCTGATGCAGTTGCCTCTGGCTAAAGAGCCTAAAAACACTGTCTCCTGGCACCTCCAGGAACCTCTCATTTCATACAAAATCTGTTATGCTTGGGGATCCAAGTGCATGAGTTTAAAATCAGGTTTCCACAACTGTGTGGCGGAGGGGACACAAAGAGCCAGGAACACGGCTGAAGCAGTATCACTTTGCACCCAGAGGGAATACTCATGACATTTGCTCAGTTTTAGGTTGGAGTCAATCTGATGCAGCTTGTCTGCCAGTTGTGATATAAGTTTAAGTTTTGTTTTAAAACAGTTAATTTATTCTACAGGTTAAAAATACTTCAGCCAAGTTGTCTTCTTTATGGAAGCAAATTCTTGACACATCCTAGCAGATGATGGCAACGAGACAAGCCCTTTTCTTTTTTGTTTTGTTTCGCTTTGTCACAAGAATGCTTGAGAAATTAAATTCCTGTCCCTAATGAGGAGCTAGTTTTCAAACATATCTCTGCCTATCTCAGAGCATTGCCCCTCAGGAATTGGAAAAAATTTTGTGTACACAGCAGAA
>JAOXNO010000013.1:16354419-16388474 GCA_028565335.1 Limnodromus scolopaceus | reverse complement strand
GAAGTACAGGCATAGGTGTACAGGACCCATTGGCCAGCTTGGTGCCTCTCACTGTAGCTCCTCTGAGGCCAGTGAGAACCACCATCCCTTTTACGGGCCCACTGCTGCAGTCGTTACTGCTAACTGATTTCCACGCCAGCGGGGCTCCGCCTGTGCCTTCTAGGAGGTGTCACCATGTGAACTCCCCACCATTTCTTTGGGCCTGAGAGTCCTGTGGAGAAGGCAGTGGCATCCTCAGCATGGGGTTCAGGGTCATTCCTCTGATCGGGATTTGAGAGAGGTGAGCCCCATCTCCAGCCATCCATGGGAGCTGCTGTGGGCAAATCCTTCAGCTGGGGGTTCGCAGAGACACCTCTCATGGGCTGGCAGTAAAACACTGTGTCAATGGTCTACAGGGTACTCCACAGTGAGGCAACGTTGGACACCAGGGTGGTACCATGCCAGAAATAGCACATGTTCATATTAAATTAGATGTGAACTTACTTCCAACTAAGAGACTCACTCAGGTCTTACTTCTGAACCAGAAGTGGGCTTGAACGCTTTTCCCACCATGGAGCAAGGCAGCACCAGGAGACATGTCTATTCTCCAAAGCAGAGGGAACCACTCAAAAACTGCTGATGGGTGTAGGAGCTGAGGCGATAGAAAATGCTGGACTTTGCCTCTGGATAACAGTTCCTGCGTGCACTGAGGGAGAAGGTTGTGTGTCAGACTTGCCCTCCTGCTTTCATGAAAAATGCAGTAGGGAGGCCAAAACATGAAGAGCTCTGTAAATAAAAGGCAAATAGATAAGATGGAGTTTTCTATGATCTCTCCAGAGCCACATTGTCTCATCTTCATCATTTAATTGCAGATGTTAAGTTGAGTAAGTTGCCAAAGTAAACTGTCCTGAAACAGAACAAATATTCTGGGCACAGAAGCAGTCTTTTGATAAGGTTTTACATTTATCTGTGAAAAGAAATGTGAAGAGATTTGCTGGCAGCATTTGTATTTTTTGTAAACTCTGTGCACTTCTTTTGGGGTTTGTTTACTGGCCTGGATCTGCTATCTGTGTCTCAAGAGCCCTTAGCAATATTGTTATATTTTGACAGAGCCTTTATAACAGCCATAATGTAGTTGCTGTATTTCGAATCACCTTGCACATTAACTAAACAATCCAGAATGTATTTGTCACAGCTTACAAACATTTCTGTAAACAGTTGACTTAATTTCTGTTCACTCAAACCTGGATTCAACAACTTTCCTCATTATTTTTGTCTGAAACTCAGCTTGAAAGAATTGCTCCGAATTAGATGTTGGGGGAATAGGTTTGAAACTTTTTCCTGCTAGTTCATTAACCCAGTTTAATAGATTCCATGGGAGATTATTTTCTCTATGCAGTGGTTATTTAAGTAATGCTTTCTATTTTTTTCAAAATATTTATAAACCAGTAAGTTCCTCTGATATATTTATTGGTACCTTGGAGCAACTTATTGCACATATAATGGAGAGGAATGGATAAAGTTACGTCTACTATAAAACTAGGGTAGTTTTATTTGTACTTTAAATACTTTTGTGCAACTTCTGAAGCTGCTGTACAAGGGAGATGGTTGTGCTCTTGTACTTGTTTATCTTTACTTTGTTGTTAGTGAATTCTTTCTGGTGTCACGCTTTGTGCGTGGCTGAAAAAAGTCATTAGGATTAGAGTCAAACATTAACCTTGTGACCTTCTTGTTTATATACCTACTGTAAGTCTGTTCTGCTTGTATTTCTGCAGTTAGTAAAAGCAAACTTGTGTGCACAGTCCCTGGATGGCAGTGGGCAAACTGAAATGTTTGTCAAGATCACTGATACCACATCCCTTCAAACCCAAAGCTTCAAAGGCGTCTCAGTGGCTGAGATTAACTGAGAAGGGGGCTTTTAAAATGTGCATGTCTGCCTCCTTTCAAAAATAGTACGCTGACAAAAATAGCATCTTAGCCCAAGGTAGTGATGCACAATGCAACGAATGGAAGATGAATACACATTTTAAGAGCAATCCAGCTTGGTAAATGAAGACAGGCTGTAAAATTCAAAGAAAAAGAACACGCCACCTGTCCTTGTCATAATCCCCAAGACAATTTGCCTGGGTAAAACTGAAAAGGGCTGGAAGCCCTAGATATTCCTGTTGTTTTTGCAAAGCTGTTGTTCTCACCATTCCCCAGGCTTCTTGGAATATGTCCTGCTCTCCACGTGCAGGAGAGGGAAATCACCGACCGGTCTTAGGGTGGAAAGTGTTTGAATACAGCTACAGTGGGCAATGCCAAAGCACGGTGCCTTGGCTCCTCCACCTCCATGTGTAGGTGTCAGGGTTTCCTGAAAAACAGTGAATTCAGAAGGTGGGGGAAAGCTTTTAGACTTGCCCACTTTCACCAATAAAAATCAACAGGAAAAGATCAATGTGCCCACAAAGCCGTGCTGCTGAGGGATGCTACTGGGGCAAGGGTTGGACACAGATGTTGCTGTGGGACAGAGGACTGCAGAATGCTGGGGGGCTCCAGCCCCACTGCCAAAGGCTGGGGTGCTTCTCCTGCTGCTGTCCCAAACAGCTCTGCTGGTTCCTTGGCTCTACAGCTGCAGTGACCAAACATCATGGTCAGGTCTGTCTCTTCTGGGAATCACTCTGGGGTCACTAATTCCCAGTGAATTCATCTGACAACTGCCAAATTAACTGTCTGTTGCACTTGCAACTCAGCTGGCAGTGGGGAAAATGGAAGGAGAAAGATGAAAAATCAGACCTCAGCTCGTCTAACATTTCTTTTTATGCTGTGGCAGGCAGCACTGGATCATGCCCTGGCTTCCCAGAATGACCTTGCTCACTGGCTTGGACATGGCCAGAGGAGACACTGGTGTGGAGGCACGCTCACCAGCCAGCAGCTCCTCGCTTGGGGGTGTTCCACGTGGACCTGCTGGCAGCCCGCCTCCTGCCCGGATGCTGCAGCTCAGCGTCACTGTGCACACCTTGACTAGGTACCTACAAACACAGACTGCTCTTGCTGCATTTAATTTTATTGCTTGCACCAAATCATAGAATCATAGAATGGCTCAGGTTGGAAGGGACCTTAAAGATCGTCTAGTTCCAACACCCCTGCCATAGGCAGGGACACCTCCCACTAGATCAGCCCCATCCAGCCTGGCCTTGAACACTTCCAGGGACCTTATCTCTATAAGAATGAAAGCCGGACTCCTCCTCTGCCTGTCTGTCATTGTGTGCTCAGAATAAGGATTGCTGCTGCTGCTGAGAAAGGCATCTGCAAGGCTGGAGCAGCCAGCCAAATCCCACCAAACCTCCCTTCTTGCCTCTTCCCCTAATCTGTCCATCTGACTGGGCTACCCCTTCCCTACAAGCTTGGCCACGCCAGTTGCAGCTGCCTTCTTCACTGGCCTCCCCTCCTGTCCCAAGGCAAATGCATCTCACTCTCCCCCTTTCCTCCCCTGGTGTGCACGCTCAGATGTCAGCTGTGCCAGATTCAGAAGAGAGTGTTTGCTTGCAGCAATGTCTTTATGAGAGCAGAGTGTTCTGTAATTCCATTATCAAGCGCGTCATGTGTTTTGATCACATAGGAAATTAATTCAGTCCATCAGCGCATGTTTATTGTCAGTACAAATTGCAGCAAGACTTTTTTTAGAAAAATCCCTAATGAAGCACTTTCTTTGTAAATTGGTACATTTTAAAATTGATAGACTATTTTCAGTCAGTGAAAGCCTCAGCACTGTTAACTCCCCAAATACATAACAATCCTTGCAGATACCATTGATGGCATGGCAAATTCTGAACCTGTCCTTGGTGGATATGAAATACAGTTATCAATGCAGAAAGTGTTTGAGGAGGGCTTCCCTGTGGAAAAGTAGGGTCAAGCAGAGGTAACTTGCTGGTAAAATATAATCCTTGTAAATAATTATTTGTTCTTTTCAGTGGATGGGGGATACTGTCTCCAATGCAGAGCCTCCTTTCAAAGCGCAGATAGACCCAAGCCCAGCCTATTCTGACCTGGGAAGAGACATCAGAAAGCCAGGGGGATGTAAACTCAAATTAAATTTTTGCTTGAGTGGAAACCAAGCAATGATTTTGTATTATTTCCTCGTCCTATAGGGCCAGCTTCTGAGACATTCAGACCTTGTTTAATTTCTGCTCAATCCCCAGCAGATGTGAGAGTGACAGATGAATTACAAAAAAAGAGAAGTGTTTAAGAGATGACAGATGGCTCTTAACTGTAGACAAATTTCTCAGGGATGCAAAACAAAAGGACAAAAGAGAACAAGGAGCCCGCCCTGAGTTAACTGATGTAAAATGGAGGGATGATGGCAGAGTGGGCTGTGCTTGGAGAGCCCACTGACATGCAGGGAGATGGAGAGGTGGAAGGGACAAAGAAAGAAGATTGCTGGAAACAGTGAGCCTTGCAAAACCCTGCCTGCTGTCTGTCCTTGTCCTGTCCTGTCCCACCAGGGTCCTCCTCTCTGTTCCAGAGAGCTCACTCGGCCCATGCAAAAGCTTTTGTCTTTACTGCTTAGTGCTATTTAAGACTTAAATTGTTAACTCCAGTTCTGGGTCAGATGTTGACCCTCCCTTTTAGAACATGCGAATACTTACTGCATAGAGAAAATGTTTAGATTACACAGGCAGAGCTTCTGTTTGTGTAAAAACAAGAAGAAAGTTAGTTAAAGAATGGCTGTTAATCATGGGAATGAGATAATGTGCAGAGATAGTCTAGGTGTGTGTGTATACGTACCTTTGTGTGTAACCCCAAAGTAGCCCTCAGTTGGGATCAGAATCCTTTGTAATCTTACGATAACTTTATTGGAATAAGAAAACAAAGGTGAGTATTGTTTTCTAGCAATACTTTAGCATTGTAAAGTAAATACTTCAGCAAGTATTTACTAGCAGGAATACTATTACCATGGTTAATGAAACTGTAATCAGTAAACGGAGCCAGCTGCAAACACTGTTTGGTTTTTTTTTTCCTTGAAATGCTTAAATGCTCTAATATGTATTTTCATCCCTCAAGAAAAAATATCTATTTTTAAGGCTATAAAGTGCAAGGGGGCCCATGAGACCCTGATTGTGTTGCAATCAACAAAAATGCTGTATAAAAAGTTAGTGGAAGGTATAAAACTTCTCTTCTGATATGGAGGTCTAAACTTTTCTGGGTGCTTTGGGGTGTTAAAAAGGAGCTTGAGTCTCAGAAATGCTAACTATTGAGAATATTTAGGGTATGTGGTAAGTGTCTGTCGTATGTTCCCAATAAGAGGCCTATTGAGTAATTGACCTGAACAAAAACCGGCATCCTGTGTTGGGCAGAAAGGCTGAGGGATGCTGACTAAAAACACGCAGATGGAGACATCTCCACAACACTGCCCACACATGGGCCCCCAACCCCATCTCTGCTGCCATGGTGGGCAGCCCCCTGCCCCCGGCAGCTTTCTGCCTGCTCAGGATAAAAAGCCTGAAGAGGATTTTCTCCAGCTTTCTAACACGGTAGCTGTGCATGGAGGTGGCCTTGGAGAACACGGACCCAGGCTTTGCAGCGCTGTAGGAACCACCTCCAGGAACTGTCCATTTCAAATTTAATTTGAAATTTCTCTCTCTCTCCCCCATCCTATCGCTGGGATGTTTTAATGCCCTTTGGCTCTGCAGAGCTTTCATGCCAAACCTGTGTTTTCTTGCATGGGTAATAGCTGGCTGTGGGTTAAGTACAGCTATTTCCCACAATTGTCCTAAGTGAATTTGGGGATGGGTGAGGGACTGTTCGTGTGTTGTAACTTCAGACATCTAACACAAGTGCTCTCTGGAGGACCAAACCTCTCTCTGTTGGCTCCAAAGGGAAATCAGGATCTTAAATGTAGGGGCTTTAACCTGCACTTTAATCGGATGTCTATGGTTGGTGGTTGGAAGAGCTCCCTCCGGGAGAAGTGTTCCAGACATCACTAAACACATTCCCCTCTGGTGCAGCTTTAATTGCCCGCAGAGAATTCAGTGCTACATATCAACTCATTAATGTTTTGGGGGAAGGAGAATAAACTTTGCAGCCAAGAGTAGTTTTCCTAAGTTTGTTTTCCCAGTGTAGCTCCCTGCATCCTTGCTTGTGTTTATGAAAAAGCATTTTTGTCTAGATGGAAAAACAAACCACAAGAGTTTTCTCATCTGTCATTCCCCTGTTTCTGTAAGTACACACATGTCCTGGGTAAGAGCCCTGCTTGGGCACTGGCTGGGGTTCAATAACAGCGTCATGTGTCTGCAATGAGCAGTCACATACCACCAGGAGTAAGCAGTTGATGCAAACAGTTAACAAGTAACCCATAGGATTGCTATGGCTCGTCCATGGCAAACCCACCACCCAGCTAAGTCTTTCTACTAACTTGGGAGGGTTGATGCAAACTCTTAAATTGCTTGCAGTTAGTTCATTAAAAATTATAGGTGGTTCCAAAAATGGTGATAACAAGGCCAAATTTCCCCCTGCTATACACAAGTCTTTCAAGTGGAATAGCAGAGCCATCACCGTAGTTTCCTTTTTGATTTCCATGATGAAGTTTACATTTCAGACCTTTAAATATACGCCCAGGAGACATCACATCACCATCACAAATAAAGATGCTTGTTTCTCTGAATCATGCTAGAAGGCTTGCAGGACATGCCTCCATGATGAGAGGTGCAGGGCTCCACGGGAAATGGCTGGCCAAGGGATGACAATCCTTGTGCTTGTGGGACCACCTGGAGTGAGTGGTGGGCCCCCTCCAAGTAGGACTCGAAGGTTAGACTCAGCCAGCACTCCAGGTGGCACGAAACCCCCATGGATGTGTCCTGCACCTCACAGCTGGAGGTGCGGGCAGGGGTGTAGGGGCTGTGGATGCACCAGGAGCTGGCTGATGCTGTGGGTGAGCGGGGAAAGCAGAACAGCGAGGAAGGGCTGGTGCTTAGGGCAGAGCTGGACGCCTCTTCCCTGAGGGACGTCTCACTGGGGCAGCCCTGGGAACAACACCCTGGTTTTACACTGCACTGCTGGGTGAAACTCTTTTCTTGTTCCACACAACTCCTTTAGCAGCTTTCAGCAGTGAGACCTTGAGTAGAAGGACAGAAACTGTGCAGGTCTCTTTTTTAATTTGCCAATCTCATACGTGCTAAACTAGCCCTTAGGAAGCTGTCCATTGTAACCAGTATGGAGATGATGAGCAGCAGTGCCCGTCCCGCTGGTCACAGCTCGTCCTGGCAGTTTGGTCCTGAGTGACCCGCTCCTTTCCGTACCCTTACCAAGAGCATCCGAGTACTCTGCAGTCTTAGAAAGAACACGTGCCTTGTTTTTTTGTACGCCTCATGCTTTAGAAGGAAAACTCTTTTAAGACTGAATATGCCAATTAAAGTCTAGAAGAATAATTTATATTGAAACAGAGGACGTGGGTAGAAAGAAACTCAGAAAATAAACCCATTTTGGCTTGAAATTGTATTGTAAGTTGGTTCAAGTCAGAGGTTATTTTCTGGTCCAGTTTCAAGTTACAGAATGTGTTTTAAGGTGTCTTATTCTTGCAAAAATCTTTCAAAGGCATTATTCAAATATGTCATGTAATTCTTTCAAGTGAATAGCACGCATCTCTGTGTGATCACCAGAGGATGTTGCAAGAGGACATTTCAGAGTGCCAGACAGACATGTTACTTAATGAAATATTTTTTTACTTTTAAAGCTAATTTACATTTCATGCTTTTGGCTCCTCAAGTACATACTGGAGGCAGAACTGGCTGTGTGCCTTTAGCTTTTCCAGACTATGGAGGAATTAAGAAACAAGTGAACAAAATGAAAAGAGCAGAAGAAGGAAATATTGATAACAAAAAAACCCGAAAAGGACATAGTATGTGCCAGGGTAAGGAAGGAGGGGGAAGAAACAAAGAGGGGGAGAAGGAAGGGGAGGTGGTGGCCTCCCCTGTGCCAGCAAAGAGGGTGAGCAGGCAAGGAGGGAGTTAGTGTGCTCCCTCAGGTATAAATATCTTTTTGTAGAATGTTAAAATTCTTCTACCTCCTTCGGTCACAAGAGCTTGTGCCAGTTTGGGACCTTCTCAGGGTCAATTCTGAACTTTCTAAACTTTCTTCCTGTACAGTTGCTGCTGAATTTTGCTGTTCCCCGCTCACACCGTTCCTGTGTTCCATGCTGATAGGTCCTTTTTCTGTGTTGGAGAGGCAGCAGTTCTGCCCTGCTGTGGCCAGATTCTGGGTCCATGGCACAGGGAGAAACTGGCCTCAGGGCTTCCTCTCCCCGCTGTCTCCGGACACCGTCCTGGCTGGGCCTGGCTTCCTCCCTGCAGTGTGCACCAGACCTGCTCACAGGCTTTGCAGAAGGGGAAAGGGGCTGGAGAAATGGTGAGGAAGATCTGTGTGAATAGATGTGGGCTTCTGCTCTGCAAACAATCCTTGCAATGCTGGTCCATGGCTGCAGCTGCTGGAGGAAGGCACTGGCAGTGCTGCTGTGCCCCTTCGGACACGCCAGCAGCAGCGGGGTTTGCTCCCGGCACTGTCTGCAACTCCGCAGCTCCAAAACAATAAGCCTTGTCCTCATGGAGGAACGATACCAACTTTCTCCGTTTTAATTACCCAGTCTTTTCCTTTGAGCCTCCAGCCCTGTAAGCCATGTGATGGAGTCGGAGTCCCAGCCTACTGTTCAGAAAGAGAAGGAAAAGCTCTAGTCCACACGCTGTGAGGAACCAGGAACTGTAACAGGCAGCGCCGAAAGGAGAAGCCCCTGCTTATTTTAAAAAATGGTGAGAGCTTCAAAACACCCAGGAACTTCGGGTGTCTTGGTGTTAACAGGATTGTAATTCAACATGGGCACAGAAGGCACAATAATCATTAAGGGTCGGGGCTCCTCTGGGATGCAGCAGTTCAGACACAAAGCTTTGAAACTACAGATAATTTGAGGCTCAAAGGGATGGCTGTAGGCAAAAGCTCAGAACAGCCTTTGAATTGTTGTCATCGCGCTTCCTGCGTCCTTTGTGCTGAGTCCGAAGCTTTGGTGGTACATGAAAGAGCCACATCCTGGCATCGTGCAGGGAGCTCTCATTTCAGTCTGCGGGACACATTTTCTGGGTGCAGAATTTATCACGATGGGAATGCCAGGCTGGGAGGGCTCACCCCATATGCCTCCTCCCCCCTAGAAGGTCAGCTGTACCCTTGGATGCTCATCCACCAAAGCTCTGACCGGGCACCTTGGAGGAGCTCAGCAGCAGGAGAGGTCACTGCTGCCTCCTTCCCCAGCCATGCCGGCGGACGGGCTCGGCACCCGCGCGGGAACGTTGCATCACATCCCCTGTTTTCTGTCTAGCCTCTCTTTCCTCACTTCTTTCTCTCTTTCTCTCCCCCGCTGTTCCTTGGTTTCATCAAATCTCAGAGGGACGTCCAGCGAGCAGTGCCGCATCAGCGCCAGCGCATTGTGGTCTGAACTTTTAGAGCTCGCTGGAAAGACGATGGCTTGGGTTTGGCACCAGTGCTCCTGTGTTTCGCAGCCATAAACTCATGGAGCTGGGGGGCCAGGAACGTCTGCGGAGGGAAGGTGAGCACAGTGAGCAGGAGCCATCGCCAAGCTGCCCACCTGGGTGACAGCAAAGCTCCCCATCCACCCAGCAGCACTCTTTGCAGCCACAGGAGTGAAGCAGTAGGACACAGTTAACTGCTAGCAGGGACATGTCAACACATGGAAGCATTTATGCCCATTCTTTAAAAAAGCCCAAAACCCAAAAAACTCAACTCTCAGTTCACAAAGTAATACCAGATTTTTCCTATCACAGTGTTTTTATTCAGGACATTTACAGTTAAAATGCTGCTGGAAGTCAGACAGGAAAATCAAATTGGAGATAACTCTAACTTAATTATGAAGGCAAAAATGCTTCTTTTGAAAACATAAACAAGTTATTCTATTTCCTTCTTACCGAGTCAAACTAATGTTCCATTATTTATATATATTTCTCCTTCTCACTGTGTTGTGATCTTTGGTTATTCTCCTGAAGTTGACTGTCATCCAAAGAGGTATTTTCCTCTTCTTTCTCTAAGTTATTACTCAGGTCTATAGAGAAGCATTCGATTACCAGCTCTATTCCTTACTTTTGCCCTTTGAAACTGTTACTGAACGTACTCACTTTAAGTGAAGATAACCAAATTAAGAGAATCTAAACCCCTATTCTGACATGAGCTACAAAATATTTCTTTTGCCATGAGTTTAAAGTAATATACTCTCTTATTATGCCAGAAGTTGTTATTAATTTGGTTGAAAGAGTTTATTTCATGAGATTTCTTACAGATCTGGCATCTGCATTTCACATACGTGACTGTGTAATGGAACAGTGTATGTTATCTCATTATAGCACCTCAAACACGGATTGGGCAGGGTTTACTCATATTAAACAACAGCTTCTTCAGACAGAATTGAGCATATATCAAACTAATAAAATGACCACCTGCTCCTAGTTCCACCTGGCAATTTAAATGTGGAGTTAGATAAACGCTAGCAAACACATTCCTTTTTCTTCCCACCATTCCTCCGTGAACATTTATTTGTGTAAACATGAATGCTTTGGAGATGCCCTGAACTGAAAACTGTACCCATGTTTCAGTCCAGCTATTGCCCAGATTTTTTTTTTTGTCCATTAGTTTTTCCTTCACTAAAATTTGCCCGAGCCAGTCATTATTATCTAATTTTTAGCTTCTTTCATAAAGCAGTTTCATCTTAATTTTTATTAATAACACTGTTGGTCCACATCAAGCCCTAAACTTCAAGGTTTCTGGTTTCCAAGAGGAAGGATGAGAGGTCTCAGCAGGCATCACTGTAGTTTGAGCTGTGTGTCCTCTGCAGATCTGCTTTGTGACTCTGAGGCATTCACTGCCATTCTTCAGCAGAGGAGACCTGCAGGAATTCAAATGTCACCAGGAAATACCTCCTAATATTGATACAAGATCCAGGCATCTGTTGAGGAAACAGGTGCTTGTGTTAAGTTCACGTCTCCTCCAGACAGCATTTAAGAATTGTCTTCAGTTCAGAGCCTCTACAAGTGCTTCCTGGAGCAAGACCCCTGCAGGACCTGGACCAACAATGCTGCTGCTGCAGTCACTGGTTCTCCTCCAGGAGCTGCTGGTGGTGTAGGTGTTAGCGAGCCTTAAGAAGGCAAGACTTGTCTGGTAACATTGACAAGATGACCCTTGAGTCAATGACCCACGGGCGGTGGGATGTTGCAACTGCTTTTTGACAACTCCACTAACATACTGGTCTCAGGAACAGGAGTTTTTAAGACACTGGCTGTGTCACAGTCTGTGCTTACTCTGTAAAAATCCAGATCCAAAGTTTAAAATAAATGTAAAACATCTTATTTTCTTCCTGAAAAACATATACGTAGTTGAGTAGAGGGTGAAGGCAGAGAATGAGTAAACCATATTAATTCACTAAAATCACTGGAAAATATAAAGGGAGGAAAATACTGGATCGAAAACCTCGTGAGTGGATCCGGCATAACCAGATTGATATTTAATTGTTTGCATGGATTGCGCAGTGCTCATAATTACCTGTTGGCATCTTCAGACATGTCTGGGTCTTCATATGCTGGGCATTTATGCCAGCATTTTTACTGGCATGTTGGAGATGTGGGGGAGGTGGGATTTGGATGTGGATGTGAGAGGGGAGGAAAAGAAAAGCAGAAATTGGGGTGTTTCTTGACACAAGCCTGCTGCTAATTGGGCTTTTTCAAGTAAATTTAGGGATAATGGAAACACTCTAGGATGGATCAGGATCAGTTTAATTAGCACCTCCTGCAAACGTCAGTGTTTCCTGTAGTCTACGGACTCCGTAACAGCAAGTTGTTTCAGACTAGGAATTGCTTCAGATTCATTGTTTCCTTTCTTTCAGTACAAAACAAGAAGGGGTTTGATGTGCTCAGTCCCATTTAGGACCTAGGAAGAAGATTCAGGTGTTGCCCCCATACCTGAACTTTCCCATTAGAACTGTATATCAGTGGTCCAGGAATAGTCATTGAAAAAAAGTCTTTCAAGTTACCTTTTCTGCAATGACAGAAACTTTGGGTTTTGGCAAAACAAAGCTTCAAGGGAACAAGATAGGAAAGTCAATTAAAAGTAGGATTGTTTTCAATTAAACAAAAAGGAGAGAATTCCCCACCCCAAATTATTTTTGTGATCAATACAAAAAATCCTAGTTGGGGGGAAAGGTGGGGGAAAATAACTGAGACTGATGTATTGCTGTTATTTCTACATTTCCTTAATATAAATGCCTTTTAAAACTTACTACTATTACTTTTGCTCAGTGTCTTTCCCTTCCCTGCCAACCTCTTAGCAGACCTTCTTAATGACAAGCCAATCTGAAAAGGTTCAGATATGCTCCAGATCCATTTCACAAGTGCAGGATTTCTTAGAAAACTTCATCTTTTAGAGCCTGGGGAATGCAGCTGGAAATCTTATGAAGACATGGATTTCTTGTGGGATTTTTTTGGGTTTTCCCTTGGTCAGGCAAGTGACATGAACAAAAAATTCTCATTACAAGCTGTATGGAAGCTGTACCGAATCCTGGCAGAACCAAAACAGGCAGGAATGACTAAAAATGAGAAAAGCAAGAAAAATAAAGCTTAGCTGGATTTCCATTGTTGTGGTACTTATTTTTGAATCTCTTTAATCTGCTCTAGCTCAAAGTTAGCAATTTTTTAAATTGGATTATTTTTTTTCCTTGGAGTTTTTTTATGATAGTTTTCCTGATAATTTTCCTGAAAGAATAAATCAAGTTATCTTTATTAATAAAATTACACAGTCTCCTCACTGCTGAAATAAATAACATAATTCTCTGCCTTTGACCTGGGAAGTATTTCTGGAGCCAGTTCCCAAGACTTCAAAAAAGAAGACTAAAGATAATAAAAACATATGTCAACATCTTAGGCTTTCCTTCTACTGCTTCATTGCTACTTCAGTGATCAAAAGGAGAAAAGTCATTATTAATGTTTAATCTAGCTAATACTCTCATGGTATTCCAGTTTGACTTGGCTCCATTTACTCTGCTTGCTTTGCCTGGGGTAGGCTCATGTTTGCCATGAATCCGTAGTTACAGAAAGAAAAATTATTTATTGTTTGTGACCGATAATAATAAAGTGACACCAAAACAGGATGAGGTAAAGAATTTCATTAAGCTGGACATGTTAGAAATAAAACGATGACTTGAGGAAAGAGACTAAGCAAGAGTGAGCCAGAGCCCAGCTACAGAGCTTTGATTTTTATATTATTTCAAAAGCAGCTCTGCTTTCAAAAAACACAAGCAGGGTTCAGCACAGCCATTGTTCTGGGAGGTATCTTTTAGTCTGGATTTGGATGCTTGTAGCTTATTTTGAAATACTGCTGCATTGTTTCTAATGGTGAGGTTATGATTGTTCTAGGCTAGGAAAATCTCTTGTGGTTATGAAGTCCTGAACTGAAGAAACGGAAAGCTTTCCCAATTGAGTGTTATGAGGGATGGGCCTGTGATGCCAAGGCTGCCTCTGACCCCTGTGAAATCCAGGAAAGTGTGGTTCAGTATGCAACGCTGGCCTTCACTTGTGCATGGTATGATTTAGCAGGATTTTCAGGAGACTTGAGATGAGATGAGATGGACCTTAATTTAGCCTCCTAAAAGCATGGTCCAAACTACCTTTCTGGACTGCCTGTATGTTTGGGTTAGTGAGGCTGGCACCTCTGAAAGGCAATCCCACTCAGCTGGAATAGCCACCTGGGAAGGGCACGGATGAACCACTTTCCAGAGACTTTCTGTTTTCCTGGCTGGAGATGAAGCCTTGATAGGCTTGCTTAGGTAAGGACCAAATGCATTTGCTTAATCTGCAAGCGTCTTGCATATGTGCACCTGAATAAATTACTTTTTTTAAAGAGGGGGATGTACATGTTCGTGCCTGAAATTTTTGAAAATCAAGACACGAGATAAAATTTCACTATGAGGTGTCTGTGGTAGCACACTCTTGATAGCCTTGTTGATAGTCTATGGTCATGGTGAGATGGCCAATCCAGATGCCAGAGCCAGGTCAGTCTTGGTCAGAAATGACATTGTACTAGCACCAGGGAAGGATTTCTTTTCTCTGTGGGCATGGAGATTAGCAGAAAGGTATTGACTTCTTTTGGTTTTCAACGCTGCAAATGTTTTGAAATTGTGCCAGTTCTGTTCCCGCTCTTCGGTTTGCTTTTTCCCCTTGGTATTCATCCGGTATCACCTCTTCTTCCCTCCTTTCCCACCGACCTTCTCTGGAAGCATAGGCAAGCCCACCAGCTCCGACCCGCAGTGGTGGTGAGCACCCAGCACCGCAGGCTGCACCCTGAGGGATGGACACACAGCAGTGCCCAGGGTTAGGCCCCAGCCACGGAACTGCCTCACGGCTTCGGCATTTATTCTGCCACGTGAGACGATGCGTCTGTCCTTCGCTGCAAACTACTTACACTGTTTTCACTAAGATGAAGCGTACAGGGAGCGCAGGGAGGGAGCGCCTGCGCTCTCACGTTGGATTAAGCTAATAACCCCGTACACTGCTTAGGTATTTAGTGTGCTTGTGGCGCTTGTGATATTAACTAGAAGTCCAGACAGCAAAGCCTCAAGATTACATTTTGCACTTTAGCTAAGTATTTAATCAGAAATGTTAATAATCTCTCGATTAAGCACTTTAACAGCAGATTAGGTTCAACAATGGGGCTTTTGCAGCCGCAATCCTATCGTAACTACAGCTGCAAGACTTGTGGCTGAGGGAAAATATTTCTTATTAACCCTCGCAGCAAAACTATTTAGGAATTCAACTATACCATTAACATGTTGTTCCAAAGTATTTTATTTTGAAGCTATCTGAAACGACCACGGTATTTTAAACATGCAGTGCCCAGGCTCTGCTGTTGGGGTCCCATGTCTATTCATTAAGAACAATAACTTACATATATTGACAGACTTTTGTCTGAGGGAGTAGAAAGTGATGAGTCCAGAAGAAGTTGTCATCAGTTCATGTAGCATCTTGCAGTTCCATAAGTTCTCAAAGGGGTGGAAAGGTCTAAGTCTCACTTGCCAGGCAGGAATCGGAGCCGCTTTCCAACTCAGAGAGGGGAGTAAGTCAGGAAAGCCTCGACTGGCACTGAGGGTCCTCAGCTTGGAGATGTTCTTCTGTCAGGAGGGCAGAAAATGCTGCTATAGGATATACATTGATGTATATATATCTTAAAACAGCCACAAACTGCCACTCACCACCACTGAAGCTTCAGTGACAGCTGTGGGTGACTCAGTGACTCTGTGCCAATGTGGGACATCTGGAAAAGAGCAGGTAAAATGATCTGAAGTCTGCAAAAATGAGCTGGAGGAAGGATTAAATCAATTAGTGTTGTCCAGCCTCAAGAAGAGAAGAACTGGGGAATGGGAAGAGGAAATAATCTGCTCTCTGTGCCCATGCTAGGTAAGACATATAGTAGACCTGAATTTCAGCAAGGAAGAGATAGCTTAGATGCTGGAGAACTTCAAAACCAGGGTAGCCATCTTTATGATGATGTTAGCTGGCTGCCAGGTATGAGTTGTTCCTGCCTTGAAGCAGAGGGTGGACTCTGAGGGCTCATGAACAAGCCCAGTGGCACCGAGCATGTACCCGGCTGGGCTGATGCTTTGTCCCGTTGCTGCTCTGACCCTGTAGCCTTAAAAACCAGCACAGGCTCTCAGACCACTCTGATGAAATCAAGCACAAAAAGCAGTAGAAAGAAAAATGGATGCCTTAGAAAATTCCAGAAGTCACTGACACTTCTTATAGCATTTAACAGGCGACAGGCCTAGATGTCAGAGAAATCAGACATACTATGGTTCTGTGATCCTCTTCCCAGAAAGCGTCAATATCACATTAAGAACCACTTCAGAATAAGGAAAGAAAAAAGAGGTATTTTTAAAAAGGAAACAACCTCCAAGCTATTTCTTTTACAGAACAGGGTTGCGCATATGCCTCAGAATTTTTCCTAGGTCCATGTGGGGCTGAAAGAAATGACCTACTTTTTAGGAGGGCACAAGATTTTCTCCGTGCCATCTGACCTCAATTCTCAATGACCTTTTGAACTTGTAGTTATGTGTCACATTTGGTGTACTCCTTGACATTCTTTTTTTCCCGTATTTAAAAAAGTGGGAGGGGAAGTAATGTTAGCTAATGTCTTCGTTACAACGATCAAGAGACAGACAAACTTCATTAATGGATGGGCATCAGATTCATTTGCTGTCAGCATGCATGAGAGAAAAGATTTAATATTTCAAACCTTTAAGCTCTACAAGAGAATGTATCATTAAAACACGGTTCACTGATCATGGAGTGCTTGGAGCTCTGTAGGAGGACTGGGGGTGTTTTAGACTATAGAGAATTGTCTGATATTATTAGTTTAAGCAGGCCAACACTTACTGTGACTTGAACTGTTAACGCTTCCTTTTCCCTTTGTTTCCCTGTTCTGTTCTCCCTCCAGCATTGTTAGTGACAAAACAGGAGACCAGAAGCTGTAACCTGCTCCCTGTCTCTGGGCATTAATCAGTTTAGGGCAATAAATTTAGAAATTTATCTGAAAATAAAGGAACCAACAAGAGCTATTGACATTAATTCCTCTCCTAGCTGCTGCTTTTGAGCTAACACCCAGCTTGGCTGCTGCTTGTTAAACAGCAGTGCAAAAAAACCATCAGATGATAAAAAAGAAATCTTATTACGTGGACAGGTCTTCAGCAAGTGGTCGAGTGATTTAGTTGGAGTGTTGTGCCTTGATGTGGCTAAAAGGAAAATAATGAAGCCAAGCAGGGGGTCAAGAGCAACGCGAAACAGTGATTAAAGCTGTTTATATCTCTTTGTTGGCATGGATACAATCAAATAAGCTCATTAGACATTTTGAATTGCAGAAACATAGCTCAGAAAGCAGCCTGAAATAATATCTGCTATTGCACTTGTGCAGAGCTTCCCTCTGTGCTGTGCTAGGTAGTTTTAGCCTTCCAATATGCAATATGTTCTTTTAAAGGAATAAATGAAGTGAATGCAGATGTGTTCAAAGATTTTTAAGGAGTTCAGAGTGGACATGAATCTGATGTTAAACAAATGCACGTCAGATGTTAAGATATTAGGGGAAAAATACTGAAGGTTACTTTTAGGAAAAGTTAGTTGTTTTTAAAAGGGGCCTTTTCAAGGTAACTTGAAGAAATGAGATCGTCCCCAAGTACGCTTGTGTGTGCTGAACTACTTATACCCCACTGGCAACCTTGCCCTGAAGGGGTGCTAAATTAAACAAAACTCAGTGCTAATGTAGTCTCTGTCCAAGGGTTTGCAAAGTCTGCCCCAGGACCGCTGAAACACGAGGGAGGAGGGAGTGGTGTCCCTGCGCTGCTCAGCCAAACTCTGAAAGCAGAGGGCTTTTATACTATGTCCTTTAACTGCACTGTAAATTTTGTACTCCTCTTAATTCTTCTTCCTCCTCTGTCCTTTGTACGTTCTGTGTGTAGGACTTAGGACTGGATCTAATTTGTGACTGGTTTTGGAGAGCTGGTGAGACTTTTGCCAGCAGTCATGTAAATGAGTAACTTTAAGGTTAAGCTATTGATTGTAAGGACCATAAAGCTCAAACAGTGTGTTCTCTTCATTCATACTAAGCCTCTCATGCATCCGAGCTCACTAAGAATTAGACTGGGGACTTTGCTGCTTGTCTCCTTTAACGGCAGATGCAGACCAACACAAATGCCAAAGATGGTTGTAAACCCTGCAGTCATGCATCCTGGTAAAAGATGCTTTGTGTTTGAAGAACGGCAAGGGGATGTAAGGATGAAGTTCAGGTATGCTGGATTCTGATGAATGGGGCTGTATCTAAGCCTGAGGAGAAGCCAAGAGACTTGCTGGGTTTCCCACCATGAAGTCTGGGGCTGTCTGCAAGTTGTGCAGAGTTTCAGGAGTGCCCACAGCGCTTTGGGAAGGGGCACCTGAGCTCACTGCCTTTTGACAGATTTACCTGCTCTATTTTCATTTCCCAGAGCTGATCTGAAACACAGATTGGAAACGGTTGTGAAAAGTGGTACTTAGAAGGAATGCTGCATGGACTTCCTTTGACCACATCTAAGCTCTCATCCACCAAAGGAAAGCCACAATTTCAGGCTCTGCAGGAGTGTATTAAAACTGATTTTTGACTAACAGCTGCAAAGTGGTAAAAAGGAAGGATTTTATATATACACACCTGAACAGAGCAGCTGTGTGCTGGACATATGACTTAAATCAGTCCCCTACAGCAGCAAGACCTAAGACCTGTATCTCCTAGTACAGGCTGCCAGCTTGTTATTCTGGGTCAGGTTTTTCTCTCTCATGACCAGCAACGGTACAAAGCTGGCTTGAAATGCCATGTGATCTTCTACCTAACCAGTTTCCAGATTTTTTAAATTAATCTTTTATTAAATATCTATGTGATTGTTAGACCTGGAAGGCAAATATGGAGATGACTGCAGCAACCGTGAGAGCATTTTCTCCTGCAGGATTTATGGAGACCAGAAACTTCTGCAGCTGTGGGTGCTCAAGCTCCAGCTGCCTTTCCATGACAGAAGTCAAGATGATACTTAATAAAAGACTCATTTAAAGATGTTGAACCTAATCAAGGCTCATAAGCTCACTATGCCTGTAGGCAACCTGCGCACCTGACTTCCTTCGTCACCTACGGTGTCACAGTGTACAGATTGAACAATGTCACCGTGGCTGATATCTATTCTTTCAGGTGGGACAAGCATTCACAAAAGGACAATCTCCACCTCTGGCAAAAATGGGTGATTTTTGTGTTTCTTAGACTTTGAGAAAATTTCCAAAGTTAATGCAGCCACTTCCAAGGGAAGCTTGGGACAGCTTGACTCAGTGGCAGAGCTTCTGCTGCGCGGAGCAGCCAAATCCCATGGACTGGACTCTGAGCTGCAGCTGGTCCTGGCTCATGTTCCCAGACCTGTGCTCTGTACTGTACTTGTGCAAGGCTGATGCACTCTCCCTTTGCCTCTCTGCTTTTGGGCATTTTTTGCTAATCAGTACCCTGTGCCTGAAGTGGGCTGCAGGCTGGTTCCTGTCTGGTGGCCAGACCTGCTGCATGCCCAGGAGAGCCAATTTCTGAGAGATCTGGGGAACTGGAATATTCTTTCCCAGGTGTGGGGTGAGGAGCCTTGGGAAGCTGTGGAGAGCCCAGAGCAGATCCCTCGTTGCCTCCCTTCTGTGGGATACGAATCCCTTTGGCAGCAGCAGTGTGGCACAAGTCCATGTCTGTCTGAGAGGCTGGATATGGAAAAACAGCAGTGTGGTATCTCACCTTCTTGTAACATACATGTAAATTGGAGTTTTTAAAGGTGAGTCTTTGAGAGGCACAAAATACATCCAATTGAACAAAGAATGAAAAGGCCCAGTCTTGGTACAAGGAATATGGGAGAACAGTGAAATGCCTTGGTTTGGCTGCCTCTGTGGATGGATCTGCTGGTAATTACCGACTAATTGCTCCATCCTAATGAAGTCGAAGAAGTGCCACTTTGGGTTGGTGAAGTCTGCACTCCAGACCTGGCTTGGGGAAGGCAACGAGGTGGTCAGACTCCTGAAATGTGCTGGTGACCCAGTCTTGTGTCTTCTAGAGGCATCACACAGGCAGGAGCAGGGACAGACAACCTGAATGAAAAAATGCACAATAAAGATAATGACCTGGCTACGAAGACCCTGGAAACCAAACCTAAGCCTGTGAGGTTTCCAATTAATTCAGGCTCTTTCTTCAACTGATGTGGTAACTCATTTCCCCACCATAACTCAGTTTGGATTTTCCTAAACTCGACAGTGTGGCTAATGTGGTCACAGATTTTATACGCCGCCGTAAGTGTACATATTTAATGCCTCAGCAATCAAATAAGGTTCTGCCAATCGCGAGCACGGCAGCGAGCTGTGTCACCGATGGCATGTGCCAGCGCGCTGAGCACAGACACAGTGGCTGTGTCAGATGCTGCAGGAATAAAAGGGACCAGGGGGAAAAAATTGGAGGATTGTGGGATACACAGGCTAAGCAGCATATGGAAACTGCTGCACTAAGACAGCTTTGCTTTGATGTGTGCTCCTTGTATAATTACCATGTTAACTAGCTGACAGGAGAATGTTGCGGTCGGGAAATGGAATGACTCAAAAAATGTCATTGGTATCACTGGGAGAGCAACCGAACAATGGACGGGGCGGACGGGGATGCTGGAGGCGCTGACTGTGGCCCCGGCAGCCGCTCAGCAGAGTGCCTGGAACAGACTATACCCGGGGGGGACAGCCCAGTGACATGGGGCTGTCTCTGAGCAGAGCTGCGGGTGGTGGGGATGTAGCTGCTGCCCCTGCTTGGGGATGACCAGGTGAGCGTCTGCCACAAACCAGAGTCCACCCGGTCTCTTCCTGATCATAGTTAGAAAATCCTCTATCCAGGAGTCAGGGCTGCATGAGAGGTGAGGTGGGAAGAGCCATGGTAGCAAAGCACACTGCCTAGATCACAGCTCCCTGGGGAGAGGGAAACCTCCTGCTGGGGCAAAGGGTCTGTCACCTACCCTGTGATGGCACCAGCCACAAAGTCAAGCAGCACTGCTGGAGCTGCAGACTGGCTCCATGGTCCCTCAGGCATGACAGCACCTTCCTCTTCAGCATCATGAGCTTTGCAGGCTCAGGTCAAGGGGAAGAAGGCAGTGCTTATGGAGAGTTTTCAGCCAGCCTTTCTGCCCCCAGGAGCAAAGAGGTGCCCTGGAGCCTTCCCTGCCCCAGGGTTGTGGGGTGGGCTGCCTGGGCATTGCATAAGTCCCATCCCTGCAGCCATTGCCCTCCACCTTGGTGCACCCGCATCAGGAGTTGTCCTGCCTACGTTGGTCTACCCTGCATCTGGGAATAAGTATCTCCTGCTTTTCTAACTAAAAATTTTGTGCCTATAGTTATTATTAGAAGTATATCTGATTCTTGCCAGAAATAAAAGTAATTACAAGCTTCAGGCTGGCACCTTTCTGTCTACCTCCTGCAAATATTTAAATCAGGATTTTGTTACCCAATGCTTTTGGTAATTAGTTGTTCAGTAGTATTTTTCCACTGCCCACACGTAGCTGTAGATTGCGAAGACCACATCTCCAAACCAGCGCCCAGAGGGGCAGATCTGAGCAATGCTCTTAATTCTGGTCTCAGTGCTGGGATTCTTTGGCAGATATTGTTTTGCTGCCTGAGCTACAAAGTGCTGGAAGAAGATGTGTTGTATGTGCAACTGTTCTAGTTTTTTTCTTTTGCACGACAACATTGGCACCGAGGACTTTGTCTTTTCAGGTTTTTTTTTTTTGTTTTCCTGTACACACACACACACGCACACGCACTTCTTTTTTAACTTGCTGTGAGAAGAAGTTTCATATGACTTTTTCATCTGACAGCCTCTGGCTGAAAATGGTTTTGGCCAGGGATTAATGGATAAACAATCAGTGGCAGAGATTTTTATATACATATTTTTAACATAGCTTTCCAACTGTTCTACAGCAGGGAAGAGTTTGCTTTGTCTTCTGATCTGTAGCAGTCCATCTCTCTCTATCCTCCCAGGCCAGCGGTGACCCAACAAAAGGATCAATGGCAACCTGGTTCCTGCCTGCGTGGGGTGGTGCCTCCCTCAGATAGAGAAGCATTTCTGGAGGCTCTGCTCTGGTTCTGCTCCAGCACTCCCTGATCTCGAGGAAAAATATCCCTTCGTATTTTTAAAGCGTGTCTGCTTTGGCCACACAATCATGAATTGACTTCTGGTCTTGCCTTTAGGTGAAACCGACCCTTCTTCTCATGCACTGACTCTTCTCTATTAAGCATTTCACAGACGCCAATTAGGCTGTGCTTTGTTTTACCATGCAAGGCCCAGGGTGGGTGTTATCTCACCCTCCCACCAACGATTGTCTTTCATAACCCTGTGCTGCAGTATTTGCTTTCTAGGACATCTACACGGAGAGCAAGGGGGATGTGGCTGCTGTACAACTTCCTTGGCTAGTGCAAATGCCAGATTGGAGACCTGGGGTCCTCACCTCATGTTTACTTACAGCAAAGCTGCACCTTGTGTGAAAAACATGCAAAGTGCAAGCTTGGTCTTATCTTGTGATCTGCAATGCCAGATGCAGCAGCCACAGAGAAGTGGGGCTCCAAACATGACCCTGCCAGAAGTGTCCAGCTCATCCCAGGTACATGAACATGACATGATGAATGACAGCTCCGCCTCCTAATCACCATACTCCTTAGTGTGCTGACTCTCACATTGGAATACAGAGATTTTGCAAATGTTAGACTTTATATCTCTCACCTTCCCCTCAGAGGGAAATGCATTAAAAAAAATCATCCTGCAGATCCACAAGAAGATGTGAATAACATAGCTTGGCAGCAAAGCACTTCAAGAAATGAAAGCCCTGAGAACCCTTGCCAGCTCCTGAGTTATTTCTAACTTGGTTTCCATCATAGTGTGGAAAAGGTTTTGGCAAGGCAGCTCTCAACAGGAGCAGAATTCAACAGGCAGAGTCTGCCAGGCAGTGACAGTGGGTCACTTGGCACCCTCAGAGCAAAGCACAAAGTGTGGTACATGGAGTCCATACGCCGACTAGGGAGAGAGGAATGGGCTGTAGAAGCAGTGCAAGAAAGGGCAGGTGGGAGAGAATAACAGGACAAAGTTAACTAGATTTCCAGTCTTCCCAAGCGCCTGCTACTCTCTACCATCTTCTTTCTTCTGCAACTGGTCTTGGTCCCTCTTTCCAGGAAGCCACCAACAGCCTGTATAATATTGTATATAAAATTTTGAAGGACTTGTGGGAAGGCAGGGGGAAGAGAAGGTTTTGGAAATCCTTAGAGGACTATTGGAGTTGTGATGGATGGTATATTTATTCAAACAATTTTATATTTGCTTAAGAAAGCCTGCTTTTCCTCAGAATGGCCACAAAAGGAACTATTAACAATAAAAGTCCAAGGAGGCTGTGCAACTTTCAAATGCTTTCCTAATGATCCCTAATGGGCAGTGTGCACTTTCCAGGCTCTAGTTAACCCCACCAGGATAGGAAATGCAATAAAATTATAATTTTAAGTCCTGTAGTTCATTAAAATGGAAGACCTTTTGGATTAATTTCAGAATTTCAGGGTGCAATTGAGACCCCCAAATGAGACGCTTCAAAGCACAGCAGCTGGAAAAGCAGCTAAAGAAACAAACACACTATTTATATCATCTAATAGTGACAATTTTCTACACCTAGTCAATTTATTCTTCCTCCTGATGTCCTTGCTCTGAAACTCGCAGGTCTTATATTTGCTTCCTCCTACAGTAGGCTGTAATTAGTAACTTAGGTATGTTTGAAGCATTATTTAAAACAGAATGGCTTTTTGTGAAAGGAGCCTGAAAGCAGCGTCTGCTGGTTGGATATATTGGTCTTATTTTACTGTCTCACGTCAAGGCTCTGTTATCTTTGATTAATGCTGCAGCTGATGTGCGTGGGTCTGTTCGCTCTGCCGAGCATGGGCAGCTGGCAGAGCTTCGCTTCCACAGCGTGGTTAACTTTGCGCTTCACTTTGGATCCTCATCTGAGCCTGCCCAGCGCTGCCGGCGCCTGCTCAAGGACACTGGGCTCTGCCACAGCTCGGGGTCTCGCTGGCATCCCGTGCCCTCAGCCCTCCCGCAAAGGTCCCTCTGCTGCTCCCCTTTCTCCTTGCTGCCCAAGGCACATCGACTGGCAGGACAACTCATCCAAAGGGCAAGCTTGGAGCAGCTCCTAAAAATACCCAAGAAAACCCCATCTCACTTTTGCAAATGCTGTGCTGGCACTTGCGCAGCCAGGGGACAGTGGTGGGCCTGTCCCACTGTCCCAGCCTGCGAGCGCTGGTCCCTGGTGAAGGAGGAGACACGGCCACTGGCATCCCCGGCACATGACCCACCGAAAAGCAGTTTCTCCTCTGCCTGGAATGAGTGACCTGTACGAACAGGCAAAAAGGGACTGACCAGTCTTGAATTTCAGCTGTCAGCTGACTGCAGTGAACTGCTTGCAAGGGGTACAGCGGCCAAGAATTACTCATGGAAATAATTCCACAATCAGCTTTGAATAACTATAGGAAAACTGTAAGCTGTTCAAACAACTCAGAAGAAGGACCATATGACATGCTATCAACTCAGCTTCTGCCCAGGGCTTCATTTCATGCCTTAATTACTGTAATTTCTAGCTCTGTGGCCTCGATGTCTCCAAACGCGCCCAAAGAAAGGGATGGCCTCATGCTGTTGTTTTCCAAAGTGCTCTTTGGCTCCCACCTAACTACCACTGTCCTCTTAAGTTTTGCCTGCATTGCAAACCACACGAGTGTGTGCACCACTGATGCACCCGGGTTTGAAGTCGTCAGCTTGCGCAAGGGGGCCCAACTAACTGCAGGAGCATCGCTCGGGATGGCAGCCAAGTTCAGTGTTTCACACTGCCCTCTCCATTGCTGCATTTTACTGCACGAGCAGTGTGGGAGCTTGCCAATGTAAAGGCAGCTCAGCTGTCTTCAGAAACAGTAGTCACTTCACTGGATGGTGGTGCAGACGTCAACTGTGGATGGAGTAAAGCAAACTTCATGTCTGTACCCGCAATGCTATCTGCTGCTTTGCCCTATACTGTCTTTCAGCCCCCATTTCCCATCCTCAAATCCTCCCCGGCTCTTGTACCCCCATCACCTTGCTTTCTCTTTGTACCCTTTGTATGCGTGGTCCTTTATGTTCCCACCAGCCCTGGTGATCTCTCAGAGATCCCCTGGCAAAACCACAAAGTACCTCCCTCTCCCCTGCTTCAAATACTCTTTCCACACCAGCATTTGAGGGGAAGGTCCCATACGGGTAGGTTGGTGAGGACACCTTCCTCCTCAAGCTAAGCAAGGCTGCACGAGCCAGCTGTCACAAGTCACCACATTCTCCTTAACATCCCACCACAGAGCTGCCCCCTACATGGGGAGAGGGCTGTGTTACCTCAGTAGCTCTGCTGTTTTCTTGGGAAACCCTGTGGCGAATTACCCCAGTGGTCTTCTGGGATGGTGTGCTTCTTTTATACCACTGTTTATCTTGGTCTGCACCCCAGGGTGTGTCGAGTAGGTTAAAAGTTGTTTTAACTTGTATGGGGAAAAACCCTATTTGGGCCAGCTTTTGGGGGAAAGCTAACCTTGAAGTTACCTCACACCAGCCGTGAAACAGTTAGAGGTTGACTGAAAACTGAAGTATTCTTGTTAAGAGTGTCTAAATCCATTTGCCAGACCTGTACACCATCAGATGTCAGAGTATCCTGAGATTTAGCTTCGAGTGCCCCCTTTCCCCTCTTAAATGTCATATAATCTACGCAAGACAAGAGGTGCTATTATGAGGGTGGTTTGACCTGCCGCGTTAAAACACAGATCGTAGCTGAGGAATTTCTGTATGAAGCCTATAACCTCTGGCTGAACCGGAGTGTGCCTTTCAGAAAGGAATCCAAGCTTTTGCTGAAAGACCCCCCAGCCCACACAGTCCACATCCGCTCTAGGTACGCTGCTGAAATACTCATCTGTACGCTCTCTGTGTTTGTGTGTTTAAAAACAAAAGCCACCAAAGGTACTCTTGGCCAGATTCCTGTGGGGGACTTCAGTATACAAAGTGCTAGCCACATGCTTAAGACCTGCACGTGCTGGTGCTTCCAGAGCAGTGATCCGTTGCTTCCTAAACTTGTCAGTGCTTATGGTTTTACTGGTAGAGGAGGTCCACACAAATGAGCCCTCGTATCATAGGCAACAGGCTGGTCAGGCTCACATCCAAGCCCTGGCAGATCTGAGCACCATGTATTTCCCTGCCCATCTCATCTCTGGAGTTGCTTGCAACACATGATTGTACACAAACACGGAGACCCCACTTCTTCCTTCCTGCTGTCCGGTAGCATACTAATGTCCCCATTGGGAGTGTGGGAGGTCAGGCTGGAGCTCCTCTGCTACCTCACATAGAGCAGAGATTTTGAGTTGTGATCTCTTACAGATGCCCTAACCACAGGATTTTCAGAGATGCTCCCATAACTCTTCCCAGTTAAACATTAATGGGCAAGAAAGTATTAGGAATTCCCCTAATATTCAACACCTCATACAAAGTAGAGCTGGTTAACTGGGAGAGAATGAGTTGCACGTTGCGGAACACTATGTCACTGCAGTGAACCTAACCCTACTCTCAACTTGAATTTAAACCAAATTCCAACTACTGTCTTTCATCATATTTCTGATGTCCAGATTAAAGAGCAATTAATTGCTTGCTTTTAACCTCGTGTAAGTATGTGGCCTGCAGTTCTTTGGTTGCTTTAATCTGACAAATGCAAATCAGAGCTCCCTGTCCTCCAGACCTGATGGTTGGTCTGTGGTGCCTCAGCGCTGGTGTTGTAGGTCTTGCAGTGACCTGACCTGAACACAGCAAAAGGATTGTTCCTCAGCCAGATTGCTTCTCCACTCACTCATAACACAGCCGTACAAAGAGCAAAGGTGAGGGGAGCGACCAGAGGAGTGGGGAGGAGAGGGCACTGAAAGTCTTGTCTGACCCTTCCAGTGGCAGTAAAGACTCCTCTAGGGTGATGACAGACTTGTGTTCCTCAGTGGACCTGTCTGAGAGACTCCCCAAACTCCCATGAACACTCTGGTGGATAAAAGGGCGCCAAACACAAATTAGCTGAAATTGAAAAACTCTGCAGTTCCGTGGCAGAGCTGGGCAAGTTTGGCATGGCTAGACCCAGATTTCTTTGGTGCATGGCAGTGTTGAAGGACATGCTTACAGTACAGCTAAAGAGAAATCTTAGCTCTGCTTTAACTGGATTAACATGCACACTGCAGCTCACCGTGGGAACTGGGCTGCCCATGGGTTGCACTACCTCTGGCTTCTTAAATCCTTTTCTGGAAAGGAGAGGAATAATCCTTCATTCTTCTTTTGAGGACAGCTAGAAACATTCTGAGATGCTGTAGGAATATAAGCAAAACATGAAACACTTATTTTTACTCTTGTGGCTATTACAAGGAGAAGAACGGCTGCAAGGACATTTTGTGAAGGATTTTCATTGGTCTTTTCTGGTGCTTTTCAGTGCTAGATCGACTTGGGCTTGCCCTGCGATGTACTGAATTGTCCTGGTACACCTGGTAAAGCTGAGCACCTACTGCTTTATTTCTTTCTTCACTTCTGTCCCACCTGTCATCTACCAATACCACAGACCTTTGGAAGTTATTTCTGACAAGGTCATATCTGTGGGTATGGGGGTTTGGGGACAGATAGAAAGAGACTTCTTGTTATGAAATTCAGATTTGGTGAAATCTTAGGTTTTCTAGAGTTCTTCCCATCTTCTCAAAACCTTTCCAGTTGGAGCAGCAGCAATAATCTCTGTGGAACCGGGAAGGATATCCTGCCTGCCTGCTAAGATGTACTGTGCCACTTGATTCATGTCCATGAAAGAGAGGAATATCTCCTTCAGGAGCCTTTACAGAGGAGTCTATTGCAGAGAGGAGTATTTGATGCTATTCTAGAGTTATGCTGCTCCAGTGTTCTGAAGGGCTGTAGGTAAACTTTTAATGGTGTGAGTCCTCCTTTGCTCCAGTCCGAATTCATGCTATAAATCTGTAGAGACAAGAGGATGTGGTTAAAAATTTCAGGGGACTGATCTAATATCTTGCTGCAAACAAAAGGCATGCTCACGCTGTTGCCCCTGGTTGTGAGAGCCCTCTGGCTCTGGCTTGTCTGACAGCTTGGTTAGCTGATGCAATGTGCCATCTGCTAGAAAACTAACTCAGCAGAAGGAATTGATTAGTTTTCTGCCGGACTAGTGAGCTGAACTGGTCCTGCCGTGACCTGGTGAGTGCTGCAGAGGGTGCATGAGGAGCAGGAGTAGGTGCTGGAGGAGGAGTGGTGGTGGGAGAAGGCTCACCCATGCTTTCTCTAGAGGTAGCCAGGCACAGGGCTTGTACAGCTATCAAAGGCCACAGAGGGGCCTTGCTTCTTGATTATTGCAACGAGATGGCACATTTTGGAATAACCTACTTGCTGCAAGAAGCAAACATAGTCTCCTCTCAAAGTTTTATTTTTCCAATTTACTACTGAAGCTCTATCGGAAACAACAGCCACACAAGTGTAGCCGGGTCACAAAGAGGAAATTCTTGAGTGATGTAACCAGCTGGGGCTCATGAAGGTGCTTTGCAAACCCAGGCCATGTAAGATGCTGCCAATGTGTGGCTCAGTAACTTCAGTAGGAATTAATTTTCTTTTGGATTATTTTGGGGCAGGATAATTCTGATTTATTACCAGCTGGTTGCATTTCTTCTTTTAGGATCATCTTTTTAGGTGCCTGCACATCATTCAGATTCCTACATTAAGCAATTAATTCTTTGATTATTTTTTTTTAGCTTCACCCCAGTGAGATGAGCTTTTCTATTAGCTACCCCTCACCCCCAAATCAGTTCATCTTGATAAAATCAGCAAACCAACTACATCCAACATCAGCAATATTTGCACTTTATTAGGTCACCCAAAGTAGTGGATAATAAAGTTAGAGAGCTGTGTTTAGCTGAGACCACATGCTGAGTTTCACTCCAGAGGAAGGCTCTGCAGTGGAGCTATAAATCCCCGGACATAGCATAGAAGTGCTAATGGACCCTCAGTTTCAGTGCCACTACCAGGCAATAATATCTGTAATAGCAGCTAACAAAGATACAACCAACCAAGCTCTTCAGGGTTCAGCAACTGCTCCCAGGGTTGGAGCAGAGCTCATTTATTTTCTTCTCTTCATTCCACTAGAGCAGCTCCAAGCCGTGACAGCACATGGGGATAATTGAAGTAAAAGTGCTCAACCCTGACTGCCCAATCTTCTCATAAAACAATCCCAGGATTGTTCTGGGGACCGTTGGCACAACAAACCTTGCACCGCAAATTCTGCTCCATAATTAGCAAGCAGTTGCTGTCATGGCTGTCAGATGGGTTTATGTGACGAAGTGAATAGAACAACAATTGACTGTCTTCCCTTGCAACCAAGGAGAAGAAACCGCTTTGAGTGAAGCTGACAATTATGTAAAAGGAACTAAATGAATTTGGCTTACGGTTCACACTTACCCCTCACAGATGGAAGGCAGGACCTCTGAGGCCCGTTTCTGAGTCCTTGCCCCTTTGTACCTGACTAGTCGCTGGCTAAGTGCCTAATGAGGCTCAGAGGAAACAAAACCAGTACTGAGGGCTTTTTATTGTCTTTCTTGTCTTTATAGAGCAGGGAATTACCATGTGGTTTGCATCCAAGTTCAAAATCTGATCTTATCGCCCAAAGTTGATGACAGACACAACTGTGCTTTTATAAGAACAGAAAGACTAGTCATACTGTGAGTTGGACAACAAAGATAGGTAGAAAACTGAAGAAGCAGCTTTGGGATTTTGAGATACTCCATTTACACATATGCCTTTCCAAGCTATCTATACACATGGCAGTCCTGTTAAGTGTTTCTCACCCATCCACTGGTGGTAGTGGTGGAAGCAGCAATGTTGAGAGGAGTCTGGGTATCTGTTAACATCTTACCATTAGGAATTTCTAATCTTGTCTATGGCAAGCCTCATGAGGAACAGAGAAACTGACTTTCTTTGGGCAGTAACAACTGCAGCTGCTGCTGGAATTGATAGAAAGATAGGCTTAGAGAATAGGAAGTCTTAGGGATTAATACATGCTAATCCTGATCCTGATCTCATTGCAGTAGGAAAGCACTTAAGACCAGGGATGAGCAAACTGGGCTACTTTTTACATTCAGAATGAGAATTAGAATCATAGAATCATTTAGATCATTACCATTAATCATAGAATTCTTTCTTTTGCTCTGCAATACATGGGATGTTACTCAGAAAATGGTGTCCCAGTACTATATGACATGTGGGAGCATGCTCATGGCCCGTAGAATTTCCTGAGGACCAAAGAGCTCCTGTCACCTATACCCAGGCAGTTTCTCTGCACATCCCAGACTCACCAGGAATAAATAGACAGAGCGCAGCTGCCCAGGGGCTTCAGTGAATCCTGACATGCTGGAAACTGCCTGAGTGAAGTGATTAAACTGGTAAAGGCAGAGTTTGGGATGTGTAAAAGAAATGAGCTGGGGATGTGGGGTGAAGCATAGAGATGCAAGAGCTGCTTTTTCTTTGCTGCCACCCAAGTCTGCCCTTTTGTATAACCCTGGACAGGGAGAATGCCTGAATGAAGCATCAAACAGCTTCCCTGCTCTCCTCTCTCTTGTGCAGGAGAGGTGTACGGAAAATCCAGGTGCCTGTGTACGGCATCCCAGCTCTCACTGCACACGGGCTCTCCTTCCCCAGCACTCCTCGTGGTAAATGCTTCCCTTTCTCAGAGTCTTCCTGACTTCTGGGCTGCTTGCTGGTTACAGCAGTATCCTTCTGCTTCAGGAAGCTTTGTCTAGTTTATCATTAAAAGTTACTCAATCTCTCACTAGATAGTTAAGATCTGGTTGAGGATAGCATGGAACCTAGCCTGTGCTAGCTTTATGTTTTCCTCCTTTTGCATTTCTTGGGGAGCTGGTGTGAAGAGCCTCAGATCCTACCTGTCAGGCAGGGTGTCTATGGCAAGGTTATAAGCGTGTTCCACAAAACAAGCACCTCATATATCTGCAGACATGCATGTAATCTTGCCCTCTTCTTATACACCATCCTTCCTGTGTGTCTCTGTGGATTCTGCTGTAAAGCTAACCAAAACAGATCTATCCCCTGAACATACCGAATCTGTAAGATAAGTCTTTGGAATACCTGTTTATAAAAAACTGGCGAATTCAGGTCTAAATATTTGGGTGAAATCCCAGAGCTTTCAGTGCAAAATTCAGTTCTCTCCATTCCAGCTGTATCTGTCTCTTTCAAAGTGCCACGACCTTTTTTTAACTGTAAAATTAGCTCATTATAACTTGCAGTTTTCAAAACTGGCTGTAGATCTTGGAGCTGAAACTGTGTCAAATATTGAAGGGTTTGGCTTCTTTAAATTGTAAGTGTTTTAAAGGGAGGGAGAAGAGAGGATTGTACTTGAGAAATATTTTCATGTAATGCAAAAAACCAGCTGGCAGACACGGGTGACTCTGTTCTGCGAATTTATAGAAGCTTTTACCAGAAACTTTCATAAAAGGAAAACCCAAGAGGACCTGGGGAAGGGGGGCTACAAATGGTGTTTGTCTTTTCTGCTAGTGAGAGCTAATACACAGCAGCTCCCCTGAGGTACCGGTACAGTGAAGAGAAGACACATTAGTTTTGTCATGGGGTAAATTCACTGAGAGATTTAGGGCTGACCCATCAAATTTATCTCATGATAAAATGAAAGTGCTTTTATTTTCCCTTTTTACTTCGACTTCGTTAACAGGCGTTAGCTGCCCCAAGGCAAAAAAGCAACTTTTGCGGTGAAGTCAAGCCAGAGGGTCCTGCTGAATTCGCTGGAGAATAGAATGTGACACACTGTTTACTTTCTCTTCCAAATGCATTATTTATATGAATGTTGTAGCAATTATGTGATTATACAGAAGTTAATGCACAACAATAAACCAAAGGATCATCAAAGAAATGCTAATAGCAGGGAATGGTTTTTGTTTAAATTGTGGATTCACATTTCTTTTTCCCTTTTCCTTGAGGGCTACAAGAAGAGAAGATTTGCAAACCTAATAAAAGATTCTGCAAATGTCAAATCTTTGAATATAGGAAAGGAAATGAAATCCATGTTCCCGTCTCTCTGTCTCTCCCACCTCCCTTGAAATATGAACAGCTTCAGAAAATGGACTCATTTATTTCACCTTTTTGTTTTGGCCTAAATGTGGAGCATAACAAGAGTGATTAAGTGGCTCTGGGGCTAGGTCCAAGGACCCAGGGACCGGGTGAGTTTCTCCTTAATCTTTCCAGGGAGAGTGAAGGGCTTGAGGAGGACTGGACAGATCCTGCACGTCAACACCTGGTTGCACAGATGGTGTTGGCAACAGGGATTCGACTTTTACAGCCATGGGCCTTTCTTTGAGAATTGAGTACTGCTAGGAAGAGATGAGATCCACTTAACTAAGCAGGACAAAACATCTTTGCCAACAGGCTGGCCAACCTGGAGAGGAGAGATTCAAACCAGCAATGGCAGAAAAGGGAGATGACAACTTACAAAGAAGTGGTTACGTGGCAGGCCAGGGTTGCAAGCAAAGGGCGCAGGGTGGAGTGGACAAGAGAGACCTCAAAGCCAATAAATGAGATAGAGGGGAGCCCACCCCAAGCATACGCACACAGATAAGGAAGAAGAGTCCAGAAAAGATGACTGATTTGCAAGAACCATCTCCTCCAAACTCAAGAACGGTTAATCCTGATGTGCAGAAAATCAAAGGCAGAAGGAGGCTTGTATGGATGAGCAAGGAGCTCCAGACAAAACTCAAGCATAAAAAGGAAGTACACAAGAAATGGAAATAGAGTCAGGTGACCTAGAAGGAATATGAAGGCATAGTCCAACAGTGCAGGGATGGTGTTAGGAAAGGCCATTCAAGGGACCTTGACAGGCTGGAGAAATGGGTTGATGAGAATCTGTGTCAGGGCAATCCCAAACATGGATACAGACTGGGTGATGAGTGGATTGAGAGCAGGCCTGCAGAGGAGGACTTGGGGGTACTGGTGGGTGAAAAACTGAACACGAGCTGGCAATGTGCACTCACAGCCCAGAAAGCCCCCCGCATCATGGGCTGCATCAAAAGAAGTGTGAACCGCTAGGCCAAAGGCAGTGATTCTCTCCCTCTACTCCATTCTGGTGAGACCTCACCTGGAGTACAGCTCTGGGGTCCCCAGCATAAGAACAACATGAACATGCTTGAGCACATCTGGAGGAGGGCCACAAAGGTGATCAGAGGGCTGGAGCGCCTCTCCTGTGAGGAAAGGCTGAGACAGTTGGGGGTTCATCCCAGAGAAGAGAAGGCTCTGGGGAGACCTTATTGTCTGGAGACCTCAGGCCTTCCAGTACCTGAAGGGGGCTACAGGAAAGCTGGGGAAGGAGTGGAGCAATAGGACGAGGGGTAATGGTTTTAGACTGAAAGAGGGTAGATTTAGATTAGATACTAAGAAGAAATTCTTCACTGTGAGGCGGTGAGGCACTGGAACAGGTTGCCCAGAGAAGCTGTGGATGCCCCATTCCTGGAAGTGCTCAAGACCACATTGGATGGGGCTTTGAGTAACCTGGTCTAGTGAAAGGTATCCCTCCCCAGGGCAGGGGGGATGAAGCTAGATGATCTTTAAGGTCCTGTCCAATCCAAACAGTTCTATGACTATATGAACCCCATGAAGTTTAACAAATGGAAGTTTCAAGTCCTTTTTCTGGTGAAAAATAACCCTATGTACCAGGGCAGGATGGTGGCCAGCCAGCTCAAAAGCAGCTCTGTAGAAGAGACTGTGTCAGTTCTGATGGACACCAAGTTTAACATGAACTACCAAATTGCCCTTTTGGCAAAGGTGGCTAGTGGTATTCTGGGCTGCATCAGGAAGCACATCAATAGCGGTCAGGGGGTGTGATCCTTCCCCACTCCCCAGTCCTGGTGAGATGCAGCTGGAGTACTACGTCCAGTTCTGGGTTCCCCAGTACAAGAGAGATATGGACATACTGGAGAGAGTCCAGTGAAGGGCCATGAAGATGATTAAGGGACTGGAGGACCTGCCATATGAGGGGAGGCTGAGAGAGCTGGGAGTGTTCAGCTTGGAGAACAGAAAACTCAGAGTGATCTTACTCAGGTTTATAAATACCTGATGGGAGGGAATGAAGAAGATGGAGCCAGGCTAGTTCAGTGGTTGGCAGTGACAGCACAGGAGGCCGCTTACAAAAGAAAAACTATTCTACTGTAGGGATGGTTAAAGGAAGACTAGAATTTGATGTACCACAAATTTACCAGATGCTTTTAGCTATGATCTGTAGTGTAGTAGTACAAAACCTTTCTGTTTCACGGAATTTCACTGAATTTTTAGAGTTGGAAGGGACCATAGAGATCATCTAGTCCAACTCCCCTGCTGAAGCAGGATTG
>JAOXNO010000013.1:16312745-16353324 GCA_028565335.1 Limnodromus scolopaceus | reverse complement strand
AACTTATGCCCATTGCCCCTCGTCCTCTCACTGGCAACCACTGAAAAGAGTCTGGCTCCCTCCTCCTTCAAACCACCTTTCAGATACTTATAGACATTGATAAGGTCTCCCCTCAGTGCCTATAAGTCTGTTGATGCTCAATAAAACAATTTTCAGAAATTTTAATTCACTCTAAGTGAGGACTTGAGACAGTGCAAGCTGGCATTGTCAGAGTTGCTTTTTTAATTCATGAAGGTTTATTTGGTCTGCTGAACATTATTGAAGATATGCAATGTTCTCACAGTAAAAGATCTTATTTAACTTCAGCATTGAATATGCATTTTATGAAGGGAAAGTATGAATTATTAATTGAAAAGTTGCAAAACTTTAAAATTTCTTTCAAAAGGCTTGCCAGTCTAAAAAGAAAACCTGAAGAATTGAATGATTATTGTGCAAGAAAATCTTCTCTACAAGAAGCAATGCTTGTGAAGTGCTAGAGGAACTAATGGCGCAATGGTAAATCACTGACCAAATAGAAAGAGTCTGATCATGCATCTCTAGCTCTTAAAAGCAGGTGCAAATACCTTTTACTTCCTTAAATTGGCTACTAACTCTATGTCCTACTCAGTGGTCAAATGAGATTTGTAAATCTCTTTGAAATTTTAGACAATATTTATTTAAAATAAAAATTTCAGATTGGACGGACATGACCTGATACTTTTCCTTTAATCATTCTATTGGCATATTATTTACAGTTATGCTATATAAAGTTCTGAGTTCAGAAACCTGCAAAGTGAATTGGGTTTACCCTTGTGCAAATTAGTCAGGATGACTTTCTTTTCTTCCCTCCTGCCTCCCCTTCAAATATTGTATTTGATGCTCTTTTCCCATTGAACAGCAATACATTAAGGATTTACAGTTCCCAGCCTGACTGGTAGTTCCAAGTTTGGAGCACTAAGAAGAAACTACTTGCTTCAAGAGGGTGAGAGTAAAATCATGGGCAGGGGCAAGGCCTGTGACAGGAAAGCTTCCTGTACCCCAGGGCTTTGCAGGAGCTTTCACAGAGCTCCTCGTGTTAGGAGGAACCCTCTGCCCGGTGTCAGCTATACCTTAGCAAGTGCAGCCTGAACGAGCTCAGCTTCCTCAAGACTCACAGGAGGCAGCGCTAGTACAAAGCTCTCCCTGCAATGTTTTCCAGTCCCTCTGCCTGCAAAGGTAGTGGTGTGGGACTGGGGCCCTCAGGAGTTGTGCTATCTGCTTCAGCATCACTGTTCAAGGTGAAGAAAGAGAGCACATCTGTCCCCCCTGCTGTGCCAGCTCAAATGCAATTTGAATTGCTCCCTTGCTTCGGAGCCTTGATAATGCAGGTGAAGGTGTCAAATCTGAAGCCACGGATTTTCAGATTAGTGGGCACAAAAGTAGTGTCATGAACAGGGTGATGGAAAAAACCTGTTTGCCCGTACTGGTAGAAATACTCTCCATTAAAAGAACATGGATTGCGTAGTTTGTGGCCAAGCGTTTGCAAGTACCCCTTAGAATAAGAAGCATAATAAGGCAAGCTGCGCAGACCTTTTTTAGAATCAATCCTGCATGGTGGTCCTTCAGCTGACGCAGTAGGCTACGAAGCATCCAGGAAACCCAGCTTTGCATCCCAAACCCTCCTGCTCATTGCTGGTGCCTGCTTGATACCGTGTTGCATTGCGGTGCTGAGCATGGGCACGGTGGGAGAGAAAGTAAGAGCTTTTTAAAAGTCAGTGGGAGTCTGACTGCCTTGAAATCAGTGACAAGGGTTTCAGTCTGGAAATGCGCTGCTGCCTAGTGGGTGGTGGAAACGACGGTGGTGTCTTTGAAAGCGTGGTTCTATTCCAGACCTTTTGCTCGTGCAGTGCAGTCAGCAGGCTGGGGACCCCCAGAGTACCCTCACCCTTCTGTTGCCTTGACCTGCTCTTTCCTCCCACACCATGTGAGATAGCCATGGGACAGCAGACACAGACCATGGGCTGTAAAGCAGCGTTTGTGGTTTCTTTGGATTTTTCAAATTAAGTGAGACAGTCCAGGTTCATACTGGGGAAATCCAATTGGGTTTTTCAGTGGTGACTCAGAGCGGGGTTATTTCTAAGCAGTGAAAAACATTGTGACCTGCAACTCATAGCAGATAAGTAAGCAAAATGTTACGCATACTGGAATGTGTTGTCTCTGGCACTGAAAAGATTACAAATTTTGCATCTCATATGATAACAGTGAATGTTAGAGGCTGAAATTCTGCTCCTATTTTGAACTGTACAGCCCCAGAGAGGTTACTCTTAGCTTATGCCATAATTTTTTGATTAAGAGTTTGCTTTGTTTCTGTTTTATATCCTGCTACTGTTAACTCTTTGGGGCCCATTCTGCTTTCTATCGAAGTTAATCAGGGTTTTCACATTGAGTTCAGGGGGAAGCAGGACTTGACCTTTATTGAATATCAATTGGAAATGGAATCCAAGCTTGTCTTCTGGAGACTGTTCTATTTGCTGTTGGAGGCCATGCCTGAGTTATTTGAGTACTAAAAACTTGGCAGGAATGCACCCTATAGATTACTTTTTGACTCTGAGAGGAGTTCAGTGAATATTATTACAATTCTAGCACTAGCCTTTCCTACCTCTGGCTTCAAATTGGTGTCTTATTCTCTGCGGGTGTCAGTATGAGACCTTAGGCAGCTGGGTATAGTGGTCTCAATTCCGTAAACTAGCACTAGACCTCCTGTGACTTGGAAACGTGCCGGAGAGGAGGCAGCGCTGCTACCTGTTGAGCAGGGGAAGCATGACAGACTGCGCATACAGCTAATGCTCAGTCTGATAGAAAGAGCTCTTCTGAAGCTGTAGAGCCATGTTTTGGTTTTACTCTACTTTTCCTCAGTAAAGACAGTAGCTTAAACATCCTGTTTTCTGGCGTGCCAGCCTTACGGACAATCTAAATTCAGAAGCTGCTGCTTTGCTGAACAAACAGTTAAGGAAGATGAAAGGGATCCAAGGAAACTCTGAAAACTATGAAATTAAATTAATTTTACTGTGCTTTGGTAATACAGGAAATATGCAGATGTAGGCAAAATAATAAACGTGTCTACATGAATTTCTCTTTCTTGAATCCTTCACTAGGCTTGAACACGTTTTTTACTGGAGCACAAAGGAATCTCTGTTTTCGCTTCCTCTTCTTCAGATCAAAGATCCTTCTTCAGGTGAATCCAGGTTGTTTCTTCCTCACTAAGTTACAATGTCTGTAATATAAGAGGTCTCAGATTGTGGCACAGTGGCACAGAAAGGCCAGTGGGAACAAGCAGAAAAGTTATAACAAGCAGAGGGAGTATTGCTTTATCGTATTCCTCCCCTCCGTTACTTTCCGTTTCCTCCCTGCCTCCTCAGTGCTGGTCGTTCAGTCGTGTCAGCACTCGTCAGCTGTGCCAGGCGCCTTGGCTCAAACCCCAAAACCAATCTGAAGGGACTTGAACCCATTTCAGATGCTTTCTGGGAAAATGCTCAGGAAGTTTTCCTGGGTAGCCCTCTCTTACGGATACTTGACTTAAACTAAATAGACCAAGACAATATTTGAGTCTTGAGAACGGCAGTTAAGGTACTTGGGTGACAGGGAAGGGAAACATGGCATCCAAAGCCTCCTTCAGGACAAGGTCTGCTCCTTTGCTGTGTATGAAGGGCACAATCTGAGAAGTAGAAACTGGGATGCTCAGAAACGCCTGCCCAGAAAATGCATACTTATGCATGCAGGGCACTTTACTCTTGGATGCTTATGTGGTGCTGAGTGAGGGCTTTGAGAGTCTAAATTTTGGACTTTGCCATTTAAAGTAGTACTTAGGCAGCAGCTAGGTATTTAGCTCATTCTGTGGATAGCCCATGAGGAACTAAACTTGGAGTTGCGGAGTTTGGGGTTGAGGCTATAGGGAGCACTGTATTCTAAATTTGAACTGAAATATTTTCTGACTTTGCCACCAAACATAAAACCCCAAATCTATGTTAGGCTTGAAACACTTCATATGTAATGTGAAGCCACAGGAGATTTATTTTTTCTTTTGGAATGTTTGAGGCAAATCGCCTGAGTCTTTTTGGATTTAAAATGCAGAGAAAAACAGGCACGTTTCTGACTTCTAAAAATACACTCTAAAGAGAGGAAAGTCAGTAGGTTCAGAACAAACTCAGTGACCCTGTACAAAGGACAACGAGGTCCTGACAGCCAGTCTAACCAGTAGCGCTACACTGGATAAACTGAAGATGTTGTGTACAAGGTGACTTAAAACAAAACCCTCTTCTTTTAGTGAGGTATGGGCCTATTTTGCAGTGAACAAACCTTCCTGACCAGGAGTAGCTCCACTTTGCAGGGAATACGTTTTCTTTCAGTTTATGGGCACATTGCTATTTTTCTTTTGGCAGGTCTCCCACTCTTGCCTCACCACATTGCTTCATACCTGTCAGCTTCTCTTTGTACCTGGGTGCCCTCCGCTGCTTCTTGGTCATCTTGACCAGATGTCATCTCTGTTTAAATGGTGGCAGGGAGCCAGGGAATGCTCCTTTGCAAAACCAGAAAAAAGTAGTGAATTCACAGCCAACACAATAACCCTACATGGACATCTTTGGAGAGCCTGGAGTTGATTGCCCTCTTCCAAAACTGGCATGTTCAGTCCTGTCTGCAAGAAAGTCACCAAAATCCTAGAACACACCTCCGAGCAGTCGGTGGAAAGGGCGCTGCTGACAGTGAGTCAGGAAAGAAGAACGTAGTGGGGAAGTACCTGAGATCTGGGGACTGGCATGCAAACGCCAGGCAGCCTACAGATGGGAACAGCAATAAATATGCCCTGCTCTGCCATCCAACTGCAGAGGGACACGTGCACTGAAATGCTTGCTTATTTTGGAAAGAGCTGAGAGTTTTCTTTTTCTGCTTGGCCAGTCTTAAAATGTTAATTTCCCTGTGACATCAAATCCCATAATCATTGGTCACCCAGATAATCTTGATAATTTTCTTTCCGGAGTTATTTCCCGTTCTTTCTCTCTCTCATCCTGTTATGACCCCCTTCAAGAAATGGGCACCAGAGAAGCCAGAAAGTTCAGTGCGTTTCATGTCAGGCATGTTTATTGTAGCAGAACAATTACCACAGGATCCTATTAGTTTTATAGTGGTTTTATGCTGATTTGAAGATACCAGATGTAAGTGTAATGCAACGATAGCACTCCAGTTTGACATGGGTCATGAAGGGCAAAATTGCTCGGTAGGGACTACCCTTTGAGCCACAGCTCACACCACCCAGCTCAGTAGCAATATTGCTCCTCCTCTCACCTTCTCGTTGCCTTTTGGAGCCCAAACTGTCTTCATGTGCCAAAGATCTGCAACTGGACTGACACTGCGAGAGCAGGAGGACAGCTGGGGAGTGTGGTGAGGGCAATTGCTTGCTGGCTGAATGCTGCCACCGAACAACAAAGTGCTCTGCTCACGGATTATACAAGGTGGGAAATGTTTTCAAAGCCTCCTCCTGTCTCAGAAGGGGAACTGCCATCTCAAAAGGAAGGAAGAAAATTAGCATTTTATCAACGGCTGGGTTAACTTTCTCTGACTCCGTCTATTTTCATAGCAGTTGGTTTAAACTATCCCTATAAAGCCACTGGAGAAAGACTGGCACATCCAGAGAGCTCAGGATCTTGTCCCTATTAAAGACTTCTCTTGGGATGGGAAGCCACATAGAGCAATACCACTTTGAATCAAGGTCTACTCACTTTCCTTCTCCAGCTCCTCAGTTTGCCGTGTAATCAAAGTCTCCAGGAAGCTGCTCCCAAAATCTACCTGCCTGCATGGCCACAAACAAGCAGGCATCACTCTGCTCATATTAATCGTTACCCTTATCACAGTCAAGGCATTTGTGCTGAGCAGATCAGAGCGTGGCACGAAGGTTGAGTCCCACACACTCTTTCCTTGGTGAAAAATCCCGTTTCTGAGTGGTTCTGGTTCTGGCTGGCCTTTCCCACTGACTGCCACTGAAACAGATCCAATATGTATTGAAAAAATATGATTTTTGTCTATGAAAATACACAGTGTTAACCTCTTTCATTTTACAACATTAAGTCCCACTTTCTATCTCATATCTAGACTCCCAAAGGTGAAAGGGCAGGCCTTGGATTCACAGGATTGTTGAGAAAAAGACACAACAACCTTTAGCAATGAAGGGTCAACCCATTGTTCAAACAATGAGAACTTCTCTCCTGTAATCTGGATGGTGAAACACTGGGTCAGGGTAGCAAAATCCCAACACTGGGCAGTTTTATAAGCAGGTTTGATCCACGTCAGTCATGGAAGCTCTGTTTTCACTTGATCCAGGTGCTGCACAAGTGGATTGCACAGATTGCACAACCTCTTGCAATCCCTTCCAATCCTGCTTTTTTTTTTTTCAAATAGCATCTGTAAACTAGTGCAGTGCTACCCAGCCTGAAAAATAGGAAGCCTGGCTATGGTTGCTGTGCAACTGAGGTAGTGAGGTCCGGAGGTAGTGACTGATAAGCAGCTGGATTTCGCATTAAGTTGGATGTCTGTAGTCCATTAAAGGGCCAACATGGATCTATACAAGATACTTGTGGTGTTCCACCAAGAGGCCATGCAGATCAGGAAATGCCCACGTACATTATTTAAGCATGAATAACATAAACTACACACGCAAGAGTGCATGCAAGTAGAGCTCTCAGATGTATGTCTTGTGTATAGATGAAGTAACCTACCAGCTGAGAAGAAGCCTAACAGAGGATGATAACAAAAACCAAATGCACAAACCTGCATAAGGAACTGGCTGCATATATATATAAAGTGATATAATTTGGACTTTTTTTGGGCGGTTTTGGTCAGTTAAGAACCTTGACCTCTTTTTCAGGTGTTTGATCAGATTTAGCTCCCCATCTACCTGGGAGCTATGGCGGTAGGTAGGGACCTGTAGCTGTGTGATGAATCGGCTACTGAGCTTTATCACTGGGAAAGCTTTAATACTTATTAAGGTTTAATTCCTTAATCTGTAAAGACAGGAGGATTAGAAACAATGTGGAGCAGCCATGGTTCTGGGTGAGCAGCTGTCCTCAAGGGTGCAGTTGCATGGTGGGCTTCCCAAAGCTCTGAAGGTGGTCAAGAGAGAGGGCAGCCAAACGGAGGACAGACAAAGGTGGGAGGCTCTGCTCTTCTGGACTCAGCCAAAGTCTGTGCATATTTTGCCTCCTTGCTCAGCTGGGCCCAAGCTATTCGTTTAATGGCTATCCACAAATGTTTGCACAAAAGGCTGGGCTGCTTGCTTGCGCAAACTTTTTGGAATAGTTAATCTTCAGTCAGTAAATCATGGTTTGCGAGCAGAAATAAAATAGTGACTAGCAAATATGCAGTGACACAGCTCTCCTCAGCTGTGCCAGCAGATGAGCTGAAACCTGCATGTTCTCCTGTGGCCATGGTGGATACGGGCAGATCATCTCCTGCCTCCTGGCTTGTGACACAGCTCCTCCTGGTCATGTTCAGGCACGGTAACATTTTCTTATATGGGCGGATAACTGGTGCAACTATAATTATAGATAGTAAAAGCATTAGAGAAGATAAAGTCTCCTAGTGAGTGAGTCATGAACAGGAAAAAGGACACAGCTTGTCAAAGGCATCCACAACAACCGGCTAACTCTGCTCTTTCCTCTGATTCAGTGAGGCTGTGATTTGTAGCTCCCGAGCTGCACTTGGGCTCAGCAATGATTCAACTGCAAAAGCTCAGCTCAAGGGATAATGTTAGAAAATTTTAACCTGAGAAAAAAATCCCGCAAACACCACTGTCAGGCACTGTGGTTCTGGTCTTTGTTTGTCCCTCCTCATTGATTTGTTTACACTGGAATGGAAAGGTAAAATAATATTCAGTTTTGTAAACAGATCATCAGTAAAATACCCTTTGTTAATATTAATAAATAGCTTTCTTAAGAAAAACCCCCAAGTCCCTGTGGTAGGTATTAGCCTTTGGTTTCCAGTTACTCAACCTCTTTACAAGTCTTAGAGATCTCATAAACTTTGAATGTTGTAGTAAAAATATTTATGGGGTAAGTCAAAGAAAAACATAAAATTACATTCAAGTTTTGACAGGAGTAAAACTACTTATCCTGCTTATTTTTTATTATAGAAAACTGGATGCTGTGACCTCACTAAAAAATGATAGCTATTTAAGCAGAAAGGTTGGAAAGGATTTTGTGCATGTTAGTATTTCCTTTCTGAAGTATTAATATTTACCTTGGGAAACTCTTAAGTGCTTAATTGGAAAAGGTAGACAAGCAGTGCTAGTGGTGTCGCAGGCTATTTATGTAGGCACAACAAAACTCCGCATGATAATTCCAGATGATACTTCAGTCAGAAGCTATGTTGACCTACATTTTCACTGGTCTGAGATTTGGGCTTTGTAAAGGCTAGATCCACCACAAATACCTGAGTTCCACCTCAAGTGCTCCAATTCATCAGTCAGATTCTAGAAAACCCACTTTTAACTTTTCCCAATCCTGTAGGAGCCTACAACCCCTATAGCCTCCCCGTTTCCACTGGCAGCATGTCTACAGCCACCCCACCCCACTCCAGACATCACCAGGCTGCAGGGAGCTCCAGATAAGCCTTTGCCTACCTGGCCACTGTCCTATCTTGCTTGTGAAGTGTGAGCCAGCTGGCAGGCTTGGAGCATGCTTGGTGCCTCAGACTTTGCATGGCAAACAGTGAAGGGCATGATTTCCAGGACTGGGCTGCCTGCCTGCTGCTCTGTACTGTATCCACCTGTACTGGGAAAGGGAGACCTGCTTTTAAATTCTCACCTGGTTTCAGATCCCAGGGAAGTGCTTGAGATAATCTGAGATGTGTTTTCCTCCATCTCTTTGTTGACTTTGTTCTATGTTGTAGAAAGAGTTAGATAACTTGGGGGACTGTAAGCAAGAGAGAGACACTGATTAACTTCTGGGTTGTAAAGATACTTCAAATGGTATGGAAAAGCTGCACTCGAGTTAGATCCAGGTTGAGAGAAATAAAGGATGTGAGGTTCCTGCTCTCTGATAGCCGGGAGACCCGACAATGAACATCCTAGACCACTAATCTGGCTTAAAAATTCAGGCCTAAATCTCATAAAAGAGATGCAAAGTTTAGTTTGGGCTGAGAAGAGGAGCAGAAAAAGCTCTGCAAATGCTTTGCTTAAAATTCCTGTGTTATTGGTGAGGATTTCCACTGGCAAGAGACTGCCCAGTTGAGAAGCTGCTTGATGGGGACAGGGACAGCCTAATTGCAGCTCCTGAAATGGAAGTGTTACATAGCACACCCACTGCAAGCCTAAGCACTAAATTATCAAGTGACCTGAGCTGCTATTTAGGTGCTAAAACAAGTGGCTGTTTTTGTTTAAGACCTGAAGTGAAAAAATTGATTATCACATCCCAGAGCACTTGGGCTGGCGGCACCTCTGATCATCCAGCTTTCACCTGGCCTCCTCCATGGGAGAGCGGCTAAGCAGCTGCTAGAAAGATCTTTTCACAAACATCTTCAGCAAGAAATTCCTTTTTATCACTTTCCTGAGGAAGATTGATTCTTCTCCCTCAGCAGCAGGGTTTCAGTGGTGGCTCACGGCGGGCAGGCTGAGAGCTGAGGGCCAGGCAGCCCACTGCAACCTCTCCTGTAAAAAACATTGTATTCCTGGTTCACCCCGTGTTTTGGATTGAAAGTTATGTAATAAAAATGAATGAAGGTTTTATTTGGGGCAAATACTGGAAGAAAACTCCTCTTTGGTCTCGGCAATACATCCCCGTGTTGCTCTGCAAAGCAGGCTGTGAGCCCAGCTCCCCTCCATCCCACCCGGCCGAGGGGCTGGACCAGCCTTGTGGGGAGGGGGCCGAGGTGGCAGCTCATACTGCTGTACTTAACACTCCCAGTTCTGAGAGTGTTAACGCACACCTGGAACTCTTTATTGCTATTATAAAATAGAGGTTTAGTTAACTTGCTGTCCCATCATGTTTAGATAGAAAATACCTAATGGTTTCAACACTGCAAGCCAAGAACTCAAAAGAAAAGATGCTATAATTATAAGTCCCTGTCTCTGTTTTGAGACCTCTTTTTCATTAGGAGGCCACCAATATGTGATTGTCCTTTCTCTTCTTTTGTCTTTCATAGATGAGGCATTATGACTTCTCTTAGGGATGGTTTTTATGGCTAACAATACAGAAATAATTTCTTAAGAACTCTCACTTCTTGCAGCATCAGCTACAAGTTACAACATAAAACTACCAAACCCTTGAAGATTAGGTGAGAGCTACAGTTTGATGAGCCATTAAATCAGGTAACCATTATTCTGGATATTTCGGTTTAAAAAATGTTTTAATGCTGTCTTTTTACTGCACTGCTTACTTTGCATGATCCTGTTTTTAATCAGCTCCCTCGGTAAGAACTATGGATAAATACAACCTTCACATGTGCGCACAAGTTCTGAACTTTGAACGAATGCAGTATGTTAATACATATTAATCTGTTTACTTACTTAGCCTGTGTCTGGTCACAGCCAATAAATCCAAAAATCCAGGCGCTGCTGATTGTATGGCGGGCATGCAAGCACACAGTACACAAAGAAAAACCTGGAAATTTGTCAGCTCGTGGAAAGCTGGACCTTACTTCTTAAACCGGGATGGTGAACATGCCGAAGATGTGCCTTCGGAGGCGCGCTGCTGCTCACCACGGGCTGGTGGTTCGCTTGGTTTTGCACACATTGCAGGGCAAGGATGTGCTCCCGAATTCACTGACTTGCCAGACATCACCTACGTGCTCAGCCTCAGTGAGTTCACACAAGCCTCGTGTAAGGCATCAAACCAGGTGCTACGAGGGGGTTTTGTGATTTCTTCCCCCTCCCACCCTCCACCCCCCCAGCCCCCTTGAAAGAACCTAAAAGGGACTAGATAAGACTCCTGTACTTTACACTTATGGAGAATTGGTTTCTTTGTGGGATGGACACATTGGATGTTAATTAGGTACAAAGATATTGTGCAAGCTCACCAGGGAGGCGTGCGGTGCTGCCCTGCTTTGGGTGTGTTAGTGCAGAGCCTGATGTTGTAACGACTGTGTGCCTCATTTGAGGGCTTAGGGGTAACTGGCCTCCAGGGATATTGCACTTTGAGTTTGAACTGTATACCAAAATCATCTGACTTCTTGTGTGGAAAGACAGTAAAAAATCTTTGCTGTATTTTATGTCGCCTTCTGAATGGGACACAAGGCTGAGAGGAAGAATCCAGCTCGAGGTTCCTCTTGGCACAATCTCCTCATCTCTGCCCCTGTAGTTGCCTTTGAATGAATGCTCACCGGCACGCAGATCTGGGGCAGAGCCTTCTGGAGTAAAGCTGTGCCTTAATTTGACTGAAAACGTGCTACTAGTTGGGGGCTTGGGGGACATGGGTCTCCCCCCTCCCTGAGCTCTGCTTTCTATAAGCGCCTCTGGAGCTTGCTGCGTGTAGTGTACCGGGGGTCCAGTAACACTTTAGTGAAGACAGATGTTAATGCTGAGTGAGCAGAAGCTAACAGACTCGCAGAGCAGCCTTGGCAGCTCGCCCCATTTTTCAGATTTCAATGTACCTACAAAAACTTTTAAGAAAAGGCAGAAAAAAAGCCCTCTCTACATTTTGGCCTAGAGCAAAGCTCTGGTGTAAGTAGTTCATCAAGACACACTCTCTTTAGCTCCTTAAACACACAACTAGATCAAAATAAAGTATGAAGAGCATAAAGTAACTCACAGACACCATTTATTAACACTGAGGCCTGCTGCAGGAAGAAAGTGACCCAGTAAATATCCTCCCTGAGTAGTAAAATAGCTGCTGTAAGGAGTTATAAGAACTTTTGTGAGCTGTAATTCCCTAAGGAAAAAAAAAAAAAAAGGAGAGTTTTTTACAATCTTTCATCTCTGCTTGAAAGCAGAAATAAAAAGCCAGCCCCTAAACTACTAGGTGCTTGTGAGCAGCTTGCTAATAATGTCATCTTCTGTCTGGTCTTAAAGGAAAAGGAGAGATATGGAAAGAAAACAAACCCACAAACAGCACTGGTCAGCTTTATGAGTGCTACAACTTCAAAGACTGGAAGAAACGCTCTCCAGATTGGTTGTTTTGAGGATCAAGAGTTCAGGAGCTTTAAAGAGCCCTTATTAGAGAATATTCTGCATGAGAAACCAACGGTTTCTGATAATACCGCAAATAGATATCTTGCACTGGCAATCCTGTATGTCACAAACCTACTCCGGTTCCTAGGAAAAGCCAGCAATACCAGCCTGCTTAATTTTTGCTTGTATATGTTGTGTTTCAACCAAGCATATTTCACACAAGGCTGCAGTGTGGTGATGTGTGCGAATACCATCCTCTTTTCACTGGCAACTAGTCTGAGCTGGAGAGGAAGCGCAGCCAAAATTTTCATAAGCAGTCTTAGTTTTGGGATCCTTCCATCTGGGTTGCTGAGCGTGAGAGACGCAGTCGTGTCTATCGGGGCGCTCGGAATTAGTGTGGTGGAAGGTGCGGAGGGTACTGCCCTGTCCGGAGTGGGTTCCTCACGTAGAAAGGAGGAATATTATGGGCAAACAGATTTCGTAATCTAAGCAGCCTCCTCGTTAAAATACCCATTCTCTGTTTTGCAAACAAGCAGGACTATGGCAGTTTAATCCTTTGGGTTTGCTTTTTTTTTTTTCATTCTTGCAAAGTGCAGTGTGTTAGTTTTCTGTGGCACATGCAGTACTTTTGGCTTCACATAATGCAGATGTGAAAGTTCCTTAGACACTCTGATATCTTTATCAACACTGAGCAGAAAAAACAAGGCAGAAAATTTATGCTGAGCTATGTCCAATTAAACGTATTCTTGCTCATCCTCTCTCTGTAACCATATTTTTTTTCTCTGTGGCAACTGCTGATCAGAGTTTAGCTGCACAGTGTCTAAGAAAGTTTACAGCAAATGTTCTAGCAATCAGAAACATGATCATACTCAAAGGATTTAGGACAATAAAGGGAATGCATATCAAAAGAAAAGCTAGAATGATTTATCCATTTGCCGCACAAACAACAGTGAAATGCACTAAAAAGAAATGCAGCAGATTGTGTGCTAGATGCCAGCACTGCGCTTGCAAATAATGAGTTAACCAGTAAGTTGACTGAAATAAATGTGCATTTTTTTTTTCCTTCTGTGGACAACCGAGTCTCTAACAAGAACCACGTCTGTAATAAAAGTTATGATGTCTCTAGCAGGAACTGGTAGTGCAAATCAAACATACCATTAGCTTGTCAGGCTCAGCCAAGTGAAATAACAAGCAGCTGGGTAGTGCTGTACACTGAAATGGAAAACTGTTGCCCCTTAACAGAAGATTTCCTCAGAGAAAATTAAGCATGAGGGGCAGCGACAGACCTGGTTATTCATGAGCATGGTGTCACGGGGAGGTCAGTGGAAGGACCTTACTTAAACCATCATTCTGGTTCAGGAAATGCTGCCTGACTCCTGAATTTAGCGGAGCAAACTCTCCCCGACACCTCGATGAGTAAATCAGGGTAGCGGGGAAGTGCCTGGCAGCAGCGAAAACAGAGAAAGAAGGGGCAACAGGCAATTTCCCATCTGATCAGCCACACTTGGCCACGGGACCCGAGGCATTTCCAGCTTTGAGGAGATGGAGGGGACGTGCGTGGTTAAGGGGGGAAAGCGGATCTCTTCTTGTTTCTAAGGGCACTGAAGAATAAACCTGGAAAGTGAAATATTTCCCTACGGCAGATGGGGAATTGGATGCAGACTGCACTGGGCTGGATCAGTTTTTGTACTTCGGGCTTTCTGCTAAACCCAAGCTGTTTGTGTTGTCGCATGCTCTTTTACAAGCTTTTGGCTGATGGAGCCTGGGTGGCAGAGTGGAAAATTGTTTGGGAGGTTTGCGTAGCCGTGTGTGTGTTCCGCGGCCCCGAAGCCAGACATTGTTTATTGAGTCCTGCGAGGGATCCTGGTAATCGCAGCTGATTTGCAAAAGCATATCTGTTGCCCATGTGTATCAATTAGATTGCAGTATTTGTGTACAAATCACAGACTTGATATTGATCCCACAACTCGCGGTCAACAGAGAGCGTTTTTATGGAGTGTCTGGAGGGGGGCAGCGCTGTTAAGCCACGGTGCTCCATTTCCAAAAATTTGTGCTGTCCCTGCAAAGGTGCACCCAGCTTTCAAATGCAGGTTTGTATCTAATAGTTCCTCACATTGAATTCCAGGCCACGAAATATCTGCAGAAGTCCCATGACCTCATGCCAGCCACCCATCTGGCCCACTGAGAGCCCCAAATCCCTGCCTGGGTCGTGAAAACCCCATATCCATTTTCAGGCCAGTGCTCCCATATGGGAGAAGGTTGGGTTGCACTTCCCAGAAGCCAGCTCTTGAAAGAATTTTAAAGGAGATAAATGTGTTTTCTGGATCCGGGTGCTGTCGGTTCCTACCCTTCTCATGATGCTGGAATATGCCCAAGTCTGAACAGTAAATGAAGTAAACAGTGTTTTAACTAAAACCTGCCCTTTCGCAGAGCAATTCCAAACCACTTCCACGTGCCCGTGGTACATGTATGCACTGCTTCCACCAGCGACGTGTCTAGCCCAAACCCAAGGGAGTGAAACAGCACCTCTGCTGAAGAGGAACTGCCAGGCCATTTCGGGGTCAGCAAAGGTCCCCTCAGTTACTGCCAGGCACTAGAGCTCTTGGTCTCCTAGGGATCAATACTGGCCTTGCAGTCTCAGCCCCAACTGATGCTGTGCAGGGCAATTTCTGAGCTTAAATTTTTCAGAATAAAATCTGGAGTGTAGAAGTCAGCAAACTTTTGCCCCAGCTCTAATAATTAGAATTGGTTAGAAAAATGCTAGAGGTATATTGCAAAAGAAAATCCCCAAATGTTCTTTGTAACGCTTTTTTTTTTTTTTTAAGTTTAAAAACACAGTTGTGTTAATTTTTTCATTCAGAAACAAGGAAAGAAAACTCACTCTTCTCTTTGTCCTTCCCTGCCTTGGGAAAAGCAGAAAAAAGGGAGGGAGGAAGAAAAGAGGGTTGCTAGGATGATAATGACTTGAAATGTTTTTTTCTTGAAAAGTTAAAGCATTTTGGAGAGAAATTTTACACATTTTTTCTCGCTTTTGAAAGATCCTTTTTAAGAAAAATGCTTTAAACTCCAAATATTGGCTAACTTTATAAACAAAATTCTTTCCCTGTTTTATTAAGGGAAGTAAACAAGGCACAAGTGATGGTTGAAGCAACAATTTCCAAGATGATTGACACATGGGAACTTTTATCTTTTCAACTATAAACTTTGATGGGTTTTCATCCCCCCGCCTCACTTCCTCCTTCCCTCTTTCTAAAAATTATTGCTTCTCAGTTTGTTTTAATGGTGTTTATGTAATGTCATAAATATTCTTGTTTAGAACTGCAATTATTCCCTATGATTAATTCTACTCATTCTGAGAGGTTGTGCAAGTTTTTCACTGCAGGGTATGTCTTTTATGTTCATGTGTTTCTTCACGTAAAAGGCAGCACGTCCATTACTGCAGCCGTGTCTGGGAAGGGAGGGTTAATGCTTTTTCATTTTCCCATGGCAATGTTTGGAAGCATTTTTGTGGAGTGTTTAGCATCATTCCTCTTCGGGTTGGGATTAAGGTAATTGACAGGGCGTTGGGCCAGGGGTCCTTTAGCTGTCCAACCTCGGCTGCATGGGGTGGAAACACGCCATGGCCAAAGTCACTTCCTTTCTCTTTCTTTTATATCCCATTAGTCTGCCTGTGTTTTCGATTTCAGAGGAATTCCTATAAATACATTGACTGTAGCTGCTAATTGTGGGTGAAGCATCAACTATGTGGAGGCGGTGGGAGTTTTCCCAAAATAAAGGACTACAGGACTCAGCCCTCTGTATTCTCCAAAATGTATTTGCAGTACGTGGAGACAATGATCAGCATTTTTGTGACGACTGCTCTGTGTTACGTTAGGGCAAACAGTGGAAATCAGACCTTAAATAAGAGGCTGAGTCTCATCCAACACTGCAGAAGTGGCTGACAGTGCACGAAGGCCAGATGTGTGTACATGGTGCCCAGCACATTTGCCTTTGGTGCTGTGCCTCACGTAACCAGTGAAAGAAGACAGATAGCAAGACTTTCATGCCCCTGAGCAAAAGAAAAAAGCCTGGAAGAGCCGAGTAAAAGTTATACTTTAAAGAATGTATAGAATATATACTCAAAATACACAGCTTGTCTGCTTCAGTGTATTTCAGGCATATTTTTGCATCATACCATTTTTCCTAATGTTTTAGCAGCTTGAAAAGCCTAATCTGGAAATGTTTCGCTGTCATCCTCTCAGACGGTTTCGCAAGCCATCGTTTTAATGCCCAGATGAATTGACTGTGATTGTTCAGCATAAAATGAGAGAAGCTATGTACTATTTGGGGAACTTGTAGAATTTAATTTTCTGTTCAATTCATTTGCAGAAGCCCTCCAGGCAGCTTCCAGCGCCAGCTGGGGAAGGGTTTGTAGCAGGGGATCGGCATGCTGTTGTTTAACACCCGAAGGAGGCTGAAAGCACAGGCCCAGCTCTCAGCACCGTAGGAGCCCCGCAGGGACCCCTCGGTCCCTGGAGGAAGCCTCTTCTCGATGCCGTGGAGGTCCTGTGGTCACAGAAGGTGTCAACCGTGCAGGTGGGAAGAGGACAACCTGGCACCTGCAGGAAGGAGAGAGCACCAGGCACAGCTCTCGCTGAGCCAGACCATGGTTTTGCCACGCTCATTTAGTTATATCTGTATGAAAAAAAAAAGAGAATAGAAGAATGAAAAAGTGACTAGAAATGCAGTTTGAATGAAACAGTCTATAAAAGCTGGCAGGAAGCTTTTGGGAGACCTCAGTGGAAAATCCCAGAAGAGGCGGGTGTCCCCACACGTTCCCTTTCCAGGCCCCTGTCACAGAGCCGGGGATCTCATTAGGTCATGTTTACCGAAGGCCCTTGTTTTCTGTCTTCTGATTCCGGCAGCGACAGGACACCGCGAGGACAAAGCCTGTCCTAAGTGACCACCGATGGAGCCAGCCCCATTCACGGATTAGAGCTGCCATGGAAACTCGGTTTGCAGAGCTCACCACCGCAAACACAGAATGAACGGCCAGGTCAGCACCCGAGATTAGAGGGGAGGGAAGGAAGGAGGGGGTTGAGCAACTGTTTGCTGAACTCATTTCAGGAGCTTTCCTGGAATAGTCCAATATTCCAAAATTTGGAATGAAGAGTTTTTAGTGAAAACCAGAGTGAGGATTCCCCCCAGTTTGAGAAAAGAGTGGTGTCCTTTGGATGCATTCAAAGAAGAACAGCAGCAGAGCTGAGCCGAGTATTGATTTAACTTCAGAATAACCTTAAAAGACCTAAAAGGGGTTTAATGATCAGCCATATGCTGAAAATGGATCCCAGAGGCCTTATCGCTTAATGTAATGATTTACACAGCGTTATCAGCCACTAGATTAGGAGTTCTACTTGTGATTCTGATTTTGATCATTGCGGCACAAGACTCATATCCAGGTTTTGAGGTTTTGTCTGTATGGATCTCTTGGCTAGCTAATGCTAGGTGTGTTAAAAGCATGATTGACCGTTTCACCTGGAAAATAAAATATAAAATAAAACTCTTACAGCCTCAAAAAAGGAAGTTTGCAGCAAAGTGTATTTTAACAAACATCTCTGGTTTTTGTTTTTTTCCATATCTGAAATAATATGTTTTTCCCTCCAAGTCCCATGACTGGGGGATAACCTGTGACTTGGGAGACCTAGATTTACATCCTACTCTCTTATAGTCTTCCTTATGACCTAGAATAAGTTCCTCTGTCGCAAAAGTTCAGAGAAAGGAGGGGGTGCTCTCCACAGCCTGGCAGTATATACCCCAAGGGTTTTCTGTATGTTGTGAAATGCTCAGCTGGAAGCTGGGCACCTGGGAGCCGGATCTGCTCTGAAACCCAGCGCAGATGCATGGAAAATACTTTTAAAATCAGGAGTGCGATTCATCACCTCAAACTTTAGACCTGAAGGGAGCAGAGATGGATAATGTGGTTTTATTAGTTTCTTGCTTGAACCATTGCTCTTAGATGCAGCTGTGAATGGCACAGTTAGGCAGGTTACAAGAAGAAGGTAACACGTGAAAGCCTGTGAGGTAGCTGCAGTGCTCTGGTAGGTGTATCTTCCTAGCTGGATACTGATTCCCTGAATATTTCTACTTGACTGTGTTTTTCAGCCAACTGGGCACTCATTTTGGAGAACTTTTGTTTAAAGCTTATGTCCTTAGCAAGGTAAATGTCAGAAAACACATTATTAAACTCAAAATTGAACCCATGTATCCTTTGCCAGAGAGTAAAACATTTTCTCTCTCGGTGGAAGAGACTGTGGTTTGACATTCTTCCTTCTTAACAAATCCAAGTTAACCAGGTTTTTTTATCAGTTATTCCTACTTGCTGTGAGGCAGTTGCTTAATACTGTGTTCAAGTATCTTGCTGAGGTTAAATTGGTTGGTCGTTCCCCAAATTTTCCATTTCTGCATAAGATAGCATGTCAACCTTTCTCTAGTGCTCTGGGGCCTTGTAAACCCTCATGAGTTTCTAATAGCTCAGCAGTTGTCCTGGTTAAGTCGAAAACTGAATTTCCTCATTCCTTCCTTGTGTTGGTCTTATGCAGAGAAGCTTGAGGATATAAAACTCTGCTGAATGAAAAAACAGAAGTAGGGGAGAAGTGCTGGAAATCAAGAAAAGTCAATGGCAAAACTTTCACAGATTTTATGGGGAGGGAGACCTGGATCCCTAGGCATAAAGCTGAAGAGGGACAAATTGTGGGTTAATGCAAAACTAGCAGTAAACACAAGAAATCATCCAATTCTCATACAATCCCTCTAAATTATCTCTTTGTAGCAGCACAATGCAGAAATATGAACTAAAAGAAGGGAAACTGCAAAAGTTTGATCTCATAATGTTAATGTTGCAGCAAGTGGGGCCGTCTGTGCAAATGTAGATTTGTAGGATCTGTGCGGCACAGTCGTCTCTGCAGAGTTCCCACAGGATCTCTCTTCACGCACGCACACACGAACCTCAGCTGCCCTTGTGGCTCTGATTGCCCTGGGAGAAGTGACCTGAACATTTGTTTTCTTTTGTTCAGATCCCTTTGGATCTCAACAAAATTTCTCTCTGAGCCAGTAGCTCAACATGTGAAAGTCCACACGCCTGTGCACCTGGCTCGCTCTGGCTGGGATGCCTTGAAGTTGCCTTTTCTGCTTATAGGAATGTTAACAGTTTCTGGCTAAATACACTAAAGAGGTTCCTTAGGTCCTCATTTACATATGTTTTGTATTATCCATGTTTTTGTTTTCCATAGCTTACCCTTCCCTCCCACAACTTGCCACTCTCCCCTTCATTAACCCTCCTAACTGAAAGCTGACATTTCCTGATTTATTATTCCAAATCCTCCTAAAGCCACCAGTCAAAAGAATAGCCGTGCCTCTGTGTGGTTAAAGGAAGACATTTAATGTGAATTTTTGTCTTTCCTGTGCTTAACAATGTTTTTTTCCTCTGCCCTAAGTAGAGATTAAAAGATAACCCTGCAGAGCAAAAGTCTCCATTAAATCAGCCATTGGAGGGGAGACAGGCTGGCTTTTTCATTTGAGTTTATTTTATTTTATGCTTAAATATATTTTGTTAACTCACGCTGGGAAAAAAATGGGGGGGGGGGTTGGGTGGAGGAGAGTTGCTAAAAGAAGGACAATTGTGTCCTCCCACTGCAGTTCAGTGTACAAGCTACCCTTTCTTGGGAGCTGGTTTGATTTCCCTTGGATTTTGCTCCTGCGGGCAGGGTGTTTTATCTGCCTTTTAGCCTCTGACCCAGAGGTGTGACCTTTTCACTTTTATCTCTTTTGGAGTAAGCCTGGGCCCTGTCAAAGTTCCCTGAGGGACTAATGGCAAGCACAGAGCAAGAAGGGCCATTTCTGACAGTAAAGAGGACAGAGCTCTGCGGTGGGTGATGGTGAGGTGCCTCCAGGCTGCTCTCCAGGACAGGTACCTGGGGTCATGCAGCCCGAGCATCCGTCTCTGCCGGCGTCCGTCCCTGACACCGAGCGGCAACGATGGCCTGAGTGCAGGCAATCGAGGGCTAATCCCTGCTAAACCCATCTTTGCCTCCCATCCCAGCAATGCAGCAGCAATAAATAAAGGCATAATCAGTTTCAGGAGAGATGCTTGCTTATCTCTTTTTGTTTAAAGCAGACAGATGTAGTCCTGGTATAAAACGGCTCATGGAAATAATATTCAGCTGCTACTGTTCACCTTTATGCTTTTTAAACTCTCCCTTCTTTCCACAGAGAAGTCTTTTCTGTGTCTCTGAATGCAAGATGCTTTAAAAATATATGTTCATTTCTTGTATTTTCTACAAATCCTGGGTTCTGGGATGCCTTACAGCAGCAATGTCAGCAACAGTGTCTCTCAAACTGTCTGAGAGGAGACAGTGAAAATCAGCACAAGATAAATATATCTGTGATGCAGAGCTGCCTGGGAGGTCTCCTACGAGGATCCTTCCTGATGCTGGAGCAGGAAGAAGAGCTGCATAAGTGATCTTTTCCAATTCTAACCATTCTATGATTCTATGATGTGATTAAGTTGCCACTTTGTGGTGCTGGTTTCTGTTTCAGAGCCTCAGCAGTGACTGCTGCGATGGGTCCTGCTGGTCCTGCGTGAGGGTTGGTAGAAGGGCAACCATGGAGGAGCCACGGAGGCTCACTCTGCCTCGGGCTCCTTGGTGATGCATCAGCACATGTGGAACAAGCTCTCCTTCAGGCTGCTTTATTTCCTGACCTCAGCGGAGAAGAGGGAAAGGAAAAGGCGAATAAGAGCTACACGCTGTGGGATTCCCTCCTTCTGTTTTGGAAAAGGAAGTGCAGAAAGGGAGTCAGCGAGCCAGGGAAAATGAGTGAGGTGGTTTTTGTGCTTTTGATTCAAAGCCTGCAGTCTGCCTGCAGGGTTCCACTTTGTTCCAGTGGGTGTGAATTTGGACCAGAGCTTGTTTTGAAAAAAGGGGCGTGAGGGGTGTGCAGAAAGTTCCTTTAGAAGACAAGGTCCTGCATCACAGGGAAACCTCTCTACCACACATTGTAAGGAATGAAATCTGGCTGGAGATCCCCATTGCAGGGAAGCGTGGGGAGGTGACGTATACTGTTAGGGAAAAGGAGACCTTTCAAATATTTATTTTTTATTAAAAAAAAATCCCACATAAGTTTTCGGTGTAAAGGAAGGATTTCTCACAGAAATTCCCCACAAAGAATAGAGCTGCTCTTTATAAAAACCTTTCCAGTCTTAAATGGGAACATTTCCATTCAGTTTATCCTAGATGTAAGGGCTCAGACCCCCAGGTAGCCTCAGGAAGGGCTTGTGGATCAAGGGGTGCAATCCTTATAGGCATTGCTGGCTATAGCTACAAAATGTGGCATAGCATCTAAAAAACTGGCAGTATGTCCAGGCCCAAAGAGTGATGGTGAATGGAGTTAAATCCGGTTGGCAGCCACTCACTAGTGGTGTTCCCCAGGGTTCAGTATTGGGGCCAGCTCTGTTTAATATCTTTATCAACAATCTGGACAAGGGGATAGAGTGCACGCTCAGTAAGTTTGCAGATGACACCAAGCCGGGGTGGGAATGTTGATCTGCCTGAGGATGGGAAGACTCTACAGAGGGAGCTGGACAGGCTGCATTGATGGGCCAAGGACAACAGGATGAGGCTCAATAAGGCCAAGCACCCAGTCCTGCATTTGGGTCGCAACAACCCCATGCAGCGCTACAGGCTTGGGGAAGAGTGGCTGGAGAGATGCCCAGCGGAAAAGGACCTGGGGGTGTTGGTTGACAGTCGACTGAACATGAGCCAGCATGTGGCCAGGTGGCCAAGAAGGCCAACAGCATCCTGGCCTGTTTCAGAAACAGTGTGGCCAGCAGGACTAGGGAAGTGATGGTCCCCCTGTACTTGGCACTCATGAGACCCCACCTTGAATACTGTGTTCAGTTTTGGGGCCCTCACTACAATAAAGATATGGAGGTGCTGGAGCATGTCAAGAGAAGGGCAATGAAGCTGGTGAAGGGTCCAGAGCAGAAGTCATACAAGAAGCATCCGAGGGAGCTGGGGTTGCTCAGCCTGGAGAAAAGGAGGATAAGGGGAGGGAGACCTTATCGCTCTCTACAACTACCTGAAAGGAGATTGTAGTGAGGTGGGGGTCGGTGTCTTCTCCCGATTAACAAATGATGGGATGAGAGGAAATGGCCTCAAGTTGCACCAGGGGAGGTTCAGATTGGGTATTAGGAAAAATTTCTTCACTGAAAGGGTTGTCAAGCATTGGGACAGGCTGCCAAGGGAAGTGGTTGAGTCACCATCCTTGGAGGTATTTAAAAGTTGTGTCGACATGGTGCTTAGCGACATGCTTTAATGGTGGACTTGGCACTAGGTGCTAGGTTAACAATTGGACCTGATGATCTTAAAGGTCTTTTCAACCTAAATGATTCTATGGTTCTATGTGTTCAATGTCCTGCAAGAAACACAGGATAACAAAGATTAGGGAGTCATGCCCTCTCCAGCTCTCTTGTGCCCAAAAGCCACTTTGTGTGTGTTCAGTAGCTCTAATGGACCAGAGCCCATGCGAGTAAAACCAGTCACCTCTTAATAACACAGCCCAACAAACCCAAGATGCTTTGCTATAAACTTTTTTGCTTTTACTTTTTTTACAATACACGTGTTCCTAAGCATGAAGATAGCTTGTACACTGTAATGCACATGGCTCATTTTTTTCCATTGGGTTTCCAGTGTGTGTGCTTTGGTGGAGTCTACTCATCTGCAACATTTCTGCTCTCCCCCCAGCCAGCCCGCTGCGTGCCAGAGGCTGGTGCTCATCCCAGCTTCCAGAGCGTGCCACATCAGTGGAACATGAATCATGGCTGGTGTTTGGGCTTTGCAGATGAAGTTTTAGGTTTCCAGCTCTGTTTTTTGATTGTGACAGTGCTCTTATTTACCTTGCTGTTTTTTACTGAAAAATAAATGTTAAGGTAACAAAAAGTAAAGTTCAGCCAGAAACGAACCATGAACACCTCTCATTTGAACAGAAAACCTATTCTGCATTTATTCCTAAAGTTACTTTTTTTTCAAGAACTCTTTTTTCCCCTGGGAGATTAATAAAAAAAAAGCTTATTGAAACTCGTGGGCAGGGAATTCATTTGATCCACATTGATGGTCTCCTTCAGGCTAATGGCTGAACTTGGTTTTAAAAAAAACTGCATTATTGTAAGGAGTTTGTCTTGCATGAAAAGTAAATAGCCTTTCAATGGTCAGAATTCGTTGTGTAAATCAGTGTAAAGAACAATATCAAACAATAAAAATTATGTTTTGCCACTGTGGTGGATCCTAAAGTTTTGAAATGTCTGATGTTGATTTTATCAGCTCTTCCCTGTAAGCAAAACCTTCTCAACCTCCCATGGAAGCTGCTCTCCAGGACTGGAGTCAGCTGCACTATACAATCATCCCTTCTAGTTCTTGTACCTTCTTTCCTTGGAACTTTCAGCTGCACCCAGGCCACAGTATCTTCTAACAAAGTCTCTAGTGCCACTTCCTCAGAGTAGGATTTGGAGCTGGGTTTCTATTGCTGTTCTGTAGCTCTACATATGTATCTTTATGTTAGGGGGACCCCGTAGCCCACAAACCCACAATCTTCCCTCCTTCTCCACTAAGTAATTTATTTAAAGTAACCCACTCCTGAAAACAGAAGTCTCCCATGAATCAGAAAAAAGTGGAGAAGAGTCCAGTTCGGGTATGGAAAAGCCTGGGTACGGCCCTCAGCATTGCCACATAACTCCTCTGCAAGTAATTATACTTCTTTGCACCCACATATAAAATGGAGATAAAAAAATGGTCAGTCACAAAAGGAGTCTCAAGTCTTGCCTCAAAACTTGTCATGTCACTAGACTGTCATGATTTGTTTACCCTCTGGATTTGAGCCTGTGGGATATGAGAATTTGAGCCATTTTCATCCTTTTTCTTCTGAAACCACTGAAAAAGATCTTGAGCAACAGGCTATTGGCAGAACAGGATCACACAATGAAATTCCCAATCTGCCCATCTTCAGGTTTTAAGCCTGACACTTTGTACCTGACAGTAGTGTTATCTGGGGTTTTGATTTTGGAGGCATTTTCATATGAAAAAAGCCACAAGACAGACTCTATTATGCATGCATGAAAGTGCTTTGCTGGTTTGTTATACTTGATTTTGGCATATACATATTAATTGTTGGCAAAATGGCTTTAGTTGATGCCCACTGCCTCTTTACCAGGAGACTTTATTTGTAGCAGCGCACTGGTGAATGCTGAATTTCTTAAAGCAGAGAGGCTCCTCAGATCTGTACTCTTTCCAACTTTGTCAGAGACAAATATTCCAACATGACATGCATTTTTGCACTCTCCATTGCAGACATTTAATTGCAGGATGATTCAGGGAGCATTAAGCAGCCAAATTTCCCTATACAGTCAAAGCAGAGCGGTCTCTCCAAGGGTGTTTCAAAGCACAGCTATTGGTTGCCCAGTGCTAGACAGTAATGACTGTCTCCTTCCCAAATAATTTAGCCTCTCACAAGAAAATCATGAATCAGGCTGAAAAATTGCAGGACTTGTTAAAAACAGAATGGGTAATTTTGTTTGCCTTTCTAAGTGCACTCGTGTTGGGTTTTCAGGTTGCTCCTCTCCAGCCACGATGGCAACACATTTACTACGTGATTGAGCTCTTGGTTCCTGACTCCAGGCCTATCTCAGTAAAAAAAAAAGTAACATATAAAGGTAGAAAGATTCAGAAGACAGCTGATGGAGACACCTTATTTCTTTCCTGCGAGGTGTTCACCTGGCAGCTTGGCAGTCTGTCAGCAGAGCTGGCAGGAAAGCCTTGGGGCCACGTCGCCAAGGATGAGGACCTCTGATTCAGAGTCTGTCAGGGTGCAAGGAGCAGAGACCATGGGGCTGGGTCTACCTGGCACCACGTCTCCAAAGTTGATATGAAACAGGATTGTTTCTTTCATGGAATGGAGGAGAATCTTATTCTTTTCCAGCTTGGAAGGGACCCCTCAGGGTTGGATTCTGCGGGGCGTTGTGCACAGATGAGGCGAGGTCCAAATATCTGATGCACACAGAGAACAGTGTTGAACCTGGTCTTAAGTTCATTACAATTCCAGATTTTCAGATGTAGTGAGTGTGCCACTGCCTTGTTTTTCCTGAAGCAGGTTTCTGTTCAGTTATGCCAACCATTGCTTGAGGACTGTAGATTGATTTTCCTACCCTGTCCTTGGGAATTTGGTGTCACAGCTTTGGCAGTGCTAGTTTGCAGTGTCGCCTATTATATGCCATATATTGTCTTCCCTTGATATTCAGTGTGGTGATTAGCACGTGGACTGTATTTTCTGGATATACAGTGATTTCAGGCAAACAAAGGAAAAAAAAGGTGAAAAAAGTGGTTCTGGAAATATTCATTCTGTTGCCTGAATGTAAAAGGTGGCAAGAGGCACATGAAAATTTTCATTAGCCTGTGGGAGGGACACAAAGGTTTGGGTTACAAGGACCTATTATTATTTTAGATTACATAAGGCTAAAGACAAATCCTTTATGAGACTTTTAGGATGTGGTCATCTGGTCCCTTCCCACGTTACAAGCTCTCTGTCTCTTGCTTTGATGTGAGTAGATCTGTAACTCAGCTTCTGTAATTCCCATCAAACTTCCATATAATACTGTTCATTCTAATAATGCCACTGATAACAGTAAAACCAGCCAGTTCCCAAGGATACAGTGCAATAAATATTTTATATAGCATCCTTCCTATAAAGTATCCTGAGGAAAATTTGACAATGAGAAGTGGAGTAGACAGGAAAAATTTGGGGTAACGTAACTTTCATATGGGCAGTGGGAGAAAGGTTTGTACATTATACAAAGGTTAAATATAGGCTGAGTCAAGACAAAGAGAGTGAACTGTTGTAGAAGTGGGAAACATGCAGTGAGAAATGGTTCTTTTTCTGATAAGGGGAGAAATAGTATATTTTGAGACTCAGGTTCAGAAAGGTGGTATCTGCAGAAGCAAAAGAAGCAGTCAAAGAGCAGATCAGGAAACAGACATGGGGCAGAAGGACTGGAAAAAACAAGTACAATGTCAGTGTCTGGCGGCACAGAATATGAAGAAAACGTAAGATTTTGGAAAATAAGGAGGACTTTGGCATTGCAGGGAAAACCACAGAACAGGAGCAAAATATTCTGCTTCCAACAGGCAGCACTCAGGCAGTGCATTGACCAGTCTCTTCTGATAACAGAGGATGGTAAGAGCTCGTGTCGTGGTTTGGGCTGGACTGGCCGCTGAGATGAATGACAGATGCTCTCCCCTGTAGTCACCATCTGAGCCCATCTACATCAGCACAGGCAACTCGCTGGCCACAGCAACATAATGGATGTGATACAGTTCCTTTTAGACAAAGGAGGCTCAAGAGACTCAAGACGAGAAAAATCAGCTGGCATTCACTAGATACATATGGCTGCCCTGTCCTCATCCTAAAATTGGATCTTCTCTCACCACATGAGCTTCTAGCAGTTGCCTTGAAGAGCATTGAGCAGCTCTCTTGGAAGACAACCCAAGGTCTTCTCAAATGCACTTTGTTTTACTGCACTGAACACCAGACTCAGCAGACATGCCTGTTGGAAACACGCGGTAAGGCAGAAGAAAAGGTGCCTATGAAAAGCTGTGGCCTCTGGGACCCTGTTTCCAAAGCACAGGCAGCCCTCTGAAGCCTGGCCTTATGGAGAAAAAGGCAATCTGAACATTTTACACCATGGCAGGGTCTCTGCAGCAAACAGGCATGAGCCCACGAGGATTTAAATACAAATGTTTCTGATTTTCACCTGTCTCTAATTCCTTTTGATCCTTAAGACTAAACCCTTGTTCTGCTCATACATGTGTGGTGCTGCTACTGCAGAGCTGCTCTGTTTTGAGAACTAAATACAGCAGCACTCAGGATGAGTCCTGGGCCTGTCCTCTGTTTGATGAGGTACAAAAACATCCTGCTGCCTCGTCTGTCAAGGGCTTGTTTCTCTGTGAAAATCCTTTCTCTTAATCCTTGGTTTATGATTGTCTGAGAAAACATTCTAATGAGCACCAAAATGCTGAATGAGACCCTCCCTCGGGAGGGATGCTGCCGCCCGGGTGCTGCAGTCCCTGTGCCGTGCCCTTCTTTTCTCACACCCTGACTGCTTGATGTCAGGAAATCCTGGCTGAAAGGGGAAGTCTAGTGCTCAGGAGAAGAATAAAACCTGAATCATGAAGTGCTTTTAATCTCATAGTAAAGTTAATTTATATTTTTCTTCTGTCTCATTTAGTTCCCAAGAGTATTCAGGTGACCTCCGCCTCTAAACATTGGAGATTTCCATTTTCATTCAAGAATCCTCATGTCAAAGACACAATTGAGCTTTCAAGGGAAATCTGAGAAACAGAAGCAAAAGAGATAACGGAGGCTTCTGAAGCAGTGGTGGTGACAGCCCAACTGGCTTCAGTGCATTTGAGTCCTCCCTATTGAGAATTTTTCTCACCTTCACATAAAAGGCCAGTATCTGTTACAGCCACATGTGTCGGCTCTACAGATGGACCCTGTTGATTAGGTGAACTTTGTGTACCTGATCTTGGTGGTGTTCGGAAGCCCAGACACAGACAAGATGTTTGTATTATTCATGCCTCCCCTACTCAGGTGCTGTGCATTGCTCCTGTAACTCAACCCCCAAAGATTTGGCGCTGAAGACCCCATCCTGTGTGTGTCCGCCCCCAGCTATAATGCCGGTTATTGTACACTTCTCCATGGTTGCAATGGGGCTGCCTGCAGAGGCATGCTCTCTGTGCTGGTTGGGCCCACTTTAAAACAAAAATGCAGTCAGTAGGGATGGAGAATATGGTAAGTACTTTGAAGGATGCTGAGGCTTTTGAAAGGCTGAGGCTAATCTTGCTTTCTAGCTGAAGGCCTAGATGCTTCTGTTGGAAAATGCTGAACTAGGATAAATTCAGTTATCAGATTGTCACGGTACTTGAAGCATAAGCATTGATATATTCAGAAACAACTTGGGGAAATGGGCTGCGACTGAGATGACAATTTCCACTGATGGGATCGGGTTAGAGAATGCAAACTTTACTGGCAAGGTGCAGAGGGATCTCTGTGCTGAGTGACTGGGTGGCAAAGTGACAGTTGAACTCTGTAATCCTGACAAGTGAGAAGACACGCACAGGAGGCTGGGTTGTATAAATAACTGTATAAATAGCTAGTGCAGCGTAGCCAGCAGATTAAAGAAAGTGAGGCTTCCCCTGTACTTATTAGACCATACCTGGAACACAGCGTCCAGTTTGGGGCTCTCAGTATAAGAAAGGCTTTGGTAACTGGAGGGCCACCAGGATGGTGGCAGCTGGACCACCAGCCCTGCAAGGAGAGGCTGGAGATCGGGACCTATCTAGCCTAGAGAAGAGATGGCTTCAGGAGTCTTCCAACACCTCATGGCTTTGAGCAGGCCATTGGGTTCAATGAGCTCCCAAAATCCAATCCTCTTCTGTTATTCTATAATCCTTAGGAAAGTTAGTTCCGGTAAGTAGTTTTGTCTAAACTTCAACTTCATGCATAGGAGCAATCCCAAGAAGTAAACAGAACATTGGGAATTATTAGGAAGGGAGCAGAGAAAAAATAGGAATTATCAACATCAAATAGAAGAAATACAAGGTGTGCCTGGATCATGAACATCATGTGCAAACCTGTTCTCCTACTGATCAAAAAGGATAGAACCAGAAAACGTAGGTGGAAAGGAAAGAAGGGTAATTAAAAGCTTGAAAAAGAGACAGTTATTCAGCTGGGACTATTCTTTTTCAAAAGAAGGTAAAAGGGGAAGTATAATACAGTAAATAAAATCATGATTATCATGAGAACGTGGAGGGGGAACCAGGTGGCAGTTTCAAAAAGTCAAAGTGGACCATATCTGCATTATAGATAGGATGTCTCAAGAAAGCAGCTGGCTTGTGACTGGATAGGAAAAATGGGCTGGATTTTATACATGACACATTGTCAAGATTTCAATGCAAGTTTTTCAGAAAACGAAGAAAATCTTAATAAGAATACATTACAGCAATATTGCTACTCAAATGGATCTGGACAATGCATGTATTTAGCAGTTTACAGAATTATTAAAGAATGGCTTCACCTTCACTTGCTCTAAGTCAGATCCCTATTCCAGTACAGCTTCCTGGAAATAGCAGGTTAAAATTTTATTCTATAAAAATCAGGGGCTTTGCAACAGAAGTCAGGACTCATTTATTACTGTGTATAGCATACGCCTATTTATATGTATATAGCAATGTACCTTCTGAAAGGTGTTTTGCATTTACCTGGTGTGGCTATGCATGTATGGGGCAGAGGGGGTGGCTGGCCAAGAGGGGTGTTAGCCCGTGGCCATGCTTGCAGCAAAGGGGTTGCAGTCCTTCCCGCAGCCCTTGGGGCAGATGTTGTTGCTGCTCTCTTATCAGTGGCACTCAACGTCCTGGCTGCCTGATGGAGCTCACATGCCATCACTGGAAAAGCCAGGGGTGCACGTGGAGATGGCTGGGTCACAGACGTTTGCCCATGCCATGAGCAAAGACATTCCCAGTTGCAGCACATGTAAGCCTTGGTCCTTTGATTGCTACTGTTTTCCTGCTCTTTTTTCATTTGCTCAGGGTTTTCTTTCTCTGTCCACACAAAAACAATTTTTAATTCCACTCAAAATTTTGTATTTTCTTTTTTCCTGAAGGTTTCCACTTTGTATAATTCTAAAATATTTCAGTGTGAGTTCATTGGTAAATTTTGCCTCCCTATTTTAGAGTAAGCAGATCAGACCCAGCACTGAAATAAAACTGATCTTTTTTTCCCCTGAAATCTAGCTCCATCTTCAGTTTTTCATGTAGTTACCCAGTAAACAGTTCACACAATGATTGCGTTTTGTTGAAATTCTTACTCAAAAGAAATAAAACTGATCTAGAAGGGTTTCATGAAAACTTTTGAATTTTGATGTACTTGGTTGCTCTTGTATGAAGGATATTCCCAGTTTCATCCAGGACCAGGTTTAGGTGGATTTATGAAATGAGAATGTTTTATTACTCACACATGCCCATTTCTAGAGACAGGATTGAATTCAGCCCCCTTTGGTGCTATGCCCAAGGTCAAAAAAAAATCAATTTGAAGGTAGATTCTGCTTCTTAACTCACCCCTGGGAAACTTACATTAAAGAAAAAAAAAATCACCAACATAACTAGACCTTTTAATTTTATTCTACATCTCAAAATTCCTCTTCCAGCTTCGAATAGGTTCAGTCTCAGATAGAGCTGATCTTCTCGTTATTACTGGAAACTTTGAAGCTGTTTATCCCCAGACAGAGAGCTGAAGGTAGGGAGTCTGTAAAATTTTCCACATAGCGCAGGAATACGGGGAGAAAAGAATTCAGAAAGGAGACGCAGGGCCTTTCTCACGAACTTGAAATCCTGGCAAGCAGCTCCTTCAAGCTGTAATTGAAAATCAATCTGATATATAATTAAATTCTAGTCATCACGTATGCACCAACTAGTCTCTCCAGCTCTTAGCCGAGGCAGCGGAGGAGCGGGGCGATCGATCAGGGAGGGCTCCCGCGCCATCAGCAGCACTAAGTGGCTCCGCGCGGGGCTGCCCTGATGCAGGACTGGCAGGCAGCGCCCCGCGGCTCCCAGACGGGAGGACAAACAGCCGACTCCAGCGAAGGTGTCCAATATTCCCTAATCATTTAAGTGCATTGCACAGCGAGCCCGGACTAGTCCCACAGTCTCCGCGCTGCCATCAGTCTTTCCAATAAATGAGCCTTGAGCAGGCTCCAGAGAGAAAAGGAAAGAGGGCTGATCAATTTTTTCCAATATTAGGTTTTCATTTTAACTTCTCCCCCTCAACTGCTACTCGGGTTAGGTGCGTTGTAATTATATTCATCAAGGTCTGTCAACATAAATTGACAGCCCTGGTTTAAGGGCATAACTCTAGTTTCTTTACTTAGTCAGAGAGAGAGAACTAACATTGATTATTTATTTAAAGAGGAGGAACTAGAATCACTTTTTTCAAATTATTTAGTGTTTTTAAAGCGAAGCTATGCAATCCATACGTCACCCTTGCTGATCTCCCTTTATTCCTGACAAAAAGAAAAATTATCTTGTCTGCTGCTCTAGACACTTTTGATATTAGCATTAATATTAACTGACTTGTGTTCCTCTTCGGTGCTACATTATTAATTTGTCTAGGTATTTACAACGCCCTCATCGCTGTATGCATTGAACCCTGCCCAAGTGTGCACGCTCACACACTGCCAACACAGAAAAGGTAAAATAGCATCAGTAAGTATCAGTCTTACACAGAACAGAAGCATTATATCTAGGTGGAAAAGTAATCATGTCTAATGAAACTACCGTGGAATTCTTCAAAAATGTCGCTAATAGCTGGGCAGGGAGACTGAGTGACATAATTTATTTGACTTTCCAAAAGAGCCACTGATAAACTCCCTTAAAAAGCCCCTGAGAAGGTAGACATGAGACAGGGGGGCAGAAATACCCCAAGTCAAACAGTAGTAAGAGCGGTGCTGATAGCAAACCCTGTGAGGCCAGGCCGGTGGGTGGGGGCTGCCGGCACTTGCCTGTTTAGACACCTCCTAGTCCCAATTATAGGGCTGTTTTTCATGCTTATAACTTCAACTGTTCCTGCAGAAATTTTCCCTGCTGGTGACTGCCTCAAAGCTGGCTTGTCGTCTCTGAAGGAATTGTCTCTTCAAAACCAATCCAGTTCCCATAGCAAGAGAGTCATGGAAAAAAGTATTCCTTTGCTACTTGAAAGAACAAGCAAGCAAACTCCAAACCAGTAACGTTTTGTACATGATTCTGGTGTCCCCGTGCTGTGTCTGGCATGTGCGGGACGGCTGGCCATGCTGCAGTGGTCCCCAGCCCTCCTGGACCTTTGCATCCTCCTTCACAGCCGCCTCAGGCTGCCCTGCTCCCTCCATCATCCCACTCCAGAACCGTGCTGCCTGGCGCAGGGAAGACCCCAAAAGCAGGAAAAAAAATCAGTGCAATGTGGTTGCTACTAAACCAGCTGTGATTCAGCAGAGGGACAAACTCATTGTCCTGTTGAGCCCAACTTTGAAAGCAGGACAGGCCACGGGGTCCAGCTGGGCAGCCAAGCGCGGGCAGAAGAAAAGACCTTGGACGTGTCCCTGGGACAATGAAAGGATTCAGCAAAGGACAGCAATGACACACAGTGATTATTTTGTTTGGGTGTTCTACTTCTGCCGTGTGTAGAGCTGCTACACTGTGTCCTTGGACAATAGCCAAACCTGGACTTTTTCAGGACATTGGTCTCATGTGGGTTGTTGTGCTAATCCTTTGCCTTAGGAGCAAAGACTCGGGCTGCCCCCTCCTCCTGCATTTTTGCTGTCATCCCCATAACCATTTGCTTTCCCCTGTTTGCTTTTCCTGAGTTTCACCACTCTGCATCTCAGGGGCAGCTTTGTGAGTTTTTTTAGGGATGGGCTAAACCCTGCCTCTGAAGGGATTGTTAGGGACAAGTTAAGATGGCTAGATAAGAGCAGAAATGGCAGAAAAACGGAGATGGAGACAGGAGGCCCAGATGGGAGATGCTGGAGATGCTGCAAATTGGGCGCACTGGGTCCTGGGAAGCAGGGCTGTGGTCAGCAGACACTTGAGGAGATGGCCGGGGAAAAGGCAGCCTGGAGCAGAAGAGGTCAAGCCCTGGCTCAAGCGGGCTATAGCACATTTCCCTCGAGAAACAAAACAAAGATTGCTCAGTCTCATCATTTGTCTGACATCCTTACGCAAAGCACTGGACGCCCTGCCACTGAGGTCAGAGACTACCTGCTGAATTTGGAGCACCTACCTGAGATGCCAGGACCTTGATTTTCTACCATTTGGCATCAGACTGTACTGGGTACATGGAAAGCACAGTTTGCATTAACTTGGTTCATGACTGGCAACTTGAGAACTTTGAGAAATCAGATCCTGAATCACATCGGGCAGCCAGGAAAAGGGACAACCCCTTGTTCCCCTTCAACATGCATGGTTGCTCTGAGAGCCTTGGGCTTCCTCTGATCACGGTCTCTGCAGTAGGGTGCTACTCCTTTAAAAAAAAAAGTAATCATATTCACATTTCTAAACAAAAAGTAAGGAACCTGAGGGCCTGATGCCGTATAGTGTATTTTGCTACACAGTGAGGATCCCCCTTGGGCAGCTTAAATGCCGTTCCTTTTTCTTCTCATTAAAACAATGAATTCCACTTGGGTTTGTGTAGGCTGCCTGGAAGAAAATGCACAGAGAAATAAGAATTTCTGTTTTGACCCTTCCCAGAAAATTCAAGTCCTTGGTTACAAATTAAAAATGAGCCCAGGGGCTATGGAAATACCAAAGAAAAAGGGCTGTAAAATTGTTTTCCTTTAGAAGGAACAGAAGACCATATGCAAATCCTCTTGAGCATCTTGTACGGCTCTCTTACATGCTCACTAAAAACAGGTCTTTCCCTTACATTCAGAAATAAGAATTTGTGTAACTACTTTGAGTTGGTTGGAACTGCTGTTTGACATGCTTGGACAGGACTCAGGCGGGGGCAGCACAGCTACTTGGGCTCCAGTATGATCATAGAATCATAGAATGGTTTGGGTTGGAAGGGACCTTTAAAGATCATCTAGTCCAACCCCTGAGCATTCTGAGTAGAGTCTTTTGGATTAAGTGTTACCCACAGATATGATTAGATCGGAAGCTCTCCAATGTAATGAGCCGTGGCTTTGTCACGTGTTTGCTACGCATCTCAGTGTGGTGCCCATTCTTCCATGTTGGTGATCATGTCCACAGCCCTATGGTTTGCTGTGCTTCTCCCACTCTGCAGCCCAGGAAAGCCCTGCACCTGTAGCTCCTTAGTGTGCACTTCACTGTCACCAGTTGCTGACCAGGTATCTTTTCCCCACTCCTGTCACTTTTTTTCATTGCTGGCTATTTCTCTTTTTACAGAATATGATTTCCTCATGACAGAAGCCAGGCCTTTTGGAAATTTGCTATCAACTCTTGGCACTCCTTAAAATGCTTAACTAATAAAATCACGGGGCCTGGTGCTTTTCCCTTTCCAGTGTATGGGAACAAAAAATGAATTACCTCTCTCAAATTCCTCTACCTGACTCAGTAAATTTTTTTTCTAAAGAACCTTAAAAACCCAGATTTGAGCAGGGATATGTATGGTAGTTTCTCCATTTTTTCAGTGCAGCGCGAATCCAGGTTTAAGTCTAGTCTCTTCTGCGCTCCTCTAGCCCCATTTCTTTTGCTTCAACTTCTCTTGAGTCATTCGTCTGCCTGTCACTTTCTCTCTCCATTCTTGGAAAGCCATTAGGATTGATTTCTCTAAGTATTTTAAATATTTCTGGGGGCCCCTGTATGGCTGTCTCAGAGTGCTGTCATTTGGGATGGTACGGGAAGATGCTGCATTCACAACAAGGGAGAAAATCCTCTTCCCACATCCTTCTGTTTCACATTTATTTTCTGGGCTTCTAAGCAGAAAATTTTCCTGATGCTTTGAAATAAATAGGCAGTGGAAATAAGTATGAAATCCTGGCTCCATGGAAATCAATAGCAAAATGCCTGCTTGACTTCAAAGAGCTGACCCACAAGGTTAATGGCACTAATTTAATGCTGCATGTAAGATAAAATCCACTTGCGAGCCTTGTACTGTACCTGAGGATCTGAGGGTTAAAATGTGACATTGTTACTAGCTGGTTTAGTTGAAACAGAACCTCATTTTTCTCTTGGATTGGACAATTGTGGACTTTGTCATCCTTTTCCTATAAGTAAGCTAATCTTTTTATTGATATAGTGCACACCAAGTACTACAGTGATTTGCGATGTGGGAAAGCCTTTTGTTGCAATTTCAGCATGGCCCTGAAAGCAGCTTTAACGACAGAAATGGAAAAACCAGTTGCACACGCCAAATCATTATTCCGAGAGTTCCTCCAAACGATATGAATGAGTACAAGCCTCACAATATGAAAAGATCGCGGAAAATCTGTAAGCAGCATGTGAATCACATTGTCGTGCTTCTTTATGGCACGCATGGCATCACACACTTTATTTAAGTCAGCGCCCGGCAGACCAAATCCGTTTGGAAGAAAGGTGATCGGTTCTGCGGAGCTGCTGGGCATGAACCAAATAGGTGTGGGAGACATGCCTGCAGCCATCCGTGGAAATGTCAGGGCAGAACAGGGGCATTAGGAAGACTCCAGGAGCTGGACGTGAGGTTTTAAGTTTTGTCCTAACCGGACTTGGAATGGTACTTCTCTGTATTCAAGTTAACTAGTTCAAAGCCTTATTGCTTTGGGTCACATTTGCACAATGGAATTATAAACACATATTTGTGGAAACCTGAAATTAAGTAGTTAATTGCTAAGTTTCAGGATTATTTTTTTTCTTTTTCAAAAGAGGGCCTAGAAATAAGATCTGGGTGGCGAAACGATTCATTGAAACATTTTTGACATTCAGTCAAACGTCTTAAGTAATCTCACAAACTGGTGGGATTTGAAATTGCTTTTGTTCTTGTTAAGGCATTGTTCATCTGTGCCTGCATAGTCCTGCCTGCCCCGCTTCTCTCTCCCTAACAGCCCTGGTTTGTGCACGGCGGAGGAGAGCAGGAGAAAGCCATGATAGGGCCCAAATGGTTTTCCTGCTGAAACATGCCTGCACCCCACCCAGACACCGGGATGCCCCAGCCAACTTATTAGTCAAGTTAGAATAAGCAGGTGGTAATGTCCATCTTTAGGTGCATTTCAGTGGTTTTGCAGACTGAAAAGTGAAAAGAAGTGATGTGGTGCTATTTAGTGCTTTACATGAGCCGCCCAAAGAAACCTAAGGGCAGCATCTCGATTTGGTCATCCTGGGAACCCTGTCTCAGAGCTGCCTTGAGTTTATTGTCGTTTTGTTATTTGCACAGACTGCACCAGGATATCAGCCTGGGCTTCGTAATAACTCCGTCTTTGGGCAGAGGTCATGGGATTTGCTGGCGATTATGTTCTGTCCTTGGTGAACAGTCACACTCTGTGCAGGGAGGTTTCAACATAATCTCCGTCCCTGCAGTAGGAATGTCTTCAAAGGCAGCTTCCTAGCACAACTCCAGCTTCACCAGGCCGGGGATGGGAAGGGATGGGAAGGCATCTCCCTCACCACTTCCTTTCCTGCCACTTGTGAAGGTCACCAGAAGCAGAGTGGGCTCCATTAAGTTCAGAAAATTGCAGATTTTTCAAGCCAGAGTCTTGAACTCATCTTTTTCTACCACTTCAGCATCTAAAAATCTGTTCTCAAAATATTTTATCCAAAAGTCACATTTGGCAGCTCTCGGTACTACATAATTCAGCTATGTGTACTTTTCTTTTTAAAGTCACCCTATTTTAAAAAACCTTCTATGGGAAAGGCAACATCAGAATAAAATATTAAAAAGTATGTATACTATGGTAATGAATACTCTGTTTAGTTAATTATAGCCTAAGACAATTCAGATAATTTGTATGATTTTCATATAGTGCTATGGGTGCCACAGGTACTATCTGAGAAGGGATTGTCAGAACTCATTATTACATGGTGTGAAGTAGTTGTGCAAGCTATAATGCAAAATGAAGAAAAAATAAAGATTAAATTCACATATTGCTTAAATATGTGCTAAGCTAAACTTTATGCTTACGAATATTTCCTTTGTACTCAAAAATCATTATGTGTTTTTGATAGCTTCACAGCATCATAAAGACTTGTTGAAAAGCTTGTTGAATTGTGGGTAGAAGCTGTGGGTAGAATCACAGAATGGTTGGAAGGGACCTTTTCAGATCATCGAGTCCAACCATCAACCCAACACTGAAAAACCCACCACTAACCCATGTGCCTCAGCACACCATCTGCCCAGCTTTTAAGTACCTCCAGGGATGGTGACTCCACCACTCCCATGGGCAGCCCGTTCCAAGGCTTGACAACACTTTCAGTGTAGAAATCTTTCCTAATATCTACCCTAAACCTCCCCTGGAGCAACTTGAACCCATTTTCTCTTGTTCCTTGGGAGAAGAGCCTGAACCGCACCTCTCCACACCGCCGTAGAGAGCACGAAGGTCTGCCCTCAGCCCCCTTTTCTCCAGGCCAAACACCCCCAGCTCCCTCAGCCACTCCTCAGAAGTTCTCCAGACCCTTCACCTTTGTCTCCAGCTTTGTATCTCAGCTGTAATTATTACAATGTGATAGCAGATAATTTGGGTATATCCAAATTATTATTTAACATCCCTTTCCTCTTTGAATACAAAGGAACTGTCGCCTTAAAACTGTGATCTGATAAGCTGGACACAGGGAGTAAAGTCATAGTTTTATGTGACTGTATTCCATCTACATGTCTTCACCTAAGTTTTTATGAAGGAGAGAATGACTTCTTCTCTTTGCTGTTCTGCTCCCGAAATTACTCACAAAATGGCAGTTTCTCCAGTTCTGAGTAAGGAGAGGTACCTTCCCCAGCCAGCTTTGGACTCTGACAGCAAAAATGAGTTCATTCTAACAGTTTTATGTGGACAAGCAATGTACCTTCATTGTTTTAAGCTAGCAAAGAGTGTAATAATATGTATTACCTGAAATCTTGTCAGAAGTCTCTTTTTCTAATGAACTGTGTGGGAGAAAAGAAGGGATTCTGCTTTCTATGTGTGACGCTTTAACCTGTCCAGGCTGCAGCACTTGCACTGTGTGTGTCTCCCACTGGGCAACTCTGCAGAGGTAGTGGTTGCATGACCACATGTTCCTTGGTCACGTTGCTTTCCTGTCCATACTCCTGTGAGAAGTTCGTTAACATCATTATACTATGGGTTCAGTGGAAAAAACCCCATGAAATTCAGCCACGCATGCACGCAAGTGCCTCCACTTTTGTTTTTTGATCGAGTCCTGCCGTCTGCTCTTCCACTTAAAACTGACCAGAACATTCAATCTGTGATCACAGGACATACCTGAGGTAACCACAGCGATGGTAAAGTGATGTGTGGAAACTATTTAAAGTGTTTAAGCTTATTTTCATGACATTTAGCAACTGGAAACAACAAAAATCTCATGTGATCAGTGTGCGTTTTGCAGACCATCGGTTACCATGTCCCCAGCTGGCAAAGCGCCACCGCAGCGCTTACCTTGCCCCACTCCCCAGCTCTCATCCCTTCCCCTGTGCAGGGGGCCAACAGGCAAAGATGTGCAGCTCTCAGCATTTCTGCCTCTACTGAGGATCTCTTTAAGATCAGGCAGCTTGCAAAATGAAGACACAGACATTAATATCATTTTCTCTACCTTTCTGAAGCTAATCCTAGTTCTTTGGGGTCTCTTCAAATCACAGAGTTTCATCAACAGCAAATAATAAGGGATGTCTTGTTTCCATTAGGGTTAATATCACAATTTTGTCTGATTATTCTTAGTACATAACTCAGTGGAAACAATGCATCTTTTGTAATAAAGCTTCTAGCAGAAACATTGGATGTTTTACAAGAAGGGAACATTGGCTAACACAGCAACATAAAAGTGTGGTATATGATTCCCGTATAGATGTGTAGTATTAATATATGCTGCCATGCCAAAAACTTGCTGGTATGCCACACTCAGAATGGGAGAGATGAGGGAAATGTATTTTTCTGCTGCCTTTCAATGCTTTTTTTTTTTTTTCAAGGGAGGGATGTAGTACAATATATTCATGTAATAATATGCTAAAAATCACTTGGTTCCAGTGAAGCAAAGAGCTCCAGAGGATTCACTGCATCCAAAACTATGCCCTTATGGTTTCAATTAAAAGGAAATTATTTGCTTTGTGAAACTTTGCCTGGATCTTTAATTCTTCCTCATTGTTTGAATACAGCTCTAAAAAGCTACTGTACTTCAAGTTGCTAATCAGATTTCAGTTGGTAACTGTCATATGTCATGTCATATCATGTCATATGAATATTGGTGATTCAGTCCAGTCTGCAATAATGAAGGTTTCATATAATTTTCCCTCTGGCCTTTGTAATACATAGATTATGCACTCCGCTGCCCAAGAGTATTTTCAGGTTTTCAGATGACTTTTTTTCCTGATATTTCCCAACAAAGTGGCAGCTTAATCTTTCAAAACATGGCGTTGATTACATTAGTTTTCTGCTGAGCACATGCTATTGATCTTTCCTTAACAGAAGAGAAATTAATATGAATGCAAGCAGCAGAAGCTAGTCATTAACTGTGGACTCTCCTATACTCCTTAACTGTCCAGTGTAGTAAGTTCTTTCAAAATAGAGCATGAAAGAAAACTACATCCAACCCATAGCTGAGGTCCCTGTGGACTGGAAGAAGGGAAACATCACACCCATTTTTAAAAAGGGTAGAAAAGAGGACCCTGGGAACTACCAACCTGTCAGCCTCACCTCTGTGCCTGGGAAGATCATGGAACAGATCCTTCTAGATGCCATGCTTGGGCACATGAAGGATAGGGAGGTGATTCAGGACAGCCAACGTGGATTTACTACGGGCAGGTCCTGCCTGACTAACTTAGTGGCCTTCTATGATAAAGTGACTAGGTCAGTAGATAAGAGACGACCTATGGATATGATCTATCTGGACTTCTGTAAGGCCTTTGACATGGTCCCCAACAACACCCTGCTCGACAAATTGGAGGGGTACTGATTTGATGGGTGGACTGTTCAGTGGGTAAGGAATTGGCTGGATGGTCACATCCAGAGGGTAGTACTCAATGGCTCAAAGACCAGATGGAGAGCAGTGACAAGTGGTGTCCCTCAAGGGTCTGTGCTGGGACCGATATTGTTTAACATTTTTATCAATTATATAGACGGAGGGGTTAAATGCACCGTCAGCAAGTTTGCAGACAACACCAAGCTGTGTGGTGTTGTCAATACACCTGAGGGACGGGATGTCATCCAGAGGAACCTGGACAGGCTGGAGAGGTGGGCCCAGGTGAACCTCATGAGGTTCAACAAAAGCAAGTACAGGGTTCTGCACCTGGGCTGGAACAATCCTCACCATCAGTACAGACTGGCAGATGAGGTATTAGAAAGCAGCCCTGAGGAAAGGGACTTGGGACTGCTGGTGGATGAGAAGCTGGACATGAGGAGACAGTGTGCACTTGCAGCCCAGAAGGCCAATCGCATCCTGGGCTGCATCAAAAGATGCATTGCTAGCAGGTCCAGAGAGGTGACTCTTCCGCTTTACACTGCTCTGGTGAGACCTCACCTGGAGTACTGTGTGCAGGTCTGGAGCCCTCAATATAGGAAAGACATGGACCTGATCGAGCAGGTCCAGAGGAGGGCCACAAGGATGATCAGGGGGTTGGAGCACCTCTGCTACGAGGACAGGCTGAGGAGCTGGGCTTGTTCAGCCTGGAGAAGAGGAGGCTCTGGGGAGACCTAATAGCAGCCTTCCAGTACTTGAAGGGGGCCTACAGGAA
>JAOXNO010000013.1:16297881-16312645 GCA_028565335.1 Limnodromus scolopaceus | reverse complement strand
CCCTTCCCTGGAGACATTCAAGGTGAGGCTCGATGAGGCCCTGGGCAACCTGGTCTAGTTGGGGGTGTCCCTGCTGATTGCGGGGGGGTCAGACTAGATGACCTCTGGAGGTCCCTTCCGGCCCGGATGATTGATTCTATGATTCTATAGTGCATAGTGTACATACATCACTATGTGCTCAAATCTTCGGCGTGTAACGGTGTTTTTGTGCAGTTGCAGCTACACAAAGCAGACTCAGCGTACATAGCTGGTGGGTCCAGAGGCTCCACCTTCTGTTTGTTCACTCATTTTCTTCTCAAGAGCTCAGTCTACAATAACCTTCATCTTCTATTATTTCTCCTTGCATCAGCAGCAGCTCTGAAGATCCAGAGTAGAGCATCTCAAGGGAACGGGGTATTTACTGTGTTGTCCCCAAAACCTGCAAGATACTGGCATCCATGAGCCACAGCTTCATATTGAAGTAAGCACTTGTCTCTTCTGTGGTCTGCTGTGAGTGACTGCTGCTGCTTTGAGAGTAGGTCCACTTAACACAGCATACAGCAGTCTCCTGCTTTACACCATGCTCCTACCTGTTGAGGGTGGGAATACTCTTGTTGACTTTTTCACATAGCGGTATTTTCTGCAATTCCACATAAAGAAACGAATTGTTGCTCATTAAGATATAGTGATACGAAGTTGTGAGTATCAGCTAAGCAGCTGAGTAAAAGGAAAGCTTTATTTGAAGTGCTGAGCGGGAACAGATGCGTATCTTGTCAGTTTCTCACTTTACCTTATGATATTTCGTTGACTAATTGATATTGCAACAATGAGGGAACTGCTTCCAAAAGAGTCAATTACTTAGTCCAAAATGGCTAATAAAAATGTCCTATGAATTGAAATGTAGTTCAGTTTGAAAGGAAATTATATCTCCCTGGAGACTAGTAAATGGTTTGGGAAAAATGTGTTCCACTGTTCTCTTCTTTGTTGCAACAATATATGCTGGAAAATATCTTTTTATTACATTTGGTTGACTTTAAAGACATACTGGTTCAAATAAATTGATGGGAGAATAAACCAAGAATGACTTCTTGTGAATGTTGCTAAATTAAAATCGATGAACTGTAGGGAGTAAAGGCAAATGAGTGTTCATCTACCCAACATTTCCTTGGGCATTTTGCTAGCCAATTTTGCAGCCATCGGCAACCAGCAACTTTCTTTTCCTACAGGCTAGTTGTTGTTGCTTTGTGTTGTTGTCACCCCTAATATTTTACTAGCTTCTGTTTTATATTTCTTTTTCATCCACTGTCATATCTGATCATGTCACTCTAAGAAATCTTTCCAAGAGCAGTCAGACTATCAATAACATCTGGTTTATCTCTGTATTTTCCCAAGGTTTGGCGTCTTCAGCATGATAGTTTATGAGTGTTTTTCCACCTTCATCAGTCAGACCACTTTATGAAGATGGGTAAACAACATTATCTCTACTTACCAGCTGGAAACAGTGATGCAGAGAGAATATGAATGGCTTCTTGAGGCCACAATGAATCAGCACCGAGCTACCCAAGGATCCTGGTCTCCAAATGCCCAGCTCGTGTATGTCCTGTTACGGCACGGCCATCTGGCTGCATCAGAGCTTTGCCAAGAGACGGGGCATTGGATCAGCTCAGTTATTTCTAAGTTATATTGATGCCGTTTCTGAAGATGAGCAAGCCTGCCTTCCAAACTCCCGGGATGTATTGAAGCATTTCTTGCCAAATAATATGCACAATGGGTTGGTTGTGGTGTGCTCTGGGAGTTACAGACTGTGTAGAGACCCCAGTCTTTATTTCTAGTTATAGGGGAATCCTCAAAAAGCTGAGATGTGGGTGGGTTTTATACTTTTCCAAAAGCCAGAGAAATTTACATTTTCCTTCCCCTCAACCTAAATTAATGGTTTCATAGCTTGTCAGTAGTCTTTAAATAAAGCTAGCCTCTGGACTAAGAAGTTTCTTATGGCTCCTTTCTAGTAGAAGAACTGGCCTATACTTGCCCTGTTGTAATCTTTTTAGAAGGATCTGCTCCTTGCCATGGCCAGAGACCTGAATTTGGAGTAAGACGAACATTTGGTCTGTCCTGGTAATAAAGTAGAATTAAACTTTTTTGGAAACTTCCATGCACATGCACATGGAAGGACAGAACCAGAAAATAAGCACAGTCTTGTGGTGCGCCTTTGGTAAACTATGCCACGTATTAATGCCCCAAGTTTGTTAAAATCAACAAATCCTGTTTGGAATGTAGAGCAGTGAATGGCCTGGATTTATCTCATTTGTTTAGACTATGATGAAGAAATGGAAGCACAGCATCCTTTGATGTGAATTTCATTCCTAGAATTAAAATTTCCTGTTTTTTTCTGTTGCTGGTGCTTTTGATCTCTCGAATTGTTAAAAGCCATGTCATTTTAGGGTGATATACTTTAATTGAAATATTTAACTATATTAATATTAAAATGTGAAAATATTAATATCAAGAAATATTCAGTCCATTGTGGTTATCATGTCAAGACTCCCTCTGCACAGATTGCAGCCAGTAAAACCAGGGCAGGAATTCTTAAGAGGATTTTTGGCAGAGAAATATCCAGTTTCTTATGAACATGAAGCACAGGTTCACTATTTGTTGATAAAACACCGAAAAAGCAAGCTTGTTTTTGAAGGGTATCAGTGCTACTTATGTAGGAAAATGCTGCAGTTCTGTGTTTAGTGAAAATATGTAAGCGCATTTGGATTGTAAGCCTGGGTGTCCAGTGCGCTGGCTGCTAAGTTTCTACATGATAGTCCTGTTTCACAGTTGCTGGAGCAGCACCACTCTACAAGTATGAATAAATAATAAAAGTTATGACTCCAGTATGGAGATTTTATATGACAGCAAACAACTGGTTTAGAGTTCATTCTGGCTACTGTCGCACACAGGAGGCTTTCTGGCTCCCTCTTCTCGGGCTAATGTCTTTGGTTTGCAGTAGGCATCCATTTTATCAGCAGTGATTTGTGATCCCATGCAAGCACCCCTGACATACAGCAGAGCCCACAGAGTGAAAAAGCTTTTTGTTTTCTTCTCCTCGTCTTCACTGCGCATCTGTTCGGCTGCTGCTTGATAAGATGAAATTAAATTAATGAACTTTAATGCATTGGATGCAGGAACAAAATACACAATTGTGAAATAACTGATAAAAATGACATAATGTTATATGCAATTCTAGCTTAATACATGCAATATGGTTTCTGCAAGAGTCAAACTGTGTCTTTCAAGTTAATATTTTAACACAATATGAGGTCTTTGCCCTGAGAGAGTCTAACTGGTAAAATCCCAGATGGGCTCCACTCTGTCTGTTGCTTATTCTCACAAGACTATCATGAGAGCCATTCAGAGAGAAATCTTTCTCTTGCAAATTAACCCATCATGAGTAAGTAGTGGAATCTTACTATCATGTCCCTGCGATCCAGCCGGTATCATCTTTCTATTTCCTATTCATCACTAATCTAACTGACAAGATACTAGTTTTAAAGAAGACCTGTGGAGGAAACAGAGACACTGATTTTGCATTTTGCTGCTTCTTTATCCTCTGTGTAAAGAAGGTCTGAAAATGTGTTTGTTTTGTTGTTTTTTAATACCTCGTCAAATCTGCCTCCATGGTTTTATTGGGTGATTTGTTGACATGACAGAGGAGTAACCCTTACTGGCACCCTTCTGACGCTCCTTTTCAGGCCATTAGATAGATATCATCTACAGTGGGATTAAGCTGTGCTTGAGGGCCTGGTAGAATTAAGGTTCTCTTGGGGAACTTGAGTTTGAAAAGAAAAATATCAAAAAATAGAAAAAGCAAAGCATGAATTCCATTGCCCTTTTATATGAACACCTGGAGTGGCAAAAGTGAAAACATAAAACCTCTGTACCATAAAACCTCCTGAAGAAACTGGTGAAAGACAACTGGGTCATGGCATCTGAGCCTGAGCTCCTGAACCAACAGTGGGCGAAATGGCTGGAGAGGAGGAGGGATGAGCAGAAGGGCTACATCAGGGCAGGGCACAGCCCATGGTGCTTGGAGATCTCACACTGCAGTTACACACGCCATTTCTCTGGGAGCAAAGCTGTTTGAAAAATCCCCATTCCCAGCCACCATTCTTCCTGCCTGCACTGCAGTTCACTGTCTCCTTCATCATGCCATTCTGCTGTTTGCAGGGCTTTCCCAACCAGACACGGAAATGATGCATTTAAGACAAAAACAACTCCCACAAGCCCACAACTTTTTCTAGGACGGTTTCTTAATTCAGATCATTTCCATGATCTGCATTATGGCATGATTTAACAAACGGTTGCACTGATGCAAGCAAAAAGATGCTGAAATATAGCACAGGGACAGAAACAACAGGCCAGGGGCAAGAGCTTCTTAAACAAGCTTTACTGTTACGGAAAATGTTCTCCTAACTGCAGCCTGGGGCAGCGCAGTACCAAGTGGGCAGCTGTGGGAAATGCTTTTGCAACTGAAGCCTCCTTTATTCTTTAAAATGTTGTTGTTCCCAGCCGCTTCTGTAATAACAACGCCAGCAAAAGCTGAAGTGTGGACACAGTTAGGAAAACCCACTCAAACAGCGGTTCAAGAAGTTCTGGAAAACAATTATTTTCATCAATGTTATAAACTGCTTCTTTGCTTCCAAGGGGGTTGGTGGGAGAGCTGCGAAATGGAGGACAGACCTCTGATGGAAGTGCAGAGCTCTCTACCTTACACTGAAACATTTTTCGATTGGTATGTTAACTACTTAAACTGATCTTAGATGCACCAGTTTGCCTTCCCATTCACCATGATGAAGGTTCATGGTGCATGACAGAGCTCTTCCTGTGCTGTGATCACACCAGGGTCATGGTCGGGTCTTTCCCCAGCTCTGCGACAGCCCTGTGCTGACTCCTTGTCCCACAGGGGACATGAGCAGCGGTAGAGCCACTGTCTTGGTCATCTCCCCTCATGTCTGTGGCACTGGCGCAAGATGAGGAGGTGCAGGGAAAAGGGTCAGTCTGACAATGTCCCTGCTAGCATCCCTGCCCTTTTGCCTAGGGAGTACTTGGGCAAGAGATCAAGTATTTGCACGTCTTCACTGAAAGGGAACCATTTCAAGTTTCCCATTTCAGCCTTGCCTTTCCTGACTCCAGGACATGAAAAAAAATTCTCTGCGATAACGGTGACTCCAACAGCTGCAAGGGTCTTTGCATTTAAGATAATACTTTGGTCACTAGTTTTAAAAAATCTGCTTTTCTAAACTAATATTTCCTCAAGCTGTAAGATCTTGGGCACATGGACCTTGTCTACTTTTGCATTTGTACACTTCTTAGTATCTGGGGAGCCGATGCTGTTCAGCATCTCTGCCACAAGCGTAACAGATGCAATAGTGAAAAAGGAACTCCAGGGCTTGTCAGTCCTGATATGAATAAATTGCAGCTCTGGGCTGCGCCTCAATTCAAGCAAAATGTTATTCAGCCACTTGAGTATGAAGTACTTCCCCTCCCGCCCGCTAATATCTCTCAGCAGCTTCCTGAGAATAAGATTATAAACTGTGCATATGGAACAATCCCATGTGTGTGCTGTTCCAAGATAGACCTAATCCTTCCTGAAAACACTTGGAGCATTTTTGCTCCTCATTTCTCTCCTGTTATATGTCCATCTTGACAAGCTTGCAACATTTGTATTTGTTGTTGAGTGACATGATTAAGAAAAAAATCATATGTCTCAAAAATTTAGAGACTGCGAACAAAGAGCTAATCATAACTGTTCAATCCGCACGTAGCATTACTTTAAAAAGGGTTATTTCGGTGCCTCATTGTGCCTTTGTGTATCTTTTTCTTTTCAGCCTATTTTTTTATGTTTAATCACAATTCCCTAGTTCTGGATTGCCTGTCTGGGGCTAATAATAGTATTTCTGTATTATTTTACCCCTAAGCTATTATTACAATCTCAGATTTAACACTGGGTTAATACGGATTTTAAGAGCTAGAGTACCTTCCAAACTATCCACATTGGATGCAGGAGGGGCTCCAAACTGTGATATCCCATTGTTCCAACATATGGAAATCACATGTGGGGAAAGCCCAGTGTCAGAGTTAGCATCTTCCGGGCAGTTTGGAAAGCTGTTCTGCTGTAGCCTATGGGGTTGCATGACAGATATGCTGTAACGTATAACAAACAAACAAATAAAAAAGCAATAGAGGTAAAACTGGTTGCTGTGATTCGGTTTTTAGTATTACTGCTGACGTGGGAGAAATTAGGTTGTGATTCTGCCTGTTTAGGATGGTGAAAGCAGTCTAAGAAGCTAAATCAAAGAGGATTTGAGGGACTGTAAGGGCAATGGATCAAAACAAAAGCAATTCTCTTCTTTCCCCATCTCCTTCTCTACCCTCTTTGAGCCTGTTCTAAGTTGCCCCTAGCAATTATTTTTTAAAAAGGATAGTCATGCTTAGTAGGACAGTCGTCTTCTAAACTAATGTCAGTGCATTGGTAATAGCAGCTAGGAAACAGACGAAACTCTGAAAAATCTGTTCTTTGTTTTCTGCAGGAAGAGATTAAGATCTGATGGTAGGGATTTTTCTTAAGCAGCAGCAAGTAAATATATTTTTAAAGATTATTTCAAAGCCATGTATATTCCAGTTCTGTATATAGTCATATTCTGTGATAGAGACTACGTCATCTGCATTAGAAGCAATGGGATTCGTATTATGTTCTTTAAGGATTATGTGCTGTATGTTTTGAAATTTATTAAGAAGAGTCACTACTTTATTGTAATAAAGGGACCAAAAGTGTAACTGTGGGATGATGACTAGGTGTGACTCAGTTCTGCAGGACTCTGAGACATTTCAGTCCTGAAAATCACTTAAAAGCATGCTGAACTTAAAACAAGTGTATGTTGCCCTTCACCCCAAGGCCTGCAAGCTCTGCTCACCTATAGACGCTGATGTAAAGAACTACCATTACCTACAGCCTAGAAGGAGGCAAAGATCTGCCTTGGCTTGCAGGAGGATGGATGAGCTCCTGGTTGGAGGCGTGCTGAGGTTTCCAGCAGACACAGTTGAATGGGCTCTAAAGCTGCTACCGCTTTCCCAGCAGGAGAAACCATTCCCACTTTCAAGAGTTTGGAAGCAGATTTTTGTAGTAATTTGAGCTTCACCCTTTTCCTCCAGAGGAAGTAAGCACCTTTAAAAAAGTTTTTCTGAGAGAAAACAGGGAAGGAGCAGAACAAGGGGAGAAATCAGTTGTCTGGAGTCTCCCCGCAGTTCACTTCTGCAGTGTTGAGGTGATTCGGGAGGAAGGGCACTCGCAGCCAATTTGCAGGCTTTGAGATGTGCCGTTTTGATATGCTCCTGTAGGGCTCATTCCTTATCAAGACATGTTGTAGTAGGTGTATTATATACCTGCTCTGACACGTTCCTGCAGAAAATATTCTAGTCACCAGCAACTGACCCCATGTGAATTAAAAAACTTATTTATTAGGAAATCAGATGAAAGGTAGCTTTATACAAGCCAGCTACAGTTGTGAAAGGAAGCCACAGTCTAGATGAAAGGGAACGCTTAGTCCAAAGTAAAACATGTACTGTGTTTGGTCACATCCCTGGCGTGACGGAGGACGGCTTCCTACCCACAAATGATGATATTGTCTCCAGATAATTGCCCCCTTATCAGATAAATCACTGAATTTCTCATTCAGAAACAGATATATTCTTCTTGGGGACGCCGTGGTGCCAGTCCGCGACGTGTGGGTGGGGACAGAGCCCCGCCGCGACGCCGACAGACCCGGCCAGCTCCACCGGGACGCTGGGCTCGGCATTTCCCAACAGTTTCCTTTTGTTTGCCTTGATGGCGAGTTCAGGCAGCGCCGCGAATGTCCCATAACCCCAGTGCTTCCGCGGGCTGCGGCACTGGGAACTGAGAGTTTTGGTGTTGCCCGCTCCCCCTCTGCACCCAGCGAGGAGAGAACCATGGCCTTGTTGGAAACTGCTCAAGTTTGTTTGGATACAGGATGGTTGCGTCTCCGCATTGTGCGTTCCAGTGTGCACACAAGTCAAAATGAGAGGTCTGAAGTTCTTATGGGGTCCCACAGCCATGTCCAAAAAGTGCAAGTGGATATTTGGGAAAGTTCTGCTGTTGACTCTCATAGATGTGCATGTGTCCGTATGATGGGCATCCCTCACACACTGTAGTCCCATGTGATGTCACTCAATCTGCATCACCAGAACTTCAGAAAGTTCCCCATGAGGGTGGGAACTGCGAGCCCAGGGTGATTTTTAATATCTGCCTGCAAACAAAACACTCCTACACCCAGAGGTAAAGCTGCAAGTGTATTTCTGTTGTGTATGGCTTGTTTTAAAAATGAAATTGAAGATCAGAGACAAGAACTCCATACGTGAAAACTTCCCCCAAAGTGGATGCTGGAGTAGGTATTACTGAGTGGCTGAGGAGGTGGCCTGTAAGGGAGGCAGCCTACAGAGCACAGCCGGACTGCCATTTCACCAACATGCCCAAAGTAGCATTCCAATGAAAAGGTGCAGAAATGTATATATATATATGAGGATCAAAATTATCCAGCATTTAAGGGTGGAGTGATTTTACAAAGACCTAGTAAGTCAGGCTGGTGTTGCATTTGTGTCTCTTATATACCCTTGTTCAGATGGTCTCTATGGCTCAGGATGGCTATTTTCCCTCCAGAGTGGAGTAATTCTTTCACAGGATGTTTTTGCAAGTAATAGTTTGTAGTACTGATGAATGAATAAATATCTGGATTTTGCTGTGTTTTCAGATAATTCACAAGTGCACGTTCAATGACTAATTGTCAATTCACGCAGCTGCAGTTGGGTTGATCAGTGATTTTCTTTCTAAATAAAAAACTAAAGAAATGTAGATTATTGTTTTTAATTTTGTAAAGATTTCTCAAGAAAGAACCAGGGCACTACTGCTGATGGTTATTTCTCCAGAAAGCTTTCAACACATCTTGTGATCTCTCCTTGATGCCAAGTACAAAGTATACGCGAGCCTTGCCATGGTATGCAGCTTACCAGTTTAATTCTAGTGGGAGGCTTTACATTTATTGTTATGACCTTTTATTCTAAGCATTGAAGGGGAACATAGGAAAAAATATTACATGCAGTAATAATTACTGCTCACATGCAGTAATTTGATCATAGAGAAAATATAATGAGGAACTTATTTGTATTATCCTAACACCACTGATTAAAATTGAATTAGCCCTGATTTACACTAGCCTGAACTGAATTAAGTCAATAATGCTCATCTCCATTCAAGGAAGTACTGTGAAAAGATGCCTAATCAGTATGAGTTCTGGAGAGAAGGTCATTTCTTTCTTATTACTTCAAACTCTGTCTATCATGAATGGTATGGTAATTCCTCTCTGTGCTGCAAATGAACTGTCAGCCTTTCTAGCCTCTGCAGTAACTTTCAACACAGATTATACTTGAGATGAGCTGTTCATTTTGACTTCTAACACTTAGTGTTTGTATGAGAGGTGCCATAAACTATCAGTGTCTAATGCCTTTAATGATTATGAAGGAACTGGTAATTCAAGTCTTGTTTTTTTAAATAAAATTTTTATCCTATCACTAGGTTTCAGAGATGACTGTAACTGGAGCATATTATCTCATTTTGAATGGCCAGTTTAAGGAGGGTTTCTCATTTAAACAACAAAAAAAAGTCTTTTCATTGTCGAATATTTTAAATCTTTGGATATGCCCTTGAGGGACAGCTTGCTGCAACTGCCCAAGTCTGTAAGTAGAAGGCAGAATATTGTCTGCATAAATTTTTAAAAAAAACTTTGCAACCCTTAAATCAAAAGAAGACAAAGTTTTCATATTTTTCAGAAGAGCAACTAAAACCTCTTCAGGCATAATTTATGCTGTTGACAGCCGTTGCATATATAACACCAGGAAGTCTGGTTTTAATTCATGTAATATTCCTAGGGAGGTGGGTGGCTTAGTTAATAAACTTGATCTTTCACCTTCGGAATCAGATTGAGTTCCCTTGTTGAAACACGCCTGTCTTTAATTTGGATGCTCGTTTACTTATGAAGGTTACCTGCTGACCTGCAAGAATTAGAAATGGATGTCTAACACACATTACCAAGTCCACAGGCAGACGTGCAGAGAGAGGAGCACAGAAGCAGTCATCCACGCCAGGCAGAAAGCCAGAGGGGCATCCCATGATGGACCAAGAGAGCCGCAGGCATGGGTGGAGGGGAGGAAAACCATGGCTTCACCAGGTTATTGTGGTAAGGAGACATTTATTGCTACCTGCTTCCTGAAGTTTCCGGGGCTGGAGACTTTTATCCCATCCCATCTCCTCTGTGCTGCTGTGGTTGCTCTGCTCAGGGGATTGCCAGCACCCACCAGCTCCAAAGGGAGCAGTAAGGCTGGGGTGGCAGGGGGATGGCTGTTCTTCAGTGGATTGATCAGGGCCATCAGGGCCTGAAGACGCTCACAGACAAAGCAATTCAACATTTATGGAGTATGCCCCTTGGAAGACGGAGGCCATCAGAAACAGGTATTTTTTTAAAGCAATCCCCACATGCTAACCCAAACCCCAGCCTCAATCTTCCTCTGACCAGGAAACAAAGCCCTTCAATAAGAGAGAATATTCTGCCTTGATGCCCACACATACCCAGTGTCTTCCTAGCTCTCATGTCCCTGGGGCATTCAGCAATTAAAAGGTTCCTGCATGCCTTAGATTCCTTGGCTGTTGCTTGGATCTATCGTGAAATACCCAGAAACCAGTCCCTAAGATAAACGACAGAATCAAATTTTGAATCCTGCTAACTCAAGACAGGAGTCCTTAACACGGTCCCTGACCATAAAGACAAGGGGACTAACCTCTACCCCTGCCCTCGCCAGCTGTGCAACAAGGCACCAGGCCACTTTGTCAGGGGCTGAGAAAGGCCTCCAGCTCCCCTAGCAGCAGAATTACATGTTACATTATAGGTCCTGGAAACTATTAAAATAATTGTGACTTGAAATACAGTAGATTTTGGATTGCTAGGGTAACATCTTGAATTGCTGGATAAGGACTTAGTCTACCAACAAGTGTCTGCTCAGTGACTTTCTGTGCTCTGCCGGATACAGCAAGAATAGCCTGTCTGCCTGCTTTAGATTTTGAAACCCTAAACCTACCCCTAACCCCAACCTGAAACGTACCTGGGTAGCAGCTCAAACAGCAAGACATGTGCTACCTGCTCAATGTGCTACAGTCCCTCTTACATCCCATCTCCCTGTCCAGCTGCTACAGGATGCTGCAGTAATGATGTTCTACAATACTTTAGGCTCTGGACTTCTAAACAAATTTAACCTCAAACGTACTCAGGGGACCGGCCACTTCTGTAAATTGTGCTGTGAGTGCCAGTGCCCCAGTAAAAGCAGATCTCATGCTGCCTTTCCGGGCTCCGCAGGTTGTGACAAGAATAACCTGTCTGGCTGCTTTTGCTTCTCTGACTTAACTGATTTCAGGAATGGGATGGCCCCATGGGCTACATATCACTTTAGGGGTAGATTTCTTATTGCAGAAGTTAATGCATTTAAAGACATTTTTACTGAGGCATCCTGTAAATCTTAGGCAATAAACTATGGGGATGAAGGCTGTTGTGTCCTGCTATATAATTGCATTTCGCAATACGTTTCAGGTTAGAGTTAGAAAAAACGAGGCAGCCAAACAAGTTATACTAGGTGTATCCTGCACAGACCAGAAAGATAAGGAGAAGATTCATACTGAAGGAAATCTGGGCTTTTTATTTTAGCTTTTGGTCCCCTGGGAAGTTATGATATTAGGGATGGGATTACAATTAGGATATGGGGATATAAAGCATCTAGACACTGTTTTTATGCAGGGCACAGAGAGTAAGAGAGACATCTGTTTATAGGCTTAAAGCTGAGGCTGTCTTGGAGTATATTTACTGCTGTCAGGCTGGTGGTTAGAGCTAGGGAGAAAACATAAAGCAGCCAGAGGGGCTCTTCTTGCTACATCCTGCAGCTCCTAAAAAGGCAGGAAAGGACAGAAGTTAGAGACAGTCAGGTAAGGCATGGTCCTGTCTACACACTGCCTTGGTTGTGGGGTGCAGATGTCAATGCATTTAGAGACATTTTTCTTAAGTTGCTCTGCAGCAACAAGGCTTTGAGAAAAAATAGTTCTGCCCTGGAGATTGAAGTCATTATACCATGGTGCATGACCCAGTGTCTTCCATATTCCAAGAAAAGGTCCCATCGGGAATGAGGGAATATGTCAAATTAATGTCAGGTTTAACATCTGAATTGGAGAAGTGAAAGAAAATATTCTTGATGCCTTCTGCAGATCTAGGAGGGGTTTATGGAGAGAAGTGCTATTTGAGGGGCAAGATCCTTTCACCATGACTTCAGATAGGTTTGGTCTTTTGGTTATTTCTGAGCATATTACGGATAGGGATTGGTTGTGAGGCCCAAATGCCTTCCCTGTGGGGTGGTGTAGGGACCAGGCAGTGGGTGAAAATCTGGTGACAGGCTGAAGATGTTTCTCAAGCCTCTATGTACATGGAGAGTCTTTGTACATCCCGGGCTAGGACTTCTGGTTGGGAGTAGGCATGAGGAGCTGGAAGCAGCCAAACGCGTTTTTCTTGCTGTACATGCTGAGCTCAGAAGGATGATGTGAGAAGAGGTATTTGGCAGCCCCAAGCCCTTCCGTGATGACTTTGGGGAAGGTACTGCTCCCCATCCCTCTGCCTTTGGGTTCCAAGCATTGAAATGCCATCTTGCATGCTACGGGCAGTAGAGGTGGAGGCAGCTGATAGGACTGAGAAGCTTAGTTTGAGTCTGAAATACCTCCTGCTTAAGTGCGTTTCAGGCTGGGTTTGGGTGGGGATTTGGGATAAAAGAGGCTTTACAGAACCGGATGTAACCAGAAAGTTTATTGTTCTTCAGTACTGCAAAGCACAGAAAATTTTGATGGGAACAAGAGCTCTGGTCCTCGTATTGTTATTTACTCTATAGGACAGACAGATTTTTGGTTGTCTAGATCCTGTCCCCATCTTTCTAGAATGAAGAAGACACAAGAAGAACAGACTTTCTCTGTGTTGTGGTTTTAAAAAAGGAATTTTGTTATGAAAATCACAATATAGTTCCAAGGTGAGATGTCTCCAGGAAACCAAATGGTACTTGAAGTTGTAAACAAGCTCCTGGACCTCTCATACACCACTCCTCCCCATGATGCTCCTCCACCTGCAGGATGCAATAAAAATAACCTGTCTGTAAATTTTGCCTCTGTAACCCTAATTCCAACCTAAAGTGCACCTGCATAGGAGTTCAGAAACTGAGTCCGTCTAAGCCCTTCAACTCTACTATTAGCTGTTTCTCCCTTGGTGTCCACAGGATGCATACTAATACTTTTAACTACATTAATCCCTGGACCACAAAAGATACTCTCAGTCTGGTAGATCATCAGGGGGCCAAATGCACTCTTCCCTCTAGCTCACTAACACTCATCCTTGGGTCGTCACAGCTCTGTTAGTGTAAGTTTTGAGTCTATGAGTTTCTCTAACCATAACTCTAACCTTAAAATGAGATTTTTCTCACAGGACAAAGTGCTACCTTAAAATGTAACATACGACTTCAAATTTCACTAGTCCTTTCTTAAAAAATCCCCAACTTTCTAGACATAGACCTAGATAGTGAAAATAATCTGCCTGACTGCTTTAGGTCCTAACTGTAGGACTAAATCATAATCTTAGCATGAAATGTAGAAGAACAGTAGTTCATAGCCTGGGACACCACAGAAGGTACTCACACCACCAGTAATCCCTCTTCCTTTTTCACGCCAGAAAAAAGTCATAGTAATGATAGTGATAATCCTGTCTCTGGCCCTATTTGCCCAGTCAGTAATTCAAATGTTCAGAGGCAGCATCAGGCCTTCAATTCATATATTTGCAGTATTGTCTTACAGTGTGGGCATTGGAGGACACCACAAAAATGGAGTTTTTAGGTGCATTAGGTTGTAGGACTTGAAATCCCCAACATGATGTGTAGCCAGGTCATTTCTCCTTCTAACTCACAAGACAAACCCTGGAACCCCATCCAGCATCAGTCCTATCCCTAACTTCCCAGGCTTTTCAGTATGCTGCAAAAATAAACTGGCTGTTTTCTGTAGGTTTTCTAACCCAAGCCCTTGCTGCCCCTGGGGTAACTGTAAAGCTGCACTAACCCTGTCCTGGTCTGTGTTGCTGTGGCTGACACGGTGCAGCAAGACTAACTTGTCTGGCTGGTTTAGGTTGTCTAATACTAACCATAACCTGAACCTTAACCTGAAGTGTACTCTGGCTCATGTAGCAGATCACCCAACAAGACAAAACACAGGGCCTTCAGCGTCACTAGCAACAGCACTCTTTTGTACTCTTTTTACTGCAATATGCCCCAATAACAATACTGAGAAATGCATGAGAGGTCCTAGAACTGAAACTTAAGCCCAGCCTATTATTGTTTATATTCAATGGCAAAACAGGGCAGAGAATCCTACTAATGAGGGTTATGATGATTAGGGGCCTGGAGCATCTCTTTAAGGAGGAAAGACTGAGGGACTTGGGTCTTTTTAGTCTTGAGAAGAGAAGACTTAGGGGGGATCTGATTAATGCTTATAAATACTTTAAGGGAGGGTGTCAGGAGGATGGGTCCAGTCCTTTTTCAGTGGTGCCCAGTGACAGGACAAGAGGAAATAGGCACAAACTTGAGTATAAGAAGTTCCACCTAAACATGA
>JAOXNO010000013.1:16258524-16296465 GCA_028565335.1 Limnodromus scolopaceus | reverse complement strand
AAACATGAGGAGGAACTTCTTCACTTTGAGGGTGGCAGAGCCCTGGAACAGGCTGTCCAGAGAGGTGGTGGAGTCTCCTCTGGAGACATTCAAAACCCGCCTGGACAAGTTCCTCTGGAACCTGCTCTAGGTGGGTCTGCTTTGGCAGGGGGGGTTGGACTCAATCTCCAGAGGTCCCTTCCAACCCCATATCATTCTGTGATTCTGTGATTCTGTAATACAGGTCTTCATGTCTTCATCATGTTTGTCTGGGCCCTGTGTGATGCTGTTGGAGTTGTGTGCTTAGATCCCCCAGCTTCTCAAACCTGAAATGTTGCACTTGAGACATAATAGTACAGTTTAAATTTTTAATCAAGATCTTGAGAGAGCTGTTGTTTCATAGAACAAGTTGGAGAGGAATTTGTCCTCGCACCCTATCCCCTTGGAGAGAACTGGACACTGAGAGGATCATGCCCTTATTGACAAATGAGGACCAAACTTCGTGGACGCTGTGGAACACTGCAAAGGTTAGGAAAAGACTTCAGAATTTAAAAACTTTCCATAAGAAATGGATGCTACTGGTAATTCTGGTATTCTTGTAACCAGATCCAGGGGGAGGGGGAATAGGGGAGATGTGTCTTCCCAAATATTGTGCCATGCTTCCTCAATTCTGGAAAAAAGCACCAAGCACCTTTGTTGCCTGTCTCTATGACCTGCCAATGGAGTTGTTCCATTTCACACACTCCAGCAGATGTTCTCCAGTATTTAATTATACCACTGACTTGTGCCAGAAAATTAAGTTGGGAAGCTCTACTGGGCAGAAAGAGTTTGGGAACAGAACTGGGAGAGGAGAGTTGCACTGCCTGAATGTTTCCACTTCTCTGTGCCCTGCATGTTCCTTCTCCACTGTAATTCAGCACTGCCATAAAGGTGAGGAGACCAACCTTTAGCATTCCTGGTATCTCCAGGAGTCAGAAACTCATTGTTTATGTTACTTTTTTGATTGTCAAGTCCTGTTATGCTGTAGGGAAATTTCCTTGCATCTCTGTTGGTCGGCCATGGATTTCATCACAGTAGGGAAGAAAATGGTCCAAATTCAAGGAAAGAGAATTCCTTATCTCCTGCAGATTGTCTCTGCTGGGGGTTGCAGCTTTCAATGGTCTCTACTGTAGCAGAGAGGATTTCTCCTTATTGGTATCATCTGGGTTTAATTAAATTGACATTCTTCATCTGGAGAATTCAAGTTCAAACTTCCAGCTACTTTCAGTTTGTGTTACCAGAGACATGGCCAGAGAGGTAGTCTATAGATGTCTGTGACTGCAATTCCACTGCTGTTGCTGAAGTATGGCCTTTCTAAATTTTATTCAGCATTTAAGGAGACGGGTAGATTGAGATTTAACTTACACTAGTGATGGGTGCTGTTCATTATGGATATTTTGCACACAGTGTCTGTTATACTGAGGTCAGTGTTTTGTCACAAAGCCAAACTTTCCAGCACCAGTGACTTAAAATAAAATGGAAACCAAAGTGGAAACCAGCTAAAGAGGAGAAACAGCATCTGATGATGTAGATCTACATAATGGCTCCAACAGCACTCTAAGCCTGTATCCTCACCTGTCTGAAGGCATCCTTTCACAAGACGAGATGAACTCCCACATGTCCCATATCCTACCTCACATCCTGGGGTAGGGAGGGATTTAGAGGAGTGACTCCATCCCACAGCCCGGAGGGTGCAGTAGGCACCATGCTGCTGATATCTAGAAGACATTACAGAGGGGCATGTACCTCAGTCTTCACATTTCAAATGGGTGCCCTCCCTTCTAGACTTGAAAACTGTGAATGGACTGTCTTTAATTAAATGGGTGTTCAGATAATCGGATGACGGTGCTTCAGCTGGAGTAGCCTCTTAGCTCTTAGAAGTTTTTGCTCCAATGGCTTCAGAAATCTAATGGCCAAACAGGAGTGCTCACAAAGTTAAGCAGTGACTTGGCAGTGCCTTGGATGGATGTGGTCAAGTAACCAACTAAAAGCCCAAGCATTTCTGAAGTCATGTGTCTTTATGGGTTTTGAAAAAAGTTGCCCTTCTTCCTCTTTGGAAATGATCTCACATAGGGCAAATACTACTCTGACTTAATTAGAAATTCATAATAATCCCTGGTTTATAAAAATGGTTCCTCAGCATTTCTGCTTGCCCCTACCTAGTCCCTATTCCCAGCTTTGCTCTGGGAATTGGCATCTTCTGAATCTTATTGAATTGAGACCAAGCATGATGTGTGCAGATTTCTTACACAGGAATGGCAAACATAACTTCTCTAAGGTTTTCTAAGGATGGAGGGATTACTTCATTGATTCATTTTTCTTCTTCCTTTTTTTTTTTTAAAGACTAATGCACCCATAAAAAAAAACAGTACTTTGGTTTTGAACTGGTCTAGTAGAAATGCATTGATCTATGAAGGCAGGTCTCTGTCAGAGGTAGGACTACACCAGTGATTAGTGCTGATGCTGTACTTGTCTTCATCTGTTGTTCCTCTTTATCTTGTCACCCCTTACCTGGTGACACAGCTGGGTTTGAAGACACGCCTGGGGACATCTGTGTTATAGCTTAAATACAAGCCTGTGTGCAAGCATTAATCTTGAATCCAAGCTCATGAATCCAAGCTCATATTCATTTTGGACCCTTTGGAAGAGACCAGAGTGTGTTCTGGGAGGGGAAGTTGGACAAATTTATGGATTTTGCCTGTTAGCTTGTGGCAAAGTACAGCTCTCTTTGTAGTGCAGGTGGGACAGATCCTGCTGCAGTTGTGGCTGTCCAGATGATTCTCTAACCTGTATAGCCAACTTGTGGCAAAATGGTATCCCCATGTCAGAGACAGAAGCTGTCTGGGGCCTTGGCTAGAAGCACTTCATGTGCTAAAAATGACTAATGGCTTTAAACTGGAGAAGAGCAGATCTAGATTAGGAATAAGTTCTTTACTATGAGGATGGTGGAGCACTGGAACAGGTTGCCCAGGGAGGTGGTTGAGGCTCCTTCCCTGGAGATATTCAAGGTGAGGCTCGACAAGGCCCTGGACAACCTGGTCTAGTTGGGGGTGTCCCCGCTGACTGCAGGGGGGTCAGACTAGACGACCTTTGGAGGTCCCTTCCGGCCCAGATGATTCTATGATTCTATGTTACCTAAAGGAAGATGCTGTGGGATTAGCAGACACAGCATAACAGGCACAGGTGCCCTCTTGGGACTATGATGTTAAATCAGAACTTCTGAGAGATTTGTTGCTTCATCCCTGAGCCGCCATTGTTATTGCTGCTGTATGGAGAGCACACAGGGAGATGGGACCACATACCTTCAGTGCCTGGGACATAGAGCTGCTCCACTGCCAGGACTGTCTCAGCCTCTGTTTCGGGACAGCAGCTGCTGGTGCTCCTCAGCAAACTGTGTGAGCGGCTGTGTTGAGCCACTGATTTTCCAGGGGTGAAGAAGATTTCTGTCCATGACAGTAACTCTGGTCAATGCAACGCATCATCCTGGGATGACTGTTGAAGTTTCTTGCCAGCCTCCCCAAACAGAGTGAGGTCATTTCCATCCCTAATTAACTCTATATAAATTGGATTTGCGTGAGTCTCTGTGGAGAGCAGGGCAGCCTTGGGAAGCCATTCTGCTTGTGGCCCAGGTGCTACCCAACATCTGTGCTGTCTTGGCCTGGGCTGAAGTCAGATACCATGTCAGTAAATTTGTATTTAGTACTTTATACACGTATACCTTGCACAGCCCACAGCCCACATATACACATGTATTTGTCTTTGTACTGTACACACAATAATTTCTTATTTTCTGAGGACAATGTTTTAACTGGAAATAATGTCTGGAAGCAGACAGGCTGAGCAGCCTTTGATGAGCAAATGTTTATTGTTAGCTTCAGCAACAAAAGCAGTCATCAGTCAGAGAGAGTGCCACTACAATTGAATGATGATGGATTTTAGTATTTCTTTGTATAGAAAAAGGCTGGGTTGATTGAGCTTTACAATCCAGTATTGTGTAAAGGTTTTATCTGCATAGTCAAGTTTCTTTTATTGGTCTAGCTGAGAGAAAAATCAGATGCATGCAAGCTTTCAAGTGCCTCTGAATCATTTGTTAGGGCTTAATTTGATTACAGACTTCATAAATGTTTTGCGGGGTTAGTTAATTCTTCAGGAATCTTTTAGTTTATTTTCTTCATATTTAGCGATCAATATTACTTTCTGAAAGGGACACAGCCTTGTAACAGGTGGAACACAACAGGCAGCAAATGGCAAACTTGGTATATAAGAAATAGTTCAGCTGAGAAGCGAGGTCAAAATCATTGGGACAATTATTGGGTATATGGAAGTGGGGATTCCACCTCTGCCCATGGTGTGGAGTCACTGCAGGGGCTGAAAGGACAGCAGGCCTGTGGGGAAGGGTTAGTGCTTGAGTCCAACCAGTCCACGAGGACGAGCTCTCCAGCCTCACTCAGCAGCAGGGAAATTGTGAAAGAGATGCCAGGTGGACCTTGCATGTTGTAAACCCCAGAATTTCTTTTCATGAAAGCTCAGTATTTTATTTTGTTTTTCTGAAATCTGATTTCAACATACGATTTCATTCCTGTTTCATTCACTTCAAGTCCTATTCAGAGAAACCGGTCCCTAATTTGTCATATTAAAATTTCAATACATTTCTAGAGACTCAGCTACAGTTATGCCTCCTGATTCTCCTCTATATTAATTATACTGAAAACTCTTGCTTTAGAGATTTTTTTAAAGTCTGCCCATTTTATAACTCTAAGACAATTAAAAAAATCTCACTGAATGTGATTGTTTTTTTTTTTCTGGAGTTGCCAATATAATATCTTGTTAAAAACTGATGTAGGTTAATTTTGGTTTGTATTAACATTTTGGACACTCATACAGTCCAAGTCCATGTATTCCTTGGCACTGGACTGACACGATGGGAGGTGCTATGAGGTGATATTTCTCACGTGAAGCTGTTCAAGAATAAAATAAGTTTCAGAGTCCCATGACTGGGTCTCGTCTCCTGCCACGTGCTCATGCTGGCCTACTCTGTGCATTTTGGGACTGCAAGGTGAGCAGAGATGACCTTACAGATGTTCCAGCTTTGTGGAGAATATTTTACTTGCAGAGCTCTCTCATAATCTTTTTTGTTTGAAAAGGTTTCTTTGAAAGTAGCATATGCCGATGAACTCCTACAGGATAGGAGATGGAAAGAAAGAGTGAAAGAGAGGACTATATATGCGTGGTGAATATGTCTCTGCATATTCACCTTCTCTTCAAATGAGACTGATTGGCTGCCTCTTGATTCCCATGGATCAGTCCCAGGAGGCTAAGGATTGAGCTCAGCGCATTATTTTGGTGGGCTATCCGTGGTGCCCTGCTGTGAATCCAGGCAACTAGCCAGATTTTATGCCTTTACCTCCAGGATTTGTGCTGCCTTGGAGGTGCAAACCAACTGGAAATCCTGCAGATGGGATCAGTGGAGATTTTTTCCGTGCTGAAGAGAGAAGGGAGCTCACTCACAATTCAGACAAGCTGCAGTGAGCTCTGGCTGCCAGACCTGCCTGGCAGGCTGGGTTCAGTTCCCTGGTGGGGGAATGGCTCCAAAGGGTTAAACCACCTTTGTTCCCACTCTCTGGACATGCTTTAGCTGTTGCTGGGGATCTAGCTGCCCAAGATAAAAAGATCACAAGCTCACATTGTTCTTAACTAGCAGCATTTCTCTGTAATTCTGTAATTCAAAGCAGGCTTTGCTCACTTTTGTGCTCTCTTTACAAGCCACGATGATGATAGGATTTCCGAAATCAAAGCTGAGTGCTGAACTGAATTAAGAGAGAAAAAGCCACACAGCCTGGTTTGGGAGAGCAGAGGAAAATTGCGGAGGATCCTCCCAGCCATTTTGGCAGTGGTGGTGGGGGAATGGTTTTCTTCTATCAAACTTGTTTTATTTTTATTGTAAAATAAACATTTTCTGGGCATCAGATGGCAATTACTCACTCTGCTCCTCCAGGGATGAGGTTGCACCAACCGCACATCACAGAGGAAGGCAAAACTTTCCCATTTAGATTAAAACTTACATCAAACAAAACGAACATCAATGAAGCAGCTTGGTGTTTGTTTCTCTCAAGACTGGCTCACACTATTTCTCTAAACACTAAGTCTGTATTAATACATTGGACTTTGAACTTTGATTTGCCCCAGAATGGCAAGAAGGCTTATTCTACACTCCTTTACGTTCTTCTTTGCAGGAAAACATGCCAGCTGGGGCAGGTTAATCCATTCAATAGCTCCAAGTACAGCATTACAAAAATTTAATTAAAGGGGGTAGTAAATTTATTAAAAAATAACTGATTATTAGCTAAGGTCACTCACCCTGGCAGAACATAACAAAAAGAGTAATTAAATGAGCTATTTGAAAAATAATGTGAAATTGAGCCTAGAGGAACAGTTATCTTTTGGACTGATCTAAATTTAAACTGCACAGCTCTGCACACAGACTGGGTGATAGTAAAGTCAGAAAGATGTGATTTCTCGGCTCCTTAAGGTTATCCTTCCTAAATGTCTTCAACTAACACTGAAAACAAGTAAGTGGTACCAAAAGGTATGTTAAAAGTGGAGCTTTCCATGAAGTTACAGCTGCCCTGTTAACAATTGCTTCCTGCTTCACAGGGAGAAAGTAAAGCAGTTTAAATGCCACTTCAGGGTGACTGGTTTGCTAATGCTGCCTAAGTAATGGTTACCATTTCACTTTTATTGTGCTCTTGTTAATTAACTCCCACAATTAAAGAAAACAGAAATTCAATAAGAGGAAATAAGGAGTTCTTAAGTTACTAAATGCTATACATCTGTGAAATCTGGCCAAGAAATATGGTTTCAATACTTGATTTAGCATTTAATAGTTCTTTATTAAGCTTTGGGAACTAAAACGAATCTTCTTTCACCTCCATAGCCAGGATAAAGCTATTTTAAATTTTACTGAAGATAAATATGGAAGGAGAAACACTATCTGAGGTGTATAATGAAGTTCTGTGACCTGTGATGGTACAGCAGGCTGCCCAGCAGCAGCAGACCAGAAGCTGGTCTCACTGTCTCCTTGCCTGTTTGTTTTGTCCTGCCAGGGCAGCTGTCTCTCATTTGTACAGGGGTGAGTGCATCACTCACACGTGGAGCAGATGGACAGATTGACGGATGGGGGGGATGCTGTGAGGTGCCTATCAAGGAGCAGGTCCTGCCATGGACCATACCTGGCTCACCATGGACCAGCCAGGCTAGCCATCGGTGACGTCTTTGGTCATCCATGCACAGTCACTACCAGGACTTGGTTACAGCTTCATTTCAGGTTTTCTGGTCCAGTGCGGATGTTTATGAAATATAAAACAAGAGATCAGAAGTCTATTAAACACATAAAGAAAAAATCATAAATAATCTAAACTGTCTAATTATGCAACTTTTTTTTTCCTTTACTTTGATGATCAGGCAGGTGTATTGGCCTATTTATTATCCAGGCTGCCAAATCCATAGGTCTGCAGATTCCCAGGATCAAGAGTATGACAGCAGTGTGAGGATATTTGAGTCTGTGGTGGTGACCCCAAGCATATGTAATTTGTTTTTTTGGGACTAGCACTGTTCTATGTTATTTTCCTGAAGGTTACAGAGGATAAGCATTTTACTCCAGAAACATTTGAACAGTAGAATTGGCTTTTTTACCAGTATGAAATAGTATATTAAAAATTATAATTGGATAGAACATACTGAACACCCATGAGTGAAGTTCTCTTCCAGTAAATTTTTCCACTTTTCTCCATGGCAAAAGGCACCTACTTACTCCCGCATTCCTCAAATTCCAATGTCTAGTTCCTTTGTATATTAGCGAATTTTTTAACCAAAAATATTCCTTTTTTAGGCTGTAAGGTTAAGTGCTGTTTCTGCCCTGTATGTGTCTGGATGCATCTCTCTGGCAAAAGCTGAAATCTGCATCGGCTTACTTTTCTTGCACTCCACCTGTTTTCGGCTATTAGAGATGACCGACAAAGCACAAAGCTAGTGAGGTTATTTTTTGCTCCTCTGTGGTATATAAAAATGTGCTTTTTTTGCATTAGAAGTCCAGACATAATCTGCCCTTGAAAATGCTGTATGTTGCTGTAGGAATGAAAAAAAAAATAAACACGGCAGTCCCAGGAACTAGGAAATTAGTCTCCTTCTACCACATTTGCAAATGTGAAGCCTGGTGTGTGGGACAACTGTTCCTTAAAATCCAGAATCATTGAAAATGCATGTATTTCAATCATCCTGTATTTTTTTACTGTGCCATGTGTTGTTATTTGATTCAGCTATGTTCACATGCCTTTTTGTTCTATTTTTTAAAGATTAACAGTATGTGAATGGTGAAAATGTATATGTTGTTTCCACGGCAAGTCCAAATTTAACTAGTTTTTAGCACCTGTTTTACTGACATTGTAACTATTTGATGTCAACAGACAGAAATGACTGTAAAAATGCAATCTTGAGTGCATCAGGCTAACCTGTGCTATTAATGCACTGTATTTAAACATGAAAGTGGCAAAGATTTCACCATTCCTGTATATGTACAAACATATCCTGTAAAGTTAATTTTTGACAGATCTTTCTTAGGTCTATGATAACTCACAAGACTGTAAAAATGCCAATTAAAAAAAATAATTCATTTTTAATCTGTATGGAATATGTACATTACTCTGACTTTGAGTTAGTTTTTTGGACCTTATATGAAATGTTTCAGACCTCATTACCATGTGCTTTCATACTCAAAATTCAGCCTGTGAGGGCATTGGGGATAAAAGCCATGAGGACTCGGAGAACAATTCACAGACTCAGAGAGCTGGTGCCCACAAGTGACCACTCAGGTGGTCTGATGTGGCCTCCTGTATGCACAGGCTGCAGATTTCTTCCCTCCTAAAGGCTGATTTCGTGCGTGTTTCTAACAAACACAGGCACAGAGACACACACTGGCCCAAATCTCATTGCAAAGACCACAAAGGGTGATGAGCCTACCACTGCTGGTAAGTCAGACCAAGTTTAGTTACTTTTCGTGGCAGTCACTGGTTCTTACATAGTGACAAGAGTGAGGAAGCCCTCAGCTTTCCTGTGCTGCCTGTGAGCAACATCAAATGGTCTCCTCGCTCTCAGGGATCTCTGCCATGGACGATTCAATCACGGTCGAGTCCCCTTGCAGCTTCTTCATCCCTGTAGTGGCCATGTGCTACTAGCCTCCCTTATCACTGCCTACATCGCTTTGGTGCCTGCCCTGCTGCCCACACCATTGCATTGCATTGGTAAAAATACTAACATAGCAGAGATCGTAAGAGAGCCAGATTTTTAATCTGGGGTGTGACCATTTATTTCTGTATAAATATTTGAGTTAAAATTCAGTGTATTACCAAACCAAACACTTTGGAGAAGTTCAAATAAACTGCATCAGTCAACATGGCTGCCTTTATCAACAAGAAATGTCGTCTTCTCCAAAACAGAAATGGTTTGTTTGACAAGATCTGTGCTCCATGAAACTGTACACGCCTCTGCTGGTTCTGTATTACTCTCATCATCTTTTTCTTTGAGAATAAGTTCCATTATTTTGCTTGGGTAGAGAAGTAACATAGCAGTTCCTGGGTAGATCCTCTCCTCCTTTTTCAGTCTTGGAAAAGTAAGAACATATCAAAGCCAGGGGAAATGCCAATGTGTTTACTCCTAAAGTATTAATTTCAGCAATTCCCCAGCCTTTAGGACCCTGTGGGGTAACTTATTTGGTCCTTTTGATTTAAGAACATTTAATTTTAGTAGATTCTGGCTTGAATCCTCCTCATGAAAGTTGATTAACTTTCCAGTGCATGTATGTCCTCTGAGTTAAATCAGTTCTCCCACTTTTTTCTGAAGGCAAAAGCATCTATTAAATATAGACAGACCCTTTGTTTGAACTCCTTTTCTTTTGAACACATTTTGTGCACCACATCATTAATGTTACTGATGACTGAATTTTCATTCATTTCTTTACCTTTTGTCCATTTTATCAGTTGGCTCCAATTTCAGCTCGTACCTCACATGTTGCTGTTAACTTTCCTTTTATATTGAAACATAAATGTTTCACTTCTGTTGTTCTGTTCAGATCTCCTTCTAACCAGGATGTTTTTGTGGCCAGAATAACAGTTTTTCCCCTCTCTCACCAGATTGTCAGTCTGGGTGAATCCAGTAGTATGTCCTTGAGCAATTTCCAGCTTTTGCTAATATTTCCCACTTCAAATGATGTACATTGCAATGGCAATGAATCAGGAACTGACAGACAGAATTAAAACCAGTGTTCAGCCCTCCTCAAATTTGTAGAAGAAGTAATGGAATAAACAATGTCAGAATAATTTAATACTGAGAGAAGTAATTGAATTAAAGCCCTTTTGTGTACATAATGTCAAAATGCATAAAAGAAAGTAAGAAACCCATATGTGGAAAGGAAATACAGATTTTCAACAAAATCAGTTTCAGAACATGCAAGTTTCCTACAAATTTGCCTGTTTTGTAAATGCAGACAATTACTCACTTTCTTGCATAAGGCACAGCTGACGGCTAGATGCTCACCCTCTGATTGAGCTAAAACACAATGCTCAGTCTGTATTGCTCCATCTGGGTTTCGGTTCCCAAAGGTGATGGAAGAACCCTCTTTTAGGATGCAATGAGTTACCCCTGGAACTTGCTTCCCCAATGAACTTCACTGCATTTTATGGTATTTTATTTTACTCTCAATAGCTAGCCCAGTTTAGGTGCCTGTGGTTGGCTGAGAGGAGTGCCATCTGCAGGAATGCTGCAATGGAAGGTGGCAGAGGGCCACTGGGGCTGGGGACTGCCAAGCCACATGGTGCCCAAGCATAGCACCAAGCTCACAGCCAGGCTGGGAGGCAGCAAAGGGCTACAGCTCAGGCAATTTACTCTGAGCCCTCCAGACTCTCAAGGGATCACTTGGCACATCTGGAGCTACTGAGATGCCTTGGGACCCATAAAAGTGAAGCTAAAGCCCAACGGGAGGCTTTGGAGCAGCTGAACTGAGGCTTAGGGATGCCACTGATGCCATTGATATCAGACCAGGGACCCAGAGAGACATATAGCATCCATGCCACTTTGATCCTTGAGACAGCCTCTCAGCATTGGGTGATGGTCAGGCTGGCACCATGAAAAGATATAGGAAGCGGAATAATTTCATAATTATTTGCAACATAGCAGGTGCTCTCACAGCAGTGTTCAGGAACAAAATTCCAGCCCGAGAAGGGACCTGAGGGATATTTTCCAGTTCCTCACGGATGGACCCTCCACATCACGCAACATGTTGGTCACTCGAGGTGCATATAACAGCCACACATAGGATGTTTCTCTGGGAGAGTCACCTCTCCCTTGTGGCCAACTCCAACACAGCAGTGGCATCACAGGCTGAGGTGTGGGAAGCCACCCCAAAAGCATGCTTGGAAGTCTCCCACCAGCTTCCCACCAGTACCAAATTTACGCATCTCTTTTTGACTTCACTGTGAAAGTCCAGATATTTTTCCTCATCTATGCTCCCTTTGGTTAGAAGTGGGTGAATATTTTTGTACAGGCAAAGGTCACATATTGCTGAAAAGGGACCAAATAGAAGGAATGCAGATAAACATGACTAGAAATGAGGATTATACCTAGATTATTATAGAGCAGGGGATATCCTATGGCTAGAGTAGGTCTGGATGCTGTGAAGCACCTTTGGTGGAAGAGAACCTGGTCTGGTGTAAACACAGAATAGAAATTATGGATTAGATCTGATAACACCATGTTTAAAAGGAGACAGAAATACCACAGAGGTTCTTGGAAGGAAACTGGAATATTACTTTTGCAAAACCTTTGGAAATGCCAATGTTGGTGAAGAGAGTTTGTAGTTAGGTTTGTGCTGAGAACAATATGCTTTTTTCCCCTCTTATAATGTATAATTTAGTGGATCTCTGACATGTTTTTCCTACTGCTTCATTCTAATGCTGCTACTGAGATTAAACTGGCCTTCTTTCTTTTGTCATTTCTTTTATCAGTTTGCAGCCTTTTTATGCCAATCTTTCTATAAATACTTATTGATGTTTGACAGCTAGTGCTTGAGCATAATGCTTTCCTTTCTATAATATTATGCATGTGATGATGTAAAAAAAAAATAATTCTTAAACCCAGATTTAATTATTTTATCATCTTTCCTTACTATTTTTTTTTTTGTGTTTAAGCAATAAGTTAAGGTGAATTTAACTCCATAATTAAAAGGTGTAAAGAAGAAATGCCAAAATCATTAGTGTAATGCACATGATCCTTATCTTATTTTCTGGTAAAGTGTGGGACATAAAAACATAGCAAAGTGGGTTATTTAATCAACATGCATGAAAAATGGTAACACATGCTCCCGGGACCCTCACTGAAAATTCTTTCTGTATCTTATGAGGAAGATACAGGCAACCCCCTCGCCTCTGTTTTAAGGGAAGTTTTGAGGCATGCCAAACCAGAAATGCATACTGTAGAATGTCAAAAGACAGCACCAATTTCACTAATGGCAGGCACTTTGTTTTCAGGTTTTCCTAATACTTTAAGAACCAGAGACTACATTAAATAGTATGTGCAGCTTGTGGCTACAAGCCAAAAGGAAGCCCACATGACATTTAGTGCCCTTGTCTGCAAGCTGATAAGAGAGTCTGGATTCTCTAAACTCTTTAAGTGCTCAGTGTCAAGCTGGAATTCAGTAACTGCAGCCTGAACAACTTATGTTATTTAAAAATGCACACTTAGCTCTAAGAGGTTTCCAAGCACTCTAATGCTGGGGTATTTGAACAGAGTAATAGTGTGCTTTTAAAAAAGCTTTTTATTTTGCAACTTTATGTTCTTCATCTTGTTCAAATATTATTTACTTTAGAATTCATCTGATAGACTCATAAACATGCTACTCAATAAAATGGGACAGGGTTCTGACAAGCCTCAGGAAACTTTAAAAATGTCTGAAGTGTTTAGACTTTACTATATCACAAAGTAAATTTTGCACAGTTTGAGTGTGTGCTCCGAGATCACGTAAAAATGCTAGACAGAATTATTCCTACCCAGTCATTTGACCTACCCCTACCTGCCGGTTTGTAATGTTGTGCTAACGAACCTGTGTGTTTGCTCCTGCTTAGGCACTCCAGAGTTGTGATAACTGCATAAAATCATGCTGGAATCTCTCTGCAGGATAGTCCCAAATATTGCTGTAGCAGGCTCTTAGTCTGTCCCAGGTAGGAACTAAATCACCTGGCCTTTTTCTTGCCTATAGACGTGCAAGTACAGCTCCTAATTCACTCCAAGCACTACTATATCTTGCTTGCAAGGAGATTGCACTCATTTAGCCATTGTGGAGCCATGGCAGAGAGGGGGGATCACAGCCACTTGGTAGGACTTTGCACAAAACTGCACTGCATCTCTAATTCCTTTCGTTAATGAGCATTTAAATGAAACCCGCTGTGCCCATGGGGTGGACTGAGCATCTTCCACCATCTTCTAGTGAATTAACAGAAAATTGAATTTCCAGGAAAACAAACTATTTTCGTGTATGATCTCTGCAGGAAGAAGAAGAGAGTTTACAGCTAAAAATTAAAAATAAGGCACCCTCCAAGACTAAAAATTATTTATTCCTCAAAGGAATTCCTAAAACCCTACATGCTACAGCTGTAAGAGATATGCTTTGCACCTCTGTTTTTACCTGCAGAGGGTCGTCTGTCAGCAAATTTAAGTAATCTTCTTACCTTTCCCACACCAGGGACACAGGGAGAATTCCTCTGGCTTAATGTTACCATCCGTAGGAGTTGCACAAAGTGGAAGAGGAGTTTAAATTACTGTGCCTCCACCAAAGAAGCATCTACTGCAGTGTCTGAAAGATGAACTCCATATATTGAAGCATGTCAAGTGGTGCTAGAGAGAGCACAGGAAAGGTTCATCCATCAGGGTGAAGCTTTCCACCTCTCTGAGACGTAGGTGCTGGCAGCTGGGGCCAGCGGTCAGCCAGGTGGATCCACTTGGGAGTTATCCTATGCTCCAACCAGCTGGTGGTGTCCAGCTGAGGAGCATTACAAGTGAAAATCCTGTGAGGAAAAGTGTGGACAGAAAAAATGTGAGCAGGTCCTGGGTATTCTTTAAAAGAAGCTGCTTAGATGGACAGAATAAACATAGCCAGGGGAGTTGGTCTGGAGTGAAGACAATGTTGGGCTAAAGCACATTCTGGTGCAGTGGTGAACTCAGAACAAGTTATAGATAAAATAAATAGCAAGTATCCCCCTTCCCCCACCCCCCAAATGCTAATGAACAGAAATTGCAGGTTCTGTAGTAGAAAACACTGAAGAGGGAAGATGAAAACATCGCTGGCATGGTACGCTGGCACCAATGTGACCAGTGAAGCAAAGGACACTGAAAATAAAACGTTTTTACCTGTATCAGAAAGAGAAGTGGAAGCAATGATACAGGAGCATTTCTTGAAAGAGAGATAGTAAAGATATAGAAAAAAATGTTCAGTAAACCTTACAGTTTCCTAATTAGGAAAGAGCAAGATAATGGACTACTACCACACAGGGATGATAAATGACTGCAGTCCGCTAAAGACTAAGTAGGCTGTTGGACAACAACTATTAGAAATAAGTATTTTGAACAGCTAGCAGGTTGAATCTTTCATTTGCTGATGCTTATTTGTTACAAATCTTGAAATACCATGTCAATTTCAAAAGTGCCAAAGAAAGTTAATTTGATGATATTTTAAGAGATATTTTAATGGGTTGGACATCTATTAATCTGAATATCATATCATGGAAAAACTGATCCTAGGTTCAATTACAAAAAAAATCCAGAGCTTTTAGTTTGTTTAACATGATCAAATTTGAATTTTCCAGTTAGGAACAAAACTATACAACAAAAGGAGAGGTCATGTCCTAAAAGCAATATCTATGAAAATTATTTAGGGTTTCTGTGGTTGAAAACAACTCAGTATAGCAGAGTTGTAGAGCAAGGAGACCTAACATGACCTAACATGACATGAATATAAGGAAGAACAGTGAAAAGATCAGAAAAGGGGTTACAAATCTAAGTATAACACTGTTTATACCACTCCTGCAAAGGCCTTTCCAGGTCCGGTGACTTCACAGGGTGCAGAAAAGAGCCAGAAAAAGATTTGGGAGATTGAGACAATGCCTTATAGTGAGATACTTTAACCTGCTCATTCTGGCTGGTTATTCAGAAGAAGGACAGAGATGGCGTGATCATTCTGTTGAATTACATTCATAGGACATTCAAGGGCTCTTCCAAAGCAAAGAAAGACATGTAAAGAGGAGAGAGAGACACGAATTTGAATGTGTGATTATGATCAAACTTCCAAGGCAGATAAGGTATTCCTGTGTCTTTATGTCTTCTGAAAAACAGATTTGAAGTAGAGGCAGTAACTGTTAACGCTAAGTGCAAACCTGTTTGTGTTTCACTAGATATGGTAATTGGATGACCCACCTGTGTACAAACATCACTTGTTCCTGTGGAGAGAAGGGTGCGATACTGCACACGGAGAGGTGGTATCATAGAGTCACAGAGTCATAGAATCATCTCGGTTGGAAAAGACCCTCGGGATCATCGAGTCCAACTATCTACCCTACTCTACAAAGTTCTCCCCTACATCATATCCCCCAACACCACATCCAAACGACTCTTAAACACGTCCAGGGATGGTGACTCAACCACCTCCCTGGGCAGCCTATTCCCAGTTTGAACAATTATTACACCATGGTTATCTCAAGGCAAAAAGAGAGAGCAGGAGCCAGAGTGAGGTTAGAAGGAGGAATCATATTGAATGAAATAACCAGCTAAATACATGATTTGTAACATCCAGTAGAGTTCCACCAGTTTAAAATATTTATAGCTTTTTCTTGAGAGCTAGAGCTGAAGGGCTAGAATGGCTGTTGCATAAGAAAAGCTCTCCTCTTGGTAAGAGGTCTATCCATTGCCTGTGTGTGAGTTCACTGCGCTGCATGGTGGTTGCTCCCTTTCCCTGGGTGGTTTCCACCAGGTCAGGCATGGGGTGAAGGGTACTGCCTCCAGGAAGGAATAGCTGTAGGATGCAGGATGCTGATGGTGTGGCCTTGGAGGGCCTTTTGTGTGGGTAGGTTTCGTGCTTGTTGCTCAGGCAGAGTCAAGCCATTTCACAAATCCGACAGCTTTGAAACTTTGAAGTTTGCAGTTTCTGTTTTAGAGCTGGTGAAGAACTTGCATGCCACAAGCCTTTTTTTAACCAGATCAGCTGCTCTAATAAAACATATTATTTCTTCCTGCAAACATCACTGTACTTGGTTCTAGGTATTAAAAGCTTATATTGTGTGAGGATGTGTATCGCATACAGAAATTGCATACAGAAATTTGATTAAAGCCACCAAGTTTTTCCTTCTTTTGTAAATTCCATTGTTTGGGGTTTGGGTTTTTTGGTTTTGGTTTTGTTTCAATTTTTTTTTTTTGGTCACAAACCATGAAGTAACTCAATTTTTGAAGAATTTTGTCCAGGTTTCCTGAAAAAATGTGCAGACCTGAAACATACATCTGGATTGAGTTGAGACCTTGGAATGAAACTGCAAACCACAATAATTTCTTGCGGTTTCTAGTAGCACTGATATTAATATCACCTTGAAGGTATATAGCATACCTCTCAGTTGCAAAGGCAGATCTGCAGCAATACTTTGGACTGCAATCAGACCACCAGCTGCTCAGTGACCTCTGTTCTAAGCACAATTTGAAGTGAGGTGTCAAGAAGAGAACAAACCACCAGTGATTCAGCTCGAGAAAATGGGACAAATGCTTCTTTAACAATATTGAGCACTGTGTAGTAAATAGACAGTTCCAAAAGTAAGAGAGAAAATCTAGAACATGGAAATCCCAGCATCCTTATTGAGCTGCTCTAAAAAATTCCTGTCAGTGTAATTTTGTTCTATTTGGTGCTGTAACTTCAGAAATCTTGCTTCCCATGCAGTTTATTTTTTTGCTCCCAGACTTACAATGTGGGCCTTACATGGAAAACATTTCTTCTATTTCTGTCTGTTCTAGAATAGCACAAGTTTAATCTACAAGTCTGATCCAATGACTCTTACATTCTTCCATCATTGCATAGGAAAAAAGCATAAGGTTTTGATTAAACAACAACAAAAAATTAAACTGCAATTTAAAATCAAACAAACATAATGCATAAATAAATCAAAACATTAAAAGAGAGAGGAAATAGTTGTATAGTGCCCTGTGTTCATGTGCTATGACAGGTTCAGGTTATCTCCAGAGGGTTCAATTCAAATACCAAGTTTGTAACATGCATTGAAGGGGCTCAATGAAAGCCAAACTTTCCTCTGAAAAATGGGATTCCTAAAATCACATCTTCTGAAAAAGAGGTAGGATACACTACTTAGGCACTGTCATGATAGACTTTTTGACTATGTTCATTCCACCAGAATCCCTACATAAACATCAGTTTTAAGATAGGATAATTGACCCTTTAGTGAGATCTACCCTTGCTGTAGTTGGCGAACCAGACCCTATATTTCAGATAGCTGTGTTTTGGTATGATGGCTACTATCAATCAGACATGTTTACAAGCTTGGACCAGACTTGTTCTATCCCTGCTTCAAAATGTCCCCTTTTCTAGATCATTAATACTACACAAATGAACCTGACATTTTTGAAATATAAAGTAACTAATGACTACTGGGGGCTTTTGGTAGTATAAATAAACTGTAAAACTATTTTGTCCTTGGTTATAATGGTAAAGCTGCAAGGCAAAGTTCAAGACTGTTTGTCAGATGAAGCTGTGCTGTAACTTCCCTCATTTGTACACCCGAGGAAAACTCACCTAAATGTGTAATAGATTTGGTCTGCAGCGAGTATTTGAAGACATGCGTCTGTGTCACACCTGCCAAAATCGTACAAGTGCCAATGGGCACTTGTCTGTGCAAGCTGTGTATCTTGGCATGCAATGGGCCACTTCAGAGTCACTAAGTACAGTCTCTGTTTTCATACCAGAAGTATCTCTTTCTCCTTAGGTAGCAATTTTTGAAAACAAGATAAATTATCTCTGTCTGCAACATTATTCTGGCTAAATAACTATACGACAGTTCAGAAAGAAAATTAAAAAATAGCAAATTGAAATTTGGGGTGAAAATAGAGACTTGCAGGACAGCCTTAATTCAGTCACTTCTGCCACAATTTTTTTCACAATTTCATATCTGAGTTATAAAGTTATTTCTTTATCTTTTTGCTGTACAAATGTGTGATCTATTCCGTTCTTTCTCGTACTGCAAGGAGATCTCAGATTAGAAATGTGGGCTTAAGCTACCCACAAGCTGGCCAAGAACAAGGCTCTTCTCATCTGGCAGGAGAGAGGTGTGAAGAGCTCTGCTGTGCTCCTGAACGTGAAGGAAGCATGCAGCAGAGCAACAGCAGAGATGTGGTGACGAGATTTCATCACGTCAGAGGGCTGCAGTAGTTTATTTTTAAAATGCAGACATTTCAGAGCAGACAAAGAGGTGCAAGAACTGAGTTTCTGGTGGAGACCTCCTATTTTCAGAGTTATACCAGTACTTGCCAAAGAAGAAAAACATTCCTTATTTTCTTCCATCTTCTGTAGCAAATTTGAAAATTAAGCAACTCTGACCCTTCCTTCCTGGTCACAAGAGGGATGGTTTTTAATGATGCAGAACAGAGACATAGAAATCTTCTGAGCTGACAGATATCCCCTATTTCTTTAAAAAATAGAAGTCTCTGAAGGAAAAAATTCTCTCACTTTCCCCAAATGTGCCAGATTATTTCCTCTATTAGTTTCTAATATCTTCCTTCATTTACCAGCACCAGCACAACTTCACAAATTAATCATGAAAGGAAAACTCCATGTGGATTCTCTATGTACAAAAATAGCATTTTTGATGTCCATTTGCCCTTCTCAGCATCTCTGGGCTTTTAAAAATTTTTTTTTTATTTGCAGTTCTAGGATTCCTTTTCAAAACTGGTTCCACAAAGCATCAGTTTTAAAGGTGAGAAGTACACCATGAAAACATTTTGCATAGCAGTAAAATGTGTATAAATGGCGCCCTGATGTTGAGGAGGGCTGCCTGCTGGCTGGACTTGGCAGGTACCACGGTGCTATGGGCATTGCTGCTTTTGTGACCCTGCTGCCATGGAAAGACCCGTGCTCTGCTCCGGGAAGACCACAAGATCTGATCAATATTAACACAGCTCTGGCTCTCCTTCTTTCTCACTTAACAGTGGCCTTTTGGTCCAAAAGAGTAACAAGGCATGGTCTTAGCTCAGGGAGTCCAAACAACTGACTTCATTTCTGGCATTGATCTTCTCTGATTCAGAACAGACGATGGATTTTGGCTTGACTATTCCTTCACCTGCAAACTAGAGGCAGTGTCACAGAGGCACGAGGGCTTTGAAATGTTTATCTTATAATTCTGCAAAGGTACTGCTATTATTTAGAAGTACCTTCTCTTCTTCCACAGGTGGATGAAATTCAAGACTCTTCAGACATGCTTTTGCGATGCTCCAAAAGGAGGAGAGACTCTTGCCCCTGACGGAAACTTTGGAAGATGCCTTTGGCTGATACCTCCTGGGAACACGCTAACATCTCTCCGTAAAACATTGGCAGTGTGGGACCTCTCAGAAGACTGTCATTTGGGCAGGAACCCTGCTTGCTAACCACCGAGACTGATTCTCTGGTGTTTTATGTCAGGTGTGACTTTATACTCGCCATACAAGTATATGTCTTACGGTACTAGTAGTATGAGGTGGCAGGCAAGGCAAATAAAGCAGCAGGGAATGAGAACTGCTGGGATTTTGGCCTGATTTTGAGGCTGCACCTCTGGCAGTGGAACTGCATTTCTACAGCCACTATATAGTCAGAAGCACTTGGGAGAGTTTCCAAGTATGTAGTAGCTGGAAACAAGGAGTAAAACCTTTCCAGGAGCCAGAAACCATTGATTTCAGTCAAAGGATTTCTTCCTGAAACATACAGCCTGCTAGAGAAGATTTCCAGTAGTTATTAAAGGTGCCCTAGAGGTTACCTGAAGTGAAGTGTGAATTAAGACTAACATGGGTAGTGCATCAGGTGAGATAAAACACAGATTCCCTCTGGCTGAAGTCATGATAAGCCTGTCTCCTAGGAAAATAATTCCGCATATATCTTGCAGGTGCTTGCTTCAACCAAATAAAAGCTTGGAGAGAGATTTCTTCAGTATTCTGAAGATACTTAAAAGCAATAACATCTAGGTGATATAAAATGCCTAATGAAAATCTCCAGGTCGTGCTCAAGAAAGTCTTTGAAGTAAAAGAATAGCAGCATTTTATGATTCTGGAGGTGCATGAATTAGTATAAATAGACAACTTGCAGAAGCACAGGGAAGCACAGGGATATATATTTGGAAAGTATATTTAATAGAATATAATAACATATTACACTACACAAACAAATTCTTTCTTTACCATGTGCTATAAAAAATCGTTCTTTGATGCCTTCTGAAGCAAGAGACATTCATTTAACTCACTGCCTTTCTTGTCCTGCTTAACAGAGAGACGTCTAAGTGCCTCACAGAGGAGAAGTCATTGCTCCTGCCATTAATGAAATAGGATTCCTGACCATTCCCAGACTACAAGGAGGCCAGTAGTCTTGATGATGTGTTTTCTTTGCTTACATACTAAGTAATTTGGTTTAAAAATAGTTAAGAATCTCTTGTTGCTGTTTGAGTTTGTGTTTTGTCTTTTGGAGGAGGGCGGTTAGCTACTGCAAATGCAGAACATCTCCAGCTGCTGCTTGAGCCAGGGAGTTTTTTCATTTTATTTATTTATACAGCCTTCCTTCCACCCTGCGCTCCTGCACTGGTGAAGAAGGGAAGCTCTGCATCTGTCAGGGAGGGCAGATACCCCCAATCCTCACTCGGCAATCAGACTGTGGTGAAGCACTGGTGGCGTGAGGACTGGGAAACACGGGGAGAGTTTCCTCTCCAGCTTCCTCACGTGTCCATCCTCCTCCTCACACACCGTCCTTTCTCCGTGCACAGTGTCACGCACTCAACGCAGCATTGTTTGTCCAAAGGAAGCTGAGTCAGTGAGAGGCACTAAAAACGGGGATTTATCTCCTCTTTCCATCAAGCCTGTCTGAGAGAGGATGCTGCTTGACTAGTGGTCCCGCAGGAAACTTTCTTTGTGGCAGCTGCTGGTTTTAATGAAGTAAGTCAGTACATCGCTTTGATGGCATCTGCTTCTTTTTTGCTCCCTGTGCAAAAGCTGGTAGGCTCAGCCCTGAGTAGTAGACATCCTCTGGATACAGGCAAGCATAAATTAAGGTCTCTGCCTAATCACAGACTATGAACCTCAGTGTTCCTCTGGTATTTTTTTCAATTTATAATTGATAGTACAGCTGCAGTGTGCTGCTTCTGAGACAGCCCAACTTGGAAAAATACATTCCTCCATATTCTTTGCCTTTCCAGCAACTGTGCCTTTAGGGAAGCTCTCTGGGAGGGTCCTTGGGGCACTGGGGGCATGTCAGGCCTGAAGGTGAACACATAGACTGAGCCCACTGGGATTTCTGAACTGGGATCTCCAACCCTTCTTGGGAATTGAGGTGCCCTGGAGCTTGTTGGGTTGTGTTTGTGCCCGTGGGACCAAGGGGAATTGGCTGGGGCAGGGACGTATGCAGCACCTTCTCCATGGAGGACTAACACTACACGACTTGTGAAAAAACGAAGGTCCCAGTTCCGCTATTTACCAGAAGTTTTCATACAAGATGAGTCTGATGTGTGAAGGAGGAGTGAGCTAATATAGAGTTGGGTATGAGACACAGCAGATGTGTCCGTAAGACATCACTGAAACCAAACTCAGTCCTCACCTGTGTATTTCTCACTTTTGCCTTCATGCCCATGCTTTACTCCACGGACTGCAACTCTTCCTTTAGTATCCTAGTGCCCCTTGCTTTCTTCTCTTTCTTATATTTTTAGGTTGGGTCTGTCTTTGCTATGGACTTTCTTTGTGTTTTGAACTTTTTCTGAGCCTTTCAGTCTTAAACACTCTTTCATTCTCTTTCCATCTTCTGACTACTCTCCCCCCATCCCCCCCTCCCCCCCACCTTCATCTCATCTGGCTACTGCCAGCAAAATATATTTTTGAAGTAAATAGAAAATTAACTGTTTCAAAGTCTCTTCCCTCATAGACCTCCTTGCCTCTCTCACTGTGTTTCATCCACCCTGTGAGATAGGCCATCTGTAAGTGTTCCTGTTCCCTGCAGTGCAGAGCCAGCTCTTGTCCCTTGTAACCCTGCTCGGATGAGAAATGCACTCTCATCACTTTCCCCAGTCAACTTTCTTCCCAGCCGGTCAGCCTCTGCCTGCTTCCCGGCTAAACCAGTCAAACCCTTTTTGCTGGTTCTCAGTGCAGACCTGCAGTTTCACTGGGAACAGGTATGCCCTTCTGTCTCTTATAATTACTGGATACATCTAGTCTTTCCATTGCCCTCACATATGGCTTCATGAGCAGTAATTATCTCATACCATTGTTTTAAAATCCCCAGTCCGTTTGTGAGGTACAGCTCCTGACATGCCATGTCTTAAACATAACCTTCGCCACAAGAATGTAGCATAAGACAGAGGCAGTAACCCAGTTGCTCTGTATCAGCTACGTATACACATTCCTCCATGCAGACACCATCGCCCCATTTCCACCTTGTCCCAGTCTCCCCTTGGCCTTCTCAGAGCCCCCATAGGCTCTCAGGTGCTAATCCTGTCTGTGGTTTCACCCTCCTGATAAGCCCCAAGGACCACAGATGTGAAGGGTTCAAAGGCAGCCTGGTCTGTGGGGCAGGAGAGGAGTGGGATGGAGGCACTAGGCTTTTCTGAATCCATTGGAATTTGTCAGGTGACTTGCAACAGATTTTCTTCCACATATTTGTCCAGTCTCCCCTTGAACTGAAAAAAACTACTTTTGCCCTTTGCATTCTTCTGGGAGTTGTTCCACAGCCCTGCAGCACTGCAGCTGGGTCTTTATGGAGTCATCTGTCCTAATCCCAAAGCCCTGCTCCGCAGTAAGAAATGGTCAACTCAAGGACCTAAATCTGGTGTGTGAAACTAGGACTGGTTTTCATGGTGTTTTATTGCTTGTATTTATTTACGCAAAACTTCACCTGACATTTCAGACAGTCTCATAAGATGCTTCCACAATTTGTCACAACCTGCCCTTTTTACTTTAAACAACGTTGTCTCATATGTGACCTTTGTCTTTCACTGCTCATGACCTTTTCCATGTTATTTATGGGTATTTTGAACAGAACAGATCTCAGTGCAGATTCCTGAAATTTCCACTGATAACTTCCCTTTAATGAGTGAAATGACCATTTCTTCTGTGCTCTGTTTCCTACCGTTCAGCCACTTCTCTATGCTAGCACTTCCCCCTCCCCCTCGCTCCTTAGTTTCCCTAAAAGTCTGTGGGGAGAGGCTTTACTAGATAAGCCTTATCAACATGTCTGTTACTCTTTTCAAGAACTTCAAGAGATTGGAAAGGCAGGATTTCCAGAAGCCGTGTTGGCTCTTACCTAGTAGATCATATCTATCCAGTTCATATTTTTTAAGGTGTCCATGAGTTGGATCTTTCATTGTGACTTTTATTATTTTGGCTGGTACAGACCTCAGGCTTACATGCCTCTAGGTCCCCAGATCCTCCTAACACCTTTCTTAACCTTGGTGGTACATTTGCTTCCTGACATATCAAGGAGGTGTTCAGCGAGGTAGACACTATCTCAGTAATTGAATATTGCCATCCTTAGGTTGTCTTGAATCTCTTGCCATCTGCTCCTGGCGGTCTTGTGGGCCCCATCCCACCTATTTGTGCCACAGCTTCTTCCATAAAATCCCCCCAAATTTTGGAGACACCCTGGCTGAGTCCACCCACACAAGAAGGTTCCTTGTGTGTGGGAATATCCCAGTTTCTCCTACAAGGGCACCAGGAATTCACTGTGCTTCCCTGCAACGGTCTTGTCCTCCCTGAGTCTTGCTTTTAGACCCTGGGCTTCAGCTGGCCCCACAGATCTCTGCCAAACTTTTTGATCCTGTTGTGTTGAAGCAGTGCTTAGCAGCAGCTTTGATTCCTTTCATGCAGTTGCTCCTTAAATTATTTTATGGCCTAATTATATTTTTACCTTTAGTCCACTGGAGTGTACCATCACCATTTGGATAAAGCTTCTTGAATGCTGCTTTTGGAAATCAAACCTCTTTCACCTGGTGATTCAACCAAGCAGACTCTTACTCTTTCTTAAGCCCCTTCTGCTGGGTGCTGTGCATGTCACCCCACTTCCAGTGTGGTGTCTATCATCCAATGTTCTCCATATTTCAGGAAAGGTTTATCTATGTTCTGTTTTCTGTTTCCTCATTTATACAGTTTACCTCTTCGCATTTTAGTGCATCTGTGGAAGAGTTTTGGGACTCTGCTGCTCAAGTAGGGATGCTGGATCTAAGAGTGTGATGGTGAAAACACAGAGCGATATTTCCACTGTGAGATCTCAAACCAACCCTGTACATCGCTGAGGACAGGGCTGGATTTCCTCTGTGGAGTCACTAACCAGCTAATGCCAGGATACTGTCAGTGGTAGCATCCCAAAAACCAACCTGCACTTTGTGTCCCTATGTAGCAAAGAGCCAGTGCACATGGGATTGACTAAATTCATCCAGTACAATCACTTTTCTGCTCTTGAAAACCTCTGATTTCTCTCACTATACCGCAGTCAGCGCTGCTGTCCCTGTAAGACAGACAATTATACAGACCCAGTGCCACATTATTCCTTTTTAGGCCTGGAAAACACAGGTTTAAATGTGCTTAAATTTGTGTTTGAGTAGTCTTCCACAAGGTTTTTGAGAACAATGTAGCTGATACTGGGGTCCCAAATTCTAACCTCTATTTATTTTATAGTTTATAATTAATTTTATCGTCTGGTTTCTGGTCTTACTTTCTGTAAATGTTCTTGCTTAAAGAGCAGTCAAGATACACATTTGTAATATGTCCTTGCCACTGTTTTTCTCTTAGATCAGTAGGGTTCGTCAACATAAAAATATTTCAGTTCTGTTTCCTGGTCAGGCACGCCTTGAAAATTATATACTTTCAACATAAAGCATAATTGTGCATGCGAAACTAGTGCTCATTTTGCTTTATAACATGCTTCTCCTAGCCTGTGGTCTCCTGTCATCTTTACCCTCTCCCCTCCTCCCTTACAACTGTTTCAAGAAAGAAAGAACCTCAGAAGTCTGGAAGTGTAACCTTTAGCTGCCTGTGCAGTTTCTAATGCAATCCCTGCCCATATTTCAGCCAAGGTGCTGTAGCATCCACTGCTTCAGTGCCGAATGGCCACATTGGCACAGGCATCCCAGGCAGAAGAGCATCCTGGCCACCCTTGGCTGCCCCGTAGCACACAGGGTCCATCCGACAGAACGAGCCCTGCTGAGCTGAGTCCCGGGGGGGACACCACACCACCCTTCGGAAATTAAAAACAAAAAATATTTGAAAGAAACTGAAGAAGCCAGCATCAAACAAGCACCTCCTTTTCCATCATCTCCTCCTGTTGTCGCTGTAATCCCCAATACAAGCTGGCTGGAAACGCAGAGAGCCTTTCACAAGATTATCTGTATCAGTGCAGGCTTTGAAGTACAGGCTGCCGGCGTCTCATTACGGACGGAGATCAAAACCCTGAGATTAACGCGATCCTGGGCCTGCTGGACTTCATTCACACATCACACAAGTGCTAAGCTATCAAAGCGCAGGGCACTGCTTGTGTGTTACCTTCTCAGCCATAAATCCAGCAGCACACACCCACTGCCATTTATTTTTTTAAACAAATGAGTCCTTTCGCTCTGTAAGGTGCCTTTTTTTTTTTTTTTTTTTTTTTTTTCCTGTCATGAGGCTGAATGCAGTTTGGGAAACTGAAACAGTCTAAGCTGAAAGATAAATTGAAGTAATATCCTCAGAATGTTTGGGCCGGATGCCGACTGTATCTTTTTTGGGGGGTAAAGCAAACAGGAAGCCATGTTAACCTCAGACTTGCCCGCTGACGGGAAATCCCAGGGTGTGCAGGGCCATCCTGGTGCCAGCCATTTTCTGCTCTCTCCTGGCACCGAGGGCTGTGCAGGAAGCACGTCAGCCCGTGGGGTCAGGGCCTGAGGATGCTGGTTTGGATTAAGCTTCCAGCCAGCATACCCCCTTCAGCCCATCCCACCCCAGGCCATTAGGTCCCTCAGGCAGCAGATGTTGGAGGTGCAGATGGTTTTGCTTCCACCTCGAGGTGAGCTGAAGATAGGAGATGACTTCCAAGCTTTTCTAGGTCCTGTCCCGCAGCTCGGAGGCTCGGGGACACCAGCTCTCCCCAGCACTGCAGCAGCAGCTGGCAGGACACAGAGGCCAGAAACTCAGGAGTTTACCCAGTTTCTGGGCTGGCTTTTGCAGACCGTGCTCAGCCTTCTGCTGCCTTTACCACGCAGCAAACTTAAAATGAGCTGTGAAATGTAACAGCAGGGTTCGGAGGCAGTTTTATTCATGAAATCTCCTTACATGCTCCCAAGCACTGGGAGAGATGGATGTGTGCCTGGATGGAAATTTTCCATCTGGATCCCCAAGTGTGCCTTGCTGAAGGACTGGTGACTGGGCTCTGAGTGGATCATGCTGGGAAGGTTGTTTGGTTTATCAGCTTCCTGGTGGCACATCAGAGAGACTGTTCAGGACAGGGTGCAAGGATGTATGCTGTTGTCTCACATAACTTTCTTACATTTTAGTTCTAATTGCACCTTAATTGCTGGCATCACAACATTAGTTTCCGCTCTTGAGGAGAGCCTGAGAAAGGAGCAATGGGAAGTAGAAATGCTGGAGACTGCTTACTGCTGGGAAAGGGCTAAATAATGCAGGAAAGAGAAAAAAGGAAGCAAGAAGGAAAGCATGAAGGCAAACATTGTTCATAGATATTTAAGTATTACTTAACAGCAAATTCTTTGCAGCAATCTGGAAAGTTCCTAAAAATATGTTTTTATCTCTTCTTATTGTTCGAATGTGGTAAAAACGCAAAGAGACCCCTCTTTGGGCCAGAGGAACCTGCAGATGCTGGGCCCATCCCACCATGGTACCTGAGATCTTCAGAGGATTTGCTCCCATGCTTGTCCTGGAAGGGACAAAGTTGTTACTTGCAGTTTCCCAGTGGGAGACCGAGGCACAGCAGGATCTAGAGACTTATCTTCATGGGCAGCTGTACGGCATAACTGCAGGATCATAACTCACCATGTGGTCCCTTATGCATCAGGGTAAGAGCACACAGACAAGGAGGGTTAGCAACATAGCTACAGCATTAACAGCACCCTAATGACTTACTCGGGAGCCTACGGGGCAGCAGGGACTCAAGCAGAGTTTCTGACAGCTCAGGATAGTGCTCTGTCCACTCAAGGCCACTTATGTGCAAAACCTGAATGTGCTTCGTGCTATGTAGAAATACCTGAGCTAGTTTTCAGTTCTAGGGCTCATTTCATGAACTGTAGCCACAGCCTCAGCCTTGGGACACCCTCTCCAAAGGTGGAACACGAGTGGTTTTTTTCTCTTCCAGCTCTGTTCCATTGAAGGGGAGATCTGCTCAGTTGAAGGGGAGATTGACATCACCCAGGCTCACAGCAGATATGCTTGCTTGGATGGGAACCATGAAGTTTTAAAGTACAGCTGACATTTAGTGGAACAAGAGCTGGAAAACCCTCAAGACATCAATATCCAATGACACCCAATTCCAGGACAGAGGGTAAAGTTGGGGAGTACAGATCCTTTAGGTTTGCATCTCTGCCACCTCCAATGTTGCTCCCAGCAATGACAAATATCTTCTTAAGAGTCCTGATGAGGGAAAGCCAAGCTGAGCTGAGTGCACTTTCAGTATGCAATTAACATAAATATACTTTGTGCTAAACTGCCCAGAGTTAGAAACAAAGAGCTTGTGAAGGTCCTAATTGTTTCAGAGGGAATACATGTCACGGAGAGAAAGACAAAGGGGAGCCATGTCCAAGAAGACATGAGAGAGAGGCCAAACCAGCAATTGCCTGAATCCAAAACGGCCCCAGAGGCTGTCTCTGAAGACTTGCCAAGAGAGTCAGCAGTGGAATTTGCCAGGGACTTAGCCTAAATCCAGCCACAAACCTTGCTGCTCATTGCAAACGATACATCTCGGTTGGCATTGTGAACCTGCCACACTTACTGTGTGAGCGGCCACAATTACTGACTTTATTGCTGGAGTCCAGCAGATGAAAGAAGCAACATCAAGCACATCACTAGAAGCACCACATTTAAGATGAATCTTTGTAATTGCAAGATTTCTTTGGAACAAAAATGTTTGCTTGCAGCTTTTTTCTTCTTGCTCGTGGTCGGCACAGCGAGTGACAGTGTGTGGCAGTGTAGCAAGGGCACAGGGGAGACCTTTGAACTGAATCAGTGAAGAAAAGCAGATATCTCTAGCCCTGCTCATTTCTGAGCCTTCCCTGCCATGGGATTGCCAGCCCATTGGGTTTACTCAGACCCTCTCTCAGTGGCCACCAGGTAAGACTCAAAATACAGACTCCATCTTCAAACCCCATCCCTCCCTGCAGTATGTCTGTGCTTCCTCGCTGCTGCCAGGCGATGCCATGATAGCCGTGATCAAAGAGCCCCTCGTGGGCCAGCGCAAAGCCCGTGCGGGCAGCGATGTGCAGGCAGGGCAGCAGGTGGGGAAAGCTCACGCTGCCTTTGATCCCTTCCGCTTGTGTCCTCTGGGATTTGACGCTGCGCGCTGCGGGTTTGCCGAGCTGCCCTCTGGCTCCACGGTGCTGGATCAGGTCTGTTGTCCTCAGGCTTTCAACGTGCCCCAAGTGTTCACAGCCAGGATCCTGACAGCTTTCTGTGCCAGGGCCTTTTATACGATGCGGCAGATGAGTCCTTTGTCCCCAACTCAGACTTTCAGACTCCTCTGGATCTAAAGTTTCAAAATTGTCTCTCGGAGCAGCTCACCGCACTTACTCCCCCTCCAGATAAACAAGGTTTATTTGACTTGGAAAAGAGACAATAGTTTTCTTCTTAATTATGAAAGATGCTCTGTACAGAATCTCTCTCCGAAGACTGTGCAAAATTGCATTTAGCAATGTTAACAATGAAGTTACAGTGTTATGAGGAATGTAGCTCACATCTTGGGAGCCATTTGTCTAACCTTCAAACTGGTTGATGGTTTTCATCACTTTCCTTTGTCACCGAGACTTCCTTTATTTGTCTGTACCTCTTTCTTTTATACGAGATGCAATCTTTTGCTACGTAGGCATGAACATAAATATTTAGACCCAACTGGTGAAGCTTTCAGATGTTTGCTTAGGAATAAATCTTTCTATGAGTCCTTGGTTCAAGATGGAGGCAGGAAGTAATTGCCCATGAAATTCCCTGTGGGTTGGCAAGAAGAAGGGATACTTCATATCTGACGAAGGATGGCTTTGGGTAAATGGGCTGCTGGAAGCAAAACTGCTGCTGAAGAGCAAAGCTGTTTGGTGAAAAGTTTTGTGAGATTTTGTTTTCTTTCCCAACAGCTTGAGAACATCTGAAAAGGAGAAATATCAAAAATGTTGTGTTCGTGTGTTGATGCTTTCTTCCTGTATCACACTTAAAGCAAAGGGGAACATGTGTCTCCATGTCAGAAGCACCGTGTAGGTGTAACAATTCAGTAACTGTTGTGGCTTGGGCCAAAATCCTCTGAAGTGAAAGGAGAGCCACAATGAGCTCCGTACAGGTTTTGGACCAGATAAATACATAAACAGCAGCTGTGATTCTGGCTCAGTGTGTTACTACAGCTGACCATGTCACCATGTCAGCCGAGGCAGAGATTGTCCATGGATGCATGCAGGTTGGGCCACGGAAAATGCAAAGTAATCTGATTTTCTCAAACCTTCTTTCTCTTAGGCTATGTGTAGTTGCATTACTTGGCATTTTGAGAGTGTGTACAGCTCAGCTGATGCTCAACAACTGAAGTCTCACCTGACCATGTTGCTGGGCTTTTAACCGGTTCAGACTCATCTCATTTTCAAGAGTGAAAAAGAGTCTTCTGTTTCAATGGCATAACTTGCTTGCTCAGCTTCCCTACATTTCAATAGGTTTCCATTAGAGACATTTTTTTCTTTCAGTTTTTCTGTCTTGTGAGGAGTAAGTAACTTGAAATGCTTGGAGAACATCTGCTTTGATGCTTATTGTCAGTCCAGCTTCCAGAGTTAGCTGGAAAATCCAGAAAGATTTTTTTTATAAAATGGCAGTGAAAAATGTTGAATTTGAAAATTTTCCATAAAGGAAAAGTTGCACATACGTGTCTTTTTGTTGACACTTCCCATTTTCTAACACTAATAGCTCTGTTTAGAAAACAGAATGGCATTTCCCAAAGTATTACAATTCCAGTTTCAGTTTGCAGTGGTGTATTTTGTCCAACAGAATAGGAGGAATAGCTTTCATCCATGAGAGTCATTCTTTTAGCAACTGAAACTGCAATCCTTCACCAAGTCTTGCTTTTAGGCTCTCTGGGAGTGTTCCTCCTACCCATCCTCTGTGAGTGAAACTCATCTCTCTGCTCCGCAATGGCCAAGAGGCTCCGGAGCCGTCTGAGAACAGCAGGGTTGCTTCTGAAGCACCCCTATTTGGAGATCAGACCAGCTCATGGCTCCAGCTTTGGAGGCTGGGGGGACTAGGGTTTATTGGTTTTTTTAAACCCTTTTGTGTTATGTGGCTTAGAGGTACCATGAGGTCACATCCTCCTGGATTCCTTGTCTACGTGCCAGCACCTGGTAGCTGAGGGCACCAAAGGTACGGCAACTCAGCTTCAGGAAAAACAAAATTAGAAACAGCAGAAGCAGATGCCAAACAGTAGCTGCATCTGGATTTTGGGTGATCGACTCCACATGTATTTCCCTGTTACTGCACAATATCCTAAGCAAACATTTTAGTCCTCCTTTGCAGCCCAGGATCTCTTCATGTCTAAAACCTGTCTTGAGCATGTTGAGTGAAAACTCTGCTAGACCACAGCTGGTGAGAAAGCGGTGGTGCAGTGGTTACATTGCTTATTGGAACCACCTCCCATGTGCGATAACTGTGCGAAGGCATTTCACAAAATGCGTGCCCCACAAGATGGGGAATATAAGGCAAAATGTGTAACTTGAGAGACAGTGTGCCCAGATCCCAAGAATCTGGCCCTTGTTATATTTAGCTTATTGAAATCAGGAGGTCTTGGTCACTCCCCGTTTCAGCAGCTACCAGACAACAAATTGGATGTGAGGTTATTCTCAGCTTTCCATTCCTTTCTTTTTTTAATGCTATTTTTTCCTTTGTGCAGATGTTTTTAATACAGCATCCTGAAATGCTTACAGCTGTCAGTGTTTAATGAGCCTCTAACATGCCATTTCTTACTATCACTTCATGTCATTAATCCATACTCCTTACAGAAAAAAATATGTTTTATTGTATGGTTAGCAGTATTTCTGGAATAATACAATTCCTGTTTGTCAGCATGTATTGTCAATCTTTTTTATACAAAGATTTGCATTTGTGGGGAGAGATGTACACATACATATACATATTTTGTATGTTTTTATTGTTATAGCTCAGTAGGAGATGAGCCAATAAAAAGCTCATCTGAACTTCTTGTAATCATTACAGCGAAAACATCTCTATGACTTGATAACCTGATTATACAAGTTCTTCCACAGGAGCTCTTGGTCCCTGGAAGAAAAAAGTGAAGAAAAAGCAATTTAATTCCTCACAAGAGTAAACTTGCTCATAAATGTAAGGGCTAGATAAAATGTGTATGTGTACATTTACCATAATTATTTTTAAAAAATCATGTCAAAGTATTTTAGCAAACAAAATGTGGCTTTAATTTATTTTAATGATAATTCCGAGTATACAAATAAAAGCAGAAATAAAAATCAAAGGAATAATGAAAAATAAAGGAAAAGCCAGATTTTCCAAAGAGCAACATCTCTCATTTCATCGTGGCACCGAAGCAGCTGTCTGTGCGAAGCACTTAGCCCTCAGCAGAAACTACGGCCCTGGAGTTTGAAAGCACAGTTATTACAACTGGACTCCTCAACTGGGTGCACTAAAAGCCCGGGACCAGAGCAAGTTTTGATCAAGTTTGAGAAATATGGCTCTAAATGCCAGGCGGTCCCTCTTCTGTTGCTAAGCAGTCAGCTTTACTGTGCAACCCTTGGCTCAGGAAGAGTTGTGCATGTTCCCAAATGCTCCATCATAACCCTGCTGCTGGTCTGCCCTGCAGCCCACTGGGGTTCTGATGTGGCACCCTAGGGTTTGACAGACATGGCTTTTTTTTCTTTTTAAGTCATTGAAATGCCCTTTTATTCTCCTATTCTCAACAACAAGGTGCCATCACACCATACAAAGAGCGCACAGACCTTGGGTGTCCAACCTTTCTTGGAGGAAGCCTCATTGTTGCTGTCCCTTCCTTACTCTTCTCTTTTCCCTCTCTGAGGACACCAGCCATGGCCTCCTGCGTCTCCCCAAGGCTGTCCCTTCGTCCCTGCCCCTTCTAAACTGCAGAGCCCCAAAAGGCCATGGGCCAGTGGTCTAAGGATGCAGTGTGGCCAGCGTGAGACAGCTTTCAGCCAGCACAGCATTATCTGGAGCTCAGCATTGCTGCTGGCCTGGCCCGGTTTTGAAATATTGCCTCAGGTGCTGAAAAGTAGCAGATGGGCTCCTCCACATCACTGCGAATCAGAGGAAATACTAAGCAGCTCTTCAGCTGCACAGGAGCATCTCTGGCACTGGCCCGGCAGCTGTAGGCACTTGCCCATGGTGTAGCCTGGCCGGGAAACGACGACTGTGTCCCTAGAGAAAAGCACCCAGATAAGTCCTTATCACTGCCACGATAGTGCTCTGGAGGAGTGGATCTGAGTCCTGGCCCCAGTGGAGGTGACAGAACTGCTTGCTGCCTCCCTGCCCATCCCAAGGGCTGCCCCACACCCAGGCAGCACCATAGGTCTCTCGAGCACTGGAAATTTTATTGACTACTAGTTCTTGCAGCATCTCTGGCATCGCTGCGAGCGGTCTGACCCCAGCACAAAGGCTGCCATGGCAGGAAGAGGGGCTATTCCTGTGTTTCACAGCATCTAGTATGGTGCTTTGATGGCCTGTGACAGGAACCATAGGTGGCTCTGGCAAAGTACATGGCAAGTAAGAGTAGACACCGCAGTGTGGGAGAAGAGCCAGGGCAGACATGCAGGTCTCAGCTAAAACAGCGTGTGCTGCTTATCACGGCAGTGTATCACATCCCACGTGGGCCGTTCATGGTGATTCTTTCTCTGGAGTAACAATAACTTGGGTTTGAGTGGGAATGATAGAGGCTTTGTGGAAAGGGGTCACTGCCGAGCTGTCAGCAGACAGACATTGCATGATGGTGGGCTCGAGGCACCCAAGGCCTCAGCCTCAGCTCGGGAAGACGAGCTCAGCTGGGTTTAAATATATTGGTAGAAGAGGAAAAGCAGCGCCACCGAGGTAAAGGCACACTTACAGCCACACGTGCACACACTCATGGCATAATCACAGAGGCCTCACCGTACTGGAAAAACAGGCTAAAACCCAGCCACAACGGGTGCCTCAGAGCAGAGCTGTCTCCCCCAAACGTACACTGCAGCTCAAGCAGCGAGGGGGCGACAGCTTGCTCCCCTCTTCCCCTGGGCAGGATGGGGCATGAGCCGAAGGCGTGGGACACTCCGGATGCCCTGAGTCTCCCAGTGACGCTGCAGTGAGTCTGCTCGAGGCCAGTTCAGGGGACCATGTGAACATGTGGAAGGGGTCATTTATTTTACGAGACTGACAGATCGAGCAGGGCGATACATTTGACCACACAACCTCTTCTTTGATGGTGAGGAGTTCCTCCCAGCCTGTACTGAGCACAAATTTTCTGCTTCTGTGTCAGGCATGGAAAAGGGCATGTGTGCCCGAAGGGCTTGTCCATTCTTTCCAGCTCTGTTCCCTCTCTCCGCAAACCTTGCCTTGCCACCACAGCTCCCACGGTGCTCATGCCATACATGGATGGTCACCAGGGATTTATGAGTGGGAAGATGTTCTCCACTGACCCTTGGTGCTGATCTGAGCTGGGATTCACTCTGGCAAAGAACACCCCTTATTTGAAGGTCTGGCTCCCTATGGCTGGGAGAGTACTGGTAGTTCATGGAGGCAGCTAAATCGTGGGCGTGTTTATTGGAATTACAAATAGCTTTATACAGACGGGTTAGCCTGGTCACTGGGAATTTGTATGGGTAATTATGGGCTCATTATTATCTTCCCTGCAGGGAAGACACATGACCCAGTAGTCTGAGGAAAAAGTTGGGCGCCAGGAACTCCTGGACTCTAATCCCAGCTCCGACACTCCCTGCTCTGGCCCTGGGCAAGTGACTTAACTTTGTGCCTTGGTTTCTATGTCTGTAAAATAGGGATAATATCTCTGAGGAGTGTTGTGAGGATTAATTAGATAATGTTCACTTAATGCTTTGAAGATATGAAATGTGAAATCTTATTATGCAGCTTGGAATGCTTTCCAGGCTCTTTTGATTTCTGACCGCACGCTTTCATTAGATCACCTCCTTCCCCGCGGAGGTGGATTCGCTTGGGAGCCACCCCAGCTAATTTGGGAGTTGTTTTTTTCCAATAGCTTGGAGCGGTTCCCAAACGCTCTGACTCACACCGGCTCGCTGGAGAAGCTGCCTCTGACACCTGACCCTGGCTGGGGAACGCCTCGGTGTGTGCTGGCTTTCGGGAGACAAGTCAGGGAGTGGCTGGAGACAGGATGAATCAGGTTTAACTGTCTCTAATGAAGCCAGGGATGGATTTTGCCCTCTGGCCTTCTCCAAAAGCATCTGCACTTCTGGGAGTTCTGGTTGACCAGGGATGTGAGGAGCTGGTCCTTTTCTGCTATCCTGTCAAAGGCACAGATGCTTTCTAAGTATCTGGTTAGACACTGTTTTTGTCTTGATATGATGAGGCATGGATGTTTGAGATAAGGGATTTTAATTTCTCTTTTTTAAGGGGGTGAAATTATCTCCTCAGTCATTCCCTTTACATACAGTCAGCTTCCTTAGAAGAGTGATTTCTTGGGAAAACGCGGACTTCTGCTGTGCCAAGTCACTGTGCAGGACACAGTAATGCCAATCATTGTTTATAAAGCAATAGCCAAAGCAGGCCTTATTCCTGAAGTCTACTTTTTTCAGTTGTTCAGTGATCCTATCAGCCTTATCAGTCTGCTCCACAGTGGGAAATTGCCCCTTCCCACACTTCCCCGTGCTGCACACCTTCATCCAGCAGCACTTTTGGGCCATGGTGGCTGCAGTGACAAGGGCGGGTGGGAGTGTGCTGGGGGCCGTGACTGCCCCAACAGCCAGGATGGGTGGCAGGAGCCCTGGGCTGAAACACAACAGGCTTGAAAACGCTCTACCTTTCCCAGGAGTGGCACAGGCTCTGGCACAAGCATCTCCCCAGCCTTCCAGAAAGGAAGAAGTCTTCCGTGGGTGTAGCCTCCCCTGACACAGGGTTTGTCACCCGCAGGATTTTGCCTGGAGATGCTGCGAGGGTTTAAGTTCAGCTACTCAAAAGCATGAGCTCCCTCGAGTGGAGCAAACACCCCACTGCAAGGGCCGGCGGGGCGCAACGTGGGGACCCGGGGTGTTCCCTCCCGGTGACATTGTCCCCCTGCCACCACCTGCTCTGCTGGGACAGGGGCTTCCCGACACACAGGCGGCATGGGCTTGGTCAGCTCAATCAAAGAAGAAAAATATGTTGGAAGGAATAAGCAGCATGGAAGTAAATGATGAAATACAGTGACTTTCAGAGCTAGGTCTTGCTTCCTTTGAAAGCAGGACCTTCCTCAAGGCAGGGAAACTGCTTAGGAAACTAATCCCCACCACTGCAAACTGTAGAATCACATATTTTTACTGGATTTTAAAGTAGCCCAGATTTATTTGCTCATCCCCTACCCTGAGACTAAAATTCCTGTTCAAAGAGAGGTTCTTTCTGCTCACTGCTGTTCCCCCACAACACCCCAAGAAGAAGTTTTGTGAGGACACAAGTCTTCAAACAGAACTTGGGTTCTAAAATCTGTGGTTTGCCCTCATCTCTAACACCTGGGAAAAGAATAGTTCTTCGCCGTGTATCTCAACTGTCGATATTGTACTAGGAGAGTGAGAGAAACCCAAACACAAGGGTGGAGGACATCTGGGCAGAGGCTTTCACCCTTCACTCTGTAGCTCATGAGTATGGGATTATTGTCCTGGGGTGTTGGTGGTAGAAAGGGGGAGACAGGTTCTCCACTTTGAGGACGCAGATGATTTAACACCTTATCAGTCACAAACAGCATAGGTTATATCTAAGAGTTATCAAACAACTAGAACAGCTTGTGATACGGTGCAAGGAGCTGCTGATGTGGCACTCTTCTTGAGTGCATTGTCACTTTCTGCATCCAGCAGATGTAAGCCGAGTCCCTGAAAATGGCACAGGGAAAGAGGCGGGGAGAATGAGCCAAGTCCCTCGTGGAATAAACTTTCTGGCCAGCTGATGGTGAAAAAAGTTTTGTGCGGTGCATTGCTGCAGGGTGATCAATGAGTAGCAAAAGAGGAATCCAGCCGTACTTCCAGACCACAAAAGCACATGCCAAGGTGATCATGGATCCCCCGCCCTCACAGGGGCTGCAATTTGGTCCTGGGAACATGGCCAAGGCTCATGGGCTTTCCAGTCCCTGTCCTTTGGCTCACCCGTGTTAAAAATGCTGATACCATTTTAGGCACATCCATGCAGACGCATGCACAGGATGCTGTAGTCAGCACCCAGGTACAGGAACAATTTGTCTGTAGAAAGCAAACCTGTTTCTTTAGCTAAGCTTTGATTATATATGATATCTGCTAAGTCATTGAAATCTCTTGGAATGAATATATGGGAGAATTATTGTAATTGAATCTAAGTAGTGCTCAAATTAATGTAAATATGACGCATCAGCCTAATAATTAAAGTTGTCAGGTATGGGTTTTATTCAGAGCTTGAATTAGGTTCGTGCTTGAACTTGTTGATTTGCCTTGAAGCTTGTAAGGCTGAGCTCAAAAGGCAAAGTGTTGTGGGAATGCTGAAAACAACACAGCAAGGCAAAGAGTTCTACTGCTCTGCTCTGGGGACCTTTTCTCATGCCATCTGCAGCACCTCTCACCAGGTACTTTGCACTATATGCAGTATCCCCTTTGTTTCACAACATTTACGTGGCAGCTATAGCCCCCAGGGTCATCTTTCTCCCAGCCCACGGTAGCTGGGCCTCACAGGAGGATCCTGGTGGAGCTCCACGTCTCATCTCGTCCGGCTGCAGGGGCCAGGAGGCATGGCTGGAGCAGGCTGGCTCTCCCAGGACCGCTTGGGCACCTCCCCAGTGCTCCCAGCTCCAGCAAGCAGCTTTATCAGAGTTTATTCCCTTGGGAACCACTGTCTCACCAGCTGGGAGCCACTAGGCTGGGCTCGCATAACCACAAATTTAGGCTTGGATGACCCCTGGAAGCAGCCTGGTTGAACTTGCTCTTCTATGCCTGGCCTCAGAACAGGCTGCCTGAAAAAGCTGCGTGTAGGAAACAAAACGAAACGTTCCTATGGATATACCAGTTCAGCATCTGGCTCCAAGTTCTTTTATTTTTCAAGGCATAGTTAGGAAAAGAGGCTTAGGTTCAGGTTTCAAAGTTGAGAAAATAAACTAAGAATGGTAAAATACTTCCTTCGGAGAACAAAATTGCTAAATCAACTGGACCACACCTTCAACATACAAAAGACCAATAAAAAAAGAAAGAAAGAAAAGCCCCCCAAAGC
>JAOXNO010000013.1:16234325-16258424 GCA_028565335.1 Limnodromus scolopaceus | reverse complement strand
ACGCCACCCCTCCCCCCCCCCCCAAAAAAAAAAAACCACCCCAGCAACAAAAAATCCAACCCACAAACTATTCTAATTTTTTCTGGTCCATTTCTACTTACTTTGTGTGTATAAATCAGGCATTTGGACACAAACATAGGTGATGCATGCATTTGTGCACACTTGTACCTCAAGCTCACATAAGCAGTCACATGAATGAGGCCCAACCAAGCTTTTGCTCCTAATATCGCATGGAGAAGTTAATCTGGGAAGTGAAAAATTTTGAGGGAAGTTAGACCCCTTCCCTTCACGGCCTGCTGGATTGCATCCGCGGGTGAGCTCTCTCGTGGCCTATTTCTGGGTGCCGTTAGTTCGCTGCTATAGCGTTGCTTGTATTAGTGACCTGCTCTGCGTTTGTGGCACATAACAAACCCTGCAGAAAAACCACTGGCAGACACATACAAGGGAAAAAGGCCATGCTCTTGACCATCCATCTCAGCACCTCAGTGTAACGTGAGGGTCCTACTTTGCTCTGAATCTCTCCTGTGTAACGCGAAGCCCTGAGCACCTTCATGACACGTGCCATGTCCATGTCTACATGGCACATGGTTATGGTGGTTCCTGGTGGTGTACACTGAGAGGTGGAAACTATCAATGACAAAGTTGACCAAGATTTCATTTTGCTGCGTGAAATTTTATGTTAGCAGTGGAGAAAACACACAGACACAAACAGATCGACTAAGTCCCTGGGACTCCTGGTGTGGGAAAGTCTCTCTACCAACAGCTCAGCAACATACTCCTGGCCCCTATTTTAAATGTAGCTTCTAGTCAGGAGAGGTCCAAGCAGCTTGGGCACTGCTAGGAAGGAGGTAGTAAATTTAGGGCAAAATCCTGCTGTCAGACACTAGCAAACCAGCCCAATGCACTCACAGACAAGGTGGGACGTTTGGCATCGTGGCACGATGGAGAAAAGCCACAAGTGTGTGTGTCATTGCTGTGAGGAAAACTGTCTTGGACAAGATATCTGCACTGTCTCGCTCTTTGGGGGTTGGTGTAACTGTAATCCTACGTCCTCCCAGCCAGGGACAAATCCTGAATAAATACTTAAACAAGACACAATGACATGGGAGCAGACCCAAGTCCTTCCCAAGATGAAAACATTTCCCATGTTATTACTGACATTACGATGGGGAGTGGGACGAGGTCCCCATCCAGCCTGCTCAGGGTGCCAGGACATGGGGAACAGGGGCAAATTGTCCCTGGAGGGAAAGGGCAGGGGTGGCAGGGACAGACCATGAGGGCAGTTGGACTGTCCTGGTGGCTTTGGGCTCCTCTGCTTCCTGAGATGACATTACAGCACTGGTATTTGCCGAGATGTTTGGCAGTGTGTCCCCAGTAGCTCATGAAAAGGCTTTGTACGAGGGGACAGCGTAGGCTGCCTTCCCACAACACCAATTAAGTATAATCTCAGCGACTCAACTGTCTTTTTCTGGAGCTGGAGCCATTTAGCCCACTCAGAGGCATTTTATGCCCTTGCTGTCAAGCTCGGTGGAGCTGAACATAGTCCTTGTTTTTCCTGTCTCACACAGAGCTGAGATCACCAAACTCCCATTTAGCCACTCTTATATTTAGCGCTTCCTCCTGCAGCATCACCACCCCCTGCTCCTCCAGGACAGCGGCTCCCATCATTTCAAGGCACTTGCAAACGAAAGGGGAGCAGAGCAAAGCAAGAAAATAGACTGAGCATCGTTCCCTCCCTCTGATGCAGCTACACATGGGCAGCACTGCAGTGCAATCCTTTCTCCTTCTAAGCAATAGTAAATAAAATAAAAAGCATCTTCTTTATGAAAGGCAACACCAGCTTTCCCCGGGAAGTGCCCTTTGGGGGTTGTGTGCCCACTGGTGCTGGGCACTGCTGGGTTGCACACCTCGGAGGTTGGCTCTGCACCTCCTGGAGGGAGACGTGCTCGAGCACCCTCCCTTATTTTCTTTCTTTGTGTTTTTTTGTCCTGATAAAGTTTTCTTTGTGGTGCTAGCTGTGTGGGTAGTGGGGTTGGAAATCGGCCCAGAAATTTGTTGTTATGATGAGTTAGTATATATTGGCTGCTAACAGCACCCATGGTGTACTACAGGTTTTCCACTGTTCAAGAAAGGGTAGTCCCAGCCCTGAGGAATAACTCCAAGCTCAAGAAGTGGACTAAAGAGAGAATAGAAATGAAGGGTAACAATTTCTGTAAAAAATCACACCTGTGTACTGCTAGGAGCAGATCACAGCACCTTGTTGTGTGGGTGACCCATTGCCTTCCCCCTCCAACCCCAGCTGGTCACCTGCAGGGTTTGTGTGCATCCATAGGTGAAACAGGAGCAACCCATCCTCTGACCCCAAAGTAGACATCCTCCCTGGCTGTGGGCCATTGCCCAGCTAAGAGAAGAGTGACCGTGGGACCCCCAGCATGGCCACAGAGCAGAAGGCGCAGCGCTGGTTCATGCAAGGATGTGGTTTATCTGAGGCTTTATTCACAATAAGCAGCATTTAATAGTGGTAGGCATTAATGGAGGCATGGGCTAAAAGCATGACAGTACAGCATATCATGTCAGAACATGAATTAACCCCACTGGTGAGGAGGATGGTGCTAAGTCCTTGCAGTGGGGATCTTCAAAAACATGGTAAGTTGGAGCCAGCCCCCCCCTGATTAGGGCTGGGGATGCTTTTGAGATTATCACCTTTTGTTGTGGAGGGACCTTTCTTTCCTGGAGTCAAAGTGCAAAAATACAATCAAGCTTCTATTATGCCCATAACTTGCCTGTATGATTTTATACTTTCTTTATGCTGGTTGATAGATTGCTCTAATGATTGTGTTGACATTCATTTAATGGTACTCGCTGGCACTTTCATTTAATAAAAGTCTTTTCTCACTTTGAACTGCAGCATTTTCTCATCTGTGGCCTGTGGTGGTTTGCATTTACTTTATTATTAATTAAAAGTAAACGCCTTTCTTGAGAACATTTCATTGCCATGCAGATGAAGCCAGCACCTTCAAATGGATTTTTTCCATGTTTTATTTCTCTAAATGTATTACCTCCTAAAGCCTGATGAAGTAAGAATTTGAGTAACTATTTTTGAAAGGTAGAATTCACTGATAAGGTTCAGATAAGCAGTTCAGATTCTTATCTTCTCAATTTAACTACTTTGGCTTATTTAAATAGGGGGGAAAAGCAACTTGCAATTCAACAAGAACAGTTTCTCCAGAGGTTTTCACTTTTGTTAGTCTTGGACTGGGTTCAAACGCTGTGAGGATGCCTTTATCCTGTCAGCACTTCCACACTTTGAGTTCTCATTTTGACTTTTCAGCCCACACGAGCCTGCTGAAGCAGTCCTTGTCACTGCAGTTGTGTCCAAATATGCAGAGCCAGTTTTTCAGAGTCAGTTCACCTGGGGATGCTCGGGACTGCCTGCCAGCCTCAGCCCTCTCGCTCGTGCTTGCGCTTTGATGCCAGGTACCTAAGGAAAAATTCTGATGCCATGCTGCTTCCTAAAGAAATCACCTCAGTTGGATGCCTAGACTTCGAAAGTCTATGAAATTCTCCTTTCCAGATGCAAATCCCATGCCTTTGTGTTTGTGTGTGGGATTCGACCCCTTTTCTCTCCTTGCTCTCACCTTCCTGATAGAGGCTGAATTTCACTGAATTTTTAGAGTTGGAAGGGACCATAGAGATCATCTAGTCCAACTCCCCTGCCGAAGCAGGATTGCCCAGAGCCAAGGCTGCTGCTCTTGTTACCATTTTTCCTCCCTTTTCCCTTTCTTTTTGTCTTTGTCTACATTGCCTTTATTTACTGACTGCTACTCTCATCCTGGTCTACCAAGCTGACAACATGTTCAGGTTCATGGGTCTCTGTAAGGCCCAGTTTTCCTATAATGTCCACAAAAGGAGCTGATAAAAAAATCATGCATCTAAATTAAAGCTGTAGGTGCTTCCTTTGTTTGAGCTTTCCATATGCCTGTGTACTCCAGTCTTGTCTTTGAACTTTTTAGTCTCTAGAGCTGTGTCCTACTTTTTATGTCTTGGGAAAAGTTGAAAGGAATAAGTGATTAATAATAAACTTTTAAAAGCTGTAATAAAAGGGTATAACTCCCATGATGAAAAACCTCTTTCCTCTCATTTGACTCAGAAGTTCCTGACCAGGACAGATGAGACACACTAGTGAAAGGATGTCTGGAGCTAAGATGTCACCATAACCCACCAGACCCTTCACTAGCAACATCCAACAGCTTCCAGTGTAGGAGAGGGGAACATTTCAAAATGGAGCCCTCCTCCTTGTGATTCCCAGTGACGATTTGGTTTGTGTGCCTGTTCTGTGCCCTGGGAGACACTTGAAAAGCCCCAGGATCCCTCTGTCCTTTCTGTCCAGTTTCCACTGATGAGCAACAGATCACAGAGGCTGCTGGGGTCTGGCCATGGTTCCCCAGTTTGGCACCAGTCTGCTGCAGGGCAAGGAGCAGAGTTGGACTCCCCTCTGCTCATGTATCCCACTACTGTGCAATCAATGACATGATTCTGCCATTCGATGTGCAAGCCACAGAAGCAAAACGCAAGGGGAAAAAAAAAACCAAACCAAACCAACCAAACAAAAAAAACCAAAGGGAAAAAAAGAGAGATCCAGCTTGTCTCAGGGAGGCATCCTGCCCTGAATTAAGCAGTTAGAGGCACACCACTCTCGTAGGTGGGCACGCAGTACCTGCGCACAGCAGAGCCCAGGCTGCAGAAGCCACCGAGAGATGGTTTGCAGTGAAGGCACCAAACCAGCAGTGCTGCCCGGCCTCACGGGGAGTGTCTGATCGTGAAACTGCACGCACTGTGCCCAAAGCCAGTGCCAGCAGTGTTTGCATCTGGCCCAGCTTAGAATGACTTTTATTAAAGGAAAGGTCAAAGGTGAAATCTCAACACCTAGAATTCGTATATCTGCAGCCACGTTTAGTGATGCCTCAGTTAATTAGCTGTTACCTGGCTCTCTGAGCACCCACAAACCCCAAGCTTTAGCACTCAGTACCACAGAAAATCCCCCTGCTTTAGTTTCAAGCACTTAATCATGAAAAATGTGGCTGAAACATCAGCGGCAGTTAGAATGGTGGCTTGTAGCTTGTCTTTCCTTTCTGAACAGGAGGGCTCCCCACCACACAGGAGTGCAGTGGTCACAGATGGGGAGAAATGACAATGTCTTCTCATCTGCCCATCAGGGACTGCTTTTACAGGCATTTTTAGCTGCTGTCCATGCAGCCCGTGTTGTCTCATTCCCAGGGCTGCTTCCAGACCCTGCAGGCAGCTCGGAGAGGGGGAGGTAAGCGGCGAGATGGTTCCTCATGGGAGAAGGGAGGGAGGACAGCCTCTCTGCTGCCTGTTTACAAACAGAAAGGCTGGTTTGGAAATCCAAAATAGCTGTGGAAATTTTTTTTTTCAGATTACACCTAAAAAAAACCCCAACCCTCTGAAGTTCCGGCTTTATTCTCAGTAAAATTTCTTGCACAATCATTAAAAACATGGGCTGTTTGCACCCTTAAGCAACAAATCTGCTGTAGCTACTTGTGCAAACTGAGTGTAAGTGAAGATTTGCTTCACTCAGGGGGTCTGTGTCTCATGCAGTGGAGAAGAGGGACCTGTGGGGAGCAGATGAGCATGCCAGCCCTGCAGCCATCTGCACCTCAATGGAGCTACCTCATCAGGACAGCATAGATGTAGGAGAAACAGCACTGAATGCTGGATGAGAGTCAGCAGTACTGAATATTTTTTATTGGCAAGCTCAATATATTTCAACCAGCTTCAGGAGCGCTGCAGAAAAGCCTCATGGAACAGATCCCACCCTGCTGTTGTGTTTCTGCAGGCTTTTGGGGCTGACGTCAGCATTTGATGAGCTGATCCATCACTCAGGGTTTATACCCAGAGAAACTGGGAACTAACTTGCCACGCAGCACCAACGGCTAATTTTAATGACAGCTAACTCAACATGGCATCAACAAACTGAATTATTTCATTTTCCGAGATCTACTGACTAGAAATACCTCTTGAGGAAAATCTTACATGGGTATCTTATAGACACTCACACTTCCAGCATTTTAAACTGCAGCATCGCTGCCCAGTTTCCAAGGATAATGTCATACATGCTGTTTCTCCCATTTATGCCTGGATCCATGACAAACATGAATAAGCTTGCTTTCACCTTCATTTTCAGACACTCTATCTGCAAAACATCATCCCACCGATTCAATCCGTGCTCTCTTTCTCTGGCCACCACCCACTGACTCACCCCTGCTGCCCTGTCCTGAGGGACACATTAACACTATGGTTTTGTCTTTCTTTTTGGGAGTGATCTCTGTGCTCCATTTACAGACTTTCTTCCTCGGGCTATATTATTCTTCATTTTTTCCTCAGGATTCCCTCCCTTTGGAGCTCATCCTTTCGTGTACTTGGACCGCACACTGGAAGCAGAGATGGGCTGCCTGATGCTCACCTGGAGGGTGGTTTCCCTTGGATGTTCAGAGGATTGGGGGCTTCTGAACAAGTATTTCCAGAAACAGACACAGGACCTGAAGTTTCAGGCTTACGTCCACTTCTGAGTCTTTTCCAGTGTCATAAACATTTCCTTGTTTATTTTTCTGTAATTAACCCTAACCTAGTGAATTCCAAATATTCAAGATTGCGTAGAAAATAACTGTTTGGATCCAGTATTAAAGGATCATGGTAGCTTTATAACCACCCATAATATCTAAAACATCTGGAATCTGGAGTACCTCAGTGCTCAGGGTTTTGGCTTTTATTCCATCAATTAGTGGAGATTAACTGAACTAAGTGAGGTGACTTGGATTTCCTCCTTGTTGTGTCACAAGGGCTGTTGGATCTCCGCAGGTCTTCTTTCCATCAGCAGACGTGATTGGCCATCACACACAGGAGCTATTACTTTATAGATCTATATATCTATATTGATCTTATTTATTTTTTTTCACCTTGCTAGAAGCTCGGGAGAGGATACTCTCTTTGCTGTAGCCAGACATGACTTCTAGGGTTATATCTGCTTTTCTACAAAGGTAGTAAAGCATTTTTCTGTGGAGGTGACTGGCAGCTGGCCACACGCTACTTTATTTTAAATACGTCCCTTAACACCTGTGCAGCCAGCTTACCTTGGCAGAGCTCAGAGTAAGGTCCCAGACCTGAGACTTTATTCTGCTGGCAAATCTGCAACCTCCTCCTTGGGCACAGGGACGGGTTTACAGAGCCATGGTTGCTGCAGAGATTTATGTTGTCCCTCTGCTCCGTTGTCACTAGGACCCAAAATGGGGTAAAACAACAGCAGTAGTGTTTAGCTGTATTTCCAAAGCCTGAAAAACCTGGAGGTAGAGAGCAATTTTTATTTTGGTGTCACTGTGTTGGGGCACCTGTGAGGTGGTGCTTGGTAGCAAAACATGTTTTCATTTCCCTAGAGACCCTGGCACCTGAGCTGGCAGGCAGTGCATTTTAAGATAGATTTGAGCAGGATAGGCGCTCCTATCTCGACTCCCACCGCACTTCCTGGGACTGGGCATGGCATTGCTGAAAGGTGACAGAGACATCATGATACTTTGAGAATATTCCTGCTCCTGCTGCCAGGCATATCATCTAACTGGAATTAAAATGCAGCCTGGCACACCATCTTCCTGCTCCCTGGGTTTCATTGTAGGAAGTCTGGAGGTGTTGCGGCTCTGGAGGTGGCTGCACAGCATTGGAAACCCATTGCAGAGACAGAGAAACATCCAGGTGAAGGCACGGCAACATCAGCGTTAAATAAGGCATCCTAAAATCTGTTTCAGAAAACAACTGCAGATTGTATAGTGCAGTGTACGTGTTTTTCTTTTAAAGTTATGGAAATAAAGAGTGAGGGTAAAAAAAAGACAAAATGGCTACACAGAAGCTTTTATAAAGTGGATTAGGTCAGTCCAGCTCAAAGCCAGTGCAGGATCTTAGATCTGGAGCTCTTCACAAGCCATCCATAATACGTTGTTAATGAGTTCTGAAAAGTTCTTTGTAAAATGACAGAAAAAAGGATGCTGGTGCCTCATTGTTCCTGTTTTCGTGATTCCACAGGCACAGCCTCCCTCAGCAGTGAGGTCTTCCTTGGCTTTTATCATCCAAGATTGCCCTAGCACTGATGAGTTAACAAGATCTGACAAGATCACAGCACAGGGCAGCATACCTGCAGGTAAAACAGAGGTCGCTTTGGAGTCATTTTCTCACAGTCTGGAGCACATAAATGCTCAGCTCTGAGAGGTTTTTCAGTGGCAAGGGGAGGCTCAAGGCCCAGTGAATGCCATCGCACCTGTTTGATAGAGGTGCGCTTGGATCCCATCCACAGGCTGCTGGAAGCCTGGTCTGAGTGCGTCTGCAAAGCACCACCAGCACAAACCCCATGAGATTGTGTTGGCAAATGAGTTAGCCACTAAGACAAGTTAGCAGCCAGCTGTCAGGCGCAGGAGAAGCGAGCACAAAGCTAACTCTTTCTTGTAACCCAAAAAGCAGTGACAGCTTGTCTGAACAGCATGTCCTTTGAAAACTGTTGTGTCCCCTGTGACCCACCGTTACGGAAAAGAGTTGCCAGTACTGTTGGGGTGGGTGTTGTTTCCCCTGCATGACTTGTCCCCACCGGAGCCACCCAGGACTAATGCATGATGGCTGGATCATGTATCTTCAGAGGAGGACCCAGTCTTTGTTATGGACTTCTGTGCAGGCTTGCTCTGATATTACACTGCTTGTCCCCATTTGCCTTCCCTCAAAGAACAGCTCCACTGTGCTCATCCTTCCAATGTCCACTGATGCTAATGTCCAGTTCATTTCAGTCCCTCGGTAAGGCACTCTCTGATTTAATTTTCTCCCTTAGCTATCATATCTGTGTTTGCTCAATGGAAGAACAGATTTAAATAATCATGCAAAAGGCAAAAATCACGCAGTTATGCTAAGTTTAGGTAATGTAAGCCCCTTTTCCTTCACTCTCTGGGAGCATTAAGAAGGCAGAGGTGGAACACTGTTGTGTTACCAAGTTCTCTGCAGAGCACCTGGCTGCTCCCCTTTCTACCCCTAACATGCTTCACCTCCCTTTCAGCTTACCAAATCATGAACAGTCTTTGGAGCCTGGATAGCAGCTGTTTTGGTCCAGTCTGGTACTGGGCAGAGACTGACGGTTTGACATTAGTGGTTTCCCATGGCTGTGCTACGGAGCAGCAGGATGTGAGGACAGCCAGGTGTGCCATGGCCAGGCAAACAGCACATACGCCGGCAAGCTTAACGTATTTTTTCTGGAGTGGATATAATTTTCTGAGCTCTTCCTGTCAACTGCAGACTTTGCCTGTCATTCAAGGAGGCAGACTGCAAATTTGCAAGACCTATTTTCTTGAGCCAAAAGCTGAACACAAATAAGTGTCCGCCCCATTCAGAAGTGCCCCGTTGCAGTGGGAACAACAGCATCGTAAAGACTGGGACCCATCTGAGCCCCCAGTACATGTTTGGGCTGGGCTGAGGGCAGGAACGCTTGCATCGCAGGCAGGGATGACGGACCTCAGCAGGAACTCTGGTCCCCAGTGGTGCTGGAAAAGGGAAGCACATCCTACCTGAAATTGGAGTCAGCCCCTGGGAGCATGAAAACTGCCTAACAGAGACCACAAGCCTAGGAAGGAGGGGTTTTTTTTACCCTTTTACTAGGCTCTGCAGAGCCATTAAGCCTGCCTGAGCAGAGCAGTTGGTGCTCTCCTTCGCAGGCAGAGCTGCCTGCAGTCTCTCAAAATTTCTGTGGTGGAGTCTTGGAAGAAAGACAATATAAAGCCAAGCTGCACATTAAGCTAGTTGCTGCAGCGTGCTCTGTCTACCTCATCTTTATCTTTTCTACCACTTTCTCTAATGGAAAGAGATGAGACTTCCCCGTGTTGCTGGTTGGAATATTATTTATTAGGACATCCAGAGATTTGGGGTACTTTGGGGTGCCCCATCCCAGGGCTTTAGGAGGTGTGCAAGCATCTTGAAGGCAGTCCCTACCCCGAAGAGCCCATGCTATAAAAAACAAGAGTTATGGGTAGATAAAAGAAAGAGATTGGGAGGTGGCAAGAGAAACCAGTGAGACAGGTTTGGGCGGCATGTCAGCCAGTCATCTCAGCACACCAGTGTAAGTTTTGGGGGAGCCATGGCTGGTAAAGGAGTGATTTGAGAGAGGTTGGCTGAGGGCTCTTTCTAATGGGGGCTCCTCCCACAGTGGGAGACAGTCTGGGAGGGAAGCAGCAAGCTGTCGGAAAATGTGCTAGGGCTTTGCTGCATCGTGATGGAGAAGGCAGTACAGTAGCCTCTGAGAGATGAGATGCTCTGAAGGCCATGGAAGTGAAGACAAGTAGATACAAGAAAATTCCCATGCAGTGCCCTGCCTAATAGACCTTTTTTCACTCCGAGGGTCCAGAGTGTCTGACTCCAGCAATCTGCAGGGCAGTAACATTGACCGCAGTTTCCCCCTCCCTCTCCCTTTAATTTTCCTTCCTTCCTTTGTGCAAATAAAGAAAATGCACTGGGAATTCTTTTGAAGATAGTATGGTTGGGGTTTGCACTGGAATTTCATAAGGAAGCTTACGAGACATTATAAGATGTCTTTAGAAAAAGTCTCTTTGAAGCTTTTATCTTAATGCATTTACCTCTAGAATACACAGACTTTGCATTCAAGAAAAGCACTTTACAGGGAGAAAATTAAATACGTAATGACTTGCAGGAGACCAGGAGACTGTATCCTGAGGAGTTTTACTGTGGGCTAGCACCAGGGAAATTAAAATGCTCACATACTCTTGACCTTGATTTTGGCATTTCTGTCTCATGACATAAAACAATCGAGTTAGTAGGAATATTTTATTATTGTCCCCTACAAATGAACTAGAAGCAGAATGCTGGAGATCAGTATCGCTCATAATGGTGTAGTTGGTAGAAAATTCTGTTTCAATATTTCACTTCAATTATAAGAGCTCATATTGCCTTAGGTGAGTATGGTAAAAAAAATCACATAATAACAGGTTATTGTGCAATGGACTGTAAAACCATCAGACAAGGGTGTAAGCTTTTTTTTAAGTGAAAACCAACTGAATAAAGTGCCTGAAGTCTTTTTCTGTTATTTTCTGGCATTCTCCTGAGTAGTTACTTTCTAATACATGCTGAAGACATGCTGTAACTTCAGTTAGCAAAATACTGTTCACTTACATGAAAAAAAGAAAACGATTACGTACAGTTGGATGAGTCACATCAGTTAGGAAGGCAGGAAACTTCAAAAACAATGTATTCTTCTGGCAGTAACATACATCAAAAGGAGATAGCGAACACTGAGGCACGTGTGTCATAGAGAAGGTGACAGGGCTGGTGGTGTTTTCCTTATGCTGGTGTAAATGGAGCAGGGCAACAGCACTAGCGTGGTCTCTTTAAGCATTTATTAAACTAATGAAGCTGTCTCTAGAAAGGAGGAGGCTGTGTTAGATTGGCCTAAGGCACCTTTACACCTGTGTATCCACGACCACAGTGGTACAGTGCGCCTCGACAAACCCGTTTCTCCAGAGCACAACCAACCTGTGGAGCAGATGTTGGCATAAGGCATCCTTGAGATCTTCTCTGCAACTGTGAAGAGATGAGGATGTTTAGTAGCCTTCTTGCAAGGCTGCTTTGGAGATCAAATGGACAAGTGTGGACTCTGACAGCCAAATCGGTACACACAAGAGATACTGTAAAAGCAATGGCTCCAAGGGGTTGCTTGGTAGACACAGGGCTACACATAAAATTAAATGACTTAAAAAGCATGCTGCTGCAGAATTATAATTCAGTGCAGGCATTGCACTGCCCAGCTTTTGATCACCTATGGATATTTCACCTGTATCTACCAGCTGTGGCAGTACTGCTACAAGAATTATTTATTTTTTCTTGTCATGCTATCCCTTTAGCCTAGAGCAAAGCATGATGACTCTGAAGCTATGGGAAATAGTTACCAAGGCAGGTCATGGATCAGGTCATCTCCCTTACTCTGTGTCTGTTGGGAGAAATGTGTCCAGATCTGCTGGGAAATAAAGGGAGCCCGGGTTGAGCTCAGGTCTCAAAGGAGGTGATCCCTCCAGGCTACCTACCAAAAGAACAACCTGTAGACATGCAACAATGCCTGGAATAAATGGTTTTAGTAGAAATACAGCAGAAAAAAAATCTGCTGGTTTGCAACTGCACAGAACAGTACAATAATAATATGAATTTGCCATGGAATTAATTAGAGGTTATAGTTCCGTGCTAATTTGTGCCTCATAAAATAATGAAAATAGCTCTGTCTCTTCTGAGTCATTACTTCAGCTATTACATATCTGAATATTGTGAATCAGAAATTACATTGGGATTTAGCAAAACTGGTGTTCCCGTATCTAGTTGCTACCATGCCAGACTTACTCTTCTCGTTGGAACATGTTTCATGAGGTCTTGCTTCAGCATCTGTACAACCAGTTCCTATGCAAAATCTTGAGTTATAAATAAAATATGTAGTATATAAATATGTATACGTGTGTGTGTAGACCAAAATGTGTACGTAAAGGTTTTGCTACCTTGTGAGTTCCCAAATGCTTTTAGAGACAGGCTACTTTGGTGGTGTATGCTGCAAGCAGACAACTCTCTAATGAAGGAGAGGAGCCATTCCCAGAGCTCTCTGTCACCTTCTGCACAGGCACAGCTCCTGCCTGCTGAAGGGGTTGATCGCACACAGGCTGCTGCTCCCCGAGTCCAAGTGAGAAGTCAGACAACACAGCAACTGCTTCCTATCAGCTCATACCTGACACCGTTAATCTCCCCCCCTGCCCCAGACCTGATGGAGCACCACTCCTGTGGTGCCATCACAGCACCCAACCTCTGATACTCGCCACGTGGCTCTCTGCAGCCAAACCAGCCGCGCCAGATAGCTTATAGCTAATGGAGAGAACCAGGTACCTTCTGAGCACATTTCTGGCTTTTCTATTCTAGACATCTACTTGAAGATGAGATGTGCCACAGCCCAATCTGCCTTGCCTACTAGCTGACTAGCTCTCCATGGTAGACGAATGGAGTCAATAGCAGCCAGTGTTAGCTGAGAGGAAAAAATGTGCATTTAGCTAGATGAATCTCCCACTGGGTATTTAGCACTCCGCTACTGAAATGTATTGATTTTCCATGATACATTCTTCCTTATCTGAACTTTTATAAATGCTTTCTCAACGCCAGATTTGTTTTGCTTTTGATGGATATACTTTTGCTTTCCAGTGGCAGAATCTTCGTTGGACAGCCTGTGACTATGAAAGTCCTCAGTCTCACCATTGAAAGAAACAGCGATAACTAACTTGTCTGTACAGCAAAGCACTCCCATAAATAGCAGGCTTATTTGGTAAAGGGTGGTTTTGTTAGGCAGGGAAGGGAGAGACATTTCAAGGCAATTTTGTATCACTAGATATTTAGGTTCAGAAATATCTTTATCCGCTTTGGGAATGCACTTCCTGTTTTGACTTGCACTCTAAATATATATAATTTTTAAATTACAGGTTTACGTCAAGAGAACAATTTAGTCAAGTATTACTTTCTTTGGAGAACACATCCTTGTTGTTACTCATAAATTATGGCATGCATTCAGGCATAAAGAATGTACGGATCTATTAATCAAAAACCATGGTCCACATTACGGGTTCTCTGCAGGAAACAGCTCCTCTGGATGTGGGGGCAGTTGGTACAGAGCTGGCAAAATGAGTGGCAAAGAAGGTCGATTGGAGCTGCGGGGCGTTACTGGTTGGGAAGGACATCGTGGGACAAAAGGACACGGGAAGAGATCTTGCAGGATCCAGTTCATGCCTTGATGTAGCCTTTCTGCACAGCCTTGATGAGGTGGCCCGCAGTCAGAGCACATTTAGCCTTCTGAGCAGCAGTCTATTTATGCTGACAGCCAGGGGAAACCAGTAACCTTGCAGGGTGCAGCAAAATCAGCCAGGGTTCAGCATCGTTCAGCCACTCCAGCAGTTGGAAACTGCAATCTGGCTTTTGCTACTGGGCTGCCTCTGTGCTGCAACTTGCTCTAAGCCCTGGATTGAAAAGAACCAAATGGAAAGATGCCCCGCATTGTGGGTGTCCTGGCACTCAAACTTTATTTGTTGCAGATAATACTTTAAGACTCAGGTTTACTCACTAGGGACTGTGCCTCAGGCATGTCTCTGACCCACACTTCGTTCAAAGGGTAAGAGTTTGCTGCCTGATCTCTAGGCAAGGACAGGACAGGTCAGGGATGCAGTGACACTGGGATTTTGTTCAAGGAGCAGCTTGCTGCGGTAAGAGGGGGAAAAGTTCAGCTGGAGTAAGCTATACTCCATTTTCAAGTCTGTGAGAGCTGCAACTGGACACATGTAGAACATAGGTGGCTCAAAGACTTCTGATTTTTTTTTCCAAAGCTCAGCAGGCAGGAAGAGGTCCAAAACTTTGTTCCGAGGCTCCTCTCCAGTCCGAAGTTTGGACATAGTTGTTTCTTGGCGCATTTATCCCAATGGCTTCAGTGTATGATCATAAGAAAAGTGTCCCACTAAAAACATTTTTTCACATGTGTTTTATGGTGGTTGCTGTACCTTTTGAGGTTTATAGTGATTCATTTAGCAATGTGATGTTGTGTCATAAAATGCAAGCACCATGTTTGATTGCGTTAGCAGAGTTGCCATGTGTAAAATGACATAATTATACACTCTTCTGAATATTAAATAGGGCATATCTGTACACAATTCAAAATATCATGCTTGAAAAAATGTTTTTGTCTCCAATATGAATCACGATAATTAGAGCTGAATCTGTCCCAAGGAACATTCGCTTGGGTTGGTACTATGTGCACGAGCAAAAGGACAATGTAAGACTTCTGCCTACCTTTGAGGCTGGGAACGGGACTCTGGCCATAATTCTTTGGAATGCCTTTGCCAAACTCTCCTCTCAGTAGCTTCTGCTGTGAGTGATACCCTGTTAACTCAGTGCAAGCTTTGAACTTCTTGATGTGTCTCCTTCCATGGAAGTCAGCTTACAACTTGTACTTAATGGCCTGGTTATGTCATTCTGCTATAGCTGCCTTGTGGAAGGGACATAGTTAATTTATATATAACGCTTTCACTTATAATATTTTATGAGACAAAAATCTGAGAACCCCTCCTGCCCCTGACACACACACACAGACTTGCATTTGATTTAAGATAGGTGCTAACGCATTTGGTGTCGCATTGGCCAATGTCACACGTGAGTTTTTGATGGAATTTGTGTATTCCACGTGACAAACCCAATGTTCACTTCCACTGCGTAGACCCCTAACCCTCAGCCTTTCCCTAATTTTGGAGTAATCTGCACATCCTACACAAACTGGCCTGGAGGAATACTTGGTTCCCAGTATAGAGGATAACAACATCTGTTTATGACCACTGTGGTAAAGAGAAATTGCCATAAGAGCTTGGCAATGAGTTTTGAGTTTTCCCCATTAAGCTGATTCAGCAAAGCTAAAATGAAATGGCCTGTCAGAACATGCCAAGGGGAACCATTTACTGCTCAGAGAGCTCGCAAAGTGTCTCTTTGTTTGTTTCCCCCAATATCCCAACCCCAAAACTTTCAGGACCACGACAAACAACGCCTCATTATGTTTGTGTCAAAGAAATTGAAATTACTGTGCATAGCTATCAGTCACTGGCCAGGCCTCAGCCCAAAGAGATTTATACTGAAGAAGGCTTTGCAGTGAATGTATCCACCCTCTTGCTCCACAGCGCTGTGAAATCTCTGAACCAGGGTCAGGGTATTACTGGTAGGGCAGGATGTGCTGAGACCCTTGCTGAGCCCACCCACATTGCAGAGCCTTGCGGCTAGAAGATCCCCCAGCTTCCTCCACTTACTTAATCTTTCTCATATCATTATACACCCCCTTCGGAGCCAAGTTCCAAATACAGTGCCCATCCTTTTCCTTTTCAAGTTGGAAATGTTCTTTTGTCCAGCACATACACACATGCACGCACACACACACACACAAAATGGTTCCAGCTGTTGCAAATTATAGCACAGAAAATACTTTAAAAAAAAAAAAGAGAAAGAGAAAAAGAAAAAGTGAATGGAAGATCAGCACACAATCCAGAGAGTGAGGGAGTAAATGTTTCTCATTAGTGATTAGATCTTTCACATGTTTTCCTGCATACTTGTGTTCCTTGGTTAGTTCCTTGCTCTCAGTTGACTTGGGTTGGACTGGAACACTTGCAGATTGTTTTTTAAGACCCTTGATCTTCTGTGCAGACATCTTGATTGCTTTTTTTCTGTTTGAAAATTGAACTTTGCGAACTCTCATCTTGTCTGGAAAGGACGTTTGGGTCCACATCTTTGGCCTGAATCTCAGGTTAGCTCGGTAACATTCATAGCAGCAATAATGCCTGTAAAGGCCAGCACAGAAGCCTCCTGCCAAGTCTCAAAAGGAAAGTATAAGTGATGCTTAAAAGTTACCTTAGACTGTTACTGGCCTAAATAGTATCAGTCCCAACTATTTTTCCTTGGGACAGATTCAGGTTTGTATTAAGATATTTCATATATTTCATACATAGGACAAATGTTTCTTTTCTGTAAGTATGTCAATTAATCAAGAGGTCAAAGAAACGTTGTTCTTTGAGTATCCAAAAAGATAACAGCTGCCAGGCAAAATAAATTCATTCTTATCTTGCTGGATTGTTTTACTCCCTCATGATGGCAAGTTTTCTGATACCATTGATCTGTTTGAAATGCGTTATGGATTTCTACATCTAATAATAAGCAGCCTAAGTGTTGAATACCAGATGGGATAGAAGCAGATCTGGTACAGACCTACCAGAGAGGAGAATATGTCATTCACAAAATATGAAATCCATGCCTAATGACAGTTGTTTGCATTTCTCCTATTATTAGTCCCCAGCCTTCAAACCTGTACTTTGTTCATTGAAATATCTCATCTGACAGGTTGAGTTGTGCTGATGCTCAGGCAATATAACGAACAATAAAATAAAGCCAAGTGCTAGGAATATATTAGAACTGTTGCCAAACTGTACTGAGATAAAACTGCTAAAATTAACAAGTGTATTGTTTTCCTTGAAAACATTATCTGTCCTGAAAATAAAGTTCAAGACAGTCATGTTTAAACCTATAGACTTGGGCCAATTTCTAATCTCGTTTACACTGATGTAATTGACATCAAAAGTTGGCTTGCAGTGTGCTTACACTACATCTCAGTGCCATTAGCAGTAACTACAATAGAACTGAGGGCTATTTTTGAATATGTTCTACTTTATTATATCTCCATGCCAATGTCTCTTAGCAAGTGAGACATATCTTGTAACTGTCTGCATGAAAAGGTATAGATTGCATTAACCCCCAGCCAGAAAGAAGCTAACAGATATCACAGATGAATTTTAAAATATTCCACTGGCTGAAGCTTTCCTTTGCAAGAAACATTACACTCTCAGTAAGTAATTTTTGCTTCAACCACAAAGAATACATTGGTGCACAGAAAATTTCTTTCAGGAATGGCTAGTTAACCTAGCAATTTAAAACTGCTCCGAGTGCAGAATGTGGGAACAGTAAATAACCTTGGCTTCTGCTTTTCTAAATCTGTTACAGGAAAGCTCCATGATCTGTTAACTCCTTAGTCTGTGTGTGACCGTGGGGTTTTGTGAAGACAAGACTGAAGGCTTCTCATGTCTTCTGTCAATGCCCTACTCCAAGCCTGGACACAAGGGCCAGACAAACAAACAATGGACTCAGGCAAGAGGGTCCCTGTTTGCTTGTGGGCAAACTGGCAGGAGTTTCTTGATGATATTGCAAAAAAAACTGGTATCTAGGACTTGGGAAGACAAAATAATGGTCGAGACTGAAGACCTTATACCTGGGAAACCAGGCCTTTTTTCAAATATCACCCAACTTTCTGTACATGTATTGTGCCTGCCAGCTCACTCTTAGGCATCCAGCAGCTTCTCCAGCAGTATTGCAAGGCAGTAAGCACGGGGTTCTGCAGATGCAAAAAGATAATTTGGCTTCTCTCCCCACATTTGCATACATTTAAATGTTCACGCACATTTATGTGCACTGGCTTACCCATGGGGCCAGCACAGAGCACCCCTGCTGATTCACTGGCAGAACCTCACGCCATTCTCACTTACCGGTTTTCATGAAGTCTCCCAGTGAAATGCCAAACATATTTGGCTTCGTTTTGTTGTGAGGTTTGATGAGATCACAGAAAGGAAAATGCCCTCAAGACATCGCAAAAGAAATTAACCAAAAGACTTCCTCTTGGGGAAATGCCTTAGCAGGCATGAATCAAATGTCAGCAAAAAGCAGATTGCAGAACGTCCTTCCAATCCAGTGCCATATATGGATCATAATCAGCAAGACAATCCCGATATGGGTCAAAATCAGCACAGGCATAGAAAAGGGCTTTTTTTTTTTGAATGGAATGTGAATATATGAGTTGGCAGATAAAAGTCTTCAGTCTTCACTTTGAGTCCACACATTGTGTGCCGGTTGTGGGTTCATTTAATTTCATTTGTTTGTTTTTTTTTTTAGTTCCTTTCACACACAAAGCTTTCACGTGGAAGTATCCATGACTAGTGCTTTCCTCTGTCTCCATTCAGGCATGGGATGGTCATCCTGTTATCTGCCAAGAGTAATCAAGCTGACAAATCATAACCTACTGGTGACTGAACTTGTCAAGTCTCCTATTAACGCTGCAGCAGCACAGCATGTCCGGACCCGAAGTCTTCAGCCACTTGGAAACTTCAGTTATCAGCAAGCAGCATGAGTTACTGCAAACTCAAGCACAAACATTATTTTCTCTCTGTGCTGGCTATCAGGACATATGTATGGTCCTGGGTGCAGCTTGAATGAAGACTGGTAAATACCACCATTTCTTTGGCACAGTTAACTTTCTCTATGTCTCGGTCAGAAGCAGAACTTCCTCAGGAGCAAACCTTAGTACAAGCTCAGAAAGGCACTCACAGGCCATCACAGACCTCCCCACTCCTGCTTTTTGTTAAGATGCACTTCTTTGACCTAACATGAACCTTGAGTCACAGGTAGTCTAACGAAACACCAACACATGCACACACATGCACACACCCTCCTTCTTCTGAGGGAAAGGATGAAAGATGCTGACCTGCATGTGGCAGAGTTTGGTCACATCACATAGCACAGGTGATTCTGGTTTGTGGGTCCTGTGGTGATGATGGCAGTATGGTAGCCATCAAGAACAGAAAACAGTACAATAGAGCAGCCCTCCCCACACTTCATGATTTTTGATGGCGACTGGAGGAATGTCCTGTTTGTGAGAAGGAGTGAAAGCAATGTGTATCTGTAGGCAAGTGCAAGACCTTGCCTTGTGCAAGGCATGTGTGTTACCATTAGAGACATCACTGACTGCCATGACAGTGGCCAGAACCATGGTCCCATCTGGTGCTAAATGGGAGGATCTGGGATGCAGCACCAGGTTCAGCAGCTAAGAAGCATGGGCAAGCTGCCGGGAAAGGGCAGCTCTAAAGGTAGGTGGAAAAAGCCCGGCATGGAAAAAGGCTGGTAACACCAGTGGGGCAATGAGGGAATGGATTTTATGGGAAAATTTTTATGGGGAAATCAGACAAGTTTGAGAGACAGCATGGTGAATGGAGAAGAGAAAGCGGAGTAAGACAAAGCTTGTGAGTGTAGGAGGTAGGACCTTCTCCTGTGCTTGAGGTCTGAGGTAAAGAGCAGGAATGACTCTTGCGCACTGGCTGGCTGAGACCGCAGAAGGTGAGGTGAGAATTTCCATAAGCATTATGCAAGCACCAACACCATCATAAATAAGCCACAGCATTTTTAAAAAAAATCTCCTGGCTGCAGGAGGTAACTTGGGTGCTGCATTTAAAAGCCTGACTTCCTGCTGCCCCAACAACATCCACGGGGGTGGAAGAGGAGATGTCCCTCACACCCCTCCCTGGGGAAGGCAGAGGTCAGCTCTCCATGCCCTGTGCAGAAACCTTCTGGATTAAAGGTCTCTGGTTTAGCAGGATGAACATCCTCCTTTCTCTACCAGGGACAAATGCCACTCACCTTCTCTGCAGAAGTGAGGACTTCCAGCGCTCCTGTAGCACTGTGCGAGGTCCCCGGTCTGGCACACCGCTGTGCACACACGCCTGCCCAGTGCTAATTAAAGTGGGATGTGCATCCAGTCCTGCAAATGGGGAGCATATGTCACCACGTATTCCATTTCTCTGAGGTGTGCAGTTATCTTTATCCCCCAAAGGACCAAGTAATCAGACAAGTTTAAAGTTGGTCTGTTATTAAATACTTAAGAGCAATATCCAGCTCCTATGGCTGTCACACTGGCCCAAAAAGCCTCCAGATCTTCAGTGCTACAAAAATGTTCTGCTGTTCCCCTCCCCTGACGTAGTGTATCCCAGCAACACCTGCAAAAAGGTTCTAAGTTTGCAATGCAAAGCTAGGTCAGGATTGTCAAAACACAGAAGTTTAAAGTTAAGGTGCTACTTCTGTCTGTGAGTCTCACAGTGATGAGCCTGAATTTAAAAAAGGAATGTGCATTACGAAGTTAACATTAAAAAAAAATCACAGAATCTTTCCAGTATTTTGGAAATCTGTTCAATTTATAGAAGACATGTCCTTTAGATCCCTATTTTTAATATTTTTTTGAGATGCAGTTCTCAGATTTAGAATGAAATGCTACTTTTAACTAAATTTTGAATGTCAGGAATTGCATTCTCACAAAATTAATTGCTAGCCCACACAACTCAGTAAAGGAAGGTCCATTGCAGAAGTATCAATCTTGCTGCTACAAGTTGCAAACATCTCACCTTTAATATTGCCATATTTTCCTGGACACAGTATGGTCTAAATATAGGTGATAAATCCTTTCTGCATGGCAGCCACTCCTTCCATTTCTGTTAAAAATTACAGTATCATGTTCTGCCACTTTTGGTAAAATAATTAAACTTCTACCTAGATTTATGATGCCGAGGCACCAGCAAACCCTACAACTGAATTTGTTATGATCTAGTCAGTAGGGATACTATATTTACTGTGTCTTTAGATATATTGTCTGGGATTCTGTGAAAAATTCCCTTCATTAAATTATCCTCTGTTTCGTAAAGCCTTCGTTCATTTCTCCTCCCCAATAGCATGGTGCAAGGCATGTTAATACAATAATGGGGCACAGAAGCAAAAAAGACATCCATCATGGATTTGGCCAGATGGTATGTTTCTGAATAATGATGTATTTGCTAAAGAGTGCATTTTTAATATTAAATTAATAATTTGGAACAGAAATGGAGATTAGAGAGAGATGAGAAAAGTCAAAGCTTTTTGTTCTGATGTTGTTAAAATGAAACAGCATTTTTATTTCAAAAACTCATTTTGAAAGCCAGCAAAATTATTTTGAAAAGGTCTTATCTCATGAAAAGTAAATGAAATGTCTCATACTAGGGCAAATAAAATGTTTGTTTAATCAAAATTGGTTTTTTCTGGATTATACAGTTTTGCAACTATATCAACTGTGCAATTATTTAATTGAAATAATCTTGCTCTGATCTATAAAACTATAGACCAAGACTAATTTCTTTAATACCCACCCACTTATTTTGGAATATTTTCAAAGTGTCTGCACTAGTATCCAAAAATTTGATCAACATCACAGCATAAAATGCCGTTTTATGCACTCTAGCTAAGGCAATGAAAAAGGTAGTTATAATTAAATCCTTCCTTGGAGTAGTATTTTCTTTTTATTGAATACTGTTTGAAAACAGGAAGATAGACAAGAAACAGGAACTGGAAATTATTACATCTCATGCAAGACTGATCGTTAAATGCATAATTCTTTTCATTGTTGTTAGGAGAGCTGATGAAAACCTTCCTTCATTGATTCAAACACTATGCACACCATGGCTGAAATTCAAGTGATGTGCCTTGGTGCTGTTGACACGGTGAGAAGCGGTGTGGTGGGTCCCCGTGCCTGCCTTGCAGGTTGGTAGGCGATGCAGCCTGGTGCTGGGCACAGACACAATCAATGCTGGTGGCAGAGTGACCCAAGGGGTGACGGGGGCTGCCCCCGTTGCTGCTACTGATTGCAGGTGACATCTCTTGGGGTACTCTCTCCAGCCCTGGCTGGACAACTTTGTGATTTGTTTCGGTGAGACGCGCCTGGCCAAGCCTCCCCTGCTGCCTCTGAGGTGCTCTGGGCTCCTGCTCCCATGTGGTCCTGGCTTCTGTGGCAGCTCCTGAAAGCTCCTGAGCTGCTGGGACGGTGTGCTCCCTTGGCTTCCATGTGTTGTCCCTCTGATTGCTTGGTGCCCGTGCCCTGCTTTTCATCGCAGGTTGGAAGGGGGAAAGGACTATTTTCAGAGCTGTAAGAGACTATGAATTTGATTAAATAAAATAAACGAGCAAACACTCTAAATCCCAGACACTATGCTAGTGGTTTTATGCTCATATGCAGTGACACCTCTTTTCAAACTACTAAGGCCACTGCAGCTTCCCTAAGACCACATACCTCATGAACGTTACTGCATTCTCTTGCGAAAGATTGGAGAACCTTCAACATATCTTTCCCTTGGCAGAGGGTCTCTCTCAAAAGCATTTTATGTCAAGACACTACTGAAGGAATATGTTTGGATTGCCTCTTGGATGTCATAGGCTACAGTCAGATAACAATCATATTTGTGATGTATCTTGAAATAGGGAAATACCAGGAATCTTTACACATGGTGCATTCATCAAATACATTAGTGTGACCTGCCTGGTCAAAGTAGCCCCCTCATTAGCAACATTGAGTATATAAATCATCACTTAAATATGGTTTTCATTTTACCTTTTCATTCTCCACCAGACGTTCAGAAATGCTGTGTGTGTGTGCAACTGAAGCCTGTGTTAAACTAAGCTTAGAGGCCATAAATGTGAGGACTCATTCACTTTGGATCTCTGAATCAAGTTGAATTCTAGCCTGTCATGTAAAAAAAAAAATTCTCCTTTTTAAGTGGTAATAAAACACTGAATATTTTGCCCTTTTCATATAATTAAACAACTTCATTTGCAACAAAGAAGAAACCATAAGTAAATGCAACCTTTGAGACCACGACAGAAAGCCCCTCTAATTGCAGGAGATATTACTAGCAGGCATCAAACTAGACATATAGAGTTACCAGCCCCTAGAAATAATGAGCATCATCTCTATTCTGTGAAAAGTGACCTCTAGTCTAAGAATTTCACCCAGAAATAGAATGAGTTTGAATTACTAATCACATTTAGGTTTCATCAGTGTAACTAGCCAGCTAATCCTATTATTCCTTGTTTTTACATAATGCTTTAGAAAAGTGTTAGAGATCAACATGGTGCATTGCCATGGCAACGAGACAGAAGTTCCCCACTGCAACCACACACTTTCCCCTTCCTCTCTGGGAGCCCTTTAGAGAAGGAGAGCCTGGTTCACGTTTTTTAAGTTTTGCACATTTTGGCAGCATGTGATAATCTGCTGGGCAGGTTGGCTCAAGGTCCTGCCAAAGGCACTCACCGTCCTTGTCTGGTGAGGTCTCTCAGCTTTTCCCAGAAGAGGATGCCCACTTCTCTTGACACAGTCCTTCAACCTCAGAGGCTTGGTTTCCCTTGACACAAGCAGTGACTCAAGGGAATCAGAATCAGTCATGAGCAATCCAATGTTCAGTTTCATCTCCTGGCTCCCAGTTACTCCAGTCAGCTTTAAACAATTCCTCTCCATTCCTGGAGTCCCTTACTAGCTGTTGTCATGCTAAGTTTAAAATGAGCAATGGATTTCCAGCTCTTTTAATCTTTCTCTGTAAACTGGTCCCTCCAATACCTCCTTGATACTACAAAAAATGCTATATATTATTATTTTTCACGGATTCATGGATTAGACAGAGTTGGAAGGGACCTCTAGAGACCATCTAGTCCAACTCCCCTGATAAGCAGGGTTACCCAGAGCACATCACTCAGGACTGCATCGAGGTGGGTCTTGAAAATCTCCAGAGAAGGGGACTCCATGACCTCTCTCGGCAGCCTGTTCCAGGGCTCTGTCACCCT
>JAOXNO010000013.1:16205755-16234225 GCA_028565335.1 Limnodromus scolopaceus | reverse complement strand
CACAGCCCTCTGGAGTGTCAGCCAGCCCTCCCAGTTTGGTATCATCAGCGAACTTGCTGAGGATACACTCTGTCTCCCCCTTTTTCTTTTTTTCTTGTTTTATTAGCAACATTTCTGAGAGTTTAAAAGGACATTTCTGTTGCACCTTTTCTGCCTGTTACTGACATTAATCTCAGCTGCGCTTTCTTGTATTTCACTGTTCCCTTTCCCCCTCTTTTCTCCATGTTCTCCTCTGCCATTTATTGCCTTCACTAACAAGGCGGTAGCTCTTAGGAGGGTCCTGGGTTTACCTCCATCTCACTGGCACATACCAGGGTGCACCATTCAGCTGCTGTGGGCTGGGTTTTATGCAGAAGAGCGCAGAATACCCAGGCCAGACGGGAGCCTGGCAAGCCCCAGCAGATCCTTCTGGCTGCAGGATGACAGGCCAGGACTCTGCTGCAGAGTTCATGTACAGCTTAGCACTCAACTCATCAGACGTGAAGACTGAAACTACAAGCATTGGATGGGGAAGATCCTACCTCATGCATTTGTCTTTATTGCACCTTTCAGTAGTTTGTTACTGGGGCATTTTCTCCTGAAACTCCCACCCAGTATCAGGTTTGGCTAGTTTCTCTGGGCCCCCTTACCCAAGGAGCTGATGGAGCCCAGAGCTGAGCACCCACGAGGTGACAGCTGAAGGATCAGGCGCCCCCAGCCCCAAACCATTTTGTCCACAACTGCATTGCTGGGCAAGCAGAGGAGTTCTGGGGAGACAAGAGTTCATCACATCAGCTCCATCAGGCATCCAATGTGCTAAGACACCAATGTCAAGGGTTTAGATTTGTGACACCCACCCAGCTGGAGGCCATTTTGCTGCCACAATCAACACTGGCTTCTGGTCCCAGAGATGCAGCTCCTTAAATTCTTTACAGTGCCTAATCCTTCTTAAACACTGCTGACATTACCTGCAGCCATGTCCCTAAATATTGTATGAACAGTAAATCTATGTTAATCTACATATTTGTTTGGTGGCTGGTTGGATCATTGGTAGGTTCAGCAGAAGATGCAGAGGCAATACTTCCTGAGCCATGAGAAGCACCCTAGCCTCTGCCCCGACCTTTGATTTTTGTCATTGTCCGAGCTATGTGCCACATTGTCCTGTTCTCTGAGTTAGTCTCCTTCAAAACCTCACAGCTCAGAAGACATACAGGAGGACAAGAAAGAGAAGGATCTGGAGTGGAGACCCAGAACAAATGCATGGGTGAGAGATAGGGTTGCAAAGGGCCCAGGATGGAGTTAGGTGGGAGGCAGGTAGGAAGGCAGGTCACAGGATGGCTTCAGGTGGGGCTGGTGTAATAAGAGCAAGAGGGAAGGACAAGGTGGGCAGCAGCATTTGTGCAGACTGATGAGAGAAAAACATATGCCAAGGGACACAAGAGAAGTGACTTCTAGCAATCAAGCTAGGAGAAACTGTAATTTAAATCTAATGGATGTTGGGTTGGAGGCAAAGTAACGTTAATGTCATTTTTCTAAATTCCAGACTAAGAACCGGATTCCTTGGGATTAACTGATATCACCACACAAAATACGCAGACATAGCTTACATTTTTCTCAGGCTTTAACTACCTTAATATCTCAGATAATAGAAGGATGTCAGAAAAATTTAAACACCCCGAAGCCTTTGGAATTTGAAAAGCTCTCCCAGTACTTAATTAGAGCTAGTTATTGAACTTGGAAAATGGTTTCACTGTGGGCTCTCACTTCATTATTGTTTCTTTCACCCGCTGTGCTCCATACTGAAGCCCACGCCATTCTGTGGAAACCACAGGATTCCCTCTATTGGGCAAGGCCACCAAGTCCAGCATCTTATCTTTTGCCAAACGTTTAAAGGAAGGTATGTTCTTCTCCAGGACTGTAGCATGCTGGATCACCTGGGCTAGGCTTATCTACAGGATATGGCTGTCAAACCCCACGCCTGGCCTCTGCAACGAGAAGCTTTCCTACCCAATCAATCAGAGCAATGAACGTTTCAGAACTAAGCAGCTTAGCATGTTCCATGAAAACAGTTAGTACTCTGTGAAATTTTAGTCCCAAGTTCATCCCCGGTTCTCTCTGAGGAGAAATGAGTCAGAAAATAACCAAATCAATAGCCACCATTTTATGCCACATAATGCTTTTTCAATTAAATCGTGACAGTTCAAGAAACTGTTTTGGTTACTTACCATTTCTCTTTCTTAAGTGGAAGAATAACAAGGAGAATATCTCAGTAATTTTAAAAGCTAACAGTGAATTGAACATCAGATGCCCAAAATGAAATGTTCTTTTTTACTTTTCAATGCATAGGATATTGCGAAAAAGGGAGGGTGGTGCTCCTAATTGGAGCAAATAGGACCCAAATGTCATTAAATGAAAATATTTCACAAAGTGAATTTCTGCTCGCAAACAGCTGTAGTCATAGATTTCCTTCTAAAAAACACGGGACTCAAGAAAGCTCAGTGTATCTGTAGGACCATTCGCAGAAGCGCCCACAGGAGGCGAGGGAGCTGTGGACGCAGATGTACCAAGTAGGCAGCCCATGCCAGCTTCTTCCCTAGGAGTCCTTATCCTGCCTGTGTGTCCTGGAGGAGGCTGGAGAGAGGATGCAAGAGGAGCAGAGCTGCTGTTCCTGACAAGCCAGAATTTTAACTTCAAGGAAAAGTTAAGAGGAAATTCAACAGAGTGAGGGCTTTCAGCTGCCCCATGCTCTCTACAGCAGAGGGTACCTGAGGTTTCTTATCAGCAGGTCATTTCAAACACCGACTACACCACCAGACTCCGTCACTCCCATCACCACCCTTGAGAAAGGAGGAAGAAAGGAAAGGACAGCTGTCCCTCAGGATGACTGACTGCTGCCCTCTAGGTTTTCCTGATCTTTGGAATAGGAATTGCATTTTTAAAATTCATCATACTCCTCCTCACTTGTCCTCCTGGGGATTTCAGAGTCCACTGGTCTGTGAATACCTGTACTGATGGGGATCTTCAGCTGCCTCCACTCTTTTTTCTATTTAGACCATGCATGTCTTTGTCTTCCTCTGCTGCAAGTATACTGGCCGTACCATCCTGCTCTTTCCTAGCAAATGCTAGAAGGCTCATTAGAGGTGCTTTCTGCAGTTGAGTGTGAACATCCTGAGGACCTCATGGCCTCACTTCACTTCAGTGTTAGGTTCATTTTCTGTCTCATTCCTGAGGCTCCTGCTGTAGCTGCTTTTAGTGGCAACAGTCAAATCCTTCATGCATTGTATTCTGCAGCCCCACACAGATCCACCAGCACCTGGGGCAGAGGCAGACCCCGCTCCCACAGAACTCGCCATGGGGTTGGGTCCTTGGTGAGCCTGGCTCAGGTCACCTCTCTGCAGCAGGACAGGTAGGATTTATATGACCTGAGTGTAGAGCATCAGAGCCTAGAAGTCTTTAACTGAGCTTATGTCTTTTAGCTCCATTTAAGAGTGATGTGTAAGGAGGTGCCCACATAATATAATTCAACTAATCTCACTTAGGCATCTGCTTTAGGATGGAATGAACTGTGGCCCAGATGCACTGACTACAGATACTCAGATTGCAGTGGCCAGTGCAGATAAAGATGTCTACAAGACTTCCAGATGAACCGCACCCTGAGAGACAAGTTGCTCTGAAAGTGTGTGGTTAACTCAGCAATCTCCTGAGACGGGTCTTCTTCTGTTTTACCCAGGGCAGATTCATAACAAATTGAAACATATTCTTAAATTAAGAATACTCATGAAACACATGGCACCAGGTTGAACTAAACTAGTGCATATTCTTATGTAGATAAGGTATGTGATGATATGTTTGGTCTGTTCGTTATGAACAACTGATTAGACTGAAGTAACCTTTTGCAATTAACAAAAATGTGCTTGAGATGTGCAAGAGTTCTCTCCCCTAAGACTGTCACAGTATCAATGCCAGTCTGTGCAGGTGGCCGATCTCATCATTCACCAAGGATTTTCTCATGGGGTTTTTTTTTCCCACTTCTTTATTTTTTAAACTTTCTTTCTTGATCTGGAACTCCCACACATTATTCACAGCTCAAAACCAGAGCCACGTGAGTTATCCCAGAAATGCCCCGGTTGTCTCTGGGCTGACACTTCTCTACACAGAAGGACAATGAGGAGCAGTCACTCTGGCCATAAATCCCATGGCACAGACAGCAGCTTACAGAAAAGTCAAGGACTGGAGATTTTTAACAGGCCACGGTGGTGTCACTAGAGGTGCAGTTTCTGGGAACAAACCAAACTAATTCAAGGTTCAGGGAAAGAGTATAGATTTGTTTTAAAAACATGTTCTATTAGCCTCAAAGCTTGCCGAATTTCCCTTGCTGTGACAGCTCAGGTCAAATTCAGGTGACTTGGCTATAAAATGAGAATGACACACCTGATGAAATGTATAAAAGATGCTGATCTGTGTGAACTCCCACCTTGGTGTATTGAGTTCACAGGGGAGAGCACAATAGTGAAGGGACCTGAAAGGACTGTGTTCACACAGTCACACAGATGCTCTTTCAAAGAGCGGGCTGTCAACTGGTTAAAACACGAGAATTGTGCTGAAAGACTTAATTCTGAAAGGCATCTCCGTCATCTGAGCCAGCCAGGCTGAATCTCCTCTTCCCCATGGCTGCCCCTGGAGCTGCTCTCATCATCCTCTGCAAACATTGAACACAACCCCTGGTCCAGGGTTCAGCAGCTTCATGCCTTTTGCCCCTCTGCAAACTCATAAGCAACAGTCAGAGCTGTTTCAGGCCTTCAGACATGGAGGGCAGCAGCAGCAAGGTGCAGGGCTGGCAGCAGCATGATGAAAATCTTGACTGCACATTAGAGTTCCTATAAAAACAAGCCTCTGGGGAATAATCTCATTATAGGTAACTATAACCTCATTATCTCGCTATATAAGTTTACTCCCTGAGCATTACCTCACTAGTTTCTTCTGCGCTGTGAACCTGCTGTTTCTCTCATGGTCTTTTGCCTTACACTCCAATTATAAGTGGTTTTGGGCAGGCACCATCATGAGAAGATGTTTGTCTGGAAGGACCTGATCTGCAGTGGGGGCTTGAAAACAGCCATCCTGCCCTTTCTGAGCAGTCCTGGGTTCTGGAGGAGCCTGCGCAAACTGCCCAAAAATTTGCAAGGTACCTCCTGACACAAACAAGGAGTCATCCAGGAGGAGGGAGCACATGATTTTCATCATGCCATGTGAGTGCCAGACCACCACCTCGGCTCAGGGCGACTGATGGGATGGGTGGGCAGTCTCACTGTCGTCTCATACTTGGGCGAAACAGAGAGAAGCGTGTGGCTGAGCAGAAAAGCACACTTAGGAATCTCACCTCCTCAGCAGGTATGAGCCTGGAAGCATTGTGAAGGGATCCTTGCTGAGGGACTTCACACACAGGCTGCAGAGGTGGTAGTTGGGGGGGAAACAAAAAATGTGTGGGTTTCCAAGCAAAAATACGTTCGACCACAGAGATATAGACAATAGTAAATGGATCGAGCTGGTAAGTGGACCAGGTAAAAAGATGTGTGAGGAAAAGCCTGAACCTGAGAAAGGAGAGGCAGCTGGCGGGGAGACTGCCAGGGTCTCACAGCCGTGGATGCATAGTCAGTGACAGATTTCCAAGACATCTCCAACACCACTTTCCATGGCTGTAACTGGAGAGGCAAGCAGAAATGAGGGATTTATTTCTGAGGGGAATCAGACCTAATTTTCAGTCTGCAGTCCAGGAGACAGTCTTCCTGGAAAAGACATTTTTATGCTACCAAGAATGATCATAAGCACGTTTATTCAATGCGAGGCTAAACGTGTCTTATTTTATTCCTTCTCTCTTTCTAGATAACAGGATTGGTCTTAATTAAAGGGAAAAGTAGACTGAGCCAAAGAGAATGGAGAACTGATCTGCACGCAGCCTAGTAGGCAGAATAACACCGCCAGTTCACCTGAAGGCACAGCAGGGACCTGGCAGGGACCTGGCAGCAATGGCAGCCCAGACACTAAGCAGCAGTAGGGACATTCCCTAAATAAACATACTCCTCATATGTACATACTAGGCTACCTAAATGACATTTCAGGTGGTACATGCACAATCTGGCACAGGTTAGAGCAAATCACCAGCAGAGGGAATTAGTTGGATCCCAATGGTGTGGGAAACTTGTCCAAGTACCCTCTTAGTAGGGCTCATAGCGTGGGAAGAGACACCCTGAAAACTAGTGATGGTCCTTCCCCTCATGGCTCCTTACTCAGGGGCATTTAGGTTGCAGCAAACTGAGAACCAGCCCATCAAGGTGGAATGGAGAACATCCGTTCCTGAAGTGGCCGTTTCTTACAGTCACTGGCCAAGCAAGAAGCTAGAATAGACTCTCAAGTGTCACTGCTAGGGGTACCAAAGAAAAGGTTTCCATTTGAAAGTGTATTTATAATATGAGGCCATTGAAAAGGCCTTGTGGCAGTGAAATCTAAATGTTTCATTAATGAAAGAACAGCAGATGAATAATCACAATAAAAGTGTCTGTTACCATGGGACAGGGAAATAGAAACACAATGGGCACTTGATGAGTGGCGATTAGTCTGGCTCCACAGACTATTTGGGAAATAGAGAAAAAGAATGGATTGTATTAAAAGCTGAAGTCAAAAGACACATTTGGGAAGCTTAGGTCAAAGAAATTTAGGATGGCTACACCAAAAAGAGATGCTGTCTTTGTGGATCTATGATTGAAGTGAAACTTTTAAGTACCAGTCACGTCTTTGAGCCTGTAATTACAGGGTGTCAGGCATCACAGGGATGCGGAGGGGCTGAACTCAGACTATGCATACCTCCCACGTGCCGTTTTCTGACTCCCTGCAATTGTTCAACCTTACTGTTTTCTTAATACTTTCCCCAAACCTTGCCCAGATATTCCCAACTCAGAAATCTCTATGACACTCACTGCCCGAGGGGGATTCAGGAGCTGATGCAGAGCTAACTTGCCCCATGTTTAGTCTCATACCACAGTGTGCCTGGATGACTGGTCCAGGAGTGACTGGAGTTCTTCTGAAGTCTCGAAGTCTCCCTGCGTGAAGTGGTACCTCTTGACTTAGCAACAGCCAAGGAAGAAGCAGAGGCAAAAGAGAGGGATGTGAAAGTGCCAAGTCACACCTGGACCACACGTGCTGACACAACTGGGAAAATCCAAGCTAAGACTGTGAATATGGAAGGAGAGTACCAAATACTGAAGCAAATGCACCTCTTTGGAGAGGTAGATGATCAGCAGCAGAGAGGACACAGCTGGGGGGCCACAGCCCCAGCAGCTCTGAGGAACTTTCTTGGGTACAGTGAACACAGTTGAGGTGCTGGACTGTCCCTTGTCATTTTGATAGTCACTGCTGCATCAACCATGGAGCATCTGCTGAAATGTGACACTGGCTTTGAAGGAAAAGCCATGGCAATACAAGGGCTCATTTCAGGGCATACAGTAGTGGCCTTGCTCTATAGTGTGGATACCAAACTACAGGACGGGCGTAAAAATGAATACAGAGGCAGATGGGGTAATACCATCATTTGATAAAAAGAGACTGTTAATGGTATATGGGAAGGCAATTAAAGACAGCAGAACCATCATACCTAAAGTGCTATGTAAAAATTATGTTGAAAGGAACCCAGGAAGAACATTTGCCTAAGTAAAGGGCCAGAGACATGTTATACTACTTCAAAGGAAAGGGACACTGAAGAAGATATTAAAGCTTTTCCACATATAAAATATACACAGTCAATTCAAGTGAAACCATCCACATTAGCAGCACAGAAATAATTATCCTTTCTCTCTACAGCACTAGATTCATTCAAGCTGCTATGGAATCACCCCACCACCAATGTACTTTAGATTATATTTCTCATGACTTTTGGCTGAGATCAGTAGAAAAAGAAGATATCCAGAACAAATCTTTCAGTAGATATGGTAGTGATATACTGATGTGTAACAGTGTGTCACACTTTACTGAGAATGACTGGGATGTTTTTTTAATGGAATGCACCCAGTTATCACATCTATGGGAAACAAAGTCTAACCAACAAAGACATTATTGGAATATACACCACACTGATCCAGATATATACTTTTTAAACAGTAGTGATCCAAGAATATCACCCATATTGGGCTAGAGAATGAGAAAAATAAGTTTAGGTCACTCAAGCACAGAAATGTTTTAGAATTTGTGAAAAAAAAAAAAAACAAGAAAAGAGAAAAGATAGGGAGACGCAACCTGAAACTTTTGATTTTGATACTTCATTTCAGAGTATTTAAGCCCTGAAAATCTGTTTGCTTTTCGTTTTGAAGTTCAGATCAGTTCCTGAATGAAAAAACTTTCTGTTCAAAAGAATAAACAAAGTTCTGTTTGAAATATCAAACGAAAAAGTTCTTCATCTTGTCTTCTAAAGTACATCATAGAGTGTGTCAGAACAAAAACGTTCTCCAAGAACAAAAGTACTTCTTAATTAATTTTTGTGATCCTAATTCATCAAACCTTTCAACTCTCAAAACCTCATCTTTAGAGCAATGTCCTATATGTAAAGAAAAGAACTGCCACTCTGGTTAACCCATTCTGACATTTTGTTCAACAGAAAAATGATAAATAAGATTTTCTCCCTATAAAATACTAATGGCAAAGCAGTTGTGTGTTTACACACACACATATATATGTGTGTGTCTATATAAAAGAAGAGACAACAAAGTTATGAGAAAGCCCAGGTGGGAAAGGTATCTACAGGAGAGAACACGTGCTGCAAACAGCAGCAGTAGCCGGGGAGGTGCCCAAGGTGTGAATTCCCCCATGCCAGGGGACTTGTGGGCAAAACTGCTCTTCCCAGTGCAGGGAGCAGATGCCCAGAGACATGGTGGCAGTTGTGTTGCCTGCGGAGGTACCAGAGGCGATAGCTGTGGCAGGCTGGGAAAGCTGGTGTTCAGCTTTCAGCTTTAGAGCTCTTCAAGAGCAGTGGAACTGCTGTCTCCATGAGTGTCCCTGGGAGATGATTGATTATAAGCAAGAAGCCTGTGGTGGCTGTGGGGTTTTATTTTCTGTTGTGTTTGACTGGGAAGGCATGGGGCAAATGTCACTCTAGTGGGTTCTGGTTAATGCCAGGTTTTATCCAGGGGCACATGCTTGAGGGAAGCTGGTCTCTGGAGCTCTGTGAACTACTTCTGTGATTTCCCCGTCTCCACATGATGCATGGACCACTCAACCCTGTCCTGAGACCCCCTGTTTTCCTCGACAGTAAGCAGATGGCAGCATAGCAGTCCCAGCACTAGTTCTGCAAATCCAAGGGAAATGCTGGGATTCACAGGGACATGCAAGGTTTGCTCCTCCTCCTGGCCTCAAGTGGATCTCCACTGGCTCAAGATCTGGTGTTTCAGATTACATATGAGTGCTATTTTCATCCTCCTCAGGAAGTCTTTATTCTCAGGGTGCTGGTTACAGACCCATTCAGAGTAAGGAGTGTAAGCCGATCTCTGGGCTCTCAGTGCCTGCAATGCTTAATCACATCCCACTCTAAAAGGAACCATCTGATGTCAAGATTTGGTTGATAAGAATATGGGACACATTAGTCATGGAAGAGCTGACATACATAGAGCAACAACAACAAGGAGATTACCTTGATATGGCTGTCCTTCTTAGCATATGTGGACAAGGAGAACTCTTAATACCTAAAAAACAGAGACTTAATTCCTTTTCCTTCTGCTAATAATCTTCCTGCCCTTTGCTATATGAGACCCCCACCTTCTGCAGCAGAGGCATGTAGTAACAAAAGCATAAAAAGCATAGGAAAGCTGCTGTAAAAGAGTATATAGACCATTGTCCCAACTCACAAGGTCCTGCCTTTTAAACAATTTTGGTTTCATTATTAAAGATAATTGTATTCTTGGTTGTTTGCAGTTGAACATTGCAAAACCTGTGCTCTATGCCCTTGCAATACACGTATGAAAACTGTGATAGTTCTTAATTAAATCAGTTCTTAGATGTGTAGTAAAAGTCTTAATCTGGCAAAGTACTCAGCATCATGCCTGGAGTGAAGTGTGAGTAGTTACAGCAAAATCTCTTGGGGGGATGAATTAGGAACTAGGTTAATGAACCTGGTTGTGCCAAGGCGGGACCTGGAGCATGAGATAATAGGCCAGACCTCTCACTGGGCAGCTCCACCACCTGGGGCAGGATTCAGCTTGCGTTTCCCACCTCACATTAGCCCAGAGGAAGAAGAACAGTGTCACTGGGACATGAGCATAAGACACAGTCCCCTGTATTTGTTCCACAGCTAGAGAGGTTTGCTTCCCTGCCCGAAGCCAAAGAAAACCGCAGAATGAACCCATTAATGACCCCATGTACCATGAGCTCAGGATGTGAGCTTGGGCCTAGATAGCCATACAGACCTACAGTTGAGCTATAGAGAGGACACATATGTAGAAAGTCCCTCTCAGCATAAATTAGATCATATTCCCTTCCTGCACAGCTCGAGCTCCATGCTGCCAGGCACTGGGAATATTTGTGAAACATTAGCCATCTGCCAAGCCCTCTGAGTCCACCTTTCTCTCTGCCATGGTCCTCTGTGGGTATGTAGCACATCAACAGCATTTCCTACGTCACCGAACTGCCAGAGGTTAAATTCACGTTGTTACTCTTGGAGATCCAGTGCTATGGGAAAGACATTAAAGAATGTATTTTTATATTTTGCCATATGCTTTTCACTTCGATCCACAGTACATTGCTCTACACACTTTCTGTTTGAAAACTCTGTCTCTTTTAAAAAGCTGAAAGTGTATCCAGAAGGTGATAAGATCACTGCTGACTATTTGGGTACCTCCTGACATCACATCTGCCCTCCATTACCTGTGTGCCGATACACTGGGTTCAAAGAATCAGTCCGCTCTGTGAACATCAGAAATCAAACACAGCCCCTATTTCTACAGATGAGGGCTTTCTTACCCCTTGCTGCAGTTGCAATGGAGAACATGACAAGCTCTAGTAAGACCAAGGCTTGCAGAGATGCTCTGCAGGAGATGTCTGTGCTGGCCCGGGCTGGGTGGGTGCTTGCAAGGCAACCATCCCAACTGCAGGAGGGTCACTGTCTGGTCAGGAGTGGATGTGACACAGCAGCTATTGGATGTCCAGATACTCTTTGCTTGCACGTGAACACTAACGGCCAGATTTCGCCATTAAAGATCCTATAGTGCCATCAAAGGCAAAAAAATGTGAGTTAAGACATCAAAGTCTGGCCTCAGCTTTAAGGAGAGCAGATTAATGGTCATTGAGGAAATATCACCCTGCACCAAGTGCGTAACATCCAAGTCACTACCTGTAAGATGCAGAGGGTCTCTGTGCCAACCACCTTCAGGGAACTGGCAGACTGACCTTGAGGGCAGCTGAGCTGGGCAGAACTCCCCTGGTCTGGGAGTTCGAGACAACAAGCTCTAAAGGAGCAAAGCAAAGAAGAGGTGAGTGACAGATGTGTGGGAATAAGTTATGTAACCAATTTGAGAAAATCCTCTTAAACTGCAGGAAGACACTCCCCTAAAAACCTTATACAAAGTAACCTGAACATGTGTCCTTTAGCTTGCTCTCTGGGGTGCTCTCCAAGTGCCAGCATGGCCTGGAAAAAGAGATTTCCTGAGAAATCTTAGAAGCAGGAGGGAAGTGCTCTCACCATGGTAATGCTACTTGGAAAGATGGAGTTGCTTTTCCTTTCAAAGAAACTTTATCAGCTCTGCACAAGCACATTTATTTTCATTTTTTCTAAAGAATCCAATGCATATTGCCTTTCCCTTTTTCCAAGGTGGTGGAAAAGGGACGTTTCCCCAGACCTATGCATCAATACTGATAACAACACTTTGAAATTCATGAAGAAGCCATTAGGGCCATAAAATTTGCTCTTCCACTTTCTAAGAATATTTTAAGATGCAAATAGTCCAGATAGCCAAAGGTGTCAGGACCCAGAAACCAGCAGGAGTTCTGTAAAATTCAACATGTTCTGCATTTGTAAAAGTTACCTTAAAAACACAAGGGAAACTGAACCCACCAGAGACCTTGGTGCGGGTATTCACAGAGATCTGTGAATCAAACTGATCATGCCTTCCTTGATAGGTACCTGAATTGCAGACTCTAGGGCATGAAAAGAATCTTCAATGAAATACTGACAGTTAGAGTACTTGATTTTAATTTTTTTTCAGAGGAACTGATTATAAAATCAATAATATCAATAATATTTTAAGTGGTTTTTTCACTGACATTTCACTTTTAAATTGAAGTTACTATCTTTGCATAAATGATTATAAAAAAATGCAATCAGTGAATGAAAAGCAGAAACTGTTGGCAAAATTTTCACTTACTCTTCCATAAAAAGAAAAGATTATAATTTTTTCCATAAAAATGTTGTGAAATACATATCCCTTCCTTTTTACCATGCTTAGTGTCCAGCAAAAAATTAACTTAATATTACACAGTACATTCCTGAAATAAGCATTAGATTCTTGGAGATCTCAGTAGCTTTCAGCTAAATCCCCAGATCCTGAATTTATGTAATTAATTGAGAATATTTGCTTTCTCAGACCCTCAAAGTTACCAAAAACTGGAGGTCTTGCAGTTGAAAAAGTATGAAAGCAGAAGGCAACAGCAAACAATACGACAGTTAGCAATGCTAAAAAATCTCATGAGTTTTGGGTGCAGCTCAAGGTTTCTGAATGTCTGTCTGGGAATGCCTTCCCTGCCCCTTGGCAGGATTTGCTAGGTCATCGAAACACAGCTGTACCCTGCTACCTAATATCCCAGTCTTTGCCTCCAGAATAGAATTTAATTTAACCTCCAGAAGCAAGCTGCATGAAGTCAGGTTTGCTTGGGTCCCGCAACTTGTTAAGCGAGGAGAAGTCTGGAGCAAGGCACAAGGAGATGACGAGGGATACAGGCACATCGGGACCCTGCTCCAGCCTGAAAGCCAGCCGATGCATAAGCTTTTTCCTTTCCACATCAATTCCTGCAGCTGAGCATTTAAAAAACATTAAACTGTTTTTTTGTCCTCTGAACTACCCAAGAACATCAGATTATGGGATTATTCTGGTCATGAGTGTGTTTCTTATGGCTCATTACACACGCACACACACACACATTCAGACACACAAAGAGCACGGATGCCTAAATGGCCTTATTCATAACAAGGGCATCACATTTCAAAGACTAGTGAGACCCAGATGATTTTTTTTAAATTCAGTTTCCCTTCTGTGCGTCTCTCTCGGTGCTTACATGAATTAAGCCCCTAATCTTTTGGGCTTTGCCCACCATATGTTATTAGAGCAATTGGTTTTGCAGGGATATCTTTGATTTCATTAAAATAACTAGTGGTTAGAACTGTTCTTTTAGGACTCTTACTGACTGAGATGGGATGTTCCCCAAATCCTTCAAAACCCGTAGGTAGGAGATACAGCCTGTTCTCCAGTAACCTTTCTTTTCCAAAGCCGCCTGTCAGTTTGGGGAAGAAGAGCAAGTCGCACGTGCTATGAAAATGAGATGACAAATGAGATGGAAAAGCAGTGTGAGATGCCATTTGGGGGATCTTGGACAGCAGGGCTGCTGACCACCACCCCAGGATCCACCCTTGCCATCCAGAGCCGTTGCTCCTTCATCTCCCCTCCCACTCCTCACACTTGCCTGTGCCAGACTGATGTCGGGAGCATGGGCTGGGGACAGGCACCTTAGCTAACAGACAGCTTTGCATGACCAGGAATAAAAAGGTTTTGGCAAACAAAGTTCTGGAGAAACTACGATGTTGCACTTTGTTCCACAAATTTTATACTTCCTCACCTCTGGCCCCATTTAATGCTATAATTACTCTCTTAAATTTCTCTTTATTTAACGTCACCCAGCCTGTCTTCTTTTGTTACCATTTATTTAACTGAAACGGGCAGAGGCTGATATTGAAGGCAGGCATGGAGCCAGCATGTTAAAACCTGCTTTTAATTTAAGGTTCTGGGGCTAGTTTCCTAGCCATTACCACATTTCAGAGAAAATGAATTTTCTTTCTCTCTGTCAAACGATGGCTGATCTAGATCTAATTAGGGTCATTTTCACCTAAAGATGAGTCATTTACATTCTGAATACATGGCTTCCAAATTATCGTTTTGGGTTAAAATCAGACACGAGCAAACCCATGCATATCTTTTTTAGATGGCACTAAAGATAAAATTCAATGGATTTTCTTCCACAAATACCTTTCCCAGCAAAAAGATGGCAGCTGGATGATGAAAAAAAGATATAGTTCAGGATAAGGACAAATAAGATTAAGGGTAATTGCAGAATGTAGCTTTCTGAAGTGCAGAAAAAGTGGCCTTTCTGAGACTTACTGGGGAAAAAAAAAAAAAAAGGAAAAGAAAAAGCTCTGAATGCTCAAGCATTTAAAGGTAAATCTTTTGACCAAAACATTCTGGTTATGCAGGGCCATAACTCTTTTTTTTTCCAAGCATAATATGAGTGGCTATTGACATACCAGAATGACTAAAGAAATAAAACGGATGCAATGGAAGCAATTGAAAAAAGGGAAAAAAAAAAAAAAGATTCTTTAATACAACACTGCAATTCTTTAGCAGTATTGGCAAATTCTAAACCCGGTTAGGAGAAAAACTCTTCTTGCTAAACATGCCAAAATCCCATCCCTTATTCAGCTGGGAGTCATTTGTATAATCAGTATGTCTTGTAGCAAAACTAAAAGAACAAAACTCAATAACACAGCATCTTGTAGCCTTACTTTGCCAGGATAGCCTTTAAAACATGAATTTCTGTCATCACTGTCGTTTATACACTGCACCTCTTTTTGGCCTCCCTTCACTCCTACTTCCACTCTATGTTTCACTGGAAGACCAAGAATTAGCACTGGAGACACATCTCTCCCGTCCTCTACTCCGAGGCCTGGCCCATTACCAGGACAACGCCAAGGCATTCAGCTGAGGCTAATGGAGACGGCTGAGACATAAGCCCTTCAGTCTAAGGAAATAATAAGGTCTCTGAAGTACACCACGAAATTAAATCTCATGCATCTTCTTATAAGATCCAATAATATCTTGATATTTTGTGTTTTAAATAACTTTGTCAGCAGTGGAACTATTACTTCGTCAGTGTTGGCTTCCTCAGAGGTGGTGTTATCAGTAAGTTCACAAGTAAATCCTCATCAGAAGTGCAGATGACACCAACTCTCTGTTGTTCAGTGGGATTAAGCAAAGCAGACTTCTGCTATCAGCAAGGGGAAGCTGAGTTATTTAGGGCAGCCTATAAATCAGTCAAGCACCAGGAGTATCTGGCATCGGTGGGACTCCAAAGACATTGCAGATCCTTTCCCTACTGTGTTCCCACTGCAGGACGGCAGTGCTGGTATATTTGCACAAGTCTTCCAGGGTAAGAGTAACTTTCATATGTGAGCTCTTAGGACTGAGTTGAATTTTTCTTTTCACCTTAAAAAAAGGGCTTATAATCATTACCACTTGTTTTGGTGGGGATTCAAAGGAGTAGAATGAATTGCAAAACTCAGAGATGCAATAAAGTTGTTTGTTGTTTTACAAAGAAATAGGGATAGTCCAGGGTTATATTTCCTACATAATTTTGCATCATTACATTTTTCCCAGGGCCTGAAGCTTTTTGCTCATCTTAGATCTCAGCAAAATCAGTACTTTTGTATTTGGACTATTTCTCTGACCTCAGAAAGCCCTGAGATCCATCACTCACTACACGTAAAGCGTCAATGATCGATGTTGAAGACACTGAAACTGTGGGGTGTGCCCACACGCAGCTCAGGATCAGGTCCCTGCAGGAGGACACCCAGCAGGCCAAAATGTCTTATCCCAAGAACGCAGATAGATTTTAGGTCCTCTATTTGAAACTTTACTGAACTGTGATAGCAAACCAGAGGGAACAGCTATTTTGATCCAAACTTAGGAAGTTCAGCCCCATATCCAAGAGCTGAAGATGGGTGTTTCCATCTTCTACTGCAGTGGGAGATCCCATGTAGGTGCATAGGTGGCTGAGAGAGCAGCACTGTGGTTTCCGCAGTGCAGAGAAAGGGATGCACAGTAGTCTAATTGAAGCCTTCTGAGAGTGAATGGCTGTGGAAATTCAGTTATGGTTTTCAGCAGGATCGTTATCTTACTTTAATCAACTGCAAGCAATCACAGTCTAAACCGGCCTCTGTTAACTTTGCATGCAGTTTCCGTTCACAACAACCAAGCTCCTGCTTGGAGCCTCAGCTAATTTGAGTCAGCCATACTTGAGTAATAATAATTTCAACATTATGTCACAACTTACCCAAGAACAAAAAGTTCACCCCATGCCAAACTCATCCCTGGTTCACCACTAAACTCCATGAAGTTATTCCAGCCGTGGACTTGGCACAGAAGTGGTTTAAGTTTCCAGTCTGATCCTATTTAGCGCTATGTCTGATATTCCGTTTCACATATATTGAGCGCTTCTCTCTTTGATCTCATGAGCTGTTTATTTTATATCTGCCTTGTTATTGTGGTTCTTATTTACAAGCTGCAGCCTGGCATTGTAGTAATTGCACGTACACACGCCCAGACACACACAGAAGCACAGACCAGATCATTGCTGGACTTGATCAACTTTTACTTCTGAGAATTTTTCCATCTCCTTTCACAAGTGCTGCCACCTCAAACAAGCACTGCAGTTTACAGAAACATTGTTAAGAAACCAGAGAGGAGGCCCAAATGCTGCATCTTCAGCTAAGGCAGGACTGCAAATACAGAGTCGGCTTTCAGACAGCATTCGCGATGCGGGTGTGCAAATAGCTTGTCTACACAGCCTATATGGCATGTTGAAAGATTTTGTCAAAAAGAAAAGGTAGAAAGCTCTTTTAGAGAAAAAGGAAAAAAAAAAAGAAAAAAAAGAGACAAAGCCTGAAACTAAAACATTAGCAAGATGCAAGAACTGAAACCATTTAAAATCTCATAAACACATAAAAAAGAAGATTTCTAGGGGCAATAGTCCTTTAACTGATGGCTTCATAATAATGAACAATGACAACAGTTTGTAATTAGATGGTGCCTTTCATCTGAGAGATTCATCAGTTCTTAGCAATTACTTACTATTAATTTGACACCAGTTCTTCTCACAAATGCACAGCTGCTGTGTGCGAAGGAGAGGAGATAGGGAAGTGCGTGTACAGGAACAGCACTCGTCTGAACTGCAGTTACTCAGGCTTTTAAGGAAAGCACACTGGGGCCTAAACGTCTGCCCCTAAGCTGAACCGAAACATCTGCAATCCAAAACTGTTCACTGCTTACTCATTTGTGTTGTTAAAAATGCCCGTATTTCAGGCACCTTCTACCTCCCACTCACTTCCCTAAAACCAGAGTGTTAGGATGAGCATGGAAAGGGCTGTTGCAGCTGTGAGGAGTTTAATTGTCATTCAAATATACCTGGATATCAGAACAGCTTTTGATCTAGAGGTAAATACAGGCAAGTAACTTTACCTGATTAAGTGCATTTCAGACACGTAGCTGCATGAATGGATAGGAAAGGGCTTTCTCTTCAAAGGATATTAGTAGCATAATGTGCGTGATGGGAACCCAGCAAGCTTCACGTGCCAGGATGCATGGCCAGTTAAACTATCATTCAGGCATTTCCTGCACGCCCCGTCTTTATGAGGCTCTTCAAAGATTCCTTGCAGGCATCTTTCTCACACTCACTCACGGCTCTCGGTAATGCTTTCTGTGCATGGAAGCCATTAGCATGAGAGGCAATGAGGTCCAGTGAGTTATTTGGGGGAGCCGGGGCCTCCCAGTGCACATCCTTGCGCTGTCACTGATTCACCAGGAGATCTTAAGCAAATCCTTTCGCCTCCCTGTTTTGGATAATGAGCATCTATGTCAGAGAGCTGTCAGCTAACGTTGACGCAGAGCTTTGAAGCTGAATCATGCAAAATAGGCATTGATTTATAGTCAACTCCCCATCAGCTGGGGAAATACAGGGCTGGGATCCCCCTGGTAATGGAAAACTCCTGAAGCATGGTGCACAGATACCTGAACAGCTTGACAAAGATTGGGCTTTGGTCCAGCTGGGCTGGCTCCTGCAGAAACCCTTCTCTCCCGTGCACCTGGTTTTGGCGGGGTGAATTCACGGGGAGCCAAGCCCAGGCTGCCTCCGCGGGCGGGCGCAGTTCCGTGCCGGAGCAGTAGGATTTCCGACACCCCGGAGCACAAAACATTCAGCACAGTGGTTCAATGTGCTGCCTCCACCCACCGTCCTCACTCCCACCCCCCAGGGCTGGTGCCAGCAGCTCCGACTTGATGGGCTTGAGTTGATTTTGCATTCAAGTATCTTTGCATCGTGTTCCAGATCCTGTAAAATGCAGTGCAGCGATACCAAACTGGTCTGACAGGTAACCATCTCCCATCCACTAGCTTTTATTAGTGCTACTACAGGCCACGTTGAAGTGATGCAGCTTCCAGAATGTAAGCATGGGGTCTGACAGTTTCTTGTTTCTCTCCTGTTTTATGCTGCATATATTGGAGACTGGACTGTCAATGAGAAGCAGTGCTGCGAATGGACACCAAGCCACATGGATGTAGAGTCCAGAGGATAATGGAGGGGGCAAACTAAACACACACTACCTAGGTTGATGGTTGGACTAGACAATCTTAAAGGTCCCTTGCAACCTAGACGATTCTATGATTCTATGACACATGGGACACATACTTATCAAATGCAGGGGCACAGGAAGGGACAAAGCAGCTTGCCAGAAAATGTGTGACTGCTGTAACAGCGCCCAGCCCAAGGAAACACACCTCTCTGAGGAGCCAAATGAGGCAATGAGGGTCATACATATGGATCACTTCACTGTGCCGAGGAGATGAGTGCATGCCTCTACCCTGTGGCTGCCTTCAAAACTTTCCTTTTGCTGCCGTGTGTCTGTCCACCCCCAAATAACCACACAACAGTGTCTTCTGCATGAGGAGCTATGGGGCAGTTGTTCATAAATGTAAAGACTTGCTTCATTGCTTAGTTTTCTGAGACAAGAACTATTTTTCACCAAGCTGACATGTTCAGGCTGACCTATTTGTGGGAATGTGTTCCCACAGCTCATCCTTGTGTCAGAAACATGTGCGAGTCTCATAATGCTAAAGTGATTAATCAACATCATGGGCCAGACCTGACCCTTCAAGTATGGTCTTCATTGGCCTGCTGAAGAGCTGGGGGGAAGGGGTCACACATACTTTTAGACCCAGTGTCCTAAAGCCTCCAGCTTGATAGGCTCTGTGTGTGTAAATGTGTTTGACTTCGTCCAGTCTCAATCCTGAAAGAGTTAAGAAACCTTAATTTACTGTTACAGCCATTAGAAGCCATGATCACCTAACACATTGCGTGCTGTGCTTTGCAGCCCTGTGTGCCCCTAATTTAGAACTTGTGATAGCTAAAAAAAAATATTAAATGTCTATTCCCATTTCAGGGAAACAGAGATAGGCACTGTTGGCAAAGGCTGCTGAAAATAGAGAAAGGTCCACTGGTGTTATGTGGATCATATACAGACACCATCTGTCTTTGTGGATCTGTGCCTAATAGAGTCAGGGGCAAGACCCTGAACAGTAATTCCTGGCCTATAGGAAAAACTTAGTGCCTTCGCAGATTAACCCACAAAAAATTCACAAGCAAGGTCAATAAATGATAAAAATGCTGAACAAAGGGATGCAACAAATTCCATATTGCTCTGTAGGAATTTAGTGTTTGTCTCAGGGCTGCATGGGAAGAACAACTGCCCACTACGCTTGGGGCAGCAAGGTCCCTCACAAGCTGGAGTGGAAGGAGTTGTCATCTCTCCCAAGAAAACCCTAATAACCACGGTCCAGGGCAACCTGTTACAGTGCTCTTCTCCCGCTCCTGAAGGTGGGCATGATACGGCCAAGGACACAGGAGTCACTGGACAGAGGAGGACAAGCAAGAGGTCTGATTCTGTAGCCTGTCTCAACTGAGATACCCGGGCTCTTGTCTCTCTGTTTCTGATGCTGCTTGTGTGATGAGATGAAAAGCCAAGAGACCTGGAGATAAAATTCAGGCATTCAATGAGTTCACTGGAGCATGAGTGTCAATTTAACCACCTGAATTTTGCTTGTTTCTTGCTTCAGGCACCTCAACACCCTCTCTGAGGAACTCCCCCTGCATTCCTTGCCAGTTGTGGTTTCTTACCAACTTTACATTAAATCAGTCCTTGTGCTTTCGTATATTCCTGCCCCAAGATGGTGGTGATATTGCCCAAGCATTTGCTCATCTCAGGATCTGAGAAGTAGTACATATACCCAAGTCAATCTAAGTCTGTGGGATCTTGACTTCCAAAGGAGTTTGCCTACTGCTAGCTGAGGCCCCAGGATGTTCATTAGTAAGGTATGGCGATGACTCAGGTAAACCCAAGTGTTCTGATTACTTGTTATACCAGCTCATGTTTCTACGCTGTGGCTTTCCAAGTTGCCTGACTGGACAGGCACTAACTCACTCCAGCTTCCTTTGAAGCTTTAATTTGCAGCCTGGATGCACAGCTACACCCAGGGCCACAACTGGATTTACAAGGCCTGGGAAAAGACTGTAGAAATGGAGGTTCTTTGCTCTCCTCCCACACGATCCTGCAGGGCTCAGGGCTACAGTTTAGCAGCACCAAGTGTGAATTTGGTTGGTCTGCACAGCCTGAGTGATGAAAGCTCTGAGTGGGAATCTGCATCTCCGGTTGGGTTGGAGCGTGCTAAGAACAAGAAGGGGGATCTTTAATACTGACTTTATCAAAAGGCACATGCATTCAAATAACCATTTCTAATCCTCTTCTCCAACTTCTCCTGCCCACCACAGGAAATTTCTACCTCACCATCCCTCCACATCTGCTGTTCACCAGCCAGAAAAGGGAGGAAGAGACATGGAACAAAAGCTACATGTTTTTATGGCCTGCTGCAGCCAGGACAAGGCCTCTTCATTTTGCCATCTCTGCCACTCAGACGTGCTGCTGGATGGCTCTGGTGCAAATAGGCTCTTTTCCAATGACAAGTTGTGCTTTCCTGTAATGTGTCCAGCTCTCGGCTGTACAAACCTGCTTAGGGTTTTACGGATTTGGCTGTTGATCAGTCTGATGTGACTGGGAGATAGGCATAGAACTGTTCCTTAACTTTTTTAGTAAGGTTTTTTTTTTTTTTGAAAATCAATATTATGTCAATGAATCTAACGCAACATTCAGGATATTTTGAGTCTCCATCTCTAGTTTCTTCTGCATCTTACAGCCTTCCAGTGACTGCTGTCAGGTTCACATCAGACCCTTTTTTTAGCTTGTCTTCATGTCTCAACATGCAACATGTGAAAGTGTTCTGATGGACCCTCACATTCATCAACACAGTCTTGTGTCTGGATGCAACAAAAGTTGCAATAAGAGCCTTGTGATATCTCAGCTTTAAATATTGAATTGAGGGAAGACCTTTCATCTCCTTTCTCTAGGAAGCAGGGATGAAATGGTCATGAATAAAATGGGTTTCAAGACTTCTGTTAGGCAAAAAGTTTGACGGGCTGGAACTAACACAGCTGATCAGTGAAATGACGTGACAAGTATTGGTCCATGACTGTAGAGGAATCTAAATTTCAGGTACAGTGCACAGATAAAGCTCCTTGGCAGGGCTGCAAGATACTCCTTTGCCTCTTCTGGAAAACAAATGTATTATTAACATTGGTTCTAAAAGAGGAGGAGAAGATGGAGGAGGAAGAAGGAACCACAAAAGAGCAAAAGTTTTTAGCCAGCAAGGGAGACGCTTTTCCCATGCAGTACAGGAGCTGTTATATTCTGGCATCCTCTCCTAATATTGGTCAGGAGTGCTTTGGTAAATCTGGGAAGGCAGATTTCCACGTCCCATTGCAAGAGACATGAAACAAAACCCCCAGGCAGATTTCCACTGGCAAGCAAGCAGGATGCAGCACAGAAATAAATAAATAAATCACTAAGAAATCACACTGGGAGGAATATCGTGGCTTGGCACACAGACATCTCTGTCTAGAGAAGCCAATGCTTGTCAAGAGAAAACACGGGGAAAAGAAGAAAATCCTTACCCAGCCTGTTATTAGGAGCTAGTTATCATGGTGGGAAGGTCCAACAAGGATGGAACAAGCCAAGTAACATTTCTAAAAGCTTATGCCAAAAAGCTCTCCCTGTTGAACAGCATTCGCACCTGGACCCCAGTTCCAGAAAAGCCTTCAGTATTTTGGATCTGTCAAGAGCAAAGCTTCAAGAGCCCAAGATCCAGGCTTGAAATCTTTTCCCCCGAGTTGGGAATAGTTTGATCCAAAATTCTGGTTTTGGCTGTCTCTACGTAAAACAAAGAAACGCCTACTATGCTGAGATATGCACCTTGCTGTGATCTCAGCCCTGTGGTTAGGTATGTAATATGAAAATGCTTCTTCTAGTGAGGTACTCTCTAGGTGGCACCCTGCCTACTTGTATAGGATGATAGAGCTGAGAATGACAGAGCTGGGAACACTCTGTGGTGTTAATCCTGTGAAATCCTATTTAAGAGCCAGTTTTCAAGTTCATAAACAATTTAATAACTTTAACTTTTCAGAGCTGTTGTGTTTCAATAGAAGGACCCTTATAGGGCCTGTTAAATTTTGATGTTGTTTCGTAAGAAAGAAAGAAGAAATATCAAAGGGGTGGTAGCAAAGGCTTGGTGGGGATTTTATCCATGGGTGTAAATACCTGATGGGGATAATGAAGAAGTTTGAGCCAGACTTTTCTCAGCAGTGACCGATGACAGGACAAGAGGCAGTGGGCACAAATCAAAATACAGGAAATTCCCCTTAAACATATAAGAGAACTTTTTTTTTTACTGTGAGTGTGGTGAAACACCAGAGCAGGTTTCCCAGGGAAATTGCAGAGTCTCCATCCTTGGAAACCCAATGAAGCTCTTGGTAAAAGCCAGGAATGGGTTACAAAGAGGCCAAATCCTGACTTTCTCCCTTGAGCAGAGGAGCACAAGCCCGGAGAAGGCTGGCCTGCTGCGTCAGCATGCTGGCAATGTTCCCAGCCTTGCACCCGAGGCACTTTAAGCACCAGTTTTTAAGATGAAGCAGGCAGAGCAGAGCAGAGCTCACCCCACCTCCCCAGGCGCAGCCCTTCCTTGCCCTGCAGCCCTCTACCCAGGAGGGTAGCTGGGATGGGGCAGCTGAGGCAGCTGGAGACAGAAGCTGCCTGTGATCTGGGAGAAACACCATCCCGGAGTGCCATCTGCTGGGTCCCGTGCAGGCAGCGATGGGCAGCTCCAGTAGACATCTTTGCACGGGTATCAGGAGGCAAGCAGGGCAGGGTTTCTCCTCTCTCCCCTCTGCTTTATAACGGGAGCTTGCCTTTAGCATTAGGGCCTCATCATTACTCTTTCATCCTACTGCTTGCACCTCAGCAAGTCACCCCAGGATCTCTCTGCTTCTTCCAGCTGAGAGATGCTTGCTGAAGATGATAGGATGGGAACACTCCACAGTGCTAAACCTGTGAAATCCTATTTAAACTCCAGGTTTCAAGTTCATAAATAATTTAAATAACTAACATTTTCAGAGCTGTTGTATTTCTATAGCAGGAGAGACTCCATCCAACCAAACTTGCAACTCTCTAGGAGGTTTATCCTGGTGATACTAATTTTGCTACTAGTCTATAAGAAATTTTAATTCAGTTCTGATCCAAAGCAGTGCTGAGCTCTCTGTTCTGCTAGCAAGCTTTGGTCTTCATAACACCTATTGTGGCCAGGTAGGCGAAGAAGTCTCATGGACATTTTTCTTGATACAATCCTGGTTACACTCTCAGCTGAAGATGTGTGGTAGCAACAGTTCTTGGGCAGTGATTGTGACCCTGAAGAGTAAAGGGATAGCTTCAGTGAGCAGTATACTTTGTCCTTTGTTGAAGACATGCTTTGAGGGCCAGAAATAACTTCTTATCTCTGTCTAATAGTGTCTTACTTGACTTGTCTACTGCCATCTTCAGAGATCAGAGTGCTTTCAGAAGAACCAGGATCCTTCTGTGCTCTACAATATTTTAAAACACCAGGGTGTGCAAGACTTTAGGGACAGAGCATGAAAGGTCTGGAGACTTTCTATGTCCGGAGACTTTTCTAGACATAGACTGGTCTATGCCACTCCATGCAGCCACATAAAACAGTTCCTGTATTAACCAGTAGCATTCACACACTGAGGTCCCTTCTGCTGCTCTGCAAGGCAATGATGGTCCAATGAAGCTCTGGAAATCACTTGCCCCAGCAACTAAAGGCAACATCATAGGAACCATATTTTCCTACAGTGTTTCTGATGAGCAGGCTCCTAGAGTGCGTCACAGAGTAAGTCATCCCTCTAAGGAGATTTAAGCAGGTTATAGACAGGATTTAAAGGGAGATTTTCTTAATTTCCTTTTGTGAAACTCTCCCTTCTGCAGCCTCCACCCAAAGGTAAAGAGTGACTAACTGGCTATGAGACAAAGGAAACTGCTTGAGGATGGAGAGCAGTATTACCAGGGTAATGGTAATACTGGATGGAGAGTCAATACTACCAAACTTGCAGGTGTCAGGCGTAGAGGAAGTATTAAACAGCAGTGAATTAAACAGCTGGCAGTTGTTTAGACCAATCTGCAGTACTTGGTTTGACAGGCCTACCTTGGCCACATAGCACCCGACAGCTACCAGAAGTTCTTTTACTGAGAAAAATGGCCATCTAGGTCCGTTTAATCCCAAATTCTGTGGTTCACTCCACTGACAGGCCGGAACTTTACCTTCTGCAGTTCTTTGACAGGAAATCCAGGCCTCAAACTGCTGGCTACTCATGTGCTTGGAGAGATTTTCTGGGGGAAAAAAAAAAAAAAGAAGAAAAAAAAAGCATTTGCCCTGACAAAGAAGCAATGGTCACAGGAAGAGTTATCATGGGCTCATAGAACGGTTTGGGTTGGGAGGCACCTTCAAAGGTCATCTAGTCCAACCCCCCAGAAAAATACTGCTGGGGACATGGTATGCACCTTCCCATCGGTGGTCTCCTCCCAGCTGGGGGTTGCCAGGCACAAAGTTGACCAAATCTCTGCAGCCTGCTGCCAGCCCTTGATCACCACCCTTGCCACTTTGCCAGCAAAGGGAATGAAGAACCCCTTCCCACCAGCTCAGGCTTGTGGGCAGCTACTTTCAGCCTGTCCCACCACCTTGGGATAATATGAGCTGGGGAAGGGATCTGCCAAGTCTTTCTAAGGGCAAGAAACAAGGTTTTTTGTGGACTGTTGGAGGAGTAAATGACATATGCTGTGCTGATCTGTCTTCAGATGACTATCCCGATCCCCGAGACGGTGGAGCTCACACAGAAAAAACCCATGCTCTGTGTAAAGGATATTTCCAAATGAATAAATGAATAATAGAAGCTATTTAGAAATTATGTTTAATTAGAACATTTCAGCAAGGTATTAAAGCAACGTGACTTCGGTCAAATGTGCACCAGCAGTAACTAAGCAGTGTCTGGATTAATAGCTAAAGTACTGGGAGCATTCTCCCATACATTATTGAAATATGTCTATTTAGTGAATATCTTGAGTACTAAACTACTGTGCACACCATCTTATCACTTGTGCCACCAAGACTTTTCATCTATTGATACATCTCATTTTAAACAAAAAAGTCCATTCTTGGCTCACTGCTTTTATTATTTTATGGGAATTAGAGCTGTGAAATTGCAGTTCCAGTTTTTAATGAAACGGAATATTCTGCTCTCAAATGAATAGTTTAACTGGTTGTGCTGATGTAATCTAGGCTGGATCCTGTGTTTATAGAAGCTTAGTGACATGCTGGCTTGTATCAGATGTTGAAATAGGATCTTCCTCCAGGTCTTGGTTTCAATATCCCACCTTCAAGTCAATTAGTGGTGGGTGGGCACCAGACTGTAACACACACCAGAAAGACCCTGATATAGCAAAGCTCTAGAATCTAGTTAAGCTTATGCTTCCTTTTCTGAATGCAGAAAATGTATAGCAAGGTGTTTTACCAAATTGGACCCTAAATGAACTCTTCAAGAGAAGCGGCAAAGCACAGACAAAATGAGGGTAGGCAAAAGGGAATTCTACCCTTCTTTTTTATAGGGTTTACAGGGGCATAATTTAAATATGATCCCGGAGCTCCCCAGCTTGGGGGGGGAAGGTGATAAGAGCTGGCACGGAGGGCAGTATCACCAGCAGGCTGCCCTGAGTTGGGCTGCACCAGGACAAAACCCAGCCCCTCACCCGCTGTTGGAGCCCGGGCACTGGGCAGCCCCAGTTGCAGGACTGATGGCCCAGCACGGCAGTCCCATGGCCAGTCTCGTTCTACCATGGGGGTGAGTGACTGTCATTGAGGGCTGCTGCTCCATCTGCATCCTCTCGAGAGAAGGGCATTGGGCACTGCATGGAGCAGGGGCTTCTGCTCCAATCCAAGGGGATGGCAATGCAAGATAACATTAAGCAGAGTTAAACATTTTCACTCCATCTTTGCTCTCAATTGAAAGTGAGGTTTTTTATAAGGGTTGCTTTGGCTTTGCCTTCCCAGAAAGTACCTTATTTTGAGAGATATGCGCCACCCCCCAAAAAAACCCAACGAAAACCAAACCAAGACTGCATGCAACCCATAGAATATAAGCTTTGGCCTTGAATAGGCATTTTCTTTGCTGAAGAAGGTGTTGATGAATTTTGTTTTCCATTTTCCATCCTGCTCTGAATAATGCCCATGTTCTTGGCATTACCAGACATTCTTTCCACCTCTCCTCTTTGAGGGCAGAAAGAGATTTTAGGGAAGGAAATCTTTGGAGCACAAATATTATGGGAAGACACAGAAGGCTTGTATGAAAGCGCTTCAGCTGAAAATCCCTGGACTTTCCCACTGTATCACAGAACAGCAGCCGATTAGCACAGCTTCCACATGATGCAGAAATAATTTCTAAACTCCTGGACCTGGCACCCATTCCTGGCCATGGTGCAGTGGAAAGAATGTTAATGACAAAATGGGAACACATAAGCATGAAAATAAATTCCCTATTACAGCCATTTTCTGCAATGTGTCCTAAAGAAATTCTCCATGCTTAAAAATGTTTTAAAAAGGTAAAAAGGGATTTGGAGCAGAGTTGACATCCCTGGCAGAATAGTTTAATGTGTTGTCAGAAATACAAATAAAATGTGTTAGTTTATAAAATAGAGGATTTGTTTGCTGGCTTTGCATACTCTGTTTAACACAGTCCCTTTGGTGAGGGTTTCCTGATAGTCATGCAACTTCCTGGCGACATTTTTTGTTGTTGTTTTTCTCCTTTTAAATAAATCAACAGTCATGCTACTGTTCCCGTCTTGTGGAACAAAGCTGAATGCTCTGAGTTGGTTCCTGGGCTGTTTACACGAATGACTTCAGAGGAAATGTTCTCACGTTGGCATCAATGGAACCACAAAGGTTCATTGAGATCAGACTGAAAAGTGGACAGTGTGAAGCCTCCTCCAGCTGTCCCCCTGGCACCCCTGGAAGAGCGCTTCCGAACTGCCTGCGAAGATCTAGCAGATGGATTCAAAGGAGGGTGGAATTTTCCTAATCTGACTCCAGGTACTTTGTTAATAAGATCTCTTAAAAGTCCCCCTGAGAAGGCCCAGCAACTGAAATCTCTAACACCAGGCTGCCCACACCGGATGATATATGTGCACTTTGGTTGCATTAAACCTGCCACACAAATAGGTTTCATGGAGGTGCCTGGGAAGGAGCAGGAAGATTGCTGGAATGGGCTAAAGCACCAACCATGCACAGACTTCAAACGTAAAGCTGAGCAAGGCAAGCATTGAGCTCAGCACAGTGGGTATTTCCAAGTTGCTCTGTCTTTACCTTCTATGTAATGAACCTGCTGTTCCTACACTTATCCAGATGTTTAACTGTATTCTGCAGGTTGCCTCTATGAAAAAGCTTAGCCCCATTGAGTTCTAACATGAGTATGCAATGTGCAAAGCTGCACAAGGTATAAATCAGGGACAAATTCGCCCCTTTCTTCCTTTCCTCATGAATATACTGAGTTTAACCCTCTTTTCGCTTTTCAGGCTTTATTCAAATCAGAAACAACGATGAGTGGAAGTGAGAGTGCTGCAGGTAACAGCACTACCTGTGCTGCCCCAGCATGTCTAGCTGAGGAAGCGGCAGGGTTTACTTCAAGGCTCTCCAGGCACCCAGGGTGCTGCTGTTCCCACGCCATCATGTCTTTGCACCTCTTGGGTCCCAAGTTTCACGGATTCATGGATTTGACAGAGTTGGAAGGGACCTCTAGTGATCATCAAATCCAACTCCCCTGCTAAAACAGGATTGTCTAGAGCACATTACTCAGGACTGCATCGAGGCGGGTCTTGAAAATCTCCAGAGAAGGGGACTCCACGACCTCCCTGGGCAGCCTGTTCCAGGGCTCTGGCACCCT
>JAOXNO010000013.1:16180962-16197406 GCA_028565335.1 Limnodromus scolopaceus | reverse complement strand
AAAGAAAGAAAGAAAGAAAGAAAGAAAGAAAGAAAGAAAGAAAGAAAGAAAGAAAGAAAGAAAGAAAGAAAGAAATATCTTTTGTCAGTTCATTCCCAGGCTCTTAAGTCATGGGGTTAGGGCTGTGGTACTAGGCAGCCGACATTTCTGCAGCAGCAAAGATGAAAGTCAGACAAAATAATCCAAAGAAGTGCTTAACTGTGACTATTAAGTCCCAAAGGATTTATCAGAGTTTACTTTCCTCTGACTTATAGGAGAGACTTCGGCTGAAGTCCATTAAGCAAATTAAAAAGCAGAAGGAAAATAAACACAGATTAATGGAGATAGGAATTTTATGAAGGAAAGGAAACAGCCAGACCTTGACAAAGCTCCTGGGCTGCTATTCAGGTTTTAAGGCCCACAGACTTTATAAATGGAGGAGATTATTCTCTTCACGTTGCCCTGCTGGTAGTCGTAAAAGAGAGTTAATAGAATTTTTTTTCCCCCACTGAGAAGTCCTGTAGAAACTCGAGTAATAATATAATCCATAATGTTTCAGTTCAGTGCGTGACATGCAGCTATTTGTTCCTTTGTTTCCAGGCAGGGAATCGAGCTGTAAATCTTGTAGTGACACAGATACTGTACTGGCTCTGTGGCATTTTATCTCCCGCTGAAACTGAAACCCATCTGAGCAGCTTCCCACACAATTAGAGACTTGCATGTCAGAACAACCAGGCAGGATTTCTATATTTATTACTTTGGCATCACGATTAATATTTAATCCAGAGGAGATATCACAGACATGTTTGAAACCTCATTTTGCTTGTTAAAAAATACTTTGAAACCAAGAAGTCGAGCAAATTATGTCATTATGGAGCCCTGTTATTTATTATCTTTAGATAGTTTAAATTAAAGCAAATGCTCCTATAAGGGGGAGATTCCTTCCGCTGCTCCTCTTCTAAGTGATTTTCTAATTTTCATTGGGTTTATTAGTGTTCATGGCTGAAAACAAAGAGATACCAGAATAGTAAGACAAAAGTGAATAAAGACCTCCATCTTGCTGTGTTGAGCCGTGCGGTGGTAGGAGCCCGTGGAGCAGAAGTGGTTTTCATTGACGGCTGGAGATGCCAACATGCCAGGAGCAAGCACTAACCACTCTTGGGGCATATAGAAAACCTCTCCAGGTCCTTGGCACAAACCTGAGGAAAACAGGCATGTTCGTATTTCTTTTTACTGCCTGGACTGGAAGACACTCTTGCTAATTGTCTTTACAGCATCTAACCCAGTACAAGCGTGTAATTTGTTGCTTGCATCTGCTCATTGATTGATCCGTGTGATAATTCTTCGTTTGCCACTTATTCATGGGCAATTAAAAATTGAAAAATTAGGAATTAAATTAGAAATTAAATTTAATTAGAAATTTAGTTAAAAATTAAAAACATTTTTGACACAAATTTACTTGAATTTTGTTCATGGGATCCCAACTCTGTCTAGCTGGAGGCATTAGAAACATTCTTGGTGAGAAGGTGATATTTCTCTGTCTGTGCAAATATCCTGCAATATGAGCTTAAAATATAAAATATACCCTTGCCAGTAGACTCACTTGCAGGATTAGTTTTCAGGTGAAACAGAAAATAACCCCAAAGGTCTGTCCCTGAAAAGCACAGCCGCAGCTACGATGCTCCCTGGCTGTGCTGGATGCCTGTTCCCATGGCATGGGGCAGGGCTCGCTGGGCTTCGTCCCCGGGTGATGGGGTTGAGGGTGTTCTGGAAGGGTGAGCAGTTGACAAGGGACGTCCCTCTGGGATGCCCATCCCAGGCCTGGCGCTGGAGGTACCGATTACTCTAAGTATACATCCTTTTTTTATTAAGCAGCCCCTATTTCCATTGCCCACAGAGGATGATCACCAGGGGCAGCACCGGAGGTGCCCCTCACCTCTGCCCCTTGCTCTGCAGGGGCCAATGGCTCTGGTTGCAGGGACACCTGGGCATAGCCCGCCAGGGATGCGGGACCGCACTGCACGGCCAGAAAGCAAACCCCTGGCAGCTTTGGTAAAAGAGGGTGCACAGGGAGGGGGAAAGGAAGAAAGGAGGGATGAGAGAGACATAGCCCCAAGGAAAGGATTTTAATTCTGTTTGTTAAAGCGCAGTTTTGAAGTCTTTCCTCAAACAAACTCCTTGGACTTGTAGGATGTGACTCACTGTGCCTGCTGGTCGTGGTGTAAAAGGCTGATGTGCAAACCGGGACGAAGGGTTAGTGAGTTTGGGCACGGCTTCCCAACAGCAGTGAGGTCACTGCACATCATGGCTTCTGCTCAGAGGCTGACCAGCACCAGGGCAAGAGGCCGAGATGTCTGAGCAGCTAAAGCATGTAACCCTTCCCCCCGTGGGTTCCATTTGTCGGCTTGCCAGTTCCCACGGGACACCTGACCTTTCGCCACTAATATAAGAAAACTGCAAAATGTCAGTGCCTGAAGCTCTGTGTTTTCCACGTCTGCACCCATAAAACCTGTTTGTGGCCCGGGCTGTCCGGCACCGCCGCCGCGTACGTGCATTCCTGCAGGCATGGGTGTGCACACCCCGATGGCAGGCAGGAGCAGCCCAGGGTCACCAGAGCCAGCCGTGTCACTGCCTGCTGGGGAGCTGGCCTGGGATGCCTCACTGAGCTTTGCTGCCTGCTTACACCTTGTTTTTGCTTTTCGCCCTGGGGATCCCAGTACGTGAGGACCAGCAGCCCTGCAGGAATAAGGTCTCCCCTGCTGCTGCTGCTGGCCTTGCTGACTGTGATCACCAAAGCCAAGGTGTTCAGCCACTCTGAGCTGCCTTACGTGCCTCCAGGAAGAGGGGCTGGATGGCTATGAGGGCTACAGCCTTGCCAACTGCGAGTTTCGGTCCCCTGTGTGCCCGCAGCCTTTCCTTCCCAGCTGCTGCTGTCCCCATGGATGGCAGCTGTGGCACAGACTGAGTGCCTTCTGCCCCTGCCCAAGGGTCTGCATGGCCTTTTACGAGAGCATCTTCAACATGGCAACTCAGAACATGGAAGTAGACGGCAGTACTGATTACAGCATCTTCCAGATCAGCAGCCAGCTACGCCCACGACCGCAGCCCCCCAGATAACCACTGCAGGATGGCTTGCAGGGATACCACAGCACTGCTCCTCCAGAGCCAGCCCCAGGAGCGGAGACAGCCGTCTGAGTCCTCCGACTCTGCCCAACTTCACCCCTTGGCCAAAATGGAGCTGCTGGGACACGTGGGGCCCAACCTGGACAACTCGATGCTTGTGGTTGCAGGGAGCTGGGGGTGATGAATGGCTGGGTCCAGCTCCTCTTTCAGTCTGTGCAGGGTGTGGGTGGCCCCGCTGACTCCTGAGGCTGGGGAGTGAGAGGCCATGACCGTTGCCAGAGACGTTTCTCCCAGGCACCATAGCATCACTATGATCACTGCCTCCAGGCCTTCTCCAGGGTTTCACCTTGCACCTATGGATCAGCTCCTTTCCCCTTATCTATCCTTTCCTCTCCTGGGATACCAGGGATTCCAGGGCTCTCTAGGTGTTTTGACTGTAGCGGGAAGAGAGGCAGTCTTGATTTGGGTGGGTTGTGATGCAGGGCTGGATGAGATAAACACATGCCCCCAGTTGTGGAGTCAATAGTTGAGGAAGCAACCACTCGAGGCTGTATTGCTGCCAGGCAGATCCAGGTGTTGGCTCGGGCGCTACCACTAATGAGAAGCACCCAGGAAGACATGGAAAGGGTTTTACTATATCTGACCAGCAGACATCCTCTTATATGAGAAGACCCAAGGTCTAGGAGGCGTTCCTCTTAAGACCAAAACCTCCTTTCCAGACAGGCAGAAAAGCTCCCTAATAGTATTCGTTTTGTTTTGTTTTATTTTTACCCAGCAGAACAAGCAGGAAGGGATTGAATTATCATAAGCATAGATGGGTCTTCCTCCCTTTTTTTCCCCTCCTTCCATTTCTCTGTCTCTCACATGTGATTACAGAGACAGGCCCACCAGCATTTGCTGGAGAAAACATACATTTATGGTTGTTGCTGGCCATGTAGAAGCAGATGAGGGTGCCTGCGTGGCAGCATTCAAGCACCGGAGGTGGATGGCAGCCTGGCAGTGGGAAGAATGAGCAGCATCCAGCCTCACACCAATGCCCAGGGCTGCTTGAGTGCCCTGACCTTCCTGCACCCAGCAGGGAAATCTGCTCTGGGCTGGTGTCCTGCCCTCAAGCGAGTTCATGGGGCTCTGCTTCTCTCCCTGCAGATCTGCTGTCGAGTAACATGACTGACGACATCTGTGCCAAAAGAATTGTGAGAAACCCACAAGGAATTAATTTCTGGTAAGGGGCTTTGGGGACGGTTTCTTTGGCAGGACTCATGTATGTTTCTGAAGGGACATGGCTGCCCTTTGCCCGACTGTCCCACAAAGGCAATGCAGCCGCACCAAAGAGGAGGAACCACAACTTGAAGTCTTTGCAGATGGGGGGGAATGGAGACACAAACTTGCACAGTTTCAGTCTCTGCAAAGCACCTCACAGGAGAGACTAGGGAGGATGGAGCAGAGAAAAAAAGGGTTTCAGAAGAACCATCTCAAATGAAAAATAAATGGTCGGTAAACAGCCCACCAGCTAATAGGTTAGCCCTTGAAGATTTGTCTCTGTCTTATGCTTTCAAAGTCCTTGAAAGAGCTCCTTCCCCCACTTTTTGCTGTCTCTTATCTTAGCTGGAAGCACCTAGCATGGAAGAAATTCTTACCAGAGCATTTGAGAGCATTAATCACTGAAATATCCTGCCCTCTCTTGGTGCAGCCCTGAACCATCTTTGGGACTCCAGGCTGCTATAACATAGGAAGCATGTAAAGGCAGAGTAACCAACAGGCTGAGAAAACAGGAGCGGGGTAGAAGACAATACCAATGATCATATTTATATGTGGTTGTCTGAAGTCCCAAGGCATTTTGTGCAAAAATAGTGGCTTTAACCACTGGATCCTGAATATGTTCCAAGTTGAGGGACAAGATTCTGCCTTCAAATTCCCCCCGCCCCCTCCCTGCCATTGCCGTTGGACTCATTAGCCATTTTTGCTTCCTGTGGTGGGCTGCTGCAAAGCCTGGCTCACCGCAAAAGCAGCAGTGTTTCTGAGTAGAGTTGAGGTAAGAAATTTGTGCAGCATCCAAGCAAACAGTCTCAGGGCCTCTGTGGTGAGCATTGCCATTGCATGGTCCGCTGTACACTCAACACACTGTGCTCAGCTGTGATGTACCAGCAGAGGAGGGACCCTTGCAGTGGCAGGAAGGGGCAGGACCAGCCATTGAGACTCATTGTTCCTGGCCAGGACTTAGAGAGAGCTGAGGTGGCATCAGGGGACAGTGATGATTGCACTCCTCAAGGCAAGACACTCAGCCAGAGTTGGAGGGTCTGCAAGTCCTTCTCTGGGGCTAGAGATGGGAGGTCTCTTATTGGGAAGGACCCTAAAAATACACAGGTCCTGCTCATACAGGGTGCTAATTATATCAGTCTAGTACCTAAATAGTCTCTCCTTCTTTCCTCTGTCCTCAGGGAGGGCTGGGCAACGCACTGCAAGGAACAAGACCTGTCTGAGTGGGCGGAAGGATGTGACCAGTGAGAAAGTCCCCAGCTCAGCTCTGCTGTGGCTGGTGGGGGCTGACTGTCCTCTCCTGCAAGAGGAGAGCTTCCCCCTTGCAGCACAACGCTGCTCAGTTAGTATTTGCAAATCCAATGCATTCCACAATGAATAAAATAACTTTAACAATATGATATGTTTTTTTCTAAAAACACAAACTCAACTTTCCATTTTCACATGTGATTTAGGGTCCAGCCCTGAAAGATTTTCCCCAGGGGCTTTTTTGTGTGTGTTTGAATGGGATAAGGGGGTGAGGATCAGGAGCTCGGTAGATAGTAATACCCTTGGACACAGTTGATTTCTCAGGAGTTTTCAAAGAAACTGAAAAAGGAAAGACCTCAAAATAGGATGCAAATCCGCAAGCTTTCCAACACCTTTCATTTATATATTTGTAATAAAAATGCAGCAAAACACAACCTCTTACTAGGTAAAACTTGTTGTCCACTCAGCCATGTAAGCAGTCCCTGTGGAAAGTCAAAATGCTGCACAGCCCTTTCTCAACTGCCAGGGCAAAGGAGGCGAGTGAGCTCTCCTGCCCATGGGGCAGCTTGGGTCGAAGCAGGCTGGTCCTGCAGTTAGATTTCTACAGCGGTCCCTAGCTGTGTGTAGAAGCTCACCCTGTGCTAGCGGTGTTCCTCCACCGTGGAAAGGCCACAGTGCCGTGGAAGGAGATGCCTGGTGTGGGAAAGACTGTGACTCGCAGCTGGGAGGATTTGACGCAGGGACAGAGAGGGTTAAAGAGAAACGGCGGTGGTGGCTGTCACCGCAGATGAGCATAACCCTGCCTGTTGTTTTCTTTGAACGCTTGGGAAAGTACATAAATACAAAAGAGTATTTTTTTATTATGTTGTGGTGGCTGTTCCTGTGTTTAAAAGGAGAAAAGAGAAAAAAACCAGAGCGACATATTTGTTGTCAGTAGATGGGGTCTGAATCAAAATCTTACCTTCTAACACTGCTGAGCTTTGAAATCCAAGCCTACGTCTAGAAATGTAAGTCAAGGGTGGAAACTTTAAATGTGTGATGGTCACCTTTTCACCAAAAAAAAATTCATTTAAATCAAAATGCCAAATCCTAGCAGAAAATATACTTTAATGTTTGAAAGATCATATTCATTCCTGTTCTAAGGAAAATCTGGGGCAATTTCTATACAGTATCAGGAATTAAGGCCAAAATTTTAATCTGTGACTTAGTTGTACATTTTCTGTGTTTTCTGGATATCTCAAACACTTGAATGTTAGTGCTGGAGTCCCGGAGCAGATATGGAAACACAGGGGAACAGTGTTCACTTCTGGATGTGATCGGCCACAGTTGTCAGACCACGTCCCATAGAAGCTCTGGCATCTTCCTCAGCAACATACATAGTTGACTCATGGCAGAGCTCTGAGGACACAGGGCAGCTGCCTTATGTAAGGTGTGACAGATAGCCTGTCTCTTCCCTTTCACTTAAGGTAAAAATCTAGGTGTCCCACTCCATTTCTGCTTGGAAACTGAGTAAGGAACTTGCTTTCAACCATATCCATCTGAAATCTCAAGAAGGGCAGCAAGTATGTTTTCCTTGTTTTCTTGATGAAAGCAAATTTTCCGTTTATGTCTAGGAGGTAGCATTTGCAGGGAAAATTTTGTAATCCTTATGAAAAAACTGTATCCCCCAGCTTGCAGCCCCCCTGGTGTCATGAGGACTGCAGGTAATCTGGCACGCTGTCATGTCTGAACACTGTAACTACTTGAGGACCTTGCCAGCACACATGGACAACAGGGATCATGAGATCATCTATAGGCATATTTTGGAGGAACAAGAAACCTCCTACCAAGGTAGAAACAAATTAAATAAAGGGCCTGATCCTGTTTCTCCATGAATTTAGAGGAAGTTTTACCACTGATTTTAACAGCAAACAGGACTGACCTCGTAGAGTATGTCGTCAAACAGCTCCGGATTGCTTGAGAGTATTTCAACACTTCCATTTTACGCCCCATCTTTCAAACTTGGACATAAATATTCACTTGGCAGAAATCTCAGCCTGCAAGCAAATTAGGAGATTTGTTTTTTAACATTTTTTCCACACACAAGGAAAAAAAGAGAGAGAAAAAGCTCTTGGATGTTTTTAAGTTACTGCTTCTATACAGTAACATTTACTGTCTTTGCACTACACTATCTTAAAAAATGAATTCACTCATTCTTAAAGAAAAAAATGCAAAATAAATTAATTTATCAATGTTGCAATCACTAGTTGCAGCTGCAAGGGAGGAAAGTGATACCAGAGGATCAGCCAGAAGTCAGGAAGCCACTGTTAGAACAGGGGTGGTCACTCGGCTGATGTGCAGCTTGTGGGCCATGAGAACTTACAGACATCAGGCCACGGCTCACAGCATCAAGAGCAGGGCTGTGTGTGACCAGAGCTGCTGGGTAATCCATGTGTGGGCATGGGGATGGAGCAAGGCAGCTGGGGCTGATGGAGTCAGTATTAGTACCTCCCCAAAACCCATCTGCATGTCCAGCCAACCCTACGGTGAAGCTGGGGACTTTGCTGTCATCTTCTTGAAAGCTCTTTGAGACCAAATTATCTGTGTAGCTGCTACAGGGACTTGAAAGTATTGGTATGAGGTTCATGAGATCAGAGAGGAGACCTCTGTTCCATGATCTTCCCCCATGATCCCCACGGCCCCAACTCCAATGAACCAAGCCAGAAGTGTCCAGCTGCACTGTGAATGCAAGAGACATCCTGGAGCACTAACACGTCCCTGTCAAAGGTACCACTGCAAACTCAGTTTCTCTGTCTACTTTGCTACTGGACAAAAGCCACTACCTTCTCCTAACTTGAGTATGCAGCCAGATTTTTGGATCCTGCAGACTATATTTGTTAGGAGAAGAAACCAAAGATGAATTTAGCTATTTCCTCAATGCAATCCCCTTTCTTTGCAGAGTTATGCAGTGTGTACCAGGCATGGGACGGCTCATGCAACCGGGAGCAATTATTTCCTCCCATTCAAAATGAAATTTCTTCTGGTGCCCTCCCAAATCACTCGTTCTGTCAAAGCCATTCTGTGTGGTCTGGCATGTCAGCTGCCCGCCTGCCTCTCCTCTGCATCTGCTTCTGGGCTCCCTACATCCCTCTTTTACACATGCACACACATCCCCAGACACACACCCCACCGTCACTAGTCCCCTGCATGTGGGGGGCACGTGTGGGGGCAGGTAGTTGCCACCAGCTGCGAGCAGCTCCTCTCCAGGCTGTGCTCCCTGGTGTCCTGCTGGTACAGCTACTGATCCTGGAGCTTACATAAAGAAACACAACTGTTTTTACACAGCTCCTGAGGGACAGGCTGGCAACATCAGTGTAATTCAATCTACACCAGGATAAGACAGTAAATGTTGTTGTGTTTGCATAAGGATGAAGTAGGGTGAGTAAAGCGGAAGATGCTGAGGAAAGAAACACCTGTATAATTCACAAGAAGGGGAAATACTGAAAAGGTACAAAGTTGTGTAGTTTTCCCATCTTCACTAAAAATAATATATTGTTACAGAGACTGGGGAATCTGTTTAACCCTTTCAGATGGTTTAATCTCCAAACCCTCACCCATATTCATGACCTGTGCTCCTGTGTCAGTGATGTTAAACAGGGGAACCTGGTCCCATGCACTCAGCTGTGTGTGGAGCCAGTCTAGCACAAAATCAGCATTTCTATTCAACACTGCTACCTCCAAGAGATCTCTGTGGGACTGAGGAGCTCAGCCTGGTGGCATGATCAAAAAGATCAAGGGATGATGTGATTACAAAGTGTAAGTGCCATCATGGATAGAAATTCTGGGCAGAGCTCTTTAATCCCAGGGAGAAAAGCATAACAAGAACCGATGGCTAGAACTTAACTCCAGGCAAATTCAACTGAGAAATTAGTTATAAACTTTTAATCAGCGAAAGAAGATTACCGAACAGAATAAACAAGCAGAAGAAATGGTGTCTTCTCCAAGTCTTGTCATCTCTAGACAGAGAGCAGATGCTTTTCTGCATCTACAATGGCGGAAGGCAGTTCCTGGGGCTCTGCCAAAGGGGACACGGGTGGAATCCTGCCGTCAGGTGTCAGCAGCAGCAACTTGCTCACCCTCAGGCTGGATCAGGCTCAGATGTTACCCTCCTCCAGAGCGGCTTTGTGACACTTGCCACTCCTCTCTGGATAAGGCAGCTTGCCATTGCCAGCTCTGGCCCATAATTTATTGCCCCATCTCCAGTACCTGCTCTGTGTTCTCCTTCCATGGAGCAGGGCCCAGTACCATCCCATGGGGACCAGCCTGTCACTTTGCCTCTTGAACCTCTCTGTGACCCCTCCACCCACCATCCACAGGGAAAGGAGAGATAGTCAGTCCTACTGATGCTGACAGGATCCCATGGACTCCTAAGGGGAGGGGGGGAAAAGCCCATCCTGGACATCTAAAAACTGGAAGGGGAGACGTCTTAAGGGCACCTGGGTTCAGGATTTCTGTCTAACTTGCATGACAGTGGGAAGAATCATTCATGATTTAGATCTCAGACATTATAATTGAATTTTCAAGGTTATTAGATAACGTGTGAGTGTGGTTTTACTACAAGAGCCTTGAAATTGAGCCTGGTCCTTTTTTCCCGGGTATCAGTGCCTTGCTGAATACGTAGACTTTCTAATATTAAGGGGTGTGCCACTGTGTGGTTCTCAAAAGGTATTTGAAAATCACATTTGGCCCTCAGTGAGGAAAAGATGATTTAATGGACTCTTCTGGCCTGACGTCCATGAATCCTTTCACAGTTTCCCAGGGCACTCAGTGTGTTTGCTCATGACCCTTCTGCAGCAGTGGTGGGCAAGGGCTGCTGTTCCTGCAAGGAGCATCATGCCCGTCTGCCTGCAGCCCATCCCGCTCTTCTGCCCCCAGCACTGATTCCCACTTGGCTGGACCATGTCCTGGCTCTCTCCAGCTGAGCGTCACTGGGCTAGTGCAACTGGGGCTGCTGCAAGCCATCTCAGGGAAATTACTTTAGATTCATGCCAGATTCATTTCTCCCTCAAGGTTGCAGGACGCTTTCTGTTCTGAACTCCTTCTTTTCACATGCTGATATTTTTTTTAAACTGTTCTGGGCTGATGTCATCCATGCTGGTCTCAGCTAGAGGAGTAATCTTTGTGGAAACTTTGAACGAAATCCCTTCAGCGTCTTTCAAATTGTGGGAGAGTGGTAAAATAGACTTTTATAATTGTTAAAAGGATAATCAGTTCTTTTGGCAATGCTACAAGAAAATAGATGATGTTGGAAGGTTAGCAGTAAGGCAATCCTTTTGGAGGGTTTGAACTGTGCTTGGTTGAAGGAATTAAAAAAATAACCACATGAGATCTACCATGGTCTGGGATCTGCTCTAACTTTTAATTAAGACAAAGAAGCTCAACTCATAGGCAACATTGCTGCATAGTTTAACTAGGTGTTACATAAGACAGCAACTCTGTGATGGCTGTTTGGATCCTTTTCATGAAGGATTTTGCAAATGGAATAACAATCAAACACATTTCTCCTATAAAATAACCCAAACCACAGAAATATTCAAGAACCCAAGCATCAACCTCATTCCCTTAATCACTTAGTGTTAAGCTGCAAGAAAATCCATGTGGGAAAAAGTAAATAGAATTTACAGGTGAGATTTTCAGCAAGCCTGGCTGATTTTCTGTACTAATCTACAAAGTTTATGCTGGTATTACGTGCTAACCAGGCCCCTTTGTAAACATCCTGCCTTTGCACTGCACACTAGCTAAATAATGGTCCAGTAAAAGATAAAATGAGCCCCATTCAAATAATCCAGGGATGATTTTTTTCTTTAAAACTGCAAAATATAGTGTAGACAAACCAGACAACAATCTGAATGTATGTGCCATAATTGAATTCCACAATTAAACTAATAAAGCAAAAAGCAAAATGTGATGTTGTTGCAGTATATATCATAGCGGCAGTGCACATGGCGGTTCAAGTTTTATGGTTAAATCCATAATAGCCACTTGTTTGTTGGAAGCACTATTATCTACAGCTTAAAATGTTCTAGATGATGCCTTCGTGTCAGCATTTTCTGACTATTAGCGATTTCATTGTGTTGCTCAAAGTTGGCAATATTTTGCATTTAAGTTCCAGTACTATGAGTTTTGCTTGTGTTTTACTAAAGAGCATTATAACACAGACCCTCAGGGGAAATTCCATTCCCCTTATTAAAAAATTGTGGCTATTTTATTTTTCCTTATCTCTGCCATCCATTTCCTTTTGTTTCTCAATGCATTGCTGCAAATCACAAAGACATTTCCTTGTCTGCTTTACTTTGGACTCCTTTAATGAAAGCTCCTACATAATCAAAGTCACAGGATTCATTTGATGAAGTGAACTGGTTTTGCTGAAGGGTCACAGTTGGAGATTTAGCATTTCAGAAAAGCAAAAGATCTAAAGGCAGGAGAAATGGACAACAGTTTTTACAAGATATCAGATAAACATGCAGTAACACAGGATGAAATTCAGCTCTTACAAAGCAGAACAACTCAGTGTGATCTGTCTTAACTACAACCAGGTGATCGGAGCCAGCCTCCCTGCAGAAAAGTGAGCCTCGCTTCCTTTGCCTCATTAGTCTGTTTTCTGTGGCATGATGTCATGGCCAGGAGGTACTTTGTACTCACCGACGCAGGGCTATGAGGAGTGGTGTAACATAAGAGAGAGAAAAACATGAGAGCAAAAACATTTCCCTGTTCCCTTGCTTGTAGGTACTACTCAGGCTGCTGCTCAGCAGGCAGCAGGAGATCAGACTTTCTGACCCTGAGAAACAGTGGTCATTGCCCATTTGCTTTCATCAGGAGCAAAGAGCCTGAATACCCAAAGTTTCTCAAGAAACAGAAAGTTCTGGTAAATGTCTGTGTAAAACATGTTTTTCTGACATTGCCAACGCAAAGTATTTTGACATTCTCAAACCAAAAGGCTGTGTTTGATTGTGTCTTCTTGAGTTGCTGCTGCTGCCACCAGGACCTGCCATTCAGGTTCCTCATGTCCCCTGGATCTCATCTGAGGGCTAGGCTCCTCACCAGGGTACGTGTTACCATGTGAGCCACGACCAAAGAGCTCCCAAAAATCTCCCCTCTTCAGAGAGGCTGCACAAGTGTTGGAAGAGATCTTCTCCCCCAGGAAGGGGCCTCATCCACATCAGCATCAAGCAGACTCTAGACACACATCCCACTACAGGTTCAACCATTTGAAAAGTCTTGTTCTCAAGCAGATTGAAATGAAATGTGTTATTTTATTTCCCACCTAAATTCAATAGTAAAGTGCTCACCAAAACCACCTTTTTGATACCAGGATCTAGGCTGCTGTAAAGGGGCACAGCACAGAGTGCCTGGGTCTCAAGAGGAGAAGGAGATAAGCAGTGGGACCGTTGGTGTCAGCCTTAGACTTTTTCATGTGGACTACAGAGTACTTTTAGGCAGAGTTAAGCATTTAGAGTGGGGATTCAGCTCACCCTACAGTATAGTTACCTCTTTCCTGTTCAGCTGAATAGTACACAGAGCTCCTGGACTCAATTTAGTGCTTAAACACAGGCACCAAGAGACATTGGAGATATCGGGACGTTTCCTGTGTGGCCTCCAGCTTGCAGGTCTATGAGCATGTGATTCTCAGTAGGTCCTGCACAATACCTCCCGGCCAGTGCAGATACCCCAATATCCTGGATTGTCTCTGGTGGCACTAGCTGGTCATATTTAGGCAATTGACTCAAACTCTGTTGACCACATTGACTGAATCTCCATTGACTATAATGAGAGTTTAGCGCTATGATGTTCAGACATCTACATTTAACTGTTTGCATGTGGGTGGCTAAATCCTCCAGGGTTATTGTATCAGAAAAAATACTGTTGATAACCCAAACCACTGCAAAAAGAGCACTTGTGAATTCGAGGTTGACTCAAATGAAACACTGTTGTTCCCCCCAAAGCAAAGAGCTGCTCCCAGATTTTGCTTAGTTTTTGTCCCCCAAAGAACCTCTTTGATTCTCCTAGTTTTTTTCCTACAAATTATCCAGAGGAGGGTTTTAGTAAGGGTTTGAACCTCTTGGCATTCTGATGGGCTTAATCAGTTCCCTGTCCAACATTCCGTGTCCTTCCAAATGAGCATGCAGGTTTGTGAGAGACATACCTCTGGCACACAATTAATCAAATGCAGAGGCCAACTTCTCCAAAAGTAGGTGGTTCCCCCAAAACATACCTTTGAGTCTTCATCATTCTTGCCATAATTTCCAAAGTTTGGACTTCTCAAAATTTGCCATGACTAACCTACATTTACGCTAATCAGTGTGTAAGTCAAGAAATTGCAATTTTCTCCTCCAAGACAGATGTAAGCAGTGAATGAGCTGCTAACATCTCATTACACACAACGATGTCATTATGTGGAAAATAACACAACAGGGATGCCTGAAGCAAGATTTTTAGCCACTGAGATCTGAGAACTTGGTCATAAAATACTGACTCAAACTGAAACAGTCAGAACGAAATTCAGTGCCTTAAACCAGCAACTCAGACACTACTACTATGCTGCATGCATTTGTCATTCTCCTTCTTTCTTTAATGTACTTAAGTCGTGTTGAGGTAATGGGAGTGGCATGGTTGGGAGCTTCAGACCTGTTTTAATTCAATTGTAAACTTGGCAAACTTTTATATTTTAACAGATCCTCCAGTAACATGCTCCAAAACCCTGTAGGAGCCTGCTAGACTTTGTAGGACCTGCCTTAGATGAACATATACTCTGACAGGTAGTTAAAGGAAGGGCTTGTTCTTTTTTTGGAATCACTCAAAGTCTGTCACATACTGAAGTTCATCCCTGATAAACCTACGATACTGTAAATTCTGCAGAACCTGGACAACTAGGAAGAAGTCTGAGAAGAATTCAACATTCTATAACCGCAACTAGTCTGTGTTTCCCTCTGCTCCCTTGGAGGTGAAAAACTGAAGAGCAGTGATGTTAGGTGTACTCAAGGATATATGTTGTATGCCAACGCAAGGACGTGAGCCCAGCTTTACACAGCAAACCACTCAGTTGCTGGAACATCTGTCTTCCTGCTTTTATTTTATCTGTGCTCTCTGTAGGCTTTATGTAAGGCAGAAGATGTGGACGTCTGTGTCACCCAAGGGAGTTGCTGAGGGGCAGCTTGGGTGAATAAATCCACAAGGCAGTTACAATTCCACTGGGCGAAATACAAGCTTCTCCTGCTCTAAGCTACTCCTTATTCTTAGACTGTCTTGGTTTCTCCAGGGAGGAAGAGCTACTGTAGTCCTCGGACTGAGGCCAACACTCTTGAGTTGTTCCAGCAGTTGGAGAGAGAAAAACTCAGCCACTGCTTAAGCAAATTAAAACACAGCACCAAGGGAATGAGAGCCACAGGCTTGCTGCAATAATGCCCCTCTGGTGGGTACAGCTTGGGATGCTGCCCCCATGGTATGGGGTAGCAGGGGTCTTTGTAGCTGCAGGGATGGACATCTATTTCTTCTCAGGGAAGCCTGCCTGAGTGTGTGTTGCTGGTCCTGAAAGGTGGCTGTCCCCTGTCTGGACAGCAGGGACTGCCACCACAGCCAGCAGCCCTCCTGGGACCTTTGTAGCTGAGCAGAAGAAAAATATTTACTACTTCTGGTCATGAAGGATTCAGGCAGAGGATGTCATGGAGAATATATGGGCCCTTTATGCTTCTCCCCGACTTGCTGTTTGGGCAGAGAACCTATGAATGGGGTAGGAGTGCTGTTTATAGTGCGGCTTACAGACACAAAGCACTCTGATTTTGGAAAGAGCTGCCTTTCCCTTGCTGGGCCGGGGTTTCTGGGTACTTTGCTCACCCATGAGCCAAAGCCTGGGGAGGGAGATGGAGGCCTGTGTCCCAGTGCACCAAGCTTTGCCCTGTGAGAGAGCCCTGCAGCTGGGGTGGCACCCACACAGCCCCGGCTCCCAACGGCTCCCTTCCTCGTCCCACCACACGCTCATCCACAGGGGTGCAAAAGCCCAGAACTGGTTGAAATGCAGCAACATTTCTCACCAGTACTCCACATCTTTGAGGACAGGATACAGGGAGGCAGACCTTCAGCCCTTTCCCCATGCACCTTTCCTTCATGCATGTGCAAAAATCATTGTTACCGAGGGAGAAATCACAAAGATCTCTCTCTGCCATGGAAAGAGCATGTACGAAATAAAGCTTAAATTCACAGAGTAATCAGAATTACTTTTCAAAACAGTATCTTGTTACCAGCTAAAACAAACAGCATGGTTACCGCCGGGGGAACTGCCAGGCAGCCCAGAAGGGCAGATCGCAAAAGATTAAATAGTTGTCCGAAAAAAAGAAAAAAAAAAAAGAAAAAGAAAAAAGAAGGAAAAGGGCTCTTTCTACAAAAGACTGCCTCAGCTGGAAATGAAAAGGAGAGAAGTGGGAGAAGGAGGATCGTCCTCCCAGTGTGGCAGTTAATACCAGGAGGAGAAGGGGAAGCAGCATCCATAGCTGCGTGGATGGACGTGGATGGACGGCCGCGGGGACGGGGCTGTCGCCATCCTGGCCAGCCTGCACTTTTGAACCGTGCCATTGAGTCAGGCCCTGTAGACCCACGGGGAGATGGAAACAGGATGACTGGACCTTTGAAGTTGCCAGGGTGTAATAGCGAGAGGAGACGAGAGAGCCTACGCTCACAGTAACCCACTGTCTCTCATCAGCAGCAGCACATTAATTTGCCGGGCGAGGAACATGCGGGAGAAGCGGCGGAGCTGCTTGTCAGGAAAAAAGCACCAGGGAGGAGGCCCAGGGAGAGGAGGGGGCTG
>JAOXNO010000013.1:16161611-16179613 GCA_028565335.1 Limnodromus scolopaceus | reverse complement strand
GGAGCCAGGTAGCAGTCAAGTCCCACCAAAACCCAGAGCCAAGCGGCTTGTCAGAGGTGTGCTTCCGAGCACCAGAGCCAAGGGGCTGAGGAGAAGGTAGCTCCTCCTGGCACAGGTTTAACATCAGGCTGGAGCTGCCTGTGCTGCCCACACAAAGCTCAACCCGAAGGGATGGAACAGGTTAGCAAATGTTAGCTGGTAAATAAGTTATCTTCAAAGAAGCCTGCAAATGTCAGCGCAGCTCTGCAAGACCCGGCGAGGGAGGCAGCTATCCCCCCCTCTCCAGATGGCTGGCAGAGGTGGGGGTGCTCTGATGGCTGCCCTCGGGAGACCCAGGGAGGCTCTGCTGGAGCAGGGCTCGCCTGGTGTTAGCTGCCAACCCCCAGCCAAGGGCTCAGCCCATGAAACCATCTATTATCTTTAAGGCACCATTTGTTGAGTAACGACATCAAAGACCTTTGTGTTCATAAACCTAAGCTGGTTCTTTATTTGAAGAACAACAGATCTAGCATTTGAGCCTTGTGCAGACAGACTTGCTTTGCCACCTCCTTCCTGCTCCTATGCTCCCATGTTGATGACACCTTTCTTTCCCAGGATGTGTATGGAGGAGCGGGGGATGATGAGGAATTAGGCTGGGAGCCAAAAGCGCTGCCCACTCGGCGTGCAGAACCTGCAATGGCCTCATGGAGGAAATTAAAGTTTCTTTCAGTAGGAAAGCTAGTGGGGTTACATCGGGGTTGCATTTGGCCCAAGGATCAAAAGCCAGACATGTGTTTTACACTTCATTGTGTTTTACGGGTACAGCTACAAGCCACAGAGCCTGAAAAAGCCGTGCCTTGTCCCCACAGAGACAGATGGCAAGTTAACTGTGCCTATCACTTGAAAGGGGGCAAGCATACCCAGGTGCTCCTAACTCACCAGTTGTGAGGAAGCCTGACATCAAAAACCCTATGCAAAAGGTAGCATAACTTTGCAAAGCAGACACAGCATTAATTCCTCAGTCCTTAAGCCAAATGAATCCAAGGATCAATAATATGACAGAGAAGACTGTCAACAGGAAGCGCAGCACCTAAGCAGTGTCCTGAGAAATCATGAGGAAGTACAAAAGTATGCCAGCAAGACCAGAGCAGGAGACCTTCCCCCGCACTGCCTTTCATCATCCCTTGTATATTCGAGGGAGCTGTTATTTCTATGAATGTCTGTCTTGGAAAAATAGTCTTTTCCCTCTGAATTGTCTATGAAACTAGCAGAAGGCAGCAAAACAGGCTCTATTTTCAGTCACATGCGGGGATGGGGAGTGTTCTTCAAGAATACCAAGGAGGAGCAAGGTATTTCCAGGAGATGTTTGTGACAGCCCAGCTGATAGCCCATGGCTGGCACACTGCCTAGTGAGGCTTACAGCCCCAGGAGGCATCAGCTTGGGGCCTCACTTGTATATCTGTTGGACTGGAGTTCTCCAGCTGGAGAAGCTCAGTAAGGAGCAGTAAGCCATCTGGAGTATACCTAGATGGCTTATTAAAAGAAGATTTTTGTCCAACAGCATTACTTTTTCTGCTCAATCAGTAAAAAACAACAAAAGATAAGGGAAAATCTGATCCTCATGAGGGATGAACAGCAAAGGGGCATTTCTTCTCCCCTGGTTCAGGGCAGCAGCCCATCTTCTGCAGTGAGATCTCCTCCTTGTGTTCCTGCAGTACCTGGTGCCCCCAGGGTGCCAGTGCAGATGCCTAGTGAAAAGGGTGAGCAAAGAACCAGCAAGCACTGACATAGTCTCTGAACACTCCCTTGACATCCAGCAATTCATAGCCAAGGTACTTCTGAGCATGATATGGGCGTTTCCATTGCCATTGTTAATTTTTCTTTTCCTAATTTGCCTTTTTGAACCTATGCAATCTTTTAGTGCCCAGAACTTTTTTGGGCTTCACGGTTTCGCTATGCTTTTTTGTTTGTATGAGACAAGCCTGGTGTACAAACAATAACTTGTCCTAATGTTATCATTACAACAAAGCTGAAGTCTGTTTTGCCTTTTCTAGAAGCTACACCAAGGTTAGGATTCAAACCTCTAACAGGTCCTCTGCATTTTAAACTTAGCATCCATACGGCAGGACTACCTCTTTAAAGTTTTCATTGGGATTTTAGAAATCAAATTAATTCATGGGGAGAGAACAGAAGGTGGAAGAGATGTTAAAATTATGCAGCAATGTGGGCATGTACAATGGATTTGTGACAGCTTTTACCTTTGCACGTTTCCTGTGCCCCGAGGTTAGAACACTACGGGTTGACCTGCATATTTGTACATCCTGCATGCAGCTAGAAAAGGGATGGAAACCATTTTTCAACCTTAGTTTGTTTCTGTACGGAGGGAGAAGACCAGATCTTCCACACAGTCGTCACGTGGCTCTGAGTGCATGTAAGAGCACGTTGCCTGGGAATTGCTCTGGAAGCTCTAAGCATTGTTATGTGGTTTCTTCCCTTTCCAAGCATCTTTGTTTCCCTGATTTCTGGCCAGGAAGACAACCTGGCGTGCCCAAGTCCTGTGGCAAAGCCAGCTGTCATGACATTTCCAACCCAACCAGAAGTGCAGGAAATCTCCCAAGAAAGCTTGTTTTTATAGGCTCCCAGAAGGCTTGCATATGTCAGATACGCTTATCCAGACCAGCCCCAGCCTTCCTGAAATTCATCCCTCACTAACATTAATGCTTTTTTCCATGTCAATTTGAGTGGTGTGAGATTTTTGGCAATCAGGGAGTACTAAAGATTTGTTTACAGCTGTTTTGGAATGGATGTTGGTTTGTTTATTGCAATTCATGCCAAAGGAATATTTCATAACAAGTAATGTATTCCAATTTATTCATTTTTTGCATTATTTTCATTTACTGTAGGGCTTTCATCTCAACAACTTGTGTTGTTTAGCAGTGGCCAACCACATAAAGCAAATGGAGGGGAAAAAATAAGACATTTTGTAAGATGTTATCCCCTACTTGAGAATTTCAAAGGTAAAATCTCAGACTGATGCACAGCTGTTCAAAAACAAGGGAGGACCGTTAAACTATCATATTTCCTTACTTTTTTCAAGTATCAAAGTTCTACAGAAATGATGAATCAGTCTAAAACCTTTGGTTGATTCTATCACATATCCTTATTCCTTGGCCCAACTACCTTAAGTGAACATTTTTAATTATGCTTCCAGTGCAAATACACACTGCAAGAAAGCTGAAATGAGTTTTCAATGATCATTTAGGTATCATCAGGCTTAAATAGTTTCTGTGAACTTTGATTATCCAAAAGTGCACAAAAAGGAACTTTAAATGGCTTTCAATGTCTGATATTAATTTCCTTAAATATGTAAATATTAACCGATTATTTTTTGTAGGGTTGTCTGGTTTGAGGTGGTAGGAGGTTGAATAAGTATTAAGCCCCCAGGTAAGATTCCTTGTCTAATGAAAAATAAAGCCACATGGGCCCACTGTTAATACAGAAGGTACAATTTCTTCCAAAGAAGAAGTTTGTTACGCATTCCTTTTTATGTGAAGACTTCCAAAGTCAGCAAAGTTTGTGTCCTCAGTAAAATATGCAGAATTGGAAGATCTGCTGAGAGCTGTGGAACTCATCTCAGAAATGCAGCTTTCTAGGCCCCATTGTCACTATCTGATCTAGAATGCAAGATACATCCTGCATTGGAAGATACAATCTACATTTCCCAGTGTGTTAATAACTTGACCCCCTCCAAAGGTCCCGCTGTGTGTATTGAAGCTGTCTATTAATTCTCTTGTGGACTGCTGGTTTTGGTATTTAATCTCCAGGAGGAATTTAAGAAGGTCAAAGTCCCCTTCTTTGAGGAATGCCATACAAGTAATAAAACAAAGTGCGTTTGCCCCTCAAAGAGCTAGAAGCCTGGGAGCTGTGTTGACGGGAGACGTTGGGACTATTTATACTGCTATTAGAAAGTGGGGGAAGGGCAGGGAGATAGTTACTGTAGTTTAATAAGTATGGGAAGTTGGTTAATATACTTGGAGTTTTAACCCCACTGTGACATTTGATTTATGTTAAACATAGTGAAGGGGTCAAGGTCTCTTTTCACACCACTGTAATCCTATGGACCCCCTTGGTCTCTGCATGCTGGCTAGAATTTGGATGGTGGTTGATTTCTTGGAGTAAATAAGTTTAAGATGCAATAAAATGTCAGCAAATTCCCCACAGAGAGATCTGCTCATGGAGTATCTATGCAAGTAGGACATCAGCACAAAGGATCACTAAGCCTGAGTAGAAAAATCCCTAAAATGTGTACTTGACAGTGCAGGCTCAATTCTAAATCCCAGCACCAAGCAGACCTTCCCCTGTCTGCAGAGGACTTCTAAGACAGGAGAATTAGGGCCTCTCCACTGCTGTGAGAGAAAAGAAAAATACACCAAAACATTCAAGGACCACGTTGTAATACAGAGGCTCCTTGTTTTGAGCCCCACTGGGCATTTTATGTTGTCTCACAACAGCCATGGAGTTATGGTCAAGATTTCCAAAGGTCATTTCAAAACATGCATCTCTTTGGGTGACTCTGGGCACAGGTGAGGTTACCCCATGTGCAGACAGGTTCTCGGTGCTTGCACAGTGCCCATGAATGATTCACTCCTCGCAGAGTAGGGCCCAACACGGGTTGCCGATGTTATATGAAATTACCCTAGACCTCTGATTAGGATACTGGAGTTTCTAGCTCAGCTTTCCAAGAAAAATAGAGTAAATATGATAGCACTGTTTGTTTATGTGTTTGTCTATCCATCTGTGCCTTCAAGCCTGCTGGCCAATTCCAATTAAGTCTTGGCAGTAGCAGAAGCTTCAAGGGATCACATTCTTGCAAGCTGATTTGAAGTGCATGGAGTACAGAGAGCCTAGAAATACCTTCTCAGAGCAAAAATTGCTACATAACCTCAACCCTATTCAACTCCAGGAAATGCACAGGGAAAGGAAACACCAAAACTGAGACTTTGTTGGGTTCTGTCGCTTGTGAAGCTACATCCCATGAACTCGGGAGGCCAGAGAGAGATGATGTGAGCAGCCTTGTGAAAGCCTGCAAATCCTCAAAAAGCTGTAATGGCATTTCCCCATTACCCTGGAAAGAAAACACCTTTTTGGTCCAGCATTCATACGAAGCCGATAGTTAAGGCTGCAAATACAAATTCTCTACTGTAAGTACAAAGCCCCAGTGCACACTCAGGAGTCGATGCTGCAGGCTGTGCTCCGCAGAGCTGTGGGGCGATGGTGCCCTGTACCTTGTGGGAGGCAGCCTCCTCACCCCAAAATCTCCTCCCAGCCTCAGACACGGCTGGGTGCTGTCTCTGCTCGGCGCCCTTCACAGCCCAGGTGCGGGCAGATAATGGCTCGGACTTCCCTTTTACTGCTGCTTTTATTTTATCTGCACTGAGATACCATCAGCGACAAGGCAAGTGTGGGGAGATTTCTTTGACAGTCCTCTCAGACATCTGATTACAAACGGCCCTGGCTTATCCAGTGCTTCGCCTAGCTAATTACTTCAAAGGGACTGGCTCTCCCTTCTCTTGCTTCTGCTGCCCAAATAGCTTCTTTCTAGGGCTCTGTTTTTGTCCAGGCTTTTTAAAAAGTGCATCAGTGTCACTGCCTGCTGGATCTGAGGAGGAATCTGGGCTTCTGGCCTGACAAGCACAAAGTCTGGGATGGGCAAATCTGCTGGAAATTGATGTTTTATGAGCCTTTCAAATGATTTTTGTATGTTTACGGGGTTCAAAAATTGGATCAAGGTCATGAACCTTTCCCCTTCTCCTCCTGTCATTTGAAACTAGGTTTTTTTCCAAGAGCAATTTGTTCCATTAAAAGAGTATTTTCCTAACTAAATGGGAGTTCTGTGCTACCGCATGTCCAGACAGGAGATGTGATGAATCACGGGATGGAAGAACAACTTTGGAAGGAAGAGCCCATCATCATGATTAGAAACCATGGATAAAACCCTGGCCCAGCAAAGCTAGCAGCAAAATATTATTGACCTCTGTGAGACCATGTTTTCACCATCCACTTCTTTTTTTTAAATTGGAGTTTTTCTTCTCTCCTCCTCCTCCTGGGATCTGTGTTTGTTTTCCTTCAGCCCACTCAAAAGCATTTTTTTCCTTCTTATTTTTGAATAGTCTTCATATTTCTTTTATGCATAACTGTTTCTTAGACTGCTTCCCTTCAGTACAAATCTGGCTTCTGAAACATCTGAGTTGAACTTTAAGCAGGCTGAGAATGAGGCAAAATAAATTCGCCCCTGGAAGATTCATTCTTTCCACAATTTTCTGTGGCTTTCACCACTATGCCAGCAGAAAAATAGATGCCTTAAATGTATTTTGAAAGAAACTTGATTTGCAGGGTAAGTTTCTCACCGTCAGAACAAGCCAGCATAGCTACAAAGCACAATCCTCATGGATGTCAGGAGGGCAGCGTTCAGGATGTTTTTTTCCCATTAGGCTGGGTCTGCATGGCACCGGGAAGCGATGAGCACTGAAACCACCCAGGGCCAACGTGGTCCCCAAGGTTGACACCATGGGCACTGTCTCCAACACCTGAAACTCTGTTAATGTCAGAGTTGTGACACTCATGTAACCAAGTGTGGGATTTCTCCCTCCTCCCCAGGGTTCAATAGCTGAACCTCTTCTTCATCCCCCTGTTTATCTCTCAGTAGAGCTGAGAGCCCCTGGTCATGCATAGATGCATTACTATAGCATATGAAGCCTACACAGTCTTTGCCCTTGTGAGTTTAACAGCTTAGCTGTTAACATCCTAGTTTAACAGCTTGTAACTAGCTTTGCCAGGTTACCAGTTAGCTTTCCCACTGCCCTCAGAGTGCATTTAGTGTTTGTGATCTGAGTTACACCCCCTGTGCTGGAGATCGGCCTCCAAAGAAGCTTACTGTAAAAAGGCATTTCAGAAAGAACTGATTGTGCACACCAAAACTTTGCTTCCAAAAAGTGATCTGATGTAAATGGCTACTGCGCATAATTCCTCGTGTGTATTAAAACGTTGAAAATCCAACTACTTTTTAGCTGATAGCCTGGAAAGCTGCTGGGCTGATGGTCAAAGAGCCTGAAATCCTCGGTGCATCAGGCATTAAGAAAGCAATCCCAGCACTTCCCCAATTCAAAGGGCATATCTAGCCCTTCATGTTCAGCCCTTCATGTGCCCCCAGAGGTAGGCATCAGAGCCTCTAGGTCCTACACGTTGCCTACTACCGTAGAGAGGGATGCTCCAAGCAGCACAGCCCCGCTGACCATGCTGATCAAGTGATGGATGTGGTGTGCTCCAAGCTCCTCTCTGCTTGGGCCTGTTTCAAGTACCTGGGTTATCAGAGTGCTGCCATTATAAATGTAAACTGCAAATGGAACATCAAACAACAGCCCCGTCCTGCACAGCATCACTGCCACGGCTTGGCCGAGGAGGAGCTGCCTGATCATTTCCAGCTCCCAAATTGGGGAAGGGCTGGGGAGTGACCAGGATAAAGAGCAGCATTCACAACAGCCTCAAACCCCTTCTTCAGGAGGGCTAAGGTCAGGCTTTCCTCCTACACTCAGCTTTGTTACATTAAGTATAATTCTCTTTACTTTATGAAAACAGGTTAAGAAGAAGAACTGGAGATGTTTGGATTAATGTACAAGAACAGAGGGATTAAGAGGCCCTGTCAATTAAGGTGATCCCTTTAAGGCTCTGCCCTTTCACCCCTGGAGCTTGGCTTTAATTCCAGCTCAGACCGATGTGACTAAACCCCTTCTAATCTGACAGCTGATACAGGTCAGAAGTTAAATGCGTCCAGCCTGGAAAAGACAGTATTCTCATGGTCCCCATCCCCAGGAGTCACCCTGATATGGTAGCCCCAGGCATCCCACATGGCAGTGAGAGGGACTCTGCAGCGACAGGCTTTTTTGGGACTTTCTGGTGCTGACTTTCCTAATTGGGATTCTTGCAAATCTTACCCTTCATGGTTTTGTCCCCACCACACTCCATGATGCTCTGGCCCCATGAGTGTGCTGCAGGGCATGTAACACATTGTTCCTCCACACTGCAGGGTTCACCCTGGTCCCTGGGGTGGGGTTTCAGCATTTTCCACTGATACCATCTGTAAGCAGTGACCCTGGTCCAGCTTCAGCATGTCTTTGTGACAGGAGAGGGATCAGGCTGTGCCATACGAGCACACCAGGGGGGCCATCCCACCCAGCCCTGCAGAGTCAGAGATGTAGCTCCTTCTCCTGTGACAAAGAAGATGAGCAGATGGCTCCAGAGATCGTCCACCCACCTCATTTAGGCACCTCTGTTGGAAGGAGTTGTGTTTGTGAGTGTCTGCCTCACATACTGATGGTGAATAGGGCTGACGGAACTGCCTCAGTCCCCTTTGCCTGCCATTGGCACCCCGAGGCCAGTGAGATGGGTCTGCTTCTCGTTACAGAGGCTTGAAAACCTAAACCAAACCAGAGCACTTTGTAATCTAAAAGTGAATGTCATGTCCTAAGGAGGATGTTGGAGGCATTTTATGAGTTGTGAGATGTTCCAGCTTCCACAGCAAGCCTCCATCTAAATCTGTGCTGCAGCAGTACTGAGGTTAGTGCTGGCCAGTTAGGGCTGAGCAGACTTCCTTAAATGAATAAATTTCTTATTTCTTAGCAGTATGAGCAAAGGAATTGTGATTCTGCATTTTTTCCCTGCAATCAATCCCTTTGGGCTGTGCTTGAGCCCGTGTTGGGGTCTGTTTCCTCTCTAACATCTTGCACCTGCTCTGGTTTGGAAGAGGACTTTGGATTGCAGCAAGACAGAGCAAGCAGCTCTCTTAGACCAGGGATACAGATATAATTCATAGTGTTTATGCTGAGACAGCAGAAGAGCCTTGTCGCATCCCAGATATTCAAAGTCATGCAATGGTTTCTTTCCACTTCTTCTATGGCCAGTCACAGAGGCAGTAAGGATGGGAAGATGAGAGGGATATAGGGACACAAGCAGGGGGGAGCAGGAGCCCAGGTCCCACATCCCCAAGAAGTCCTCTTCTACTCGTCTGTTCCTACTTTTCTACCTGTGAGTACTTTTTCCTTTCTTCCTCCTCTTTCCTGCTTCCTGGTGTTTGGCAGCCTTTGCAGTTAACAGACAGATTTGTCTCTTCATCACCAGAACCACCGTACTGCTGTGTGTCTTCAACAAGCCCACCACACAGGCTCCTTCTGCTCTAGCTGCAGGATCTGAAGCCCTGCTTGCAGGCCTGCCTTGATTTCAGCAATGCCTCAAGGTGCTTTTCCTGACCACCCTCTGCAAGAGCTGGAGGATCCTGCACGCCTGACCTGGCTCAAGGGCAGTGCAAGGGTTTGCCTTCCCCCACCCTGCTCCCCAAATGCCTCTCCACCCAGAAAGATCTCCAAGCACACCCTTGGGCACCCCCAAAGTACAAAACTCACCCCGTGTAGGAGGGTCCGACCACAAAAAGGAAGTTTGGCTCAGCGCTTTGGTATTTTAGGAACAAGGAATGGAGGAAGACAGATGCCATTTCTGAGTGATCCACATGTGAAGAGGGCAGTTGCTGTAGGCCGGGCAGGTTTGCCGTACTCTGCCTCCATGCTCAGCAGCTCATCTCAGCACATGGTCTAGATTAAGCCCCATTCTCTTTTTTAAGCCATTAAACCGTCATGAGCTCTCCAGTCCCTCAGTGGGCTCATCTTGGAAAATCTTGCAACAGCTCCGATTCATGCCAAATCACTCAGATCTTAGCTTTCAACTTGTCTTTCACCCCGGGGGTTTGGCTTCCCCATTGGTAGACGGATAAAGGTCTTGTACAAAGGCCTCGGGAGAGGTGTGTGTAGGCTCGCGGATGCTGATTTGGAGCAAAGACAGAGTTTGTGTGGGGATGTGCATATGTAAAACTCAGTGCTCCAGTTCACCTCAGGGGCCACCCACAGACTCCAAAACGAATTATTTGCTCATATATTTTCTCCACAATAAGATTAATTTGTGGGGAGGGGGTGGGGAACACAGAGACTTCAGGGCTGGTGAACTTTGCTGTTCAGACAGATGTTCAGTTTGTATTAAATCTGATCCAAACCCACGTTTGAACACTTTCGCAGAGCTGAGCTGATGCTCCGGGAATGACCTGATCTCTTCGCTCATCTGTGCTGTATGGAGAAAGATGCTTTCTCAGGAGTGTGATACGAATTCCTGACCCTGCCATCAGTTGTATTTTCTTAGATTAAGGCCATCTCGGTCACTTTGTAGTCCTCCTGCAGACCAAGTGCCTCTCCTGCCAGGATTGCACGGTGTGGCTATGACCAGCTCACCAGGGCACGTGTGACGTGGTTGGTGGCTGGCAGCCACCTTGGCAAACAGCCCGTGGGAGCCGGCCAGTGCTGAGCTCTGTTAAGGTATGTTCACACCACAGGGTGACGATTTTGGCACATCAGAGATGTTCAAGGAGCTCAGACATGCAAATGAAAGTTTTAACAGCACATGAACAGCCATCCCTGACTTGGCCAGGGGAAGCACTGGGACGTGTGCCATGGTCGGGAGCTCTGTGCCCAGGTAGCTGTGCAAGGGGTACCTCCACCTGTGCTTTCTCATGGTGATCCATCAGTCCTGCATCTTCACTGCAAGGCTTATTTTAGCGCCACAAAGAGGTCCTTAAATTCATTAGCAGATGTACCATATTTTACAAAAAGATCCTTTAAAAGACTAACTTCATTGTCCAGCAAGTTGCGGATGCAGCCTTTCGAGTCCATGTTAAACAGACAGCTGCTGAGCAAGACAGAAGGGAGTCAGAAATTAATAAAATCTTTCCTAGACTAAATGGTGAAACGCTGCATAGTGGGGTATGTCATCTAATGAATAAACCTGTTGAATGAAGGGGTAAGCAAAGAAAAGGAAAGGAAATGTTGCCTGAGGCCACCCTGGGCTGGCTGTTGGCTGTGGTTCGAGGGTTGGACACAGCCACAAGAGGTATATTTGAGCAGCAAAAAAGGGAAAGGAAGGAAAGGATGCGTGGGAGAAAGGCTTGTGCCACTCGAGTGCGACCTGAACTAGCCCAGGTCTCGCTCAGAGACCCCAGTCCCTTAAACTCACCCAAACAGTCTGAGCACAGGCAACCCCTGTGGCTTTGCAGCCCGAGTACCCTGGAGGCTGGCCAGGGATTAAGTCAGTAAATAAAAACATTGTATTTTTTTAAGTCTCAGCCAGGAAGAGAAAAACAAAACTCCATGGACCAGCATTTTGCCTGCAAGGATTAGCGGACTTTCTTCAAATGCCTGCTGTTGCCAGGTCCCCTAGCTGGGTCTCTATAGAGAGGGAGGCAGTGAATGAGGAGCTCTGCCAGCCACAGGTTCATGGTGTTGGATGTATCCATAGCAAACAATGTCCCTCACAAGTCAAAAAGCACCATTGCAGCCTGTCCCCACAGAACAGGTAAGAATCTATAGAGCATATTGTGGAAAGAGGGGGGAAATATTGAATGCTTCTAGTTCCTGATGTTGTTTAGGACATTGTCAGGCCTGTGAGAAGCTCATCATTGAGCTGCTTTTCTAGAGAAACTTGCCATCGCATGCATGTCTCATCTGGTCCTTTATCCTCATGCTAGATCATACCTTCCCAACTCTTCTGTCATGGCAGTGTCCCTAAGCATGAGTCCCTCATGCAGCACACGCTGAGAAGAGGATGCCCTCTTGATACAGCATGGAGTAAAGAAGATTAAACCATATGCCTTTCCCCTGTGCATTTCCTTACAGAGAGCTTTGAGATCCCTGGGTGAAAGGGTCTGTTAATAACAATACTTTATTACTGCAAAGCTACTGCTAAAGGTCTGTCAGCTTTTCTTTTGCAGTTATACACATTGGGGTTTACCGCAGAGTTACAGAACACCTCCCCAGGCTGATACTTGGCAAACCATGTCCCAGTCCTGAGCCATTTAAATTTTTCTTCATTTTCTGAAAGCTTGTCTTGGCCAATTTTAAGCCTGAAAAGTGAAGAAACAGAACAAAACCAATAATACCTGAACTGTAAAATCTGCACCCTGGTGATTTACAATGAAATGACTGTCTGGATTAAACTGACTTTTTCTAACAACGCTCTACATCACCACTGAATGGGACCAAATAATAAATAAAAGGATAGAAGAGGTATTTTCTTTTGCATGAAGGCATGGAAAATCATGGTAGCTTAGCATCCCTTCTCACCTACAGGTTCCCCGCTGGCGCAAGCATGAGTCATGTGGACAGGAGCACAAATAATCTTCATGTAGACTGACACATGTCTGCAATGTCCTCATCCAGTTGGTCTTTGCCAACCAGTCAGTGTCAAAATGCAGTAGCTGCTCAGTGAAGTTAGGAATGATCAGTTTTTAACCATAAGAAATTAATCTGTAAAAAAGTTTTAAAGAAAGAAATAGGGCACTCGCTTTCTGGCAATAGGACATGCTCTGCACAAACACTGTGATGGAGATGCATCCTGTGTGCATTTGGTGTCTCTGCTCTTTAGTGCTTCCTGGGGTATCAGTGCAACTAAATCCATTGCTGACTTGTTCTTTTCCTAAGCAACGTTGCTTTGATGGCCAGTTTCTGCAAGGATGGCATGAGGACAAGGACTCTCACACTGCTGCCGCCCATGCAGTTGCCCTGCTTTTACTGTTGGACTTTGCCTCTCCTCTGGGTAAGCACATCGGACTGATCCAGCTGCCTGGGTCACCTTCCAGCAGCTCTGGGCCTGACTTTGGAGAAACACTAGGTAGGGGATGAAAAGTACTCCTCCCAGGCCCTGAGGCAGCTAAAAGCAATTAAACAGGATTAAACAGGAACACGACAGGAATTGAAGAGTTGTTTCTGTTGCTTTTATCAGCACTGGAGTGGAATCTGATTGTAATCGTGTCCTATTTACTGACCTGACCAGTACAGAGATGGATGTCCAGATAAAATACATCAACTTTTTATAATCAACTTCTAAGAGAAAGTGGCAGGGTGGGGGTGGAGAAGCAGGGCCTGCATGCAGCACTTTAGGTAATGGCTGATCAGTGCCTGGATTTGCTCTGCAGAGTGACCGACCTCAGCCCAGCAACAGCGACCTCTTCCTCAGCCATGCGGGGACAGGGCATCTGAGAACGGGTCCTCTTCCTGCACCTCAACAGCTCGCACAAGATAGTAAATACACATGATCATCCCTCCCTAACCTGCTCCTCAGATTTGCTCTCTACACCTTACGATGCCATCTCCATACTGCATGCATTTCTGGGAACACTCACCAGGGCTGTATGACTGCTTTGGGTCCCTTTCTGAAATTACATTTCCTCTGCAGTACATGTAGGCAACTGGATCTTGGTGGTGGAGAAGAAACAGGAGAATCTCATTCGAAGATTTTTCAAACAGCAATGTAAAAATAGAACCCCTTTGTTAACCAGAAGAAGCAGAGGGAGCATCAAACTGTGAGGTACATTGCCCCCAGAGGTGTGCTGCATTTTCTTTTTTCAGTACGAAGGAAATGCAGGATAAGGACAATAAAGTGTGACAACAAATGCACAGTATCACTGAACAAGCCTTTCTGCACTCATGTTCAAAAATATGTCAACTATTGTAATACTTGATAATGCTACTTCGTGGGATGCTTGCCCAGATTTCATCTGTGAAACCAGAAGATTATTTAAATTACTGTAGCATTCAAAATACTGCAAAATTTTTTACTCTATTCCGGCAAGCCAGAGGTCAAACTACACTAACACAGAAGGCACAAGGTTACCACTTCAGTGAGCAGCATTCAGGATGATATCAGAATAGAGGTGAAGGAAAGTCTAACTTTGGTGTAATGCATTGCACACACAATATTTTTCCATAATGAGCGTCCACTACATTCTTGCAAGACAAGTTGCTCATGGACTGTAATATTGGAGGAGTGAAAGGAAAGGCTTAACTATTTCTTTTTTAATTCAATGATTCTTTAAGTTGTTGGTATGCTTGGAATCACCCAACAGAAAATTGAGCAAATATGATGAAAATAGCAAAACTAATGACTGCAGAAGTCAGGGAAAACAAAGCAAAATGAGAAAGAAAAATGAAAATTCAGTCTTTGGGAAAGGTGTCCAAGAAGGTGACATGGTCAACATCAAGGCACTATGCTGAAAACCTCTGCTGAAGCAGGGAGTTTAAAATGGCTCTGCCAATGAACCGCAGCTTGCAGCAGGGAAGCTGCCACAAGAAAAAAAACTCTGGCACAACAGGTAAAACACCTTATTTCTCTAAAGGATGGAAATAACCCAAACAAACTGAGACTGGTTCTAGCTATTAAATTATAATGAAATTTAAAGAAATATACTCATCTTACTAGACTGTGTGCCGCTGGGATGCTGCAGCAACTCTTGGAGTACAGTGATTTCTGCCAGAACATGGACCACAAATCCTGGTGTTTCAACTGAAAAAGCATGCCTTTATAGGCATCACCAAAGCTGCTAAAATGGCAATAAAAATGCCCAGTATTAACAAACTGAGCATGCATGGTGCTTGATTAGAAATGTCACCCTGAAACAACAAACATCTCTTCTATTTTTTCTGAATCCTGTCTAGCAATGATGAAAAACAAGGGAAAAAAAGCTGAGAAAACCAAGGTGACATACACTCTGTCTTACACATATATCCAGACTAAATTCTTCAGCAAAAAAGCAAAATTTCATATAATCAAACCAAGCATGTAATTGGAAATGCTTCAGTCAGAAATAGAAAATATTCATGTTTTATACATATGTAAAATCAAAGTTGGACGCGTTTTCCTATGAAAGATCTTATGAGAATTTGGAACTTCTTAAGGTTCATGAAATCTCCCAAGAAAAGAAGAGCGATCTGGACACTACAGAGAAGATTAAACTAATTCTTGGTACATTTAGAGATGAGCTACATTTCAGTTAGAAAGAAAACATATTAAATGACTGAGAATGTCATAAAAATGTTATGCTTCAGCTGTATTAACTGGCAGAAATTGTACTTGCAGTTCCAGTAAGCTGTGTGAGTGCTGAAAGAATATTTTGAGGACTCCAATTTATTCCTTCACCCAGAGATCCAATATTACAGAGCAAATGTCAGAAAATGTTACTTCAGTTTTCTCAAATAAATAATTCAGGACAAGAACGCTTGTTTGACAACATTAGAGCATTGGAGTATATCCTGCAAAATTACCATGCAAGAATGAGTGATCAAAAAAGAGATTCAATTTTAAACTTCAACTTTTTGTTTGTACTTCAATTAGGATTAAAACCAACTTGAAGGTATAACCAAATCCTAAGTTTTTATCTTATTTTTCATGCCATGAAGCAAAGCAAGAAAAAGATACCAAAGGCAAGGTAGACTGAAATAAAGCCTTGCTTGACTTGTGGATATAAGCCCCCCAGGGTCCCCAAATCCTGCGGTCCTGCACAGCAAAGCCATAGAAGCTTTGCCGCAGCTGTTCGTAGGATTGCCCACACTGGGAGGTTCATGCAGACCAGCATGGCTGCAGGTCAAAGTGTGGCTTTGTGTGGATGAACCTGCTCACAAGCAATGCAAAGCAGCTTGGAAGGTGCTCTCTCACACTCTCCATCTGGAAAAATAACCTCCATGGTTCACTTCAGTAATTATTTTAGTAATCAACACAATTATATGATGTAGAAAGCATCCAGAGAAGAAATGATGAACTAATAAGGATGTTTTTTAACTGGAAACCCCATCACAGTAATTAACTCCTGGTCTGTGTTTGACCATTGTAGCTCTGTGCATAGGCTGAAAATTGAAAGAGTATTTGTATCAAAGCACACGTGTTCCTTAGCACGCAGACCCCACTAAGCTCATTTCCTACCCAAATGCAGTGTTCAGTTTAAAAGTTAATTCCTCCCCTACGGAGGTTATGGGCTACAGCGATATTCCCCCCTTTAATGAGGGGGAATACTGCTGTGCTGGGAATATTTCCATGGCCAAATTAAATTCTTGAAATGCGCCCAGCATCGCCGAGAGCCCAATTCTGCAACCTTTTCTTACCTCCCTTTATGGCCTGACCTCACCACAGCAGAGTCCAGCCCGTAGCTGAGAACAAACCACGGGGCCCAATTGTGCCCTCACATAGGCTTAGCCAAGTCTACCTTCTCAAGGAGGCTGCTCAGCTGCTACTGAAGGTGTTTTCGGATCACGCTCTTTGTAGTCTACCAGAGTAGACTGAAAGTGATGTGTATTGAGAGAGTCTTTGAGTCTTTTAGTTTAGCGTGTCTAGTTTTTTGACTGATAATAAAAGAAAGCAAGGCTTTCTTAGCTGAGAGATATAATGAGAGTATGTTTAGGAGAAGCAAGGGGTTCTATAAATAGATTAAATGATGCACAATTTGTTTGAGGAAGCTTTCAACACAGTACACAAATTAAACATTTCCACAAATTCTGTTGGGCCTATGTAACAGGGCGGTATTGTGGGCTCTCAAAATGACCTTTCATATTAAAAAAAAAAAAAAAGGAAAAGTCTTTATATAAAATGGAAAATGTGCTTTGATAAACATAAGGTACTTTGTTGACTGTGGTTGAAGACTGTCTGTTGAAGTAATCTCACATGGACACAAAATGAGGCCTTGTTTTAATTATTTATTTATTTTACTTCTTTAGCAAGGTCACGGGTTTACAGACATCGCACGGAGAAAATGGAAACTTGTACCTCACCACAGCTCGAATCCAGTATAGCTCTCTGGCACACTCGCTGGCCAGCTCAGTCACAGTTTTCACTGATGCATCTGCAGAGGAATAAGTGTTCTCATCTGAAGGCTTTGGACGTAGAGTTACAGTGTTGTTGGACCCACCTTAATGAGAGCCTGCAGAGGAGACGCAGCGCAACCCACCCTCACCTCTCTCAGCCCTTGGGCAGCCCAGCCCATCAGCCTACCTTGTTCAAAACTTTTGACGTTCATCCTAGGTAGGTCTGAGGTTTTTGAGTGTCCCAGCTTCTATTTACTTGGTAAAGGCAGAGAAAGATTTCTGTGTGCACAAAATCTGCACTGCAATGGACCAATCTGTCCCTTCTCCGCTTGGTGGGAGAACAACTTGGGAGTCACAAGAAATAAAGAAGAAAGACACCTTGCCTGACACCCCCAGTGTGTTCACCCCACACTTTGAGACCCTTTATCAAAGGTGTTAGATTTAGTCCATGGCCTGGAAAGTAAAGGTTCATCTTTCTTCCCACAATTTAGGGATGCTTCCTGATGGTTTGGGTACTCTTTGTTACGTCTTGTAAAACCTACTACATTCCAACTCGTATCTCTTTCCTCATGTCTACAGCATCCCTTCCCCTTCTCCTCTACTGCCTGAATGCGCTGATGCCATTTCAAAGAAAGAACTGCAAGCACAGCTCCCTTGCCTTGTTCTACTGTAACCTCATAATCGTGGCTCTGACCCACTGCAGCACTCAGGCGATGGCTTCTCCCAAAGCATAGGAGAAGTCCTTTCGGTCTCCAGTGCAACACAGTGCAGGGCATTGCACAAGGAAGCTCATGAATGCTTTATGAGTAGTTTACCTCTCTCTGTCTCCCTATCACTGTCTTTTAATATTCACCTTTATAAAACACATTGACGTATGCCAGTGGAAAACATTGCAGGTAAGGGAGGAAGAATCACTGTTGACTTACAGTTCTGGGAGGAGCAAGGTGCTATCTGAAGTGAGTTTAAGTTCCTGGTTTCTCCAAGGTCAGGGTTGGTTTCCCTCTGTGACACTAACAATGCCTACTCAACAGGATCCGCAGTCCAACTCACTATTTTATTATTAAATTACAGACTTAGAAATGTTTGAAATAAAAGCTGATTAGATCAAACACTGCTTGCTTAGCACATCACCATGGCAACTCCCCTTTCTCCATCTGCTTATTTGTGATGATGATGGCCTCTGCAATAAACTCTGAAATAGATACATAGATAGAACCAAGTCAAAACAAATTACAGGAAATGAATATCTTAACTGGCAGCAAGTAAGTCCATCATCTTCTGCCCCAGGATATCACTGTTGTCTAG
>JAOXNO010000013.1:16136030-16146639 GCA_028565335.1 Limnodromus scolopaceus | reverse complement strand
ACGTCACTCAGAGAGAGCAGGAAAGAGATTAAATATTGTGTTAGTGCCGCCCTGCACGGTGCCGAAATGGTAGTCTAACCTACCCCACCTACACATAACCCTACGGGGAAGAAACTGTATCTTGGGCTGCTGGTGGGCCTCTGCAGCTCCAGCCATCACCCCGCTTTCCCTCTTGGAGAAGCAACCAACCACAGTACACTAGACTTAGGTTTGTTTCAAGGCAAGAACCTGTCATGCCGGGCCGGAGATCCAGAGGCAGTTGTGCAGCTGGAGGGCCTCTGTCTCCCAAAGCAGCAATGCAAATAATCACATCCCATTGCCCCCGTTGCAGCTCCGAGCGTGGCCGAGAAACCTGAGCTTGGTCGGTGGAGCACAACAGTAACACGAGGGTGCCCAGGGCGGCGTTTGCCCCATCATTCAGGAATAAAAGTGTTTGGGCTCTCGCCCAGGCTGCAGCATGTTGCCCTCTCACCATCATCCATCCCCACGGCACTGCCCTGGCATGTCTCCATCCTGCACTCAGGCTCAGGGTTTATTTAATTCTATGCAAAAAGGGGGAGGGGGGGGGGGGGGAAAAAGAGATCAAAAAAGGAGAGATCAAGAAAAATTAAATTATTCTTTATATAGAATAAAAGTATTTTGCAAGGAAGTTGCTTGCCATTCTGGGAGTTAAGCTACTCCCTGGAGAAGCTGTGGGAGGCATATCTCCTTATTATATGCTGCAAACACGATTAACTTGTTTTTCTATATAAATGACCCCTATGATTCTTTGTTGTCAGGCAACCTGCACAGAGTTTCAGTTCCAGGTGAATTTAAAAAGGGGATTGAGCAAATTGTTGATGTTTTCTGGCCTGTTATGCAAAATTGTAAAGTCAGAAAATGGTTAATAATCTAAATTACTTTGGAGTATTACTGAATTTTCCAGGGCCAATAATGCCTGCTTTTCGTGTGTTTCTGTTTGCCCTCTGCTCTGCTGCTGCTTGCTGTGCTCTGCTACGGGAGCAGAGATGGCACCCCAAAAGTGACAGCATCCCTCTGCCTCATAGCAGGGACAGTAGTACCTGTTGGGGCATTGAAGCTTGCCCCATGCTCCACCAGTCCCCATAGCATGTCATCTTCAACACCATCTTCATGGGCTTGCAGGGACACATTTTGACAGCCTTTACATGTGCCCAGATTTCCCCAATGACTCAGGAAACAACACACCTTGCTAAGGGCAGGTCTTCTCCTCCTGGGAATCAAGGATGAATGCAGGCATGGGCAGGGTCTGATGGCCTCTCTGCGGTGTGAAAATGAGTCCTCTCAGCGCCAGGGTGAAACCAAGGGTAAAAGCAGTTTGCCATGGGCTTCACATTCCTGTACCACCCTCTAAATGCCATGCCTTTTTTATTTACCTTACATCACACAGCGAGGGTTTGTATTAACTTGGATCCCGTGAGACAGACAGAAAGAAGAGGCCAGATGACAGTCTAGATGACAGCCTAGATGACAGCCATTTGGTTTCTAACTACTAACTCTCAGCCCGAGGACAGAGGGTCTGTCTGCACAGCCTCCCAAGTTTTCATCTTCTCAGCATCTTTGTGAGCAGGAAAGCGTAGATGGGCACCAAGGCACCGGGAGCGGGAGCCACTGGTCAGTGTCCTGGGACCCTGCAGCAGAGGAGGGAGTTGCACCAGGGCTGCACCCCCACCCCAGCCCCTGAGCCACCCTTTCAGTCATTTTGGCCATTTCAGTCAGTTTGGTCATTTTCTGCAGAAGGAGTTTCTCAGTGGAGCTGAGAGCAGAGAAGATGTTTTGCTCTGCAAACCCTGCTCCACCGCTGCAAGGCTCAGCGGGCAGGACACTGTCCTCCATCACCCCGGGGGAGTGGATCGGTGAGCATCCACCCTGCCGGGGCTGACAGCCTGGCATGTCCCGTTACTGCCAGGTTGGTACCAGCACAGCTTCGGGTAAGGCTGGTGCTCGCAGGTGACGGCCCCAAGAGTTGCTCTGGTTTTCCCCAGAGGAGGAAACCCAAACCACATACCTCCCCTGCCCCCCGTCACTCTTCATAAGCCAGGTGCCTTGCAGAAAGCATGCTGGCGGATTGTTTGAGAGAATTTTATGGGTTTTTCTGGTGTTGTTTCTCTTTTCTCTTGGCAGTCCAAGCGTGTTAGCACCCACCAAGCATCTAACTGGGACGCGGTTAAGTGTAAATCCTGCAACATCACAGAAGCCATTTAAAGCACATTTCTGTGTTTCTAGGGTGATGTTATGGAAAGAGGATGAAACCACATTGCGTCCTACCACTTAGACTGGTAACGGGAGCGGAAAGGCAGGAGCAACCCACCCGGGCATCACAGGGCTGGGTGTGGGGAGAGGAGCCGAGGGGCTGTCAGAGGGGGGAGCACTGAGGAGATGGAGGTCAAAGCCCTTGGGGCACATCTGGAGTGGCTGCAAGGGCAGAGGGCTCCCTTGAAAGGCAGGAGCTGATGCATCAAAAATTCACCCACTGGCTGGGCTGGGCTCCTGCTGGGGCCAGGGGTGCTGCTGGGCACTCCCCACCATCACAGAGGTTGTCTGATGGAAGGTCAGGATTACACCACCCGCTTCTCCTACCGGTGGAAACCACTCACAAACCCCTGCTTACCCTGACAGGCCTCAGGCTGCGCTAACATCAGTTTTCGGCCAGCACAAGGGGCTTGGATCAAATGTCCCCCCTCTCCGCAGCCAAAGCAATGTCCTGGTGGAGGGATTTCCCTGGGAATTCCTCCCTGAAGGGCCTGTGTACCTGGAAAACGGGGAAAGGGAAATTCCCACAAGCTCCAAAGCTGTGTTTTAGCCATTTGTAGCCAATGTCAGCGATTCATATTTAATCGCTGCTTCTGGATGGGCAGCCCCCAGCCAGGCTGGAGGCAGATAACCCGGCCCCCACCCCCTGCCCTGGCAGGAACAACTGCAGTGGCATCACTCTCCTGCCTTCAAGCTCCACCGAAAGCTCAGACCAACCTGGGAAGTTTTAGCTTTGTTTTTTCCCCACTGGTAGTTCAAAGGAGTAAATGTAATTCTCTTTCTCTCGTCACCACCATTTTCGTGTGCTGGAGCTTCTGGTTTCCAGTTACCACTGAAAGCAGAAGCGAAAAGCAGCAAGAAAAGCTGTTCTCAGGGTATTTTAGGTTCAAGCAAAGTCAAGAGGTTTTGGAAACAAAACAGGGGCATTATGAGATAATTTGGTTTGTGCTTAGCTAAAGGAAAATGAAATTTTGACACTGGCCCATCCGTGTGAAGCAGCCACATACTTTCTCCTCCCTCTGGAATACCTACTGGGTACCAGTATCCACAGCTTAGTTCTAGTTTTGCCTAGCAGAAAAGGCTTATGAGTTATAATATTTTGCTGTTCAGTCAGAGCTCCTGTCTAGAGGTCTCAAAATAACTGCAAAAATTTAATTTTGCCAAAGTAAGAGTTGAGAAACAACAGATTTTCTGAACATGAGGCCTTACATTGCTTGCCCAAGCTCATGCTCTGTTTCTGGGAGAGAGCCCTACTATCCTGATTCCTTAAATAGGTAATATTTCTTCCCTTTTTTCTTCAGCAAGTGGCCATGTTTTGATATAGGTAGTAACTGTCTCTTTTTTGTAGTCACTCTTTTGTACAGATTTGGTGTTAGCCACCCAGAGAGGCAGCAGCAGAGCTGAGAACCATGCTGGAGCCCCTTAACCCGAGATGCAGACCTGCTTCAGGAGTTCACCCGCCTTTCCCAGCTGTCCTCCTGCTATGGACCAAGGATGCAGTGAGGAGTACCAGGTCTTGCTATGGCCACTGATTTCTTCAGTCACTCAGGTATCATGAGAAATATTGAAACAAAAGCCAAGAGAAAGGGTCTGATTTTTGTCATTCTTTTTAATAAACATTGAGTGCACGGTGCTGCAGTGCAATGGAGAAGGTCTGGACCAAGAAACCAAATAAGAATGAAGAAGTCTCAGAAAAAAGTGTCTGGTTAGGATGGAGAGATGAGATCCAGATCTTTTTATCTACCTGTCCACTTCTTAAGAGGGAGGACGAGAAGTTTCTCTGCAAAGCAAACATATTTGTCAAAAGCAATGACACCAACTGAAGATTTGAAGCGACAAAGATCATCTGGGAGCAGTGAAAGCCTATGGATTTTTCATTGTTAGACCTAATGACTGCGAGCAACTCATACAGGAAGAGGTCAGCAGAGCAACAGCCGCAGGCTATGGAAGAAGCTTAAAGTGAAGAAGTTTTAGGTGATGTCCAGTGGAGTTTTTCACAGAGAAGGAGTGCAAAGTCCTGGCTGCACAGTGAAAACAAACTTAAGTTTCAAGATTTTGTGCTATAAGGACAATTTGGGGATACGAGACCTTAGGGAGACATTCACAGCATGAAATCCATGTAGCTGAAAGACTGACCTTTGGGGGCTGGATCTGGCCCAGCTGATCCTAGTTGATACAAAAGAAACCTTTGAAACTTAGATCTGTGCAGGGAATTGTTCTTGCAGCCTACAACCCATCATCCAAGCAACTTGCCGTTCAGCTCCAAGTTTCAACAGTTTAAAAAACTTTGCTTGCTGTGCCTCCTCTTACTAGACAGGAAGAGGAAAGTAAGATAGAGTAGGAGATACAAGAAGTCTAGAGGGCAGGAGAATGTGCATCAAGGAAAAGGAAGTAGTCATGCTGATAAGGACAGTTATTAAGGAAACATTACAGTAAATGAGAGAACTGTGCCTGTTTCCACTAAGAAATACAGTGATGTCAGACAGAAATAAAGAACAAAAAAACCCAGGAAGTCAAGAGGATCCTACATAAATGCAGGCACCCCAGGTGGAGGAGTATCTTGATCTTCCAGTGAAAGATATGAAATCAGCTAGTACAGAGATAACAGCAGCAGGAATGTCCCCTGGGGTTGCAGGGTTGACAACGAGCAGGAAAGAATGGTATCAGGGGAGGTGATGGAAAGCTTTCTTCACTTCAGAAATGGGAAAGAACACAATTTTGATCTGTGTAAAAATCTATTTGTTGAAGTGATCATAAAGAAGTGCTAACAGAGCAGTTTTAGAAATCTGTTGTAAATTCCTTAAGGTCAAATTTGCACTGTGATAGCACTCTCCAAATATTATTAGAGAGGGGGTAAAATGACAATTTTGGAGGCCACCGTTATTTTCCTCATGGACTTGATGCACCAAGCTGCAGGGCCAGTGTTTGATGTCCCTCCCTGATGCAGAACCAGACATGTGCCTGCCATGCCACTGTGGCACGCTTGCCCACATCTCCCAGGTGTATGGACGGGCAGCTGTCACACATCCAAGAGGTCTCTGTTTGGTTGCATGACAGATGCACACAGGCCACAAGGGAGAAAAAAAACAGAGAGCCCTTTTTAGCCAGGGCAGCAGGGAATGGGCTGTGGGCTGGCAGGGAAATTCCCTGTCCGGGTGTTAAGTGTTGACAAGCTTGTGGGCTATACGTTATCCAAACCTCCACCAAGCAGAAGATGCAGAAGCTGTTAGGAGAAAGAAGAAGGTATGGAAAGGCTCCATCCCTGATGGGATGAGTTAGTAGCTGAGTAAGGGTTTCAGGCATAAGCAGGAGCTTACAGAGGTTGGGAAAAGGGACTGAGCAGCCAAGGTCGCGCCTTGGACGTCTCAGAGTGCAAGGGGAAAGTGAGAGCTGTCATGATGCAAGCCGAATCAAAGGACATCAAAACAAACAGCAACGTATGGGTTAAATAAAGTGGAGAAAGAACTCACCACAGGAACTCTTCCTCTTTTGTGCAAGGTCTGCTGCATGATGCAGCACTGCCCTGGGTGTTGCAAAAACCAGCATGATTGTACCAGACATTTTCCATGACAGTATTTTTCCTTAGTTCTACTTTTCCTCCAGTTTCTAAGGAAGTCTAGGCATAAAGAAAAAATACATAGAGAGCCTTTAGACATGATCAAGGGCTGATCAGGTGCTGGACTTCAGTTCCTATGTCCTTTTTAGGATCTGGCTCCAGACATCTTCCTCATTTAAGATCTCAGGAAATCCCCAAGCTAGAAGGGCTGAAAATAAAACTAGCTTAGACTCACCAGCGTACAGAAAAGCACTTGAAAATGCAACAGAAAAAGAGCTTTTCCTGCATTCAGGTGAAGTCTGAACGTGGTTTTTAAAGTAAATTTTCCCCACTGCCAGCTCATTTCTGCACTGCTCTTGTGCATAAGAAAACATCAGCCTGAGACAGACTTTTCCAAGAAAGTTGTCAAGGGGGTGCAAAATGGAAGCAGCCTCTCTCCGAGGAGTCACCCCCCTTTCCCTGCCTTTACGTGGGCTCACGGTGCCCGAGGAGGGTCAGGGGCCATGGTGGGTGACTCACGGGGAAGGTGGGCAGGGGAATATCACCACCCCAGTGCCCATGGGTGCTCCCAGGGTGACTCACCCAGCAGCAAGCACATGCAGGACTCTCCTGCTGCCAGGAGGGCACCAAAAACCATCAGGGCACCAAGCGGCATCCTGGGAGGGAAGGGGGCGAAGCCTGAGACTTGTTGGTCTGTGCAGGAGAAGGAGGAGAGTGGAGTAGGTCCGGGATTGCAAAGGTGTGAAGACACTGCACGTGGCAGATGAAGGCAAAGGCAGGGATGTGGCTCTTAGGGTGGCTACCACCACGCTGGGGGCATGGGATAGACCAGATGCAGTAGCCAGCTCCTGCGTCCTTCCGATGTAGCCCTTCCCGCTGCCACTGGCAGAGGTGAGAGAGAGCCCTGAGGAGCGCCCCAGCCCAGGGGTGCTCACCGTGCCCACGCTGCCTGGCCCTGCTCTGCTGCACTCCTCCGCTTGCAGCAGAAATCCACGTAGCTCACGTCCGTGAGGCCAGTTTTCACAGCTGGTATCCCTCAGCCCTGGCATTCTAGCCTTCTCATATTTCTGAAGCACTTCATCCATGGCTCTCCATCCCTCCTGCTCCAGGGAGCGGGGCAGGGCAGCGGAGCTGGGGGAATTTCTGCGAGGAGTCCCTTAGCTTGAGCTATGCAAAAAGTTAGACAAGGTGATAATTTTCCTTTTCAGCTTTAAGTTTTCTGAACCTTTTCCTCTCTCTATCTCACGTGTTTGCTCTGTTCATTTTGCTACACACCAGAGCTTTCCCCTCCGAGGGACGGTCTGCAGCGAGGTCTGATCCCTGGGGCATCTCCACCATCCCCACGGGGACTCCACAAAACCACGCTGTGGAAAGAACCTCAAAGGCCGGGGAACCACAGCAGAGGAAGGTACAAGAGAGAGAGCATGCCGTTGCCGACATGCCCAGCCCAAACTGGTGGGGGCCACATTCTCTCCCACGGCCCCAGTGTCCACCTCTTCCCTCCCCAGCAGTGAGGGGCAGGCTGTGAGCTCAGCCTCGCAGGGGGCCTGCGGACACGCTGCTCTCCGGACACGAGCCTTTCCTTCCCACACCCTGTGAGAAAGGTGAGACAAGCTTCGGGCACAAACAAATAAACATCATACTGTGCTCGGCTCTCAACAGCAAGGAAATAAGCCGAGGGCTCCAGCGCACACGGCTGAGAAACCGTTTTCCAGCTGGGATAAAAGCAGGAGGATATTCTGTCCCCGGCAGCGCCTGCCCGTACAGTCGGCAGCGTGACAGCGGGAGCCAGCTACACACCAGGAGTGAGTCCGTGGGAGTTGCGGAGGTTGTGAATAATCCTGCGTGCACCGCCCTGGAATGGAAAGCTACGTGAAGCTCATCACCAGCAGTAACATAGCTTCTTAAATATGTGTGGCAGCCTGTTGTCCCGGCAGACGCGGGAGAGACGTGCCCTAGATGGAGTTTCTGAAGTGCACGCCTGGAACTACGCTACCGGCTGCCGAGGAGGAGGTGGAGAAAATTAGAAGGACCCTGGCACAAATGAGTAGCTCAGAGCTCAAGTGTCTGAGTGACAGGAGGCAGCTCAGCTGCCGTGGTTGGGCTGGGGCAGGAGCAGGCTCCCTGGATGCTGGCTGGAACTGGTCTCGGTGGGACGGCAGGGGACCTGGGCAGACGCGAGGCAAGGGGCGTGAAAGCATCAGCCTGGCAAAGCTGCAAGTGTCTTAGGGCGCCTGAGGGCAGGGTGGGCAAAAACCAGCCTGTTCTTTTGCTTAGAGGAAAGTAGGGGTTTAAACCCAGAAGCCTCAGCCTGCTCGGTGAGGTGCGGGGTGCGAGCTGCTAGCTAGTGTCCTGCAAAACAGGAGGGGGTGTGCTAGGTGAAGGCGTGGAAGAGACTTAGTTCAAACGAAAGAGAAACCTGTGTGCATGTTATGGAAAAATGTATTAGGCAAATCAATAAGACTGCATCCTGTGCGTCTGGTCAGCTTCTGCCTCCCCGGTGCCCTTCTGGTGCATGCATCACCCTATGGCTTTGACTCACGAGTTGGGAGTGGAACGGCCTTGGATTCACCGTCTCGTGCCCTGAGAGGAAGCGCGGTGGAGGCACTGGCATTGCTGGGGAAGCAGAAATACTCTTTAATCTTTCCGCTCTGTGTTATGGCAGTGCTCCCGCAGGAGACGTGCCGGGTGCCGTCTCAGCACCAGCCAGCTGGTGGGACGCACAGGGCGCCTTCCCACAGCCGTCCATCATGGTCCATCTCCCAAAGCACCTGACATCTGAGCCAGCCCAGCACCGCCAGCACGCTGGCTCAGGGCAAGCAGATCTACGGGCCACCTCTGTTCTTCAGCACCTTTTGGGGACAGTGCAGTTATGCCAAGTCTTGTCCTCTGCTAAAGGCTTGGACCCTTCCAGGCTTTCTGCTTGGCTCCTCTACCAGCAAAACCTTTTCTCGCAGGGGCTGGCAGGAGAGAGGAGAGTAACCCTCACATCACAGCGCTAGTGCTTTGGTGGTCTGTTCTGCTCAGAAAGGCACCGAGGTCCTGGGAGTCCCTCTCCCAGCAGCCTTAGAGGAGAGGGGACAGAAGATGACTGAGTCAAGCAGCAGGAAGCATGGGGAGAGAGCCCTGCCCTGCAGCACATCAGAAGTTGCCTGAATACCTTCTGTAGTTTCTCCCAGGCACAAGGAGTAGCCTGGGAGAGCTGCAGGGACAGGGAGTAAGAGACACTCTGTCATGGGGAGGTGGAAATTATGAAAGCCCTTCCTGAGACCTTGCAGTGTGAGGTGGTCACCTGAAGGGAGGTGAGGTAAGGAAGCAGAGGGTCTGGGACACCAGTTGAAGGTGAGGGTGCAGGCAAACGCTGAAGGGAGATGAGGGTCGCTTACGCGCCAGCCTCTGCTCTCCATCCAAAATATGGATCACCTGGCAATGGGGTGGCTCAGCTTTCCCTTGCTGCCTGTCCTCCTCCAAAAAAATTAGGTCTGCAGGGACCTAGATGTCTCTAGACGAACCCCTGGTCGATCCAGCGCCAACTCTAAAGTCACACCTGGTTGGTTGGGTTGTCCCATTAAAACTCTGAAAGTGTGTCCCTGTACCTGTCAAAAAAACCAACTTACAAACCTAAGGCAACTGACCTCATAAATTAGGCTTCAAATTGTGCTCACAATCTTATGCACCTGGTTGGTTGCTCTTATTTTCAAAACTCTGGTCTGAAACTGTTATGTCGCTGCAAGTGCGTGACTTCAGCTTACTAGTCAGAGCCTCATGGGACCTGGGAGAGGACCACTCAGCAGGGAGTGTTAGAAAGATGAGTCATCCTCCACAGGCTGATATTTAACAGCTGGACATGTTTCCCTGGTGTCTAACCTCTGCCTGATTTCATAATCTTTCAGGGGCATAGGTGATGTTGCCTGAGACGACATTTGCAAATACAACACCGACAATATCGTTTTGGAGAAGATGATCTGTCTTCATGGCTTCTGGTTCTATTTGCTCCTGTGAGAAGCTTGACTCTGCTGTGATGGCTTTTCACATAGCAGCACTGTCCAGTTCACTAAGACACTCTCTAAATATAAATGAGAACTTTTATGATTAACAAGGCACAATGAAGTACCCTAATCGTCACTATTGCAAAATGTCGACGAATAATATCTACTGAAATATGAAGGCTGGACATGCAAAATGTTAAAGTTTAAGAGAAGGCAAATTCCAGCTTGTAGCAGCTGGAGTCAGATGAATTATGCAAGGGTCTGAAGTTTGCAAGGAGCACCACGTTTTCTTGCCTAAATCCAGAATTTTCCTCCTTTCCCCAGGCAGCTGAGGGGTGAAAGGTCTTTATTGTTAACTGTCTTCCTTGCAGTCCTTCCTACCATGCTGGTTTCATCTCCTACATGTCCTGGAGATGAAAGTGGTCTAGAGGTGTGCATGCAAGTGGTCTCTTGCCCATGATCTGCTTATGGAGGGGTTTGTTGGGTGGTCCCTCCTGTCCTCTGACATGCCAGACCATGAGTCGTGCAGGGATACCCAGGGCCAGGCACACGTGCGAACTCTGGCTTCAGGTGTATGAATGTGCAATGCTGTCCAAGTGTCCACCTGATAAATCAGCACTGGAAGTCACCCCCCCAGTCATCATAGAATCATATGGGGTTGGAAGGGACCTCTGGAGATCATCTACTCCAACCCCACCACCAGAGCTGTCTACCTAGAGCAGGTTGCACAGGAACTTGTCCAGGTGGGTTTTGAATGTCTCCAGAGAAAGAGACTCCACCACCTCTCTGGGCA
>JAOXNO010000013.1:16110987-16126186 GCA_028565335.1 Limnodromus scolopaceus | reverse complement strand
TAACCACCCAGGTGGGGATAGGAGTCCACTCCTCAAATCTCTGTTACACTGGATACTACACAAGTCTTCTCGACAGAGCTGACAGATAAACACCCTCCTGCCTTCCTTACTCTTCTCCTCTCCCCGCCTTACCCAATAACACGCATATTCAGGCATTATCCTAAGAAATGGGATGGTGAGGAACAAGCCAGGTCTAAAGCAAGTTAAAAGCCAGGCCTCTTATGTCCTGCTGTGTGCCTTTTCCACCAGGTTACCCCACAGCAGCTATTAAGGCAAGCATCCCTCTCCCATCCTGGTTTTAAACAAAAAATTCTAATCTTGTGTAAACCAAATCACAGTTTCCATCCAAATATTTCACTGAAACGTTTGGATTTTTTATGAAGGATCAGGTGGGAAGCTCCTGCCAGCTCCAGGCAGCTGGGAGTGCATCTGGAGGAGAACCAGACGGGCAGGATGCAGGAGGCACACCCCAGGATGGGCAGGAGCTGCCCCCACGGCTCTACCACCGCCACTGGCCCAGGGAGTAGGTTTCAACACAACTCGGGCACAGCCCACAACACACTAGGTTAGACGGAGGCCCTGTCTGCTTCTGGTTTCTACTTTTCCCTCACCCAATTTCCCCCTAAAGGAGCCAAACAGAACTTTAATTAGTTCAAGTCACAGAGAATCACATTAAAAGCCATTAACTGACACAAGAGCAGGAAGTTAAGTCATCGCCGCATGGTTTGACTACTTATTGCCACAGATTGAGAACGGCTGTAGGGCTCACGCAAATTCCAAGGAATATTTCCGAGTAAATCACATACCATGCATCTGCAAACAGAGCTTCAGATCAGAAGCATGTGCAAAGGTTCAGCAAGTGTCTACAGCTGCTGCTTACTCCTACCCAGTGCTTTCCCTGGGGCTAAGACAGAGTAAGTGCATCCGCACCCCCATCTTTACGTCTCATAAGGAATAAGGAACAGAATTTCTACTTTTGTAAAAAAAATTCATTAGCAAATAGCGTGCAACTTGGGTGAAATCTATATAAACAAAAAGCAGATGCCTTCTTGAGGAAAAAGTGATGCTTGAACAAGAACCTGTCTGCAGTTACAGTCAAAGTGTGAAAATGGTCAACATGCACCCTGATTGCACAGGGCCAGAAAAGCAAAACCGAGATGTACACCCAAGCTGTGATTTCATACTGTTTTAGACTGGCCTAAGACTGTTGTCACCAAAGTAGGCAGCCCAAGCCCCAGGTACCTTCCCCATTCCCACTCCTTCCCACTGCTGGGCTGGCACTTGCCTGCCCGTCAGACCAGAGACACAACCCAGCTACAGCCCAGTCCTCTTCTTCGTGCTGTGCTAGTTTCAGTCTAGCATTCCTGCAAATGAATCACACCTTCCACATTCAATAAACCTTAGCAGACAACTTTTTCCTCCCCTCAAGTGGTTGTAACTGAAGCTTACATATTTGAAAAAAGTGACAGAAGCATAACAAAAAGTGTAGCAAATGCCTAGAAAAAGTATTTCCTGCAGAGCAGTTTCATCACAATCATGCTATATTGTGCTGCAAGGACCAATCGTACCTTACATACATGTACTGTTCAGAAAACCCAGGCTTTTCATGCTACACCCACTAAATAAAATTTAGCTATCTTTCAATCATTCTGCCCAGAATTGCAACTAGACGTTTTCATAAACACAAAGAAGATTCACTACATTCAGGCTTCCTGCATTATAGAAGTGAATAAAGTTCCTAAACCCCCAGAGGAGAGCGTGCACGGGAGAATGGTAACTCCAACTGCTGCTTCCTTCACGGACATGAGTCCCTGCCAATAGCAGACGTGACAGAAACCAGCCAGTCCACCGGTGGGATGCCACACGGCAGTGACAGAGCCCTAACAAGGGGTTGCACAACCATGTGCAGACACAGCGCTCCTGGACAACCGCACCACTTCCTCGGGCTGCACAAGAGAGGGTGCAAAACTCAGGAAGACTTTGGAGGGTCAAGATCTTACTTTTAAAAAAATAAATAAATCAAGAAAGCCAGTGCTATCAAAGACTACAGAGGGCATTTGTGAGTGACTGGATTAGGCCCCCTACAAGGCTGAACACAAGCACTGTGGAGAGGTAGACGTGAGCAGAAAAACCTATAAGCTAGCATTTGTGATTTTCCTGTAAGTCTTTGACTGGTATTTGAAAATCTTTCCCAGGGCTCTCTCTCCAACCTTACTTCTGGCACCCAATGTTGTGGCAGAAGGGAAGGCTGGCCGGTTCCGAGGACTGTCTACCTCTGCTCTGAGACAGCAAACACCAAGCACGGCCATGTTTCAGGGTTGTGGGGATTATCTGCTTTCCGAGGACATGCCTGCAGCTGCTCAACAGTGTGGAATAATTTTCTTCTTATTAAATGAAGAACTAAGTGTTTTTTGCAGTTGTTACCAACATGAACTTGGCCTGTCCTCCAACAGCCAGCAGCAGATCCCCACCAGTCCACTCCACAAACCTGGAAATTTCCTGTTTATGCACATCTCTATCCTTGGGAAATACCCTACCGGGGCTTCCAACTCATTCCGGCCATTCTTCTTACTCTCATTAACAGCACACAAAAAACTCCCAAACAAACAAAAAAACCCAAACCAAATTAAAGCACCCACAAGACATGTACATTAAATGTCTGAAAGCATGTTGCCTACAGTACAATAAGCATTTTAAGCTCTTAACTCCCCTGACTAGAAACACAGTGAAAACAAATATTCAAGTATTTTTCCCAAATATCTCTAAAACAAACAAATAAGCCTGACATTCTGTGAAATCTTAGTTTATCCCACCCTTCCAAAGACTGAAATGCTCTTTGTCAGTTTTACAAGTATCTCCTCTAAGCACATGCCTGTGCTGTGGAAGACTATCAAAATGGTAAGCACCAACATTTGCCAGTGTTTCCTGTAAAAAAACCCTCCTCCAGCAACAGAGAGCACGCAAAGCCACATCTGCAGCAGCAACCCAAGCTAATTATTGCTGCTTGGTTGTTTGCTAAAGCTCCAGCCCTGGAGACACTTTGGCATGAGTGTAGCCCAAGTGGCATGCAGGATCTCTGTGCACATTCAAAGTCACTGAGAACATTTAAAGGCCCCCACCTCCATCACCATAATGCCTAAGTAGTTTACCAGGTAGTCATCACCCGTACCATACATAACCCCCAAAGAACAAGAGGGTTACATGTACATGGGGAACAGAGCTTAGAAATGCTAAGGGATGAAACCCAGAGGTCTATAATTTCTGCAGTTTCAAGGGAGGAGTCAAACTACTGTGTTGAGCAGGTCACCCCAGTCCACAAGCTGGTATCTCAGAAGAAATCTTTGCTAGAGCAAAGAACCAAATTCCAGTCTGAAGCATCTCTGACCAGCAGCTGATTCACTGCAAACAACCCTTCTCAGAGTACTGTTTCTTTGTTTAACTTCAGTGAACACCAATTTCTCTTTGACTTCAGATTTAATAATCGTTAACAAATGGAACTGCAGCGAAGGTGACATGGCTTTCAATGTGTAACACCTGATTCTCCTTTCAGTAAATTGAAATTGAAAATATAATTGAGATTATATTAAAGTTTGTATTTTTTATAAGTTGTTATTATGAAACTGTTTTGCCCAAGCTTCTACCCCCAAGCTCCAAATTTGAGCACAAGCGTCACAATCACAGGAGTTATATAACATCAGGGCTTTTGTCCCTCCATCTTCTTACCTCTGTTCCTCTAAGGTCTTTGGGATAGTAAATGTCTTCAGTCATTTGCACACTTAGGCCAAAATCCACCAAAACAGCCTTAGTTGACATAAAAACAATGTTGCTTGCTAAAAGAAAAACAAAAATGACAGCATTTAAGTTTCTAGCATGTTGGGCACTTATTTTACAGCATGCCTGTTTCATTTGGATGTCAGCCTGAGAAGGGAGATCAGCACAACCAGTCTCTATAGCCAACATAGTCCTTCTCCTAGTCAAAACAGGTCTGTTAGTGATTGGATCCAATTTTAAATCGTATCTTAAAAATCAAATTGGACTGATTTATGTAAAATAAGAATCAAGGTTTGGACATTTTCCTAGCTTAAAAAAAAATATTAAAAAAAAAGAGAGAGAGAGAGAAAATAAAATGGCTGAGGGTAAGGGAGGAAGGTGGGAGACCAGTAGACAGCTCAGCGCAGCATGGCTTGCTCTGAAGGTGTTTAATGGTCTCCAAGGTGGAGAGCATGCTGTTGCAGGTATGGCTATGAGCAACATAACTGTGGGTCACCAAGACGTTTCTCTACACTAACGATTTAAATGAAGGCAGAAGTAGAGAGGAATCGAAGCTACACCACAGCAGCTACACCGGTCTCCTGCACCGGTCAGCAGGAGCAGCTCAGCACGAGGACAGAGGGCAGACTATGTCTCCAAAAGTCACAAAAGACAGAGTTGCAAACTCCCTCCAAATTGCAGCAATATCTAGGAGCTTAATTCACTTTCCTTCATAAAACTCTGCCTAAGGCACAACTTTGAGGCTTTCTTTGCAGTTGTATTTCTGATCAAATATTTATGAAGGTAGTGCTCTGTGTAAGCCTCGAGAAATTCGCGTTTGCTGTTTCAGAAGACGTGAACAAATGAAGCCTCCAAGTTACACAACAGAAATGCATTTCTCTCAGAGGAAACTGCGGGTGATTTTCCATCTTGACAGTGCCCACCATGACCATGCAGTGGGAGGGCTTGATTTCAGTGGTACTGGCTCCTGAAGCAATCCCTCACATACCCGCCTCCTCACCAGTGCTACAAAAAACACGTACATAAATGTGTAATTTTAGGGATACCTTTGAAGATGCGGATTTTAAACACCACACAAAGGACAGTGTGGAGAGCCACAACGCAGCAAGCTCTGCCGCCTGCTTGGGACTGCACCCAGCCCCAGCTTCAGCTGGTTTTGAACTAAAATTCCCCCCACCAAATAACCTTAGATTTAACCATTTTCCAACCAAGGCTTGAAATGAGTGGCAGCACTGAGGTGCTCCTAAGAGCCAACAGAGAGTCCTCTTCCCCTTCCAGGCTCAGGGTAGTCTTTCTCTCAGTAAAATCCCCATCTTCTCCTACCATCAAACAGCCTTTGGTATTAATTCCACCTGGTGAGGGAAAACACACACCTCGGCTCCCTGGAGCAGGGGCACAGCTGCCATTAAGGGCCCGGCTTCCCCAGCTCCCCCAGCAGCGCAGAAAAAGGCTGGGAAAAGCAAAACGCTCCCACATCTGCCACGTTCACAACGGGCTGGTTCTCTTATCCACTATCGAGATGTTGTGGTTTGGGTTTTGACTGGTTTGGTTTTTAAACCTCTTAATTAATGTCATTGTTACTGCCAATTACAGTAAACCCATAGGAAAGACTCTTACTACAAGCAAGAAACCACAACTAAGGGAAAATTAAGCAGTTTTATAGTTGTCAAAATCTCAAAGGCTTATATCTAAAGTACTGACCCACACTAACTTAAAAAAAAAAAAAAGGCAAAACCAAGATAAAAATTTAGCAATTCTTGATGATCATCTTCTGTCAACTATTTAGTAAAAATTAACTCACAGAAGAGATATGTCTTCATTGGAGCACTGTTACTAGAAAGGCAGAATTACTCTGTGTGGGGAGGTGATGCTGAGAGAAACAGTATTTAATATTAAATTGAACATAATGCATTAAAATTCTATTTTAAAGCAATTTAATATTAATATATTTAATTCAGGTTTAATATTGGTGTGTTTTGATTATTTATACATGTTAATACCCAGAGCTTTTAAAAAGCAAATATATACCAAAATTTGCAGTAATTGTTGAAAGAAACAGTACAAACTATGCATTTAGTTCCCAAGTGTCTCAAAGTGAGGAACAGCCATGCAGAAACATAAGACCTAAAAGAAGGTGCACATAGAAGGTTGGCATGGAAGCACTCAGGATGCAGTTACATAGAAAGGGGGAAACTTCTGGCTTAACACAGCCGGATAGTTTTGCCCACTTTCTTTAGGTTTTTATTTCAAATTGAGTTGCTTGAAAAAGGCAAAGGAACTAGGAGGTTCAAATCATCCTCTCCACTGAAGGGAATTAATAAATAGTGTAAATAACGATTATCCGCAGAACCTGACCTTGTCATTTGTTGAGCATTACCCATCCCTCCCTCCCGGAGATGCAAGGCTCTCCACTGGAGCCCCAGCCCAGCCCAGCCCAGGAAGCACCCCAAGGAATCACACACATACGTTTGATATCATGGTGGATAATCCTCTTGGAGTGGAGAAAGTCAAGTCCTTTCAGAATATGCTTTGTCACCCAAATGATTTCAAATTCTCTCATAGGACCACAACTCTCCAGCTTTTCCATGACAGATCCTCCCTCTCCAGCTTCCATAAAAAGGTGGATCGTCTCATCCCACAAAATAGCACCGTATAATTCAGCAATGTTTTCGTGACGGAAACATGCCTGTATTTCAACATCTGACGGTTTGAACTGTTCCACTGGGACCTGAGATATTGAAAGAAAACCACAGAAAAGCAGCTCAAAAACCAAGTTATCTGTACTAACGCCAGTTATCCGATAGATTAAAATAGAAGAAGGAAACAAAGCACGCCTATCCACTTGTTAAAATACGGAGCTTTACATCGATCCTGTGACTTGTTGAGATACATCCTGTTTAACGCCGAGAGAGTTTCTGGAATCATGCCCAAATAAAAAGTGCAATCTTCCAGAAAAAACAATGTAGCAAGTTATTCCCGTCAAAATGGGGTGGTTACGCAAAAGCTCTATGCAAACTTCCTGGTGAAGGAGATAAAAGTCCTGCTGCCTTTGCCATGAGCTTTGTGCAGCCTCCCCTGCTCTCCCAGAACTAGGCACCCGTCTGACACGCGGAGCGGTGCTGGCAGCGCTGGCCGTGCTCAGGACCATTACCAGCCTCAAAGCAACCCTTATCAGCGCTGGTTTATGGCTTACAAGAAACTAAACTTGCTTTAAATTGAGCACCTGGCAGCGTTGTATTTCTTTAAAAAGTATTGACGGCAGATTGCTAAAACAATAAAAAGCAGTGTTTGCTTAACCACGGAAAGGTTACTACCATGTTTTTTATTCTCCTTCCCTCAGACTCGTGGCTGAGAACCAAATAAGAGGCTAATATTCTTATTGCAATGAGAAATGCTGTTTATAATTTCAGAAACATTAAGAAGTTTTAATTCTGTGGGTTACGCAGGAGTGGCAAACTAAATCTGTCCCCATGTGGATACACTGGCTGCAAGGGAAGGACATACAAGAGCCTTCTCAACTCTCACGCTCAGAAGTAACGCAGGTGCTTACTCACGATCTGGGGGATATAGAGCAGTGTCCCAGACAAGCTTTTACTGGCCCTAAATACTTACTGCTCTATTTAGAATAGTACATTGAAAGGTAAAGTCGAAACAAAACATTGGCTTGTATAAAAATAGGGGTGCGCTCAGCAGTTTTCTTGAGACATCTTACAACCTTATGATCAGCCAGTACCCAAAACACAGGGAGAGTCACATGTAAGCTGAGCTCTCATGGACATTATGGCAGTGAGTAGAGAAAACTTATGTCTGAAGACCCCAGTTTAAGGACAAGATCCTAAAACCATCTGCAGCAACAGTGTTTTGCTATGACCTTCAGCAGGGACATGATCTCATGCTGGCATTTCACTACCATGAGCACAGCAGGACAAGTAGAAATTCTTCTACTGCTGCTCTGCAGCCAGCGTGCCCACATGGCAGATACACGTACTTCCAGATACTTTCAAAATGCTGAAACTTCTGCAGTCTCTGAGCCAAAAAATTGAAACAAGTTCACAGTTAAAAACGTGCATTTTTCCTGTCTTGTGTAGGCTAACAAAACCAAGGCGATCATCAGCCTTACAGTGGAATTTCATGCAGACATATTTGAAAATATACTCTACGTACTATGTCATACAATATTTGCTCAGAGATAAAACTACTGAACTAACATACCAGTTTGCATGCCATTCGTTTCTTGGTTTCTCTATCTTGGGCTAAGTACACCTTCCCAAAAGCTCCCCGAGGAATAAAATCAGAGCCAATATTCCTGTAAGTCAGCTTCCACGGAAACAGGAGCACATCTGAGTCGATTTGATAGCGCCCGTTCTTGGGTGTGATCTGTGGAGTTAAATTTAAAAAAACAATATAAAAATCACAATGAAGTTATAACTACTTCAAGCCAAATTAATTTTATATATGTAGTGGGAAAAAAAAAAAAAATCACTTCTATATGTGTATGATGTATGTGATCTGTTCAGCACTCTTTATTTAGAAACACCAAATGGGAACAGCATGTGAGGTGTGGCATTCATTCACAGCCCAGGCATCCACGTTTCTCTCCAGTGACTAACTTACAAAGTGTAAGTTGCAATTAATTGTCTTGAAACAACAACAACAGCAGGTGGGTTAATGAAATTACCCACCTCTTGTTATTAGATTTACCTGCACATGTTTGTCCTTCCTGTAATCTGCCAACTTGTTATGCCACATACCTGTTACTCACAGGCTATCTTATACAATGTGAGCAAGAGTTTCAGCATTTCCTAATATCACATGTACTGCTAGGGGAACACATTTTAATTTTCCATCTTGTATCAGAGTTTCTGGTGCTTGGTAATAGGTCAAAGAATTCTGCTGCAATTTGACCAGTCACCTTCTTCTAGTTTTATACTGTAGTCCAAAAAAAAAAAAAAAGTCCAAAACCTGTCTGCTTTAGGTGGGTAATGTTGAGGGCTTTGGTTCTCTCTACTGGCAATAAGACGAGGACTCCTCCAGGAAGTGATTCAGAGCATCTAAGGCAGTATCTTGCTCTAAATCTTTCTCTGAAACAACTCCCTCTGCATACAAGATTGAGAGAGAGAGAGAGAGAGCGCGAACTCCTAACTACAGCCTATACTGCTTGAGGCTTGATGTTATTTCTTCAGTCTCTTAATATTCTCCCAGCTAAAGAATTAGTGATGTTTCCTGTGAATATGCTTCTAATTAATTTAGGGATATACAGTCCTGTCAGTATCTGGAATATCATTAACCTGTTTACCGCCACTTTATCAAGACTCTTGAAGATATGTAAAAGCAGATCAAGGATATTTATCACTTCATGTCTGTCACATGGCCTCATGTACTCAGCTCTTCAGCCACCCTTTTTAAGATGAGTGTTGGTTTTAGATTTCTTTTTAAGATACAACACACATAACATTTCTGTGCTTTAAGTACCTCCTGGTTTTCAATTAGGAAAGTATCTTCTTGGCTGCTAAAACTGTCATTTGTGACAAGTATCTACATGAAATAAGTTAATTCGTGGAAGTTCTTCATGACCTTTGAAGGTCCCTTCTGGCCCAGATGATTCTATGATTTTGGGGAGGATAAGTTTTTAATTATTGGGGAGTATGTGCCTTCTCATAAAAAGTATTTTTCTTAGGATATGCAGAATGAGCCTCCACTCTACTTCCCAGAAAGATAAGATTCCGTACCCTGCTCGCTTCTGCATTTCAAGGCCTGAGACTGGCTAATCCACATGGGTTACACCTATCCTGGAAAGTCACACAGACCGAGCAGAGCGGGTTTGCAGAGCAAGAGAGCAACAACCACCACACTGTTTCATGGTTTCGGGAGGCTTTCAGGACTAGTTCCTAGCCTGGCACTGTGGAATGAATGTCCTTTGTGGCTCTAACACATCCTCTGGTTTAGTTTCAACTGACAGCAATCAAGCTTGTGTGCTCCAAGACCCTTCATGACACAAGCCACGGTGCAGCCAGTGCAGGTCGCTGGGCAGTCAGAGACACTCCTGATCCTAACTAGAATGCTGGCGATATTAAGGATGTGGATGCACCTGCTGAAATGCATGTACAGGTAATGCCCTGTCTCCAGTCCTCAGTTGCTTAATGGGATCACGTGCACCTAATAGTACTTGGTTCATACCAATTGTATGCACCTGTAGAAACAATATGCAAGCAAAACAACCACGAGTATGTAGAACAGTGTCTATCCTAAGTATAGGAAACATTTAATATTAGTAAGTGTCATTTCAATGTTACAGAGTTTAAAAGTGACTGTTTTGCAATACTCCCTCCAAATCAGAATAAAGCAATACCTTGTGCTATTTCACACCTGGGTAACCAGTAAGCAACCCAATGTTCACATGTAAAACATATTACATGCAAGATATTTAAGATGATAGATGTAGAACATCTTAAGAAAATAAAACAGCAGTACAAACATTTATGAACAAACTTCCATTTCACAACTGACTATTTCTAGAGCAATTGATTTTTAAATACAAGTTCAGTGACACCGGTATCTACAGATGCTTGTAGAACACAAATCATTCTAGGGAAAAAAGGAACATATCTCAAAACAATGCATCTCTACTTGAATTTAGCAGTGTGTGATATTATGTAATATTGTAATTACAAAAGCTACAGTTGACATTATATATGCTTTTTCTCCTTATGTTTCTACTTCTTACATTTTGTGCAGACAGAGTGAACTCAGTAACTATACCAAAATAGACCTGAGACCTTTATTTGGGAGTTTTGCATAATGAACTGTCCTTACTGCATGAACACAAGCCACTGGAAAACCCTTACCATCTCCCAAACCTCTAAGCCACCATAGTTGTGGCTTTTGCTTTTTTACTGTGTGTCTCTAGTTTGTATTCAATGTCGGGAAATGTTTTCTAATCTCCAGGGATACCAAGAGGCAACACTAAGTGGATCTTTCTGAACAACAGAGCTTTCTCCATAGCTGTCTGAGACTGCAGACGTGACGACCTCAGAGATTCCCTCCAGTCCCAGGTTTGCACAGGCAACAACAGCCTAACTGTTACTCCAGGGACTGGGGGTATCTTTATTTAGATTCATTAAAAACTTCTAACTCCTAAGGTCTACTAACTTTCAAGTAAAAAGAAAAGAGACATACCATATTCAAGAGGATTCCAGATTCTTGCTGTCTGCATCCTTTAAATTGTTTTGCAGTGTTGGACACCTGATTTGCAAAAGCAAGAAGGTCTTCCACAGTCCCATATTTGACGGAGGACATCAAAGAAACCTCCCTTTCACAAAACAGTAAAGATTCCGCACGTTCTTCGTTTTGATTTGCCTCTTCACACATTGTAATTAAGCTGTCTTCATAAACTGCAAGGTCTCCACCTGGATAAAGGTTTTCCATGATGTCTATCACCTCAGACATATTTAAATTAGTTAGCAACAAGTCAATCTCCTCTTTGCTATCACTACCCGTGCTCATATACTCCATTACTGTCCACTTTGCAAAACCACTCCTGAAAAAAAAAAGAAAAAAACAAACATGAAAACACTTTTCACCTAGATTTATTTTAGCAGAGTAAGAATGAAACGAAGTGATCATGATCATAGCTCATTATTATGCCATTAGATTTAAAATTATTAATTTGTGTTATGAAAAAAATTGTATTTAGTAGACCGGGTGAAGAGGAAACAGAAGAAAAGTCTTTGCTAGTGAAATTTTATTTAGAGGTTATTAGTAAACGTCCCCTGTCATTCATTCTTGGAATTCATTTTGATAAAGCTTTTTGTTAGAGGAACTGGTACAGTAAGGAAGCATGAACTAGTTACATTTTGCTGGACATGCAAAAATGTAGAACCACCCTCAATAAAAATGAAGGAATTTATTATTTAGAAATGAATGACAGAGAGATACATAAATGTACTCAATGCATTTATCCCCAAGCTTGTTGTGATGTGTCCAGAAAGAAGTGAAGGTCATGGAGCAAGACCATTCCACTAGTAATAAGCACCTGTTAGTACCACTGCATAAAGTACAAGCAAGTCACCACCTGAGATACGCAACCCATCTTTGCAAATAACTGGTCAGAACTGGACTTGAACTGAAATTTTCACCAGTTTCAGAAGAAAGTCAGAAATCGAGTTAGCATAAAAGCAATGAGCTTTTGAAGCAGTTTCTAGCAGTTTGCTCTGCCCTCACTAGTTCTAACAATAACTTTTGAAGATAAATCTTAAGCATTTTGATGAAGTGGACTTTCACTACAAGAAACTGGGTTCAATATCCCAAAAAGTCCCTTCCCACCCCAGGTTCCTACTTTAAGCCAGAGAGAGTTACTACATTCAAGTTAAAAACATATACGTGGTCAGTCATTAAAATACTTGCACAAATAGTTTTCAACACGTAAATGTCTAGAGCACTTACCTTGTATTTATCCTGGTTACATCACACAAAACCATCAAAAATGTCTCAATATAATCCCTACAGTCGTCATGTTTCTTGAACCCGTATTTACCACCGATGACAATTTCACAGCGTTCTCTAGCAGTCTATTAAAAAAATCAAAACAAATAAAGCCATGGCAGACCAGCTCAAGCAGAAGGACTGGTTTATACTCATACGATCATTTGCTTCACAAGCTTCATGGAAAGAAAAACTAGTAATCACAAGGCTGAGATAACAGGGGATTTTTCTGCAGAAAAAGATGACAGGTCAAAAAAGAAACAAAGTACTGCATGATCATCCAGATTTCCAAGGAGTAGTGAAAAATATTTTTTCCATGGTTAAGTCCCGAGTCTTATTCTCCCTGCCTCATGCTTGCTAACAGCAAAGAGACGGATCTCCGTTTCCTCTAGAACTGAGTAGAGCATGCCCTATTTACAGAGCTCTCATTTCCTTTTTTCATAATCCACTGCAACCATCTATTTTGGGCAAAAGATAACAACCAGACAAAAAGATATATATATGTAAAAGAAATAAAAAAGAAAAGCAGCAAGCACAACCTATTTATCCCAAATGGAGAAGCACCAGACTCGGTCCCCCGAGGCCATGAAGCAATGCCGCTTACCCAGGTATAGTTTCTGGTTATGATCTTTATCTTTCTTACCCTCCCCACAAGGACGTGGAAGCTTTGTGGCACATATTTCTCATGGGTTAGAGCATTTACGTCAGCTCTAACGTTGAAGAAAACCGAGTAAAATGACGCGGCTGACTTGGCAAAGAACCTCAGGCCACGTGCTACGAGTTTGAAAGGCAGGAGAGGACAGCTCAGCAGATGCAGCGTAGGAAAAGGCAAGGGGAGTGCCTGCGGTGCAACGCGCTCCTTTTCAAACCCCCGGGGTGACGGTGGCAGAGCAGCACCGTGCCTCCTCGTCCCCCCGAGACGGACACGGCAACTTTCACCAGCACTCCACACCAGTTCACCCAGCCTCAAGTCAACCCCCAGCATTAGGGCAGCCAGGAAGGAAACCTTGTGGTCACTAGCACTACTCGAGCGGGGAGCACCCAGGCTTTGTATCCGGGGTGCTCAGAGAGGTCAGGTTTTTCCAACCTACACAAGAAATATAAGATGCTAAGGGTGTTTTCTAACTCCGAGCATCCCATCTTCCCGCTCTATGCCCAAGATAAAGGCTGCTTACAAAGACTGAAAGTGTTTACTCTTTATTATAAAGGAGATACCTCTTTTTCCCCACAGCAGGACTTTTATTCATTGCTCTTTTTTTGGTGCTGAATTAGTGGGGGTGGAGAGAAAAGAACAGTCCAGTCATAAAAGGAACCAAGAGACTGTATGTGTTGTCAGATAAAGTTAGAAACTAGTCCTGAGGGACTTTCTGAAGAAAAACATGAGCCTCTAGATGCTCTAGTCTTTTGTGGATATGTACCACGATTAAACTAATTCACTCTCCGACAATGTTTTCATGCATAAGTCATCTGTACAGTTTAGACCAAATGCAGCTTTCCGTAAGTGCCAGCTCTGCTCTGTTCCTCAAAATGTTCCCAAACTACACCACAAGAGTAATAACATTCTTGAAAATTTCACTACTATCCAAAAAGCTCTGAATAACAAGAAAAAGTGACCATAACAACGTATTCTCAGTTCTGTGCTTTTAGTGCTTGAGAAGAGCAGTAGACCCTTCATTTTTCCCTATATCTAGCAAATTCTAAACACTAAATGTTTACATAATGAGAGCAGTGTCTAGACTATGTAAAGCTGATTTTTTTTAAATTAAGCAGCAATTTATGTATTATATTTCCACCACTGGCAAAAAAGTGTCCATTTGCCAATAGGGAATTCATTCTTCCTTTTTATCTCTAAAATCCTACTGCCTCTGGTAATGTCAAGTAATGGTCTAAATCATTCTATAGAATCCAGATACATGAAGAAATTACATCACTAAGTATGCTTTACTTAGGTTGTCAGTTAAAAAACTGTTTTTACATACAGTGTAGAAACAAAACTAAATGTAAGCACTTAAGTCAGTTGCTAAAGCACAAGACTCTTTCTCCAGTTCTGCCATTATTTCAACATCATCACATGAGTAATTTGCAAGCCAAGCTATCCCTCTATTTATCACGAGTAGCTTTTCCCTAAACTCCTTTTCCCGAGAAGTGTGCTGCTTGAGAGCATCCTTGTATCCACCCTATTGAAATAAGAGTAACTGGATACCAGTTTTCCAAGCTCCTGTGGGATTTTTTTTTGTGTCAAGGACCAATAAAACAAAAACCAAGCAAACCCTACAATAAAAATTAAAAAAAAATCAACCAACCACCAAACCCAGAAAACCTAACCAAGAACTGCACAGGCTGGCACAACACAACCATACACCGATAATAAAGATTTCTTGTGCTGCTTTTAGGGAATTATTTTCTGGCCTATGTGGCAAGTACTTGTCCACTGGTGATGAAAAAAAAAAAAGTCCTTATTTGCTTTCAAGAAACATTATCAACAGACCTTGAAAAATACAATCCCTTTGAAAAAAAAAAAAAGTTCTGCTGTTAAAGGGCAAATTAAAGGGCAAAATCAACAATTTCAACTTTTAGAGCATTTCAGATTTTCACTTAGGGAAAAGAAAACAGAACTTCCTAGCACCGACAGAGGCGACAGGCTCCCCTCCAGCAGGGAGGTGTCCCAGTGCCCCCCTTCCCTCCCTGCAGCCCCGTGGGGACGGCACAGGTGCTGGAGATCCAACCACTCCAGCGACAAACACGACGCTGTTCAGGAGGCCGAGGACAGCCAGGAACCTGCCCAGCTACAGCCCCCCGCACCTCCATCCCCGCTGCCGGCCAGCCACAGCGCCCCGCACCTCCATCCCCGCTGCCGGCCAGCCACAGCGCCCCGCACCTCCATCCCCGCTGCCGGCCAGCCACAGCGCCCCGCACCTCCATCCCCGCTGCCGGCCAGCCACAGCGC
>JAOXNO010000013.1:16059989-16110621 GCA_028565335.1 Limnodromus scolopaceus | reverse complement strand
CGCTCGGCCGGGTCCCGCGGGGAACTCCCGTGGGCGGGGAAGGGCGCAGGTAGCGCCGCCCGCCCCCGGCCGACGGCGGGGGGGGGGACCGGGGCGGCTCCGGCCGCCGTTTCTATTTCGGTTTCCTGGAAGGCGGGAGCGAGCGCGGTCCCGGCGCTGCCACCACCCTCTGGCCGTGCCCCAGCACCTCCCTGGCGGTGGCATTTCCTGGTGGCGACGGCGAACCCCTTCTCACGGCCCCCGGTGATCCCACCGGCCTCCTACGCACCTTTGGTTGGAGCGTCACCCGAGTAAAACTTCAGCTGAAACTCCGGTGGAATTTAGGACAACAATGTGAAGGATTTGCCACTGGCAGGAGGATTAAAATACTCCGGGAGGCAGTCGCCTGAGTTTGGCAATTGCTAAAATTGGGCAGGACCACATTTTATTTCTCATCCAAAGGGCAGTAACTCTTGCAGGACCGTGCAGCCCAACAGCTCCTCTCTCACGAGTCAGTTTTTAAGGAGAGAAGTGGCACGGCTTGATCACCACAACCAGTTGCCGCAGCCATGAGCTGATGAGTTGAACCTGTCTCCAGGTCTCACCAGACACGAGCTGTATTTTCTGGTAACTCCCTGCATGAGAACGACTATTCGCTCATTGAAGTCAATGGCCAAACTTCCACTGCAGTTCCAGGACAAACACTCACCTTAGGCCTCAGTGTTCACTCTCCACGCGTACAACTCCTTTTCTGTTTATGTTAGCCAGACACACTGACTCCTTGCTCAAAATTGTCCAAAGCGTGGCACAAATGACATTCTGAAACGTGCAGGGATTCAGACAGACTCGCCACCTGATTTTGTGTTCCTGTGGAATGCTGCTAGCTGGGTTAACCTCTCCTCACACACGGCTCCTTCTCCAAAATAGGCAGATGATAAAATACGTTGGCAACTCTCCGTAAAGGAATACGTATCTTCTTCGTTGAGTTTGATCTTGTTCGGTTGCACTTTTTAGGGCATTCGCTAAGAAACATCTGTGAAAAAATGCAAGAAAGCTGAAGATCATTAAAGGAAGCAAAAACAGAGGAAGGAAATAAAAGGAATTTAGGAGTAAGGTACAGGAGAAGTAAAAAGGAGAGAGGCCAGGCCTAGGAGAGGGCGGAATTGGCAACACCTTTAAAGTGGGAGGTTTAAGGCTGAGTGACACATCCTTAACGTGTAGCAGCTCTCACGCTAGGATACCTTAGGTATCCTCTTTCAGGAACTCGCTTGGGTTATTAGTTTTCCTAAACCCACAATTAATTTTAATGAAACAATTTTCCTTTTTTAGACCAGCTTCAAAGGGAAAAAGAGGAGGAGTTTCTCTCTCTCCACATCAATGAATTTTGGAAGGACAAGTCATAGAATTCCAGAGGGAACTTGCGTACTTACCATGGAGAGGTGGAGGAAATACAAGTTTCTGCTCCATGGCACGTGTACATAGGATATAAATTGAAATGTGGTATTTGAAGAGCAATCTACTCTCCATCTCCTGGATCATTCTGGGATACCAAACAAAGATAATAGGGTTATAGTAATTACCTACAGATCCTGAGTTACCGGGAGGCAACCAGGAGTATAGCTCTGCAGTGAAGACCTGCTAACACACGAAGCAGACACGACCCCTAACACACACTACAGCTGTACCCACAAATTTTACATAAATTACTGTTTAAAAATACTAAAGAAAAAGTTTTCTCCTCTATTCCACGCCCAGGGAACCACATAGCAGGCCCACAAAAACTTCCCCAGCGTCTTACAGCTCTGCCTTTCTGATCCTGCAGAATGTGCACACTGCCGCCTCGTCACAGAATCACAGAATGGTCGAGGTTGGAAAGGACCTTTGGAGATCATCTAGTCCAACCCCCTGCCAAAGCAGGGTCACCTAGAGCAGGCTGGACAGGAACACCTCCAGGCGGGTTTGGAACATCTCCAGAGGAAACTCCACAGCCTCTCTGGGCAGCCTGTTCCAGCGCTTTGGCACCCTCAAAGGAAAGTTTTTCCTCATCTTTAGATGGAATTTCCTATTTAGCAGCTTGTGCCCATTACCCCAGTGGTGTCCTGCACCACTGAAAAGAGTCTGGCCCCATCCTCCTGATACCCACCCCTGAGATATTTGTAAGCATTGATGAGGTCCCCTCTCAGTCTCTCCTCTCCTCTCTTCTCCAGGCTAAACAGACCCAGGTCTCTCAGCCTTTCCTCATAAGAGAGGTGCTCCAGTCCCTTGATCATCCTTGTAGCCCACCCTCTGCTGTACCCTCTCCAGCAGTTCCCTGTCCTTCTCGAACCGGGGAGCCCAGCCCTGGACACAGCATTCCAGACATGGCCTCACCAGGGCAGGGCAGAGAGGCAGGATGACCTCCCTCGACCTGTTGGCCACGCTCTTTCTAATGCACCCCAGGAGACCATTGGCCTTGTTGGCCCCAAGGACACACTGCTGCCTCATGGTCAGCTTGTTGTCCACCAGGACTCGCAGGGCTCTCTCTGCAGAGCTGCTTTCCAGCAGGTCAGTTCTCATCGTTCGTCCCCGCTGTCGCATCCCTGCCACGGCACTGGACAAACGTTTTATTTCCCCTCAGGGTTCACCTCCACGCCCACCATTACCCTCCCGCCCCGGCTTGGGGGGGCTCCGGCTCGGGCAGACCGCAGGCCCTGCCAGGGACGATGGGTGATCCCTCGCACCGGGGCTGGCCTCCCTCACACCAGCCGCCTCCTCTCACACGCCTCGGCGGCCCCAACAGCCCTTCCCGGCCCGGGAGACGCCGTGGCCGTTAGCCAGGGCCAGCCCGCTGCACTGGGAGCCGCTCCGCGCTGGACGGAGGAAGGCTGAGCCCCGCCGGCCGCCGTCGAGCGCGGCGGAGGGCGCCTGCGCAGAGGCGGCTGCCGGCCCGGCAATGGCGCACCGGGCGGGAGGGCGGGCGCTCTCCTTGCTGCGGGGCCGCCTGCTCTTTCCCGGCCCGGCGGCGGCCGGCGGCTGTGGGCAGGCCCGCCTCAGCTCCTCCGGCGCCGCGGCGCAGAGGGCCCCGCAGGCAGCCGGCATCGAGGAGGCGGCGGAAGGTAGGAGGTCGCCGGGCCGCGTCGCGGTCCCCTTAGAGCCTGGCTGCTGTATGGGACCCCGGGCTGTTTTTCCTGGGCGCAGCGACGGGGTCAGGGCAGGGCGTGGGGAGCGGAGCGGCCGCCTGTGGTATTCGCGGTGGGCGGCTCGGTTCTGAGGGGAGTGGCTGGGCTTCGCCGGCCTCCCGGGCGTGAGGAGCCGCTCGGGGCCCGGGGGGATCCCGGCGGCGGCCAGGGAGGCCTGTGCTTTCCCACAGCGCCCGGGAGCAGAGCGGGAGGGCAGAATCCGCTGTCTAGGACTTGGGTTATTAAACGTAGACATCAGCTAGAGGTGAATGAAGCGACAGTGGTTTTTGCCATGAGAAGGGATTGATTGGTGCCGTGTCTTTAGTGCCAAGTACAAGCCAAGAACCAGCGAGGACTGTCCACTGTGGATGTGCCCGAGGCCTGTGCTTCTACTTACACTCATATTTCAGAGCTTGAAAAACATGAAGTAGCAAGTTTTCCTTGAAGAGAGGAGATCAGGCTGTGTCATGGCAGTTTCACGATGCTGGCAGTCTTTTGTTGTTCACATTCTTGTACTAACAAATATGGAACAATTACAGATTTCAGTTAATCATTCCTGTTTTCGTGTATAAATTCGATCGTTACTCTCACCTGGTTTGCTGCATGGCTGTGTGAATGCTTGCACTAGCATCAGCGTGCAGAGGGCAGCAGTAGAACAAGTGCCATGTGAAGGATGAAGCTCTTTCTTCCAGCAGTGGTGCTGGTGTGTACCTGTTCAAAATAACTGTGAAACTCTGGCAAGAACTGGAGGTGTCGTATGGAAGCACAGTGGACCACTTCTCAGGCATTTAAAATACTTACAGCCACCATTTGGATGGGATCATCTGCCTGTGTGCTATGCTCGGACTGTGCAAATGACAGCAGAGCAGGGAGGAGATGCCAGAGCACATCTTCTGCTATAGTAGCTGGGCACGTGCAGGCAAGAATCACATAGCCACTCTGGCCTAATGCAGAGAGCTGTGGGAGTGAGAAGATCTGGGTTTATCTCTTGATTGTATCACTCATTCACAGGACTTGTCCTTTCTGCATCTCAGTCACTTCACATTTCTCTGCCCCTATGGAAAAGATGATATTTATTATCTTCATGAAGTGCTTCTTTGGCCTTCCAATGAAAAATGCTAATATGACATTAAGCTATTGAAACAGCTACTTTGGTTATTTATAAGCCTGTGTGAGAGCTCAATAAACCTGTAACATAAGAGATTTTTTAAAAATAGTGATAAATACGATGACAGCTAAGATTTTCTTGAGGCCACAGTATCCTGTGGATTCCTCAAAATCAAAAACATAGAATAAGAAGCTCTTTGTTGAATCTTTCTGTAGCCCATAGTAGCTACAGGGAAATAACAGCATATTCTTCAGCTTCCCAGCCTGAATTCCAAATGGCAGTATTAACAGGTAGCAGCTTCACGAGTTCTGGTAATGTGATGTGATCAATGGATTAGTTTGAGAGCTATGCAGGGAAGTGATTATGATTTCATATTTGGGACATGTCCTCTTTGCCTGCATGCAATCAAGAAAAAAGTTTCTATATTTCTGGATATTCCAGCATGTCTCATTTCCATGTCACTTCTGTAGGCTGTCAGCAACAATATAGATTGCCAGTAGTGTGGTGAGATATGACTGATCTGTGGGTTTATTGTAGTAGAGTAGATGAAAGTATAGCATTAAACGAAAATTTTGAGTAGGAGTTTACTGTAAAAGAAGGAGTTGAGTTGTAAAAATAAGCAAGTGTTAAATTGTTCCGAAGGTGAAAGTGCTGGTTTTGTGGTAGCTGAGAGAGATTATCTTTTCAGTGCAGTTTGCCAAAGATCTAGCTCTGCCTCATGCCCTAGCTGGTATTTCCAGACTCGTATGCAGAGTCTGCATCTGCTGAATTTTTTGAAGGTAAACAGCGAATCAAAGAAGAGCAAAGATTCCCTGTATCGTCAAGCTTCCTGTGGCATCAAGGGAAGTCAGTATTGTTTTCTTCCTACACTTCCTCTTCCTTTTACAAATATATGCATTCGTGAGATAAACGTGCTTATGTTTGTATCATTCATTCATTCTTGATTGTTTTCTTTTTTGCTGTAACCCTCTTAGAGAGCCAGAACAAACCTTTGTTCATTTGTTCAATCCAGAAGAGTTTAAGGGTACTAAAATCAGTTTTCTTGATGCTCATTTCTTCTCACAGATGCTGAAGTCAATACCAGAAAGAAGACATTCACTGAGGTCCAAACAGAACGATTGGAGCAAGCAGAACGGACTGTTTTAATTAAATGCCCACCAAAACTTAGTGAAAAAAAATTATTGCAGTATTTATCTAGTCATGGAAACATTAGGAGTCATTTCTTTTTTGAAAATCGTGTAAGTAATTAACATTGTAAACTAAAATCTAGACTTAGACAAAAGGAAACACCAGCATTTGGTCAAGGCCTCATACATGCAAATTAAGCTAATTATATATAATTAGTGTATTAAATTAGTTTTTATCTTTGTTTACAAGTTGCTGAGCGATAGGTTTTTGTTCATAAGTCAGCTAAGCAACACCTCTAAGGGATAGCTAACAACCTATTTTGCACTAAATCTTTGAAAGTTTTGCATAGTACTTTTCATTGTTCTACCAATGGAGCTAACTCTTTTCTTATGTTTCTTGAGCATGACAGTTGTGAAGATAAATAGATTTTAGAACTTTTACATTTAGCGCTTTCTGCCAAGAATAACATATCTTAAATATTTTTGACCTCTTGTGAAAAAACGTCTAAAAATGTTGAGGTACAGAACCTAGCATTCAGCTTCAGGACTGTCATATTAACCTGTCTCAATACTCCCTGGAACACCTGAATAATATCAGTGCAGTCAGTTCAGAGCTTGTATGCATTTACCTAACCCTTTCTATTTCTGTTCTTAATGTTTTAGGGTATCCATGCTTTAATAGAATTTTCAGAAAAGAACAGTATAGCTTCATTGCAGGATGCTGTTGGAATCCCAAGTGCTGCAGAGCATCATGTTGTCCCATTTAAATCTAGACTTCTTACTTTCACGCTGAAAACCCCAGTGAGTCAAGCTGCTGCAGAGACACCAATTCACCTGGCTCCTCAGTCTCACATTCCAGTGAAAGAGCTTATTCAAAAGCTTTGTCATGCAGACAGTGTAAGTTAAGGATTCTAGCTCTCTTTCAATTAAAAATGGCCCATGTCCATTTCAGATATATAAGTGGTCATGTGCAACTTATAAAGCCGTTTATTCCTATTAAAGAAAAAAATAGTAACCTCTGTTAGAATTTTGTGTGACTTGTTCTCCTACGTTGAAACAAATAGATTAAATTAGTAATTTTAATTGTCAAAATAATTTTTTCTGTATGAAATAGACCTGTTTGAGATTAATAAAAAAAATCTTCTAATTGCAATGATACGAAGTAGATGAAAACATATGTTAATAGGTGGAGGATGGGTCATTGTATTTTTACAGTGTTTATTTTCTTAACTAGATAAGCAATCAGATGTACATTCTGCTGAATGAGTTTCAACTTACAGAAGAAAATATCAAGCTCCGATTTCTGGCCTGTTCTCTGGTTCGGGATTTCGCACGTGCATATTTTCCAGACAGCGTGGTAAAGCCATTTGGCTCTTCAGTCAACACCTTTGGCAAATTGGGATGTGATGTGGACATGTTTCTGGACTTTCATGATGTACGAAAGCATGCGACAAAAATGGTAAGATTATTCTCTGCATCTTCAGTCTGTTGGATTTCTTCAACAGAGCAGTCCATCTGCTGTTTCACACACAGGAATTGGTTTATTTATACTTAGGTTTTACATAAGTTTATGCCATGGACTGTGAACAAGTTTATTTGAATGTTTGGATTTGGAGACTTTCAAAAGCTGGATGTGACATGGAAGAGATATTCCTTGCAATAGGAAAAAAATGATTCAGTGTTTACTTAGACTTTGTATTGCTAGGATGAATTCCACTGTGGGAAAAAACCAACCCTCATCCTCGAAATTTGATTCAGCAATATCAGACCTTCCCATCCTACTGTTGTGTTTTCTTCTTTGGAGCTGTTGGGCTTCATCCATGCAATCAAAGATTGACTTTGATTTTTAGGGTCCTTCATGTTCTAAAGCATAGTAATTTTGTGCATGTGTGTGCATGTGCATTTTGGCAGGTTGGCAGTTTCTGTTCCTTAGTTTAAAGAGTTGACTTCGTGCTGCAGAGAAGTTAATGAATTGTGTACTGGGGTGCATATATATATATACACACACATAAGAGTGTGTGGAGGTGTGAAAGTTTAAGACCCGGGATAATATTGATGAATAGTTGCAGGTGGAACACATGTTCATATTTGTATTGTCTGTCCAGAAAAAATTATCATGTTAACACCACCTGATTTTCGTTGTGAAGGGAATTAGTTGGCTTACACTTAGAAGAAACCTGAGCGTAAGCTGGTATATATGAACTGTAGGTGTTTTGGGGACCAGGAGCAAAACAGGAACTGAGCCGGATCAGTAATACAGATATTTCAGTTTTCGGACTTTTCATAAGATGACTCATAATTATTTGTATGCTTCAGTGATAATACAGCAGTAAGCACCGAGGCAAGTGGTAATTACTAAGTGAGCGTAGAGGCTTGAAATTGAAACACACTTGAATTTGCTGACCAAAATCCAGAATTTGCATCACTACCTCAAGAAGCTGTAGGGTTGCAAGACTGCCAGTAGGCAGTATTCAGGCTTTTTCAATGCACATCTTAAATTTCATCTTAATCATGTCTTTACCTGTGCTATGACTCTGAAATCTGCACTATGTTACCGAGTTCACATGTTTAGTGTTGGTATTTGGACAGCTTTAAATCATAATGGTTATTTAAAGTAGGTTGTGTCTCCGTCCTTGTGCGTGTAGGCATAAAGAATGGGAAGGGACTAGACAAGGCATTTTTGGAAGCATCTTACCTCTTGTTGCTGTTTTTTTGAGTGTGGGCAGTGTAAATATCCTTTCAGAGTGGAGAATGAAATACAAAAAAGAGAGAATGAGAATCAGGATAGGAAAAAGAGAGATCAGAAATGTCCTGTGGAGAAGTTGGTATTCTTCATGGATTTTGAATGGGTAGTTAAGTGATTCTGGTGTTTTGTAAACTTTTCTTTTTATTTGGATGGTGACAGATAGTTTGGGAAAAACTAGCTTTGTTTTCCTGAAAAAAAAAAAAAAGACAATGGGCTTAATGAATTTTCAATCTTCAAAAGCTTCAGCTTTGCTGTACATTTGTATATCACCTTGTACGTTACTTTTAAGGAAGTATCCATACAAAGAAATATAGTTTTTAGTATTATTGCAGTGATTGAACACAAGGAAAGAAAACATGTTGGTTCAAGAGTAGGGTCATCATGTGTGTGTGAAGTGTTAAAATCTAGGAACCCTTTACATTTAAACAGTAAAGCTGTCTCTTAAATTTTTAGAGGAAAATCTTTCTAACTGTGTTATTACAGAGGTTCCACTGGCATCGCTGATGGGTTCAGCTTTGGCCGGCAGCTGGTCGGTCTTGGAGCCGGCTGGAACTATCTCTGTCCAACATGAGGAGCAGCTTCTGGTGTCTTCTCACAGAAGCCACCCCTGCAGCTCCCCGACTAGTACACCCTTGCCACAGTAACCAAATAGAGTAGGAAAATAAGATGTTGTGTGTATCTGCTGTGGTAGGCAACAGACAATAATTCAGAAGGTGGCAAAAGTCTCATATTTGACAATGTAATTTATAGGGATAATGATATTCTGGCAAATTGTGTTACCAGATACATAAGCTGACTGCCTTAGAACAAGTGAAGACAAGGGGAGGTAGCTGTAGTTATAAGATGATACAGCAGCAGTGAAAAGGGTACCTTCCAATTTCTGTGCTTAGCAGCCTTTCAGGAGGTACCAGCAATGGTGGAGGACCGGCATTTCAGCACCTATTTACATTACATAACATTTTTTGAGTCTTATGGCAAACTGATGACTAATTGTGAATTTAAAAAGCAGCAAAAGTGGAGGTACCAAGAGTGGATTATTGGTGCAGTGTTTGACCACAGATAAGACGTTTTTAACATGCAGGCAGTTTGGCACATTAGTGAATTAAAACAGAGTTCTGTGATATTTTTAGAGTAACAGTTTTTCCATTAAAACAGTTATAGTATCCTAAGCAAGAAGCATATCAATTTACCTCAAAGTAATAGTTTACTTTATCTACATTTGCTGTTTTGACCAACATGGCAAGAATAGGGGGAGAATTGCAGGGTTGGGGCAAGTGTATCAGTACTTCATCCCTCCCCAGCTAGCACCAAAGTTGTATTTGAAGGTCCTATCAATTAATAAGAGTGTCTGTTTTATCATTACAAAAAAGTCTTCATTCAGCTTTTGAGAAATCCTGAGCTGTTCTCTGGGAAGGCGCATTGTGACTTTTGTCACAAACATATGTGTTTGACCGAGCACCAGCACACCTGTGTGTCGGTCAAGTCCCTATCTTTTTCTTTCCTGCTGTCTACCTCAGTGTCAATAGTTACAGGCTCCTTTGGCTTTGAGCCAGCCCTGCTGTAGCATCCAGCTACGCAGCCAAATAGGATTAGGGACCTCTGTTCTTGTATGTTCAAACACATGAGCTGGCTGGAGAACTTGGCAAGAGGAGAGCAGCAACGATCACCTCAGTGATTGCCAGAGTAACCCAGAAATTCAGCACCTAAAGTGAGTTTGTGGGGAAGGTGGCAAGGTCCATAGCTTCTGAATTGTTTCGCCTGTCTGTGAGTGCATGTTTTCTTTGCACTAACTTGGTGACAACAAAAGTAACCTTCTCTGTGTCTCAGAGGACTAGTTAAGTCACTGCTCAGTGCTGTTTGTATATATGCATTCACCCGTGACATGTTCCAGGGGAAGGCTAAGTCAGTGTCAAGTATTGGATTAACAAGCACAATCAGCTGAGGCTTAAAACCAGAGACTATAAAGAGAACAGAGATTTAATAGGTATAAAGTTATTTTATTGAGGTATAAACTACAAATATGACAAGTCAAAATTCAAAGACCTACAGGAAAATTCATGTCTGATGTTGTCAAAATGCATCTCCACTTTTATGTAATTGTTGGAAAAACTGTCTGATGTGAAGTGATTATTTTAAGTCTTACAGAAACTTAACGTTCATTTTGAAGGATTAAGTAATTTGCATGCTAAAATTTTGGGGGTTTTTAAATGAAAAAGACTTTTTCCTTTACACTGCTACTTGATTCACAATAGCACATTGTTCTTTGAAATTTTGAAATGGAATTACTGGTGGTTTGAAATTAACCAGGGTTTGGTTGTCTTTTGGCTCTCTTTATTTAATTGTATGCTCCTCTTTTCAGTCAGAGCATATATGCTCTCTCAGAAATTCCAGAATTACTTGCTTTAGGCAGTAGTGAGATGTAGTAGTATTACACCCTCATCTGAACAAGTAATTTTACAGTAAGTCGATCACTGTTAACCTGGAAAAGTTGAATCACTGAAAAAGAATTTTAAAAGAGAAAGCAATATGTTTTTACCTTTTTAAAGTTCTGTGGGCTGCTTTGAATAATTCTTGTCTTTCAGTCTGTCATTGTACAGACTCCTTGGTGTAGTCTTTCAGAAGTGTTCTTAAATGTCTCTTTGGTTCCAAAACTAACAGTTTACTTTTACAATTTTGTGTTAGAAAAAAGGTCCTTTCGAAATGGAGTACCAGATGAAAAGATTACCATCTGAAAGATTAGCAACTCAGAAAATTCTTTCTGTGATTGGTGATTGCCTTGATAATTTTGGTCCTGGATGCGTGAGTGTACAGAAGATACTCAATGCTCGCTGCCCGCTGGTGAAATTCTCCCATCAACCGACAGGATTCCAGTGTGATCTGTCAGTGAGCAACAGGTGAGACCTGGTTTTTAACAGTATGGGAGGAATACTACTGTACTTATGTTCTGAAAACCTGCAATGAATACTGTTTAGTATACTTCTTTCTGTGTTCTTAATAAATATGAATGTTGGCTCTGAAAGTAAAAAGGAGATTTTTGGCTTCTAGGGCTTAGGTTTTAATGTGCTTAAGATATCTTTCTCCAGCATAGGAAATACTTGCTGGCTGAAACCGAGGACCTGAAAACAACTCTATACAATAAGGTTAGCTTATAAGGAATTGAAAGAAGGCGGTGTTCGTTAGTCACTGCTTCCCTTCGTGTATATGGATATGTGCACTGCTGCCTTTTGATTACTTTTTTTAAGCACTCGATTGTGTTAATTTTCAGTGATTAGGTTTGTACTTATTTTGGTGTCCCTTTTTTCTTCTTAAGGGCCTGCAAACATCTCTTTGCTGGCAAGGTATCTTGAATGCTAAATTAACTCACTGCATCAGAAAACAGTCTGAAGTGTTACTGTCGTTAAGGACCTTTCACAGCAGTGCCCAATAGAGGGAGCAGGCTTCTTAGAAATACCTCTCTGCATCTATTTTTCCTCTACCAGCTTCCTCTCATTTGGTTGATAGTGAAGCATGTAATTTGTTTTTCTGACATTTATTTTATTAAGAAATACATACCTTAATGCAGTATACATCTGTAGCCCTGGCATAAGGGTACAAAATAGAAAATTAGTTACCCTTTTCATTGTTGTTAGGGGATAGTAAAATATGAGTGATTATCTTTCAGAATATTTTTGATACAACTTTCAGTGCAGATTTTGTGATTTGTCTACATCAGATAAAATCAGATCCTAGACTGAATTTTCTGAATTACCCAAAGTTCTGTTTCAGAATACTCAGGAGTTGGTAAGTCAGTACTAAGCAAATGTCTTAAAATAAAATTACTTTTGTATATTCAGCCCCTATGAAAGTCAGCATGCAGTTCTGTGCAAACGTCCTTGTAGTTCTCTGCTGATGGTTTGGCTGGTTGGGACTCTGTGTGTTGTCTTGTTATCGTTTGGAGTAATAACAAACCTCTGTGGACACAAGGAAGCACTTCATGGTTGAAATTTTGAATGTCCAGGTGTTACAAAACTTTGACATGGTGAACTTCCCCAAAATGCCATGGTGGAGTTTTAGAAGAATTCAGTGCAAGATTGGGAGTAAAAACTCCTGCAACTGTGGTTCAGCAAGTAATTTAGACTAAAACTGACCCTAAAGTAAGTTTTGCTGTCACACTGTGCTTCCAATTTTTTTTTCTGCTTTTTCTTGCCCTCCCATTTGTACGCTACGTGAATTTTTGTACGACTGTATGATGAAGCAGATCAAAACCTGATCCATCTGAAAACCTTCCAGATTCGTTGTTTTTTCAACAGGGCCAAACATTAGTCTTTTGAAAATTACCAAGTTGACTTGCTTTGCACTTCATGTGTTTCTCAGTGCATTATTTTGTTACTTTTAGATTAAAGTTGTAAAAGAAGTTCTAGTTGTATTTTATTATATATTGGAATAGAGATTTTTATCTAATGTACCTTAAGGACAGTTGTGACTGACTTGTGTTTTTTGCCTTGATTCTCCATAGTTTCACTCCTGAGTACTTGATGGTGTTTTTGTTTATTTGTTTATTTTCTCCCACTGTGATGTGAAAAAAGTGCAGTATTATTATTTAGCCATAACTGTATCCTCCTTACTATGGAAAACTACCAGGTATTTCATCCTAGACAATTTCAGGCGTTCTTTTCTATTTTTCAGAAGTGTAAAAGTGAAATGTTTGTGGTTTTTTTATGGATACCCTCTTCTCTTATAACTGATGCTCTAGGACTGAACAATGAACATTGCATCTGGCACTTCACAATTCACTTATCATTTACCTGTCTTTTACTTTTCATTTCTTCTTCAGCATTGCTATAAAAAGTTCGGAACTCTTGTATATCTATGGCTGTCTTGATTCCCGTGTAAGAGCACTAGTGTTCACTGTACGATGTTGGGCCCGTGTTCATGGACTTACAAACAGTGTTCCTGGTACCTGGATTACAAACTTCTCTCTGACCATGCTGGTCTTGTTTTTTCTGCAAAAGAGGTCACCACCGATCATTCCAACACTAGACCAACTTAAAGAACTGGCAGGTAAGGACACCTGTTCGTGTGTTTATTGAAGTGACTTCCACATTTGTTTTCTCTAAAGTGATCAATAAACCCAAGCAATTTATTTATGCTATCAAATACTAATGCATATTATGTATGCCTTAAGTTTGAGGGAATATGCAAGTTTTACTTCTTTTTTTTGGGGGGCGGGAAAAAAATGCATTTTTAAGGGCAAAATAAACCGATTTTCAATACAATACTAAATTCTAACTGGAGATAATTAAAACTCATTTATTTGTTCACTGTTCCTATGCTGGCTGTTTATTTTGGTTTTTGGTTTTTAGAAATCTTGTAAAGTTTCAAATGCCTCCACAGTTGATAAGGATTTTGTGCAAATTAATAGGATGTGTATTGTTTTATAGAAACCAAATGTTTAAAAGAAAGTTTATATTTTTCCCTCACAATTTGTAGTATCCTTGAGACTGTTCAGCCCATCTGCAAATAATTCTTATATCTTCACTAACAAGCTATTTTAGCTGTTTCATACATAGCTTGTAGAGTGTATTATCTTCAGTAAATCTAATGGAAGCATAGAGAATGACACCCCAAGTTCTTGATTCCTCACTCATACCTTCTGCGTATTGACATCGTTCCTTGGAAGCTTTGAGTCCTTTGATTGGAAAAAAAGTTCTTTGTCAGTTGCTTTAAAATCAGTTTAAGCATGTCCATCAGAATTCTACAGAATTTTAAAACACCTGTACTGATATTTTACAAGAATTTTCCTAATTCTCTTAAGTTTTCCAGAAAAAGACAGTAGGTGCTTTGGGTCTGTGTATTTGGGTTTTGGTTTTTTTTTAACCCTCGTGCAGGTATTAACCTCAGAGATTTGTGCTGTTTAGTATATAATAAAGCTGCGTATGCAGAGCTATCCAGTTTGTTACTTTAAAGAAGTAACTTCAGAGATACAAAGATGTCATATACCTCATTCCTGTAGGCTTTTGAAAATATGTCGTTTACTCATGTTTCTTTTCTTTTGCCTGTCTGTAGGCTTCTTTTTTTAAATCTTTAACCACATAGTTTAAACCTTAAACCTGAAAGTTCACTTGTTAACTCCTAATTTGATTTACTTAATATGATATCATTCATTGAATTCAGTCATGTCTGTTATCTGAATTTTAATAAATACAATGGTGTTTTATTGTTTATCACTTCTAAATATGCCTGTGATTTTTTTTTTCAGATGAAAAAGACAAGCATATAATTGGAGGATATGATTGCTCATTTGTTAGTGATTTAAGCAAGATTAAACCTACAAAAAATACAGAAACAGTTGGTAGGTAAATCTTCATCAGCTTTTTTTTTAAATTTTTTTCTGAGCATATTGAAAGCAAACTTTTCCTTAAAGTTACTGATGGCTATTGTTTTTCTTTGCCTTAGATGTATTGTTGAGTGACTTTTTTGAATATTTTGGAAACTTTGATTTCAGAAGGAATTCCATAAATCTTCGAAAGGTAAATGAATTTCAATCTCTCATCATTATCAATTGAATTTCTGTCTGTCATTTGACAAACTACCTACGCTAAGCAGCAATTTCTGTCATTTTTAATTGTACATACAAAGGACATTTAAATTTGTTGTCCTTTCGTTAAAGAAGAGAGTTTTCCTCTCGGAGCCTTATCACTTAATGCATCATTAAGAATATTACAGTGTCATTACTTGGAGATGCTGGAAAGCACAAACTCTGATGCTAAGCCTGCATGATCTTTCTTGACAACCCTATAATAAAAGTGGCGGTTTTGAAAAGTAGAATCTATTTTGCTTCTGTGAGAGGAAAGCTTTTTAAATGTATGTCACAGCAAAAGTCTATGACAAACTCTGTACACCAACAGGCTTTGCATTTAAAGTTGGGAGTCCAGTCCCAAACAGTGTCTGCATTAAAACTTACGACTGAGTTCTGAAATTGGCTTTTGGCACTTGCGTTTCCTACTGCGGTCTGCATCAGCCTACAGTAAGCGTACTTACGACTCAGTAAGCTTGACGGATTACATGATCAGTCTGTGCTTGCCAAGAGGTCTGCACTATCACTTTGCTTTACTTTATATATTTAAGTCATGCTGTTTATTGATACATGTGTATATGCATGCATATATAATAGAAACATATATAAAGGTAACTGCCTGTTCCTGCTGGGCTGCTTACAGGATGGGGGGTTTCAGTGCCATGTTGCTTTGTGGACACTCTTGTTTGTGTTCTCTTTCCTACTTGGGCTATGGATTACTGGCACGAGAGCTCTCTTTGCCACTGTAGGCTGATCCTAGAAACTGATTCATTAAGCTGAAGAACTTTTCTTTGCCATTAAGTCTAAAAAAGTCAAGTAAAAGCATACACATGTCGGAGCCTGAGCTAGTCAGGGCAAATGTCTGTGCTGCTGATGTTTTTCTGTTTAACTAGTCAGTCAGTCCTCTTGGCCCTGGGGAAAGAGTATGTAGCATGTACGTGGATGCTTCCTGGACTAGCATTAGCTGGTAGGTTCCTGCTAGAGCTTGTGGTGGGAGGCTTGCAGAGGTTCCGTAACACAGAGCAGGTCATCTAAGGAGCACTGATAAGCACTGAAATGAAAGTGCATTCAAATACCAAACTATGTAGTTGTTAACAACTTGCTTTGTACTACACGAAGTGCCCAAAAGTGGACGAGGACCTGAATAGTTCTGCACTTAAAAGACAGACTGAACTTGGAGGAATTTCAGCGAAGTGAGTAGTCTTAGTTTGTTATACTAGCTCTTAATGAGCACTGTGAGAGCAATGGTTTGAACAGTTTAAGTGCTTGTAGTTTATCAGACTGGGCTATGCACGTTAGTATGACACACTCATGCTGCCCGTACACAAATGGAGATAGGAGTAGGTGGTTGCAATGAGGGAAGTCTGAGACTTGTGGAAAAGCAAATGGGAGAATGGCCAAAAAGACAGGCTAAGCTGTAGTTGTGTGTTCTTTCCCTTGAAGGAAATCTAAGCTGACTGTGGCAAGGAAAAACACCACTAAGAGGATTCAGGGAACAGGAGTCGTACAGTCAAGTTAACAGGAAAATTAACTTGATTAATAGTGACTTCGTTTTTCTTTTTTCCCCCCAGAAACGTTCTCTTCTAGGTCAAAATACTTTTAGTGCTAACATAATAACTCAAGTGAATTGTTATTTGCTTAGCCTATAATGCATATATGCAACTTTGGCTTTTTCTTTATACTGTCCACAGGGAAAGGAAGTAAATAAACCTGAGTCGTATCCTCTTTATATCTGGAATCCCTTTGAACAAGACCTTAATATCAGCAAGAATGTTAATCAGCCACAGCTGGAGAAATTTGTAGCTATGGCCAGAGAAAGTGCCTGGATTTTACAGAAGGAAGAGAAAACTCAGCGAATGATCAATAAAGAGCCTTGGGGACTGGCAGCCCTACTGATACCGTTTGGAAAAAGTAATCCCAGCAAGATGAAGAATAGGACGAAAGGAATGGGAAGTGAAACAATCAGAAGCCTCTTGGACTCTTTAAAGTTAAATAGTGCAAACAGTCTACAAAAAGCAGTGGGAAAGTGACTTTCAGCACAGAAATGCAGTAGCTGATGTTCTGTTTTAGGAATTGAATGTGACACACAGTCCGAAGAACATTACTTTTAATATTTCTATTATGGTGAAATGGAGAATCAAATGACCTTTTGTTTTCCATCATGATGCTTTTTGTACAGGTCTGCTTTCTTTCTGTACATTTTTCTCCTTGTTATTCTTCACTTCTCCATCTGTTTTATGAACGAAGAGCATTCAAATGCAAGTTTTACACATACATTTTGGAAGTAGCCTTCAGTTGGGCACTCTTTAAAAAAAAATAAAAATAAAAAGGACTAACAGGAGCAGCATGGGAAAAAGTGTTTGGGAATTCTGTTGGCTAACATACAAATGATACACTAAGTAAAAAACAACTACCTTTCAGTGAAACCACAGTTTAAAAGAAGGTGAATGTTAGAACCGTTGCTTCCATTCCAGTCGTGTTCTGGAAGCCAGTAAAACCAGAGTGCATGTGTCTGTTTTTGCAGTTGTTTTCCATTCATGTAGATAGCGCCAAGACAAAAATAAAGAGAATGGCATTAGATAGTAAGGTTTGCCATTTCATAAAGCATTATTCTCCAACGGTAGTGCAACTGGTTTGTGTTGAGAAGGTGGTTTTGCTCTTGTGTTTACTACCTGATCTCGAATTTCTTCAGTCAACTCTCTCTTGTTTTCTGCACGCACAGGACTGGTTCCCACCCACACTTGTATACACACTCATGTTTCTCATTTTGCCTTCAACTTCACTTTAAACCTGTATTTCTGGTTCAGGCAGGGGCTTTTTGCATGCACTTATTGACTCATCACTCTCCTCAAAGTTGCTGCCTACTCAACACCACCAAAGCCTCCCTCTTGCTATCCCTTGCAGAATGATCTGTTGTCCCTTGCAGAGGTCCATAGGGAATGCTGGAGTCCTGTTCCCATTCTTTTCTTGTTTTTCAGATATTCAACAGAACAGTGACTGTCCCCTCTCCAGATCAGTTGGGCCAGTGAGATTCAATGCTTCTTAGTGACTTTAAGCATAGAGTTCTCTGTCCATCTGCTACAAAAGTGTTTCCAGAGGAAGTGGGAGAGGGGAGTGAAGGAAGTCAATCAGAAATGGAGAGCTGGCAAAAGTCAGATTTTCCAGGTGTATTTGTGAGTATTCTACCTGTCCACCTTGAGAGCCTCACGTACATTAAAACTAAATGGCAATGGTCAAAAAAACTCTACAGACGGTTGTCTTTATTCTTAACAGAAATGCCATACAAGAAGTTTCTATAACTCCGAGATTATCATACAGATGCAACATCAATGTTGATGATTACTGTTTCATTTTCAGTATTTTTACACTCTTTAATGTTGCAGTGGTGTATGATTTTGTGTAGACTTTCTTCCTGATGTCGTAGTCTGAACAGTTAAAAAGCGCGTTTTCTCTTTTCCCTGAGGTATTATTTATTGGAAATACTGTGGGCAGTAATGCATAGTTCTTTGTAAAAACTTGTAAAAACTGGGCAAGGAAAAGTATTTTCCAGCAGCTGGCAGACTAAAGGGTTAGACCTTGAGTGGCAGGAAGATGCTTTTACGGATGAATTCCATGCTAGTTTATTTGGAATGTAAAATATTTGTATGTGTCCATTTCTGACTCATGAATGTTTTCTCAAATAATGGCTCACGTAGTCATTATCTTGGTCACAGGAATTAACTTCTTCAAGACTGAGCCTTGGATTTGAAACTTAGTTTTATACCTAAATACTGGTGCTAGTGTGTGGACTTCTTTGTGGAGGCTGGTATGAACTTTATTGTAACTTGTTCTTGGTGCTGACCCAAAGCCTTTGATAGCAAGCTTGGCACTGATTCTGTAAGGACTCTGTTGCTACTTTAATCTTTACAGAACCTAGGGGTACATTTTCTGCTGTTCCCCCAGCAATAGTCTTTGAAGCTTTTTTGAAGATTAGGTCACTACTTGGGTACTTGTGATTTTTCTTTTCTCCAGCTAAACACAACGGGTAATACCACAGTGCAATAATAAGAAAACGGTTTATCAGGGCATACAGCAGAGAACTGTGTCATTATATTCACAGTGATTCGCTCGGACATAGGGAAGATTTTACAAGAATTTTGACATATAGACACAGGGCACTTGTAGTCAAATACAAATAAACTTTGTAATTTGGTTATACAGTTGAGCTGCACGGAAGCACGTGCTTCATTTGTAGATGTGTCTAGGCGTTCGAGCTGCTTTGGATTCCTTAAACGGCCGGGCAGAAAGTGGTTACTGCACATGCAGCGCCTTTCAGCATCACTTTTCTGTTTAGACTCCTTGTCCCTTTTGGGAATAGTTCTGAACCCCCGTCATGGCTGCAGGCCAGTTTCTGAAAAGAAAATAAAGAAGCTAAAAGCAGTGTTGTAACAGTGGAAGTGTGCAGGTGATTGTTTCAGATATCGGCAAGTCCAGGGAGCCAGAGAGCAGCTGCTGAGCGAAGCCTGGAGACTTTGAGGAGCAGCTTCATTGATGATTTAAATAAGCCCGACTGGCAGCTTTCCTAGAGGAGGCTGCTAGCTGGGGATGGAGAGCCGACTGTGAGCTTCCCTAGAGCATCAGCTGTGTCTCGGAGAAGAGCTGCGTGACACTGGTGGGACTGAAGCCACCTGTGGGAGGAGAACCAGACAGAGAAGAGGAGGACCAAGATTTGAGGGGGTGTATTTTGCAAATCAAGAGGGATGGTGTGATTATAATTTCTTGAATGCACCAGCCTTATCACATTGAGGATGGTTAGAAACTATCAACATGGTTCTGTCAGAAAAAACAAGGGCTGGATATTTGTCAAGAAAGGCCTATGGTGACAGTCTGGACTTGAGAGGTTGTTCGTCTCATCCAAAAACATGTAAACAATGTCTTGGCAAGAGTGAGGCAGTAAGTTTTAAGTTACTTCTCCAACTTGGCGCTGATATGCTATATTGTGGAGTGGGATTGTTGGGGAGGACACACGTAAGGAACATCAGTGAAATTAAACACATTTTGGCCCCCTTGCCCCTTCCCCTCGCTGGGAATACTTTTTAGCGCAGTCTCACATTCCCTGTCTCTTAACTGGTTAGGGGAACTGCAAACACTTAAAAGTTCCTTGCCCTGAGAAAATACTCTTTGGGACATTAACTTCATGTTAACATTTGTTGCCAGAGATTTTTTCTTTTTTTTTTTTTTGTAGATATTTGATGTTCACAAGAGTTGCAGGAATGGCTTCTGCTGCTACTGCTCCATCATTACTCTGTACCTTCCTGGGAATCTGCAGCCCTGGTCTCCAGTTGGCTGCTGGGTGAGCACCTCTGTGCGATACTCATGGGTAAGACACAGTCACAAAATTGACACTTCTTGGTTGGTAGCACATGCTGTATTCTTCTGCCTCAGTTTCAAAACTGCAGTTCCTGCCTGGGACTCTGTCCTTTGGACTTTGGGTCACAGTATAATGCAGGTTGGGAGAGACTTCTGCTCAAGCAAGATTAGTTGTGAGATTAGACCAGGTTCCTCAGGGCTTTATCTAGTGAGGTCTTGAAAGGCCAAGGGTAGAGACAGCACAGCCTCTCTGGACAACCTCTTCCAGTGCTTGACTGTCCTCATCACCCTGATGGGCTGGTCTGCAATACACTGCTGCATCCTTGTCACTGGCTTCTTTTCCAATCCTGACCTGCATTCTCGATCAGACTGCCATCCATCACAAACGTTCAAGCTGCTCCTTCCTGTAAAGAGCACCCCCCAATCTCTCCCGTTTTCCTTCCCTGTCTTTCCTGAGGAGCTTGTATCCATCCATCCATCACAGTGCTCCCACCACCTGTGAGCTCTCCCGCTGTATCTGTTATTCCAACAGTGCTGTAGTAACGGCATGAGGAGCTCTGGTTCCTCCTGCTTGTTCCCCAGGCTGCCCTCGCCTCTATTTGTACATTTGAGGTGGATATCTGTTCATCCTTTTTAATTGTTCTTGAGGTCCTATAAGATAACGCCATGCAGAGACACTCATGCAGGTGTGGAAGAGGACTTTGCTGCCCAGCAGAGCTTGTCAGCTCGGACTTGGCGTGTCACTGATGCTCTTACTTCTGGGTCCTGAGCAGTTGGGTTCCCAGCTGCAGTGTAGCTGTGCTCCACGTCTGTGCTGGGTCTGTGTCGTTCAGGAAAAGCGTTCTTACAACAGCATGTCTTCATTCTTGTAAATTTATTTCCAAGTTCAATTTAGTTTATAGTCTCTGGGCAGTACAGGCTCTGTTTTTTACTTGATACAATTTTATACCTTTGGAAAAAGGAAAGATAGACAAAGAACCTTTATTTAAATAATTTTGCCAACAAACTAGTTAAAGGTCCATGCCAAGTTCAACTGAAGCAAGTTTAGGATTTCCAGCCTGGGCTGCTTTGGAGATCTGATGAACCAACAATTAGGAAGTTTTTCAAAATGAAATCATCCTGTTCACTGGAAAGCTCTTTCTTCCAAACACTTTGTCTTGCTTACTGCAAAATTACCACCAAAGTTCTCTTCTAGTACGAAATTCTTCTAAATGTCATGGGTCATTTGGGGTCAGTTTGTTTAAAACAAGGGTTAGGATTTATACAAGGCTAACCTGTGCCTGGAGATAAAATCTGTCCCTCCATAAGTCTTCTTAGTTGAAAGTCTTGATCTACTGCTTTTGCACACTCGTTTCTTGTACTTTCTTTAAGTAGAGAGCTGGTTTTCTTTCTTTTGCAGGACCTTCCTGCTTCTTTTCCCCCTCCCCATTGTCTTTTCATCATATATGATTGATCTGACCTGTAAAACATAGTATTTCATTTGGCCCATAGTATCCTGTGAGGCAACAGTGAATACAGCTGGCATTTGAGAAATGAGTAGTTTTTAAAATGTGGCTCTTGCTTTGCAATGCGACTTTTTTTGTCTGTTAAATTTCTTGTGTAGAGCAAGTCTCCATAGTGCCGTTTCCATAGCCTGTAGGGGGATCAATTAGCTGGACTTGATGGGCCTCACCTAAATGAACCATGTGTTTTTAGGAAGTCTATTCACTTAAGAGACTTGTTTAACACGGTCTGCAGTATTAGAAAGCAGAAATACCCTGCAAATTTTTTGAGGGACGCTTCACCCTTCAAAATTGTTTCTGTTTTCTTCTGTTGTTATGGGGAAAACTGTGTTCAATTTGTTTCACAGAAAGACTTCAGAGATGGGTTTTTGTTCCCATGCTGAGCTCTCTTGTGCATACAGATTTGTAGTCAATGTAAACAGTGCAGCCCTGTACAGGAATCTTGCATGGAACAACTCCCAGAATATGTCTTCTAGGTTTTATCCTCGCAGCCGGACGGGGGAGGTAAAAGCCCCAGAAATTACTAAGGCATAACCTCCCATTTGTGTTACTGACTCCACAGGATGGAACAATTCCCGTAATTCTGAATTGCTTTTTCGCATGTTGGACACAGGCAGAACTCTGCTTTCCTGCAGAAGAAAAGGTACATATGTTAGAAGTTGGATTGTTAGGTTGAAAAGCAGTATTATTTGAATTCTTTCTGCATATTTACAGATTAACTTTGGTTTTATAAAGTCCTTCTCTAGGAGCTATTGCTGGAGATTTTCAGGATGAGAGAAAGAACTGGGAGAGTCCATAAAGGCTTCATATTTCAAGTAATTAGATAAATGGTAATTACTATTAGATTAATCATCAAAAATAATTGTATAGTGGAAAGTAATACATGTAACAATCCAGCAATAACAAGGAACACTGCCTTGTGTCTTTGAAACAATTTTCCTCCCTTAATTTTCTGTCATCCTCCCAGTGGTGCACTACTTCTATAAAAGGATGGGATTTGGGTGAGTGTACTGAATGGAAATTACAATATCCAATACATGGAGGATGAGTATTTAACCACTGCAGTAAATAAAAATGAAGCATTGCTGACTCCATCATGAAATGAGATTCAGAGATTTTGTGACTCCAAAAATACAATATAGAGAATTGTTCTGTGGATCTTTATGTGATTCATACTTCTTCCTTTTGAAAATTATCTTTGGACACCTCTCAAAAGAGGGTTTGCTTATAATTACTTGATATCTGAGCTTACAAAGTAAGGTCTCATTTGAAATGACCATGATCTGTTTTGGTGAGACACTGAAGATCTTAGCTATTACAGTTCTGCACTAAAATTCACATTTAAGAGGGTTTGCATTGCAGTTGGCTCAGGAATGTGGAATGTTATAGTTTTCAATTACCCTAAAAATGCAAATGTTTCCAGATAGCAACAGACTTTCACACTTCTCCCACATGGGCTGTATGATTTTAGTTTCCCTTTTTACAGTAGACAATATTTTCAGTCTTTGAAATGTGTTGTAGCAATTAATTTTATATTTCTTCTAGGGGATAGTTAATAAAGAAAAATATCTCCTCTGTATTTGTTTAGTATGTTGCTGTTCCACTGTGCAGTTGAAGTCTTTGATGAGGTAAATGAGATTTCTGGCACTTCCCTTCCTCATACCTGGGCAGAGGCTTGTTGCATACTGCAATGAGGATGCAATTTGTAGAGCAATGGTTTTGAACTCTTCATCTCTGAACCCCTCAGCACCCAGGGAATTATGTCTATAGAGCTCACCAAAAAAATCAAGAAAACAAAATCCTGAGAAAGCCAACCTGATTATCAGCCAGCTTAAATTCACCCAAGAGAGGTTTTTAGCTTTGGGAATTTTCCAAACAAAACAAAGGTCAAACCAACTGCTGTTGAGTCGTGGTCGGAGATGTAGCATTTCTCACATTCCAGCAGCACTTTATGATTAATAATTTGTTTAAGTAAATGGTGGTCTGTGAAGAGTACGCCTCTGTCACTTGCAAAACATGGTTTCTAATGAAGAGAGGAGAAACAGCATTTTGGATGTCTGACAAACTCTGAAAGATATCTCTTAATGGAGAGAGAAGATATTTTTTCTAGCAGGATATCTAAAGTTCCTGAACCCTGCCCTGGCAAAAAACTTATCTTTTATCCTTATAAATTATAAAGGGAGAATACGGGTGTCTCAGTTTGACTTGATTTAATTTTATCCCTCATGTATAGGGTTACAAGTATGTGGCAGTTAGGCATAAGTGATAGGATTTTATGCTCCAAATGCTGGTAAGAGAGAAGCTTCAGATCACATAGGTTAAATAGGCTTGATTCAAAGACACCTAGTCCAAATCTCCTACACTTTTTTAGACCCCACCCACCAGTGCAGCAGAAGACTATAAATACTAACTACTGCCAGCTGCTCGCTCCCAGTAGGGATGCCTTCCCCTGAAGTTAAATTTTCTGATTCAGTGGGGACCTTTCATTGCCAAGCCAGCCCGGGGATCTATGAAGCCTGAGAAGGCAAAGGATGGTTTGTCATCCTCGTGTCCCATTCCCAGCAAGTTTTTTCCTCCTGATTCTCACAATAGCAAGACACAACCCTAAAATTCTTCTCAGATACAGAAAGAGTAGGCAATGGTGTTATAGCATGGCCATTTCTGTTCTTCAGATTTGTGCAATTTATGTTGTTGGGTGGATGGATGTTTTTATCTAACGTCTTTATTCTGTTTTTCGAAAAAGATTGATGAAATGATTTTAATTTTTCTTTCCCTGGAGTTCAATAAGCTAAAGCTCTCAGAGTTGTGCTTCAGTTGCTCCTTGTTTGTCCTGGCAAAGAGCAAAATTTAAAGCTGAGCCTTTTTCTGCTGTGTGGTTTTTTTTTTTTTCCCTGCGATAAACACAAAATATGCAGTTGGTGTCATGAGAGCAGTAGGTGCAGGATTCAGCTGAGGCTTCCCAGCAGAAAACTCTCCGTCCTGCCAGGCCGATGAGGAGTCGCGACAATGATTCATTTCGGTGATAACGCAGCAGGAACACAAGTCCAATTGTTTGCTATGTAGGTCAGAACGGGGTATGTTGGCATCTCTGCTTGCAGACTTTACAAAGAAGTCTGGGAATGGGAAGCATGACAGGAAAAAGCCTATTCTGATACTACTCAAATTGTTCCCCTGGCAGAGGTAGGCTATGAACAGTTTGCTGTCAAATACTTGCTGTCTAGCTGGCATAGCTGGACACTGTCTGCATATGAGGAGGTTTAATTTTTCAGAATTAACAGCTCGTTTACTCTTTACCCGAGCTCTGCCATTAAAGTCTGGGTCTGTGTCAAGGGGAAGGCCCTTAGAAATACTCAGTCACGGTGTTGCAGCATGAGTTCCTGACAGCAGTTTGTGTTCGTGTAGGTATTTCATGTACTTAGGAGTCAGGGGAAATTGGCAGGCGAGATGGTTAGCTCGGGACTTCTCTTACAGCCCTGTGCCTTTTAATGTCTGTAATAGTGCTACAGAAACTTGCTCACCTGTCCGTTCGGGTTTTGTCTATTCAGTCAACATGGGCTTTTCCAATTGGCAGGAAATGAAGTTGTTGGGGACATAATTTTGTGTAACATATTACAGCATTTTATTGGACACCCCATTGCACATCGTGACGACATGTCTTCTTGTGGGAGTCTGCCAGCTCTCCCCTGATGTCTCCTCCTTCCAGGAAAGCCTCTGGTTATTGAAGATGAAGAACCAAGCTTGTATCTCTTTCCCTATGGGAGCGCCCTGAGAGAGGGACCTGGGACTGCTTTTGTTGGGTTGTTTGGATGTTACCGTGCACTCTCCCGACCACGGCGTGTCTCTGCATGTGCCCATGCAAGCACCTCAGGTTCTAGTGTCCAGGTTTGTCCCTCTGTTCCTCTATTACCATTACCTACATAAACAGCAGCACTACAGCTAGTACTGCTTTATAGCTAGGAGAAGCTGAAGCACATATTGCGCCTTGCTATTTTGGGGAGAATAACTCTTTCCCAAACGATGTATCTCCTTGAAACTGACTCTTAGCTTCTTCTCACACCAGTGGGAGAATGTGCATTGCCTTCCAGCATCAATCAAGTATATGTTATGGCAACGTTACAGCCAAAACTGTACTTTTTTTAGGTTCCATACCACACACGTTCAAGGAAAACTTTACTCTCTTTGTCCCATATCTTGAGAGCTGAATAGATTTTTGAAGCGGTTGGAGGCTGTGTTCCAAGATCAGATCATCTGCCCTTCTTTTTTTTTCTCTGGAAAGGAGGAAATAAATCATGATGGCTGGACATAATGTTGTCTAATGATCATACTTTTTCTTGGCATGTTTATTAGCAGAATGTGGACTTTTATGAGACTGTTCTCCTCCTTCTATGAGACCTAACCATTTATAGCAAATCTTTTCTCTGAGGTTCAGTTAATTATCTTATAAAAACCTGTTTCATGCAGGAAAGATATCAAGTCAAGTGATAATAAATTTGAAATAACAATATATGCTATCAAAGATTTTAAGTTGCAACACAATTCAGGAGGGAAGAGGGTGGTAATGCTGATATTTTTATTTCAGCCTCATCATGAGAATTTGATTTAATTTATATTTTTGTTGTGGTAAGGCTTAATTTAAAAAAAAAGCCAGGGAAATTCTGTCTACCTGCCAAAAGGGCCAATTTCTCTTCTAGTAGGGGTTGAAGCCCTAGCTAGTGTTGTTGTATATATCTGTAGTTTAATGCCTTTCAACAGAAGTCACTAGCTGAGGATCTTGGTGTTCTTGATTATGAATAAAGGCATAAAGAATAATATAGGAAGGGGATTTTGATTTTGGCTGCTGCACTCTTACGTGAAATGCATGCAAACACAGAGCAGAACACCACGTTCTGACACAGAGGAGCATCTGTATGTAAATGCAACTTGAATTTTCAAAGGGCTTCTATGTTGAATCCAAAATCTTTTTGGCATCTTTGAAAAATTACTGAAAAATCAATTACACAGCAGTTTATGCCGGGAAGAAGAAACGGAGCATGTCTTCTGTGGAAGCATCACGCTGTGATGAATGGTCAGTAGGTCTGGTGAGCCAGTCATCCCTCCCAGTCCAGGCTTTGTTTCTGTAAATGAGCCAGTGTATATCTGGAAGAATGGGAAGTCGTCAGGAAATTTGATCCAACTGATCCAACAAATAGCTCAGTTGATGCTGTGATAAAAGCATAGCCGACTATTTCAAATGTTCAAATAACGGTGATGTTTTTAATTAAACAAGATATTACAATGTTGTTTAACACTGCCACTACTGTTTGCTGCTGAAAGAAGCAGAAAAAAAAAGGCGTATAGATCATGAGATACACTCTAATCTTCCCCTTTGAATACCTGTAACACCAGGATAAGGAGTAGTGTGATAGGATGAAAAAAATGTCTTTTGATAATACTTTACCCCACATGCACTTTGACTGTCAGGCTTAAAGATTATATTTACATTTGGATGATGTAGTAATTATTGTCATATTAGGCTATTTTTATATGCATTTATTTTAATGCACTAATTTAAATAAAGCTACTTTTAGAAAGTGTTGGGTTTGGTCTGATTCCTATAAAAGTTAAGAAGAACAAGGCACCACCTTGATTTTCCCCATTGGCACTAAGGATGCAGCTGACAGGATGCTCAAAACCCCCCAAAGTTCAAGGATGGATTTCTTGGAAGTTCTTGGATTCATGAAAGTTTTCTTGTTCCTCCCACACAGTTCTAAGGCATTTTATGCACATCTACATGAAAGCTTCTTGTTGGGCTATAACAGCCTGTCCTTATTGGTACCGTTTTCAGAGACAAGCCCCTTTTTATAATGCACAAAACGTATTGAGATTTGCAAAACCACTCTCACAGCTGAGGGGGAGTGCAGTGCTTTCCTCCCTAGCAAGGTCAGGTGTTGAATCAAGAGCAAGCTTAAGGCTGTTAAACTATTAATGTGGATCAGCTGTGATAATACTTGACTGAAAACCTTTTTTTTTTTCTTCAGTGCATTTACCTGGCTGACAGAAGGCAAATCCAATCTCACTTTTTGGGCATAGATAATGGAGATACCTACCTACCAATGGAGGTAGAGTAGGGGAATTTATCCTGAATCATTAGAAGTAAAAATATTTGGATGAAATTCTGCCGCAGTATAACCCCACGCAATCCTAGCGATACCAGGGAGTGACTGTGGCTACAGCACTTCAACCTCTAGTGAAAACTGTCAACATCAAAATACGTATGTGCTCTGGTGGCTCAGCACAGGTTAAGACCAGAAAATCGTGGAAGCTGTTGGATTTTCCCCTGTCTCGGGAAAGAAATATGCGCAGCGCTTTCCTGAGCTCCTGCTGGAAGGCAGCAGCTTTGCACACCCTTCAGGGGAGTTTTGCACCCCCTTACAGCTGCGGCTGCCACCCAGTTCCTGCTCCTGCATTGCCCTCCTGTGCGGGCACGGGCATTGGCGCAGCCGTGCAGCCAGCACCCCTGGAAGAGGGGCCGTAAAAGTGATCCCCCCCCCGATGAAGCCTGCAGTTCCGCCTGTTCCATGAGCACAGGAAGCTACAAGCTTGGTTTCCATCTGCCTTTATGAGCTCTTGCAGCCTGTCAGCACTAAACATCATACCAGTTTCTAATAACTTATGTTCTCTTTAGGTTTTAATTAGAAAAAAAAGACTGACGTGGGCTTTATTCCCAAGGCAGTCGCCCCCACCACCGTGCCCTCGTGCCCACACAGCATCCCGTGACGCAGAGAGCTGCTCGCAGGGCTGGGCTCAGAGAGCCACGCTCCTGGTTGGGAAACCCCCCTGCGTAAGCGAGTCCTCCTTGTGCAATGGGGTGGACCTCGCAGCTTTCGCTTTTCGAGCCGGGGAAGAGGTAACGTGGAGAGCTCTGCCCTCAGAGCTGGGACCAATTATGCTTCGCTACTCGAACAAGCTGCAGCTCTGGTTGGGGAATTTTTGAAGCGTCTTGTGCTCTCTCAGGAAGTTGTAGGGTACATGCTGTGTCTCCCAGAGACCTTCTCAGCATCCTCCCCCACTGCCCCTCCCCGGGGGACCTCCTGGGCAGGGGTATTCCCCAAATCCTCCGAAGTCCCTAGGGATGGGGGAGCTGGCTGCTCTGCTTTCTTTTGGCAGAGAAAATCACCCCCAACTTTCCAGAGTGGGAGAGAGGAAACTCTGATTGCTGTGATGCTCCCGGGTGTAGCTCCAATTCCGAAACCCTAATGTGATCCCTTTCTCCCTGGAAATGGAAATTCTGGCCCAGGGAAGTGAACAAATCTCTTAACATGGAAAGGGCCTGATTCCCTCCTTTGCCTGTCTCCTCTGCAAAGTCCTTGAGAGTGTTTCTGTGCTGCTCAGCCCTGTTTGGGGTACAACGCAAAGCATGTTTTCTCTCGGTATAACACTGGAGGGAGAAGTCCCTTCCTACACGGACCGCATGAAAAGTGTGCTAGTTCTCTTTTCTTCCTTTTAAGGCATTTACACAGCTTGAAGAAATTTCGTTTGTATTTCAAAACCAGCGAGCAAAGGCAGGCGGACAGTTGCTGCCGGTGCGTGAGTGGCTCCGTACGTGCCTGAAAGCGGGCACGGCTGGTGGACGCGGGGCGAGGACCAACTTGCTACGAGCACCTGGGTTTCGAAACAGGTTGCAGCGATCTAACTTCCTTGTCATCCGCTTCTGTTCAAGACAGGGGAAATTTTGCCATCATGCAAAGTGATTGCTTTCTGAGTGTGCCGTGGGACAGCCCGCAAGAGGAAATGCTCTCTGCCTTTCAGAGAGGCTCTTTTTTTTCATCCCGTGAGACTCGAAGGGGTGGTTTGTGACATTGCGGTGTGTAAATGCGAAGCTTAATCTTTGTAAGTTATTAGCTCCACACTGGATAAACACAGGCCATTTATCCATCACCCATCTGAGGTACCAGTGCTTTCCAAGCTGGAGCCCCGCTCCTCCCTGGGCTGAGGTCCTCAGAGTCCTCAGCAGTTCACTCCTTCTCCGTATGGTTGCTGCTCTGCCCTGTGTGCACGAACTGGTGCCATTTCAAGCAGTCACTACATCTGTACCCTGCACGTTGTGTGTGCACAAGCGAGTGCCCGTGCTCGTGTGTCAGCTGCCCTGTGCCAGCCAGACTCTGCTGGCCGTGTCCCTGGAAGCCCCCACCACCCCGTACGTACCTGCCACTCATTTTATGGGACCCTGGCAGGGAGGATGGATGTGCTGAATGGTCGGGTGGTGCAGCCGTGGCATCCTCTGTGGTTGAGGCAGAGCATCCCGCTCTGAGCCGCTCTGCAGAAGGTGCCTCCCAGGGAATGGGGTGCCCAGCAGCAGCTCAGGGCAGGCACTGCCCCGCGACCACCTGGGCTTCTCTGCCTTTTGCATCATGATTTTCATGATGATAAAAGCACACAAGTCAGGGTCTGGGCTGCCTGCCATTCCCCCCTCCTCTGGTCTCCTCATACCTGCTTCTGAACACCTCTCTCCCATCTCCCTTGTGCTGGGAAAAGCCCTGGGTGGGTTCTTTATTGTGATAAATAATTCCTGCTCTTTGTCTGCCTTCTCTCTCACCTGCCAGCTGATTCAGTGCTGGACCGCTGCAACACTTACACCTTTCTGGTATTAAGTCCATGTCCTGGACAAATGTTGTCCCTCTTCTGCACGTTCAACAGCTGGTAGAAAGGCAGATCCTGACAGTCAGAAGACAGCAAAACACCACCTCCTGTCTTGATTTTGAGTTTATCCCCAGTATTAGTAGAAAAAAAAAAATTATCTGCATGCAATTTAGCCATAACCAGTCCTTGATGATGGCAAAGGCAATGGGTTGGAAAGCTCTCTATCCCGTAGTGCTTAGGGACGAGATGTGGACTTGGCCTTGCAGTAGCCTGTGGTAAGCTGAGGAAGACAGATTGGGTGGTCTCCTCCCAGGAGTAGCACTCGGTGGGTGGGGAGACGCTGTAGATCATAATTTTGGATGACTTCAGCCCAGCACAGCAGACTAAACTTCACACTGCTGTTCCCTGTCAAAAAACATTTGCCGCTTGGCTGAACCACAGCCAAGCCTCTTCCTCGCTGCTCCGTGAAGTTACACGTGGTGCCAGGGGGTGCCGGCTGTCCCGCGGTCGGGTACACGGCATCGCACCAGCTGAGGTGCAAGCGGCTGCCGCAGCCGAGCACGTCCCCCTGCCGGGCTGTGTGCCCCCAGCCCAGCAACGGCTGTGTTGATGGGCTTCTCCGGGGTGCGCTTAGAAACGTTCCACCACGGTGCTTAGAAAACTTTGAAAAGCAAAGAAGGTGCCTGGCTCTGCCAGCAAAAACATCTCTGAAGAGGAGAAGATAAATTACTTTTTCTGTGCGGTGGGCTCACTTTCCAGAAAGGCAAATGCCACCAGTCGTGGTGGGAGGGGTAACAGAGGCAGCTCATACGAGGAGGTGATTTCTTTCAGCATGAAATTATGCATCTGTTCTGCCTGCCATGGACCTCGCGGCGTCGGCCCTCCCTCCCTCGGCTCAGCTTCTTTCTCTCGGTGTGAGGCTGTGAGCTGCTGTGAAAAAAATAAGTATTTTTTACACTGCCTAGTTGTTTCTGCAGGAGCACACGTCAAAGGCACCAAAGGACTCCTTGCAAGCTCTGAACCAACCTGCCTGTCCTTCGCTGTCGAGGCTGGAGCATGCGGTTATTGATTAGAAAGGGCTTTGCTGAAGTCCCAAGCGAACTGGGAAGCCTTTCCCATCCCTCCACAGATTTCTCTAAAACTGTATTTGAAAAAGAGTCTTTCCACAAGGTTTATTCATACTCCTGTAAGCAGGAACCAGAATAATGATATAATTTGTTCTGTGGCATTTTCCGACAAAATTCTCATTATTCCAGGGTAATTCTTTTAAGCCCTGTTATTTATGAGTAGTAGCTGCATTTTTTAATGTCTCTGAAGATCTACAGACTTTTCTATTTGGGCTTAGAGATGTTAAAGTTCAGTTTATCAGAGCTTCTTACTAACAAGAAGATAACAATTTGCAGCTGGGTAACATTATAATCACAGGTTGATAAGGCTGGATGAGGTTGGCAGGGACCTCTGGAGATAATCCAGTCCAACCTCCTGCTCAAAGCAGGGTCTGATAGAGCAGGTTGTCCAGAATGTCCAGTTGATGTTGAATGTCTGCAAGGATGGAGCCTCAGCTACGCCTCTGGGCAACCTGCTCCAGTGTTTGACCACCCTTACAGTAAAGCAGGTTTTTTTCTTGTGTTTAAATAGAATTTCTTGCATTTCTTCCCTTCTCCAGGCTGAACAGTTGCAGGTCTCTCAGCTTCCCCTCTTTAAGAGATGCTCCAGTCCCTTAATCATCTTCATGGCCCCAGTGGACTCCCCAGTATGCCCATGTCTCCCTTGTACTGGGGAGCCCAGAACTGGACACAACACTCCAGGTTTGGTCTCACCAGAGCTGAGTAGAGGGGAAGGATCACCTCCCTCGACCTGCTGGCAATGCTTTGTCTGATGCAGACCAGGATACTATTGGTCTTCTTCGCCAAAGTTGCCCAAGTCTATTTATTGCCCTTCCTTAAGAAGGAGGAACATTTGCTTTCTTCCAGTCTTCAGGAATATCTTCTGGTTGCCATGACCTTGCAAAGGTTATAGAGAGTGGACTCACAATCACATTGGTCAGCCCCTCAGCGCTTGTGGGTGCATCCCATGAGGTCTCACGGGCCTCTGAATGTCCAATTTGTTTAAATGTTCCTTAACCTGATCCACTTCCCCTGAGGGTTAAGTCTTCCTTGCTCCAGATTTCCCCTCTGGTCTCAGGGGAGCCTGTAGCATCCTGTAGCAAGGGTGTAATTTTCTGTTAATTCTCTGCAGCGCGTACAGCATATTGGGTTTTTTTCCCATGCAGTTCCATGGTATTCTCCAGAAAAAAAATTACCTCAGCAGCAATAATTTAATGCAATTATAACCTCTATATATCTTCCCTCCCTTTTCCTCCTACTCACCTCCAGCTCCTTATTTCTAAGTCCTCCTCCTTCCTCAGCGCCTACAGGAGGAGACGGGCTTTGCAGCATGTCCATGGGCTCATCTTTCCCACTCTGAAAGGCACAAGGGTTGCACACTTAAACTTGAAAATTTCAGCTTCATTTTCCAGAAGAGGAGAGCTCTGGTGAAGGTTTTCCATTAACCTCATCCCAGTCCCAGCGCTGACATCGTCAAATTGCCAGCAAGGGGTACCATTGCTGCATCTTCACGGTGAAAAGGTGGAATCGTGCTGTTTAAACATACAAATTTAACTTGCTACCCAGGGTGTGCTTTAGAAGCCTGCAGGATTTTCCTGAAAGATTAATGACTTTAAAATGTGCTAATGGCAGGCGAGAGCAGCTTTTAGCTGTCAGATGGTGGCACAGGATGCTGAGCTGCTCCCCTGTTCCCTGCCAAGGCTGGGGACCCTCGCCCCGTCCGCCCCGTGCTTGGGGTGGAATGACATGGCACGGTATGGGATGGGAGCCCACCTGCCCCACCACAAGTGAGGCCAGCACGAGTTGGTCATGGTCCTGACGAGCCTCGGGCAGGAGCAGGGCAGAGTTCCCAGCGGTTGCTGTCAAGCGTGCTGGGACTCACGCTTCTGGAGAGCGGGCGTGCTCTGAAACGACAGGGTTTTTCCAAAGTGCTCGTCTGCCTTTTGTGTTTGCCTCCTCAAGCAAGAAGAACATTCTCCACATTAATACACCACTGCAGCTTTTTCAGAAGTGTTGGTCTGGCCTTTGCCTGGCCATCTGCAGAGCCCCCAGCCCGCCGGTGGGAAGGATGAGTCCCCCTCCCTGTTTCTCTCTGCGTGTGTCCCCATCACCCCAGCAACCCGCCTCAGCCCCAGCCTGCTCCCCGTCTTCCCGTCTGCTCTGGGTGCCAAAAGTTGCTTCTCTGCTCCGTGCTGGTACTTTTTTTCCTTCTCAGCTCTTTCAGTGAGACTGGATCCTTCCGTAGTTTCAGCCATGGTGCGACAGTTGGATTTTGGACACTGCCAGCTGGAAAGATTTTCTATCCAAGAAAACATTATGCACTGCTCCAGGACCCAAAAAAAAAAACCCCAAAAAAAACAGAGAGAGAAAAAAATTAGTAACTCACACCCCCAGCCTGGGAAACCCATCGACAACAAGCATGGAGAGCCAGGCTTCATCTCCTACTTGTTCCTACACATGCAGGCCGTGTTTGCAAGCCCAGAGCAGGTTGCTCTCAGAATAAAACAGATGTCTAAAGCAAATTTCACAGTTAACATGATGGGCAGGCTGAAGCCCCTAAACAGGCAGAAGTGCCGTTCTCTGATTTCAAGTCCGTGCCCCTGCCAGCTCGAGATTCTTCTTAAAAGATTTCCATTAAATTCCATGTTCTGAAGCATATAGTTTTAACTTGGAGAGAAAGTAGTGTGGCAGAAACCTAACTGACTGCGCAAGTGTCTCTGCTCCTGGCAGACCCGTTGGCCGGGAAGCCCCACCGCGGTGGGAAGGGCTGCTCCGCAGAGGGGAACGGGCAGGATCCGGGCACAGCCTCTGCCTTTCCTCTGACGTGATGAAGGAGAAGTGCTGCAGCAATCGCTCCTGCTCTGAGGTTGATCACATCTGACTTTCTGCAGCCACACTCCATGGTTGGAGATGATTAGGGTAAATTCCAGTGCTCTTTGGCTCTCCCCGGTGCTGGGACGCTGATGAGCGGTGACAGTTGCACCACTGGTGTCCTTTTCTGCAGTGGGTACGGGAGATGTAAGTGCAGAGATGTGGCGGCGTGTGCCACCTCTTGCAGCCCAGTTCTGGGAGGCTTCTGGCCCCCAGTATCCTTGCTGCCATATAGGAGAAATAAGAATTGCATTGGAAGGTGCCTGGAAAAGAGGAATATTTGTGTGGGTGTATAGACACATACGTCAGTATTTTTATCCATATTTCTCCAAGGAGAGGTGGCCGATTGGCTGTTTGCTTTTGGGGGTGGAGGGAAGGTGAGAGTGAACACCTTACCTGCCTGCACCAGGAGCCGGGTGATACCATATTCTCTCTGTGTCGCACTCTCTCTTCAGACCCCAAAAATGCCACCAGAGCCAAATTGCCTCACGGTAACTCGCATTCCCCCAGCTCTGCCCTCCTGGATCTTGTGTCCGTGCAATCCCTTCACTTACGGGATGGCACAGCACAAATCACACCCTTAATCACACACCGTTCCCCATGGGGCCCGGTGGGAAATAATCACAAACCATTCAGAAATGCAATGAAAACCCAGAAGCCTGCGGGCAGTGGTGAAATCAAAGAGCCTCCGTGTGTTTGGGCTGTCGGTGAAGGATGCTGCGGGCAGGCTGGTGTGCCCATGCCTGCTGCCGGGGGGCTGGCGGGGCACCGGGCACGGGCTGCTGCGAGGTGAGCGAAGGCACCCAAGCGGGGCCGTCAGCAGGGTGGTATGTGGGCTGAGGTAACCCACCGCGGGGGATGTCAGCACTGGCAGCAGAGAGGAGCCTTCCCGATGTCTTTGGGTTTTGTTTACAAAGCCTTACTCTCTGTCGGCGGCAGCCATACCGACATGGCCAGCGGGAAGGTGGTTGTATTCCAGGCTTCAAAAAAAACAAAAACCAAACATTTTCCTGTCTTCAAAGACACTGATCTGTATCGGCACCGTGTTTACAGGGGGTGCTCTCTTCTCATCTAGCCTCGGTGCCATATGGACTCTGAGCAGCAAAAGGGCACAGGGAAACCAAAGTGAAGGACAGCACATTCTGCTTTAAAACTTCAGCAGCTGGTCACGGAGAGAAAACAGTTTTAATACAAGGTACAGCGCATCCAGATCTGGCAGCGGGAACTGCCCAGTGGAGTTTTAGATGTTTTACATATTTAAGAACAGATGAGAAGCTGAAGTTCTGTTATTGCTGGATATTTCTCAGCTCTTCTTTGCCACGAGATGTTTCATATGTTTTATACCACAACTATTCCCCTTCCTTTGCTGTAGTCCTGAAACGTTTAAATTAGATCTTCGTTTTGTAGAAGTGGAGAAAGAAAATGTATTATTTGTCTCCCATCATCCTCTACTCTCTCTCCTATCTACTTCTCACACACAAAGTTATTATCCCAAAGGCTGTTCTGGGCTCTCTCTTGGTCTTTGTCACACAGGAGGTGGAAGCTTGGTGCTGAATTTTTTCTGCCAGCAGAGACTATGGTGATTCCTACTGTCCACTTCACTTGTGCCAACACAACTACTTTTTTGGACTATAGCATAAACTATGTCAGCCAAATGATTTGGGTTAAGAAACAGCAAGCCAAAGGGGGAAAAGCTGCAGCTGTTTAATATATGTTTAAGCAGAGTGAATAGTTTACTTTTCTTACCCATTTTACAGAAGTGAAGTAACTGTCTGCTGGCAAGCGAGGTGAGACGCCGGGTTAGCTGTGGCCGGCAGCTGTGCAGCCCCTGGGCACGGGGGCTACATGCTGGAGACAGACAGGACCCCCAGGCAGCTCTTCGGATCAGGGCTGGTTGTGCCGACGTGGTGGGTTACCCCTTTGCTCCATCCCAGGTGATGCTGGGACCCACACACCAGCTAACGAGGGATGGCTCTGGAGGTCACCAGCAACTGTAGACCCACCGGCACCAGTGTAATGAAGTGTGTCACCACCAGTGTGGCAAAATATGGAATAAAGCCATGAAAATAAATACCCCGAGGGACTAGAGGTACAATGGGGTCTCATGGTTCCTCCTCGTGTTCCCTTTCCTTCCAGCATGCCCCATTTGCAGCCTGAGACCTCGTGCAATCTCCTTCTCTTGGTGTCCCTCTGGTGTGTCACCAAGGGGTGCTGTGCCCAGCCCTGCCAGCAGCCACTGTCACAGCAGGGCCTTTATGTTGCCGCTTTCTTTCCCCTGCTCTAAGCTTCTCTTCAAACATTACAGCTGCAAGATCCCAGTGTCATGAGCAAAACCAACAGAAAAAGATAATTTCCAACAGCCAGGAAGCTGGCATATTTCTAGTTATAACAAAAACATGACCGTAGCCTGATTTATACAGACGACTTCCTCTGGTTAGGCCAAAAAATGTGACTATTTCAAAGCTGATTTATATTTCTAACTGAAGTCCAGAATCTTAATCTCTCCTCCTGTTTCGCCCATCTGAACTACGCTTGGCTGCACGCAGAGCGAGGAATTAGGGTCAGAGGTGGAAGTCAGAAGGAAGAAGGATCAATTGTTCCTATTGCAAAAGTAAACAGCAGTAAGTGCTTAATTGTTTCTGTATTTTTTAATCAAGTGGATTTTTCAAGCTGCTCCAAAGAGCCCTCAGTGTGTGTGAGCAGCACAGACTGACACCAAATCAATCCACGTCCTCCTCCTCTCTTCAGGTGCTTGTTTTTCTTGTCATCAGTCCAGGGTGAGGACAAGATCCTCCAGTGCTCCAGGCCTCTGTGCAGGAGAGGACTGTTGGAAACCCACTTCTCAGTGGATCAAAACGGTGGTATCCAGCTCCATAGTGGGACAGGTCAGGAGAAATGTCAGGAAAGCCTCTTCTGAGGGCAGCGGGGCAACGCGACTGCGTGATCAGCCCAGAAAGCCTAGTCCTGCCTTTGCTGCTGTCAGCAACACCAAGGGACTGCAGCACCGGGCTCTGAGCCTTCAACAGCCCTTGGAGGCTGCAGGAGGAAAATAAGCCCATGCAAAACCAAGCCCTTTGGTGATCACAGGAGCTACTGATGCCTCACTTCCAATGGGTTTGTGCTTCGTGCTTGTCCTGGGAAAGTGTGGTCTCCTATGCTGTGATTTCCAAAGCAAGACTTTCTGGCTTCACCCAGAGCAAAGAAAAAGAGGGTTTCCCAAGAGCCTTGCTCCATTTTCAACATTGGCCATGCTCCATATGCCCTGGTCCTGATGCTAGCCAGGCTCCATGGGAGTATCTGGACAAAGGCAGGACACACAACTTTGTACCGCTCACCAGATCCTGGTGCTCTCTCCATCCTCAGCAGCTGAGCACCATGGAAAGCTTCTCCCATTTTGGAACTCAGAAATAAAGACTCATCAAAAATAAAGCCACGGGCTGGGCTTCTGACTGCTCACATGTTTACACATCTTCCTGGAACCACAGGGTGCCCAGGACCTCCTGCTCTGGTGGGACTTTTAACTGCTCCCTCCTTGGTCTTGTGGAAACATGCTGTTTGCTTTACCCCTAGCCCCTGTCTTTCAGGAACATGTCCTTCAGTAACTGAGGACCAAGCTGGCTTCAATCTGATTTCTAGCAGACCAACCACATTCAGGAGGAACAAACCCCTGCTGCCCAGAGCAGCCCTCTCCTTCAGCCCCTCCTAAAGAGGCTGAAAGGTGCAGTTGCCCACAAAGATGAGGGTGTTTGATGCTCTGGACCCGAACTGGATGTTCATGGTGATGAACGATATTCCTGTGCTTAAAATGGCCTCATGGATGCTGAGCCTGGGAAGCACTTCATGAGTTTCCAGAGGCTGGCTGTCTTGTATAACCTACAGATGATTTCCCCCTCCCCCCCACCTCTTCATATTTTTCCCAAGGTTTCATGTGTTTTGACAAACAAATGTAACCAGGATGCTAAGGGCTTAACCAGGATCAGACAGACTTTCATGACTGTTGGTGATTTTGGCCGTGATATTTCTTCTGCATTTCCCAGAGTCACTGGAAGGCTGCAGTGTTCCCGTCTAGGATGTATGGTATAAACCCAGGCTGCTACACTACAGGTTAACTGTGAGCAGAGACGAAGAAAAGAGTTTAGCTTGGGCAAGAGGCACACCCTCTATTTTGGCAAGAAGCAGTTGAAATTCTAAATCTGATTTACGCCAGTTTATAGAAAAGGCTGTACTGAGCTCGGGAAGCATGTGGTAGTATTTAGCTGCATAAAACTTGGAACCAGCTTCAAGTACTGCATGAGGGGAGATCAAAGCTAATAAACTATATATTTTATATAGGGAATATCTGTGATGAAGAAACAAATTCATCTCAGTGATAGCCAACAGGGAGAACCTTGCTGGAAAACAAAGGCTGGCGCGGTGATGTTCCTCTGTTTGCTTGTTTTTGGGGGAGGTTGTTTATTAGAACCACCATTTAAATATAAACTCCGCAGAGGCTTGTGTACTTTGCACGAAGGCGCTCGTGCTCTGGAGGCCGGGGCCGAGGCGTGCGGCCGCAGAGGGAGCTGGGCTCTCGGACGCGCGGCGCCGGGGGCAGCACCTCTGCCGCCCCTGCCAAGGACGTTCTTCTCAGGCAGCAACATGGAAAATACCTTCCTCCTGGCGTGGTCAGGCTGATATAACCTCCTCTGGCCATGTTTTTCCAAAAGGAGAAGAGGGAGAAGAAAACCTTTTCTTGGCTGTTTTTTTGGCACTGCTAATGGCCAGTTGCCTAGTCCCAGCTCCGTAGCCACCGAAGGTGACCTGCGATGCCTGCCCGAGGGAGCCCAGGGAAGGCCCTGGTCCTCCTGCGCCCCTCAGTGCTGCTGCCACCTTCCAGCAGACACCAGGGAGGTTCTTTCACCACAGAGGATGGCAGCTGTTCCCTCTGCCATCCCCTTCTGGGACCTCCCCTCTCCCCCTCCCCGCTTGCTCTCTCTCACCTTGTGCAGTTCAGCTTTTATGTCCTGGTTATTTATGTGAAGCCGGCTGCCCCGCGTGGTTATTTTAGTCATTTCCTCCAGCAAGTTCCTGTGATTGTTGGGCTGGCATTGTGTGAGTCACCCACCACGCTTCCTCCCACGCTCCCTCCCAGCTGGGAAAAGCCTCCTCCTGCTAGTTTTCCTTTGTTCACCGAAGCATCCTGAAGCAATCCCACCTTTAACACCACAAAGGCTACACTTGGTGATGGCAGCCCCGTGCTTTGCAGGTACCTGCACCATCCACAGGCACAGAGGACTCCACTGAGCCACTCGGCAAAGTGGCATGGATGGGAGAAACCGGGTGGGCTGACCTGCCCCTGCGTTTTCTGCCCACAGCTCCACATGGTCACCCTGCGCCTGGGGCTCTTGGCTGGCAGTAGAGCCAAATTTAAACCAGAGAGGGACCCAGAGCCACAGCCTTGCTTCTGCTCTTTGTATACAGCCCCAAGCCTGCTGGGGAATGCTCGTCCCCCTGCAGTGACCTTCCTTGTGGCACCTCCTGCCCGGAGGACACCTGCGCATTGTGGCCAGCATCTGCTAGCCCCGTCACGGGTAGCAGTGTTTTTCTAAAACCAGCCAAGACCGTCTGCTTTAGTAGACACGAGGCACAACCAACTACGCAGCCAAAAGCCACAAGTCTGTGTGAGCGGAGCCCTTTTGGTGACAGGGATGGTGGGTGCTGGCTGTCACCGCTGTGTGATGGAGAGCGTGTATCTGGGCACCACCACATGGCCCCGGGAAACCGGGGCGCAGACCTGGCCGGGCACCTTGGCTTGGGTCCCCTGCAAACGAGCTGCTGGCGCGTGAGCCCTGGCAGTATCCAAAATATACGCAGGGTGGGTATCTGAATATGTGTGATGGGCAGGTGTTAAATGTCTGGAAGAAACAGCCCAGCGTGTTTCTTTACAGTCTATCATGTTTCTTTTTTTCTGTTTGTTTTGCTTTGGGCTTTTTGATGTTGTCACCCAAAATACAAATGGATTTTTCCCCCCTAAGCACCAGACGGGTATGCGACTAACATTTCTGCCCCCATAAGAGTGGAAAACATCATCAGGTTTGAGTCAAGCAATTCCGTCCTTTTATTTGACCCAGACATGTTTTTCACCTCAGTGCTGTGCTGGAGAGACCAAGCCTCGGGGATGCTCCGTGCACACCAGCCTTGCCCCATTCAAAGAAGCCTAGCAATGTGCTTGTAGAAACATGACCTCTGGCCACTGGTCCCCACTGGAGGTGCCCATGGGCACCCTCCACCCCAGTGTTGCTGCCTTCCACTGAGCTTGTGGAAGCTCAGTGTCAGCAGCACAGAGTCCTTCGGAGTACAGCTGTACATGCCCAAGGGGTGGGTGCTGAGCAGGCAGCCCCATGGCGGCTGGGCAGGGGAAGGCATGGACCACGAGCACGTTTTTCTTACAGCCACCCAGGTGGATGCTTTTCTGAAGCTGTCCCTGAAGGACTAGGGACTGTACATGGGCTTTATATAGCTCCTCCTTTACATGGGAGGAAATCTGACATTTCTGCCCCATTACCAGCTGAGGACATTGGCTTGGCTGATGTTATTTCTGCTGCTTGTTAGGTTTGCTCTTCAGTAACCAGTAACACGTTTCCCCACTGGGAAGGTACTAAAATCATCACCCAGCTGCAGAGGATAATTATAATTTCTGCTGGAGCAACCCTGATGTTTCTCATTAGCAGCAGTGGTATTTGTGGAAATCTGTATTTGGAAGGGAGCAGATGGTTAAAGGGTCCCCCAAGAGCACTGGGAGAGGAGGAAGGCTGGACTGCCATCAGTAGAAGCATCTGCCTGCTCTGTGCCTAGGTAACGTCATCCCAGGCACCACCAGTCTGAGCACAAGGAGGCATGGAAGAAGGTAGGAAGAGAAGGAAAGGAATTTAGAATGAAAAGTCAGAAAAAGGGGCCTGTGAACAAAATCCTATGACTTCTCTTTGTGACTTCGCTCCAGATGCACTGATCCGGTAGCGATGCAGGAGGAAGATCCAAGCCAGTGTCATCTGGAAGGATGCCATGAGCCACGGGTTGGGCTTGGCCTCTCCTTCAGCATCTCACAGGATGGGGCAACAAAGAACAACTGGTTTAGGTCTGAGGGAGGGTGCACAATCTTATCTTACTAGGTTCTTTTCAGTGTGAATGCAAGGGGACAAATTTCTTCTCCTAAACACTGTGTCCTTACTCTGTAAGGAACAAAGGACCACTCTGTACGTATGAAAAGGCAGGCGGCACATCCAAATTACTTCTTTCATCTCCAGAAACATCAATTCTCCCTTCACCAGACAGCTGCAGGGAAGCTGTTGGCTCTGAGCCTGGTGCAACAGCACGAGGATAATGCACCCAGACCTTTCCTTCCCTTGTCATTTCTCAGAGCACCTGGGATCTTACTTCCTAAAAAAACCAAAACAAAATCCAAAAATCACCTGAAGCTCATCAAAATCAGGACATCAGCAGGGCCAAAAGTGCCTACTCGCGGCTCTTTGGGGTTGTGCTACATCTGGGGGCTATCCAGCTTTTGAATTTGTTTCTCTAAAGCCTGTTGGGATGGTCACTGTTGGAATAGGCTGCTGTGGGGCCCCAGAAATACCTTCCTGAATTTTGATGTCATACAGGTCCAGCTGATCCTTGCTGAACTTCTCTCTGCTGCCTTTCTGGAGGGCTACTGGGCTGTCACAACAGCAAGAGCAATAAGGAATATACTTTCTTCTGAATTTAATAGGCTTGAAATCCCTGGGGTTTGAGGTGAAGTAGCTGGTGAGCTGGAAATTTTTTTACTCCCAGCCCTGCTTCCTCTGACACGTGAAACAGCAGGAGGGACAACGAAGGATTCGTTCCCTTTGTATCTATCCCCTATGCCCACAACCTTCTATCCTTGTCTTCCCCAGGATTACCAAGAAGAGGATCCCTGAAGGTTTTTTTTTTCCAAGCATGAGCTTCTCCAGTACAACCAACAGTTACCATGAGTTAAAGACAAAAAGACAGAAGAATTTGAGAAGTCATGTTCCAGGCCTGCCTCACACAAAGCTCTAGTTCTGTGCTGATCTGGATCTACTACCTAAGTCAGTGGAATAGGTATCTTAACGACTCAGATAGTTATATTAAGGGTAAGACTGGAGTACCTCACCGTGCCAAAGGTGGTTCTCACATGATCTCCCTTCTACAGGTAAGAGTGGAAAAATCGCAAGGGTAAGTGACTTGCCAAGGTCAAGCGAATGCTGGCAGCAAAATGGGGTCTCCTGAGCTGATTGCCACCAAAGACACTGCAAGACCTCAGCAGGACTGCACATGTTAGGACTGGGATGTTCTGGGGTGACTCGGACCCCTTACACCCTCTGTGTATGCCTGTTCTGCTTTAGGCCAGCCCTTTAAGATTTTCTGGCACTGGCACAGGGATGCTCCAACTGACCTAATTTTACTGATCTTTCTCATCTATTACCTCCCTGGTTCGTTGACTACAGGGATTGCTGGGTTTCTCATTAGCGGTTAGAAAGTATTTTTATGCTCTTGTTCACTCAGCACAGAACATAAAGCAAAGTCTTCCAGAGGGTTATCCTCGTGCTCAGGTCAGGGCTGCAGTCCATGGAGAAGCAGGCTCCTGCTGCAAACTCATCCCTTTTCCCAAAGAAAGTTGCAGCCAAGAAAACTGGAACCAGACCTATGGTATTCCCATAGAAAATTCTCCCTGTGCTGACATTTTTATGTGAGCTGCTCAAAATCAGGGTTTCTTTAGTCAGGCCAGTTCTCTACGCACATAGCCCTGAACTACTATTTCATCTCTCCGTGCGCTTTTGGGCGGTGGAGCCGCCTCTCACAGGTTGGCGGTGAAGCTCCTGCTGATGGGTGTGATAGCGCGGGGACCGCAGGGTGTTTTTCTGTCACCCCACTCTTGCTATTGATCGCGGTGACGCTTTCCAGGCCCCTTGGCCCCAGCTGGGGTGAGGCTGTGCGGAGGGAGCGGGCAGCCTTCCCTCCAGCCCCTGCCGTCCCTCCAGTCCCTCCAGGCTTCCACGGGGAGAAGGAGGAGCAGCGCGGGGATGGGATGCTGTTATCTCTCGGCAAGGGAGTGAACGCCCTAGCGTCAGCGAGATAAGGAACAGGGCTGAGGTTACCATGAGACTCCCTCTCCCAGCAGCCAGCTGGCAGTGGAGGCTGTACCCCATCTCTGGGACAGAGATTTTCCCAGCACGTCTATATCTGTGCCCTTCTTTCCAGGATGAGGCTGAACCCTGTTGTTTCTTGTTAGATGATTTTTCAGTTTCCTGGCTGTCCTTTTCGATGTCCCATGGCCACCCACAGGCAGGGGGTCTGCTGGGGACCCTCACCCACTGGGTGCCAGTCTTGCAGCAGGCACCACATCGCAGAGCCCACCAGACAGTGGTGAACAGCAACGCCTCAGGTATGCTGGAGATACCCCACAGGATATTTTCCATTCTTCATACACCATGGTGATTCCCTTTATTTGTTTCCTCTTAAACACTGACTTACTGTTTCTTAAGGGAAAAAAAAAAGGCAACTATTAATTTACTAATTAAGCCTAGAATTTCACTAATACCTTCTCAGAGGCTTTTGGCGAAGATCAAGTATAATATAACATTAAATATTTAGTGTGTCCTCTCAAAAGGGATTTGATCTTTACATACGAAAAAGGGATGAGACTTAAAGATTAAACAGATCTTTTTAATATCCAGCTTCAGTGACTCAAAATAACAATGCAAGCAACAGTGAGTGAAGAATTTGCACGTGGGAGATTAGGCGCAGTGATCAGACATCAGGGACTGAGCACGGGTCTGGGGAAGCTGTGGCCTGTTGAGGGTGTCACTGGGGGAGATACCCAGAGATACCTGGGGAGAGGGGACATGAGGTTGGAGAAACACTGACAGCCTGAAGGAGAGGGGCAGGAAAAAAGTGACTGTAGGCATGAGGAAGGGTTGTGTAGCATTCAGGTGTGGTGGCCTCATGCTTTCCCAGCTGGGCATCAAGCAAACGACCCATCCTATTATGCTACTATAGTATCTCTCTGTATACAATGAAGCCCAGGAGTCTTCCCAAAGGACTCTGAGGAGTCCCTCCTGCTGGACACTGGATCTAAACCACCGCTCCTGCCCCAGGTAGTGCATTCAAACAAAAAACTTTATGCCACAGGTACGAATATTTATACACACAGGTGCACGCAAGTTAAAAAAAGAGAAATTGTCAAATGTGTTTCTCAAGCAGACCAACAAAATATTTCAAAAGGCAGAAGAAAGGGGGGAAATCACAAAAAAAAAATCTTTCATGCACAATTTGTTAAAGTGTAAAACAGAGGGATGTCCCTGCTGCCACAAACTCTTCTATTTTTCTTCTTTTAAGAAAGGAAACAGTGGGATGAAGCCAGCTTGCATTAGAGCCAGCAGTTTGTTTCTTTAAGCCTCCCTAGGAGGGCTTAACTAACGTGCTGTGGCAGCGGCAGGAGGTACAGCACAGAGCCCTGCCCTGGTAGAGACCAGCCAAACGTGGCCAGAGCTGTGGGGAGGCTGCACTTCACGGTGGCCCTGCCTCAAGCACCTTTTTCACCTCAGCCTTTCCTAACCAATGCACCTATAGTGTTCAGCCTGGGAAAAAAATGCTTCTCCGCCCTTCTGTGAAGTTGATTTCAGCCTTATTCCCCGTCCAGCTCTACGCTGTCCTTGTGTCTGAATGAGCAGTAGCTACCTTCATGGGAAAAAGTTGGTGGTGGCTCTGTCAATAAAATAAGCATTCTCCAGCCTTTCCACAACATCCCAGTTTCAGTTGTGCCCTGTTTTGTTCTGTGAGCAAAACCCTGAATGATTTCAGTCATTTCCCTTTCAAAATAATTGCTTTCCTGACGCAACCTTGGACAGTCCAAGCAAAGAAATATTTTTCTTTCTAGCAGCCCTGGTGAAGGAGTGGCAGATACGGCAAACGGGGCCGTGGTGAGCCCAGCATTACTAATGCCTATCAGATCTAGTTCTCATCACTGTAGTGCGGCAACTTGCAAACCTTAAAAAAAATGTACTAAAGCTGGTGAAACCTGTCCTCGGTTTGCCATTTAGATTTGCCAAATACAGAATCAGAAGAAACTGTTATAAACACTTACTTCCCAGGCAGCTCAGGCCAGAGTTTCCCTGAATTAGTTTGTCTTTGAACTAAAGTATTTCTGTTTAAAAAGATATTATAGGAAAATTTCTGGGTTTTGAAAATACACCTCAGCCTATGCTAAAAAATTCCTGTATTTGGTTAATATAATTCTTAAAACACCTTCCTTTTGATCTAAACCCCCTGGGCTCTGCCATCCAGCTCCAGATTTTGCTGTAGTTTGTGTTCCAGGTTGATGACACATTTTTATTGTCTTTAACATCACTTATGGTGGGATTCATCTTGCCTTCCTTTGGGTAGCTGCAATGGGGATGTCTCCAGCAGAGCAAGTCACCACAGGCGCTTTATACTCAGTTGAGGGAAACAGGTACTTTGAGGGTACAATCTGTCACTTTTTTTAGACCTCTCCTTCAGCAGAAGGAGAATTGCACCCCTAAAGTGCTTATTTCTCTGCCTTGACTTCAAAGGGAGTCTAAAGAATAAGCTTAAATATATCTGTGCTTAGTCAGATGAGACCCACCCAAGCAAGCGATGATCCCAGCCCTCTGAACTCATCTCTGACGAACTCCAAAACCACACTGAGAGCCTCAAACACTGTTTTACAAAGCAGAGTTATCACTCCTTCCAGTTACGCCCATCATCCTTCCTCAAACCTTTACAGTTTCCCAAATCCTTCCTGCAGCGGTTGCTACTGTGATTCACAAGGTCCCGCCACATCCCACGAGCGCAGCAGCCCGAGCTGGGGAGAAAACTCCCCACCCATGGAAAGGGTGCAGCATCGTCATCATTCTTTCGGGGTTTATTTTTACTGCCATGCCTGTTTCTGTGAGGAGCTCCAGGGTCCACCTGGCAGCTCCATCTTCGCAATGAGGCTGCCACCTAATAAGCACGACCTGCTCCCAGGGCATGGCGTGTCTCCTCTTCCCTTGCAAGACAGCTCTGCCTCATCCTTGCTTGAGCAGGGGAGTTGGACCAGATGATCTCTAGAGGTCCCTTCCAACTCTGACAATTCCGTGATTCCATCCAAAACATCGTGTTGTGCCATAGATGTGAAACAGAAAGGGAGACATTGTTGACTCAGGGCCAGAACAGAGTTTCCTCAACTCTCGGCGAGAATAGTCACTAAAGGAAAAGCTGCTCGGTTTGGCGGGGAGAGCCCTGAGCACAGACTAACTGGTGTGAAAGACGGTTTCTGCAGGAAAACGCCGCCTTCCTGCCGGCCGAGCGGGCGCACATCTGGCTTCCTCCGTGCCCCACAGCGCAGGCAGGCGGCTCTGCAGCTGCAGCGACACCAGCACCGGCTCTGGCCACCCTGCCCCTGCCCCCGGGGACAGGCACTGGAGCCACTGGGCAGTGCTGGTGTATCCCTCCCTCCCCGCCTCCCCTGGACTGCCCTTTCCCCTCTCCACTCCATTCCAGGGCTTCCTTTTGGAGAGCCTTTTTCCTGGACACCCTTCATCTGCACCATGTATGTGTACTTTCAGCTCATCCAAAAACGCCTCTTCTCTCCCAAGCCTTTCTCCAGGACACTGTAAACGAGAAGCAATCAGACCAACTGAGGCCAAAACAAGAGGGTCCCGTTTTCCTTTCTCTCATCAGCTCTCAGTACATTTTGCTGCTTCTGCAAATTCAGAGCAATTCTTGCTTGCTGTGGGGCTGCGTCTGGGTCTCCTCTCAGTCCCCAGAGTGCCTGGCATTCCCCTGGAAGCCAAGGGGAGGAAGAGAAGTTTTAATCTTCTCTCCAAAGCAGGAATACCTGCCTGCACCTGAGCCAAGTCTGGCTGCAAATGTGGAGCCCCTAAACGAGGGACTGGAATTGTCACCACTGCAAAGCAGCCAAGCAGCGTGCAGAACAGGAGGGAGCACAAAAAAAAAAAGACAATAAATGCTCCGTGAGTGGATGGTTTGCATATTTGGAAAGATCACCTGGAGAGATTGCTGACACTCCAGTGCTCTGGGCAGCTACAGGCGCATCAGAGCAAACAGCACAGATCCAGCTGAGCAATAGCTGCCTTCTGAGCCTGGAAAGCCAGCCCTGTCCCTGCCAGTCCTGTCCCCTCCAGCCCTGTCACTTCCAGACCTGTATCCTCAGCCCTGTCCCCTCCAGGCCCCTCCCCTCCAGCCCCCTGCTCTCCAGACCTCACATCCACCACAGCCATTACCCTTGATATTCAGAAAACCCACCTCTGATGTCTATGAGGTTTTCCCATTTAAAGACCTAAAACGTGATGTACAGCCGCAGGCTGTCAGCTGGGCATGTTTTAGCCACCTGAGCTGCAGGTAAAGTGACCCCTGGTGAGAGATGGGGGACAAACTGTCAGGAACCAAAGTGTCCCCTTCACCTGCACGATGCGGTGACAATGGATTGGCATTGACAGCTTCTGCCCTATTAACTGCTGGGGTTTGGCATCCACCCCTGGGGAAAGGGCACTTGTCTGAGCTTGACCCACACCCAGTTCATGCTCTGCAGCCCAGCAGAAGACTGGCTGAGGGCACCTGCTGTACCAGGGACCTTGTCTGTGCTGGCCCAGCCCAGCCTCCAGATCCATAGCGTTGCTGTGGGGATATGGCATCCATAGCCCTGCTGTCTTCCCATGCCACACAGGCAAGAAGAAACTTATTCCCCATTAGTTTTACTACCATTTCATCCCATACCAACTTTCCCTCAGCTGTGTCTTAGCTTTTGCTTTTACACAGTTCACCAATAGCAGAGAATTCCCTTAAGAGGAAAACAAAACCTTCATTGTCTGCAATTATTTGTTGCTATTTTTTTCCTGTATATTCTTTATCACTGATCCCTGGGAAGGTGGGTTGATTTGTTTTAAAAACATGTGTGTTGAGGTAAAGCTAAAAGGAAATCAGGCAATCTACGGTACAAAACTCTTGAAGGCAATGAAGGGTTCCCAACCAGTGATGCTCCTTCCCTTGCTTAGGAAAGCCCCACCAGTGCAACAGCTGTTGAATACAAGTTGTCGTCTCATAATGCCAATCTGGTAGGTTTTGAGGCTTTAGTCTTCCAATCATTTCCTTGTGCGTGTAATTAGCATTGATCCTGAGACATAAAGCAGTCCTTAAGAAGGATAATATCTGCTAAGTAAATTGCATTGTTACGTACAAGTCTATTATGCACTTCTTTCTCAAAGATAAACATTGATGTATGTTTGTATAAAGACATCATGCCTCCTGGAATAACTGGGGAGAGTATTGATGATGTGTTGACTTGCTGCTACTGCAAGTCAACACATTAAAAAAGATCCATCTTGGCTCTGATACATGGAGCAGAGCATGAACATGCTCATTGCCGGACCAAGACACCGAGACAAGGCAGATGGTTTTGGTGAGGGCTATAAAAAGTGGCACAGACAGAAAAGGGTGGATCAGGTGAATTCAGAGCAAACCTCAAATACCAGTATGGGTAATCTTCCTCTGCAAGAAGTGTCTCTGCCTGTCTCTAAGGCAGAGGCTCCAGAGGAGAAGGTAATGTTCTTTCATTTTGCCATAGAACTGCATATATTGAAGGGCCATTCAAATCTATCCCAGTTGTCAATGGCATTTTCTTTTCAGATTACCCAAGCTAATATAATGCAGCAGCCTTAGGCTGAATCCAAACTGAGAGCACAGTTAGGTCAGCTATATTACTTAAGTTTCTGATTGTCCTCCTAAATTCTTCATAAAATAAGATGACTGTATCTAAGGTAGCCCGTAGGTGACAATGCATGCTGATTTGTGAGAAAGGGTTGTCATGGCCTGCTAAATGGATTTTCTAGAAGTCCCGTCAGCAGGGACAGTGTGAGAGCACATCATTACTCTGTCCCTGGAATCAGTGGGGTGGGTAGAGCTTGTTAGATACTGGCCCTTCGGTAGGGCTTGTGGCTGTTCCCTGCATACCAGCCTTTATCTTCCTCTGTCCAGAGTGACCAACAGTGGCACAATCCCCAAGAAACCCCATGCCTGACGTGACCAGCTCAAGGTGGTGGTTCCCAGCTCACAGGTGGTGGGTCCATGAGCCCTGTGGCCACACTGACAGGGAGAGGAGGATTTCTGCTGCATACGTGCAGCACTGATGCCAGGCAGCCTAGGGAAAGAATGTAAGCATTTTTGATTTAAGGCTTTTAAGATCTGGGCTGTTCTCTAATTATTGCCTATTTAATAATGATAATAATAATTAATACCAAACTCATATATTCTTTCAACTGGTAGAACTGAAAGCACAATACAGAAAAGGTGATTATTCTGATTTTACATATGCTGAAAGGAGGCAGAGATGGGTGGATGTCACACATCAGTTTACTGGCAGATCTGAGAATAAACTTGTTTTCCAAGCTGGAGTTGCCAGGTCCCCTGATGGGGTTTCCTGAGTGTCCATGACTGCTTCAATGCTTTTCCCATTGCAGCACTTCCAGAAACTGGAAGAGACCACTTCTGGTCCAGGATTCACACACTTGAGTTCAAGGTCACACTGAAAATCAGCTACTAGATAAGGATTTTCTCCAGGGGAGCTGATGGACTCTCCCTTATGGCAGCACACAGAGCAAACCCAGCTCTCTGGATGGTTCAAAGGCCTTCTGAGGGACACGTTTCCTATTTTGAAATTAATTTCATTTCTTTCTCTCTCTCCTCCTTTCCCTCTCTGTGCCCTGAACCACTACCCAAACACAAACACCACATACCTTTCTTCTTTCACGGCTCCTTGCGCTGTGGTAGCATTGATTCCCCCCCCGACACACATTGTATTTCAAGATCCACTTTCTTTCTGCAGCCTCTCCGCTCTTTCCCTGGCTCTATTGTATGAATTTGTTGTGTCCCCTCAGGTGCACGTCTTGCAACACTTCTCCAGTTAGTGTTTGTATTCCTCCCTGGCCACAAGTGGAGGGTGACTTTATGAGAACTGCTCTGCTCCGTCCACTTGTGCCACGTAAGAAGAGGCACTTGGCCAATGGTTGTCTGACACCTTGCACACCATTTCTGGAGCACTCAGTATCACTCTCCCTGATGTGAGTATTACGGGTTTTGTTGAGTTTGCATAAGGGTGGCAAGACCTCTAGGAAGCCTGTTATGCTGGAGGGATTCAAGGCTGATTAATTGTAAAGGTATATTTGGTTTGTTGGGTTTTTTTGGTTTGTTTCTGGTTTTGTTTTTGTTTTTTAACAACTGAGGTTCCTGTGTTTCTCAGTCTTGATTAGCTGAACTATTATTTTACGTAGAAAAAAAGGCTTAAAATTCACTCTCCAGTGAAATAATACTTGCATCCTCTCTGTCAATGAGTGAGCTCCCACTACCTGTTTGTCAGAACCTAAATTTTTGCAAAATCTCTTTCAGCCCGGGGTGTAGTGTCCTGAAATACAACAGGTTTAAGCAATCATTTTGTAGCTGGATATTCCTTAATCCCCCCC